>BSBM01000953.1:1357500-2036250 GCA_027924585.1 Larix kaempferi
GGCTGTCTATCTACGTTCGGAGAAAAGTGGTGGAAGATCACTAAAGGATCAATGGTGATAGCAAAAGGAGACAGAGTAGGTACATTGTATTTATGTCCTCATAATACTGACCATTCTATCTCTTTAGCTTCCACAGGAATAGATACAGCATTGTGGCATCATAGGCTTGGCCACATGAGTGAGAAGGGGATGCAGATTCTCCACTCAAGGAAGTTGCTGCCGGATTTGAAGCAGGTAAGTTTGGAATTCTGTGAAAACTGTGTTTATGGAAAACATAAGAGAGTCATATTTCTCAAGGTTGGGAAACAGAAGAAGAATGAAAAATTAGAGCTTGTGCATACAGATGTATGGGGATCGGCTCAGGTACAATCTCTTGGTGGCTCTCATTATTATGTTACATTTATTGATGATGCAACTAGAAAAAATTGGGTTTATTGCATTAGATAGAAATCTGATGTGTTTGCTACTTTTAAGAAGTGGAAAGCTTTGGTTGAGAATGAGACAGGAAAAAGGTTGAAGTGTCTCAGATCTGATAATGGAGGTGAGTACTGCGGCAAGGAGTTTGATAGTTACTGTTCATACCATGGGATTCGTAGAGAGAAGACAGTCCCAGGAACACCACAGAAAAATGGTGTGTCAGAAAGGATGAACAGAATGATCATGGAGCATGCAAGGTGTACGCGACTGCATGCAGGGTTGCCCTTACAGTTTTGTGCGGATGCTATAAATACTACTGTTTATTTAATAAACAGAGGACCTTCAAGTGCTTTGGATGGTGGTATTCCAGAGGAAGCATGGACAGATAAAAAGGTAAACTACCCATTTCTGAGAACATTTGGTTGTGAAGCATTTGTCCATATTGATAAAGAAAATAGAACAAAGCTTGAAGCTAAATCCAAGAAATGTACCTTTATTGGATATGGGGTTGATGAATTTGGTTATCGTTTATGGGATTATGAAAATAACAAAATCATCAGGAGTAGAGATGTGATATTTAATGAAAAGGTCATGTATAAAGATCAGTTGCAGGGAAAGAAACAGGAAAAGGAAAGCACAGAGTACATAGTGCTTGATGAAGTTAAAGAAAATGAAGTTCCGAAGGTGCCAGAAAATCAAGAGCAGCAGCAAGTACCTGAAACTCCTGCAACTGTAAGAAGATCTACCAGGTTAAGTAGACTCCCTGAACGATACTCTGCTTCAATGTATTATTTATTGATGACTGATTCTGGTGAACCCGAATGTTATGAATAAGCAATGCAGGTGGAAACTAGAAAGAAGTGGGAGCAAGGCATGAATGAGGAGATGGACTCATTGGTAGGAAACCAGACTTGGGATTTGGTTAAGTTGCCTGCTGGTAAAAGAGCATTGCAAAACAAATGGATTTACAGGTTGAAGGAAGAAGAAGGAGGTAAGAAGCGGTACAAGGACAGACTTGTTGTAAAGGGGTTTGCACAGAAGAAAGGTATAGATTTTGATGAAATATTTTCTCCTGTTGTAAAGATGACTTCAATTAGGACTATCTTAAGTCTAGTGGCGGTAGAAGATTTGCATCTTGAATAGTTAGATGTAAAAATAGCCTTCCTCCATGGGGATTTGGAGGAAGAGATATATATGCAGCAGCCACAAGGGTATGAGGTCAAAGGTAAGGAGGATCTGGTATGCAGGTTGAAAAAGAGCTTGTATGGTTTGAAGCAAGCTCCAAGGCAGTGGTATCTAAAGTTTGACAAGTTTATGACAGAACAAGGTTATAGTAGATGTCATTCTGACCACTGTGTTTATTTCAGGAAGCTAGACAATGGAAGATATATTATCTTGTTATTGTATGTGGATGACATGCTTGTTGCAGGGTCTGACATGCAGGATATAAATGTACTCAAAAGGAATCTAGCTAATTCATTTGTGATGAAGGATTTGGGTGCTGCAAATCAAATCCTTGGTATGAGAATAATTAGAGACAGGAAAAATTGCAAATTGACATTGTCTCAAAGTGAGTACATATAAAAGGTGTTGGAGAGGTTCAGAATGCAGAATGCAAAACCTGTAAGTACACCTTTAGCTAACCATTTCAGTCTAAGTAAGGAAATGTGTCCCAAGACACAAGAAGAGATAGATTACATGTCCAAGGTTCCCTATCAATCAACAGTTGGCAGCTTGATGTATGCCATGGTGTGCACAAGACCAGATATTGCACATGTAGTGGGAGTTGTGAGCAGATATATGAACAATCCAGGTAAAGAACATTGGAAGGCAGTACAGTGGATTCTCAGGTATTTGAGAGGTACTACCACTGAGGCATTATGTTTTGGAGGTTCAGACACTGTTCTACAGGGATATGTTGATGCAGATATGGCAGGTGACAAGGATAGCAGGAGGAGCACCACAAGGTATGTGTGTACTGTAGGTGGAACAACAGTAAGCTGGATTTCAAACCTATAGAAGGTTGTTGCACTTTCAACAACAGAAGCAGAGTATGTTTCCATTACAGAGGCTAGTGAGGAGATGATTTGGTTGCAGAGGTTTATGGAGGAAGTGGGTAAGAAGCAGACTGTATAGTGACAGCCAGAGTGCCATTCACCTTGCAAAGAACTCAGCATTCCATTCCAGGACTAAACATATACAGCTCAAGTACCATTTCATACGCTCTGTTCTGGAAGATGAACTGTTAAAGCTGGAAAAAATACATACTAGCCAGAATCCTACAGACATGTTCACAAAGGTAGTGACCAGAGAGAAACTGAGTTCATGCTCGGTTTCAGTTGGCCTTCTAGCATGAAGGTGAAGAGGAGAAATTTGCCAAGTCCAAGTCCAGCAAGTGCAGTAGCTGTGGAGTTGTTGTGATCAGTCTCCAAGTGGGAGATTGTTGGTTTTGGAGCCAGATCTTCTAGTCTCATAGATGATATTGTATCAGCTGTGTTTGTACCCCAATTCTATATGATATGTACGTGGACTGTACACTCACCCCAGTAGGGGGGTGTGGGGGGGCATCGCCCCCCCACGGGATTCCAGGGGGGACCATCCCCCCTGGCTGGGGGATCCGGGGGCAGCGCCCTTGAGAAATGGGGGTTTGGTGGCAACGCCCCCAAAGAAAAATTTTGGGGTTGTTTTCGCCAGCTATTTTGCGGGCCCATGGTTTTGGGTATCCCGTGGTATTTTCCCATTGTATTTCCCTTATAAAAGAAATACATTGTAATACGGCTAGGGTTGTTGATGTATTAGGTTTTATGCATTGTAAAGATCTTTGAGATCAGGAGAGAGACTGTGAAAACAGAGAAGAGGAAGTGCAGCGGTTGTGCTGCAGGTTGTATCCCTTTGACTTGCTGGACGGTAATAATAATACGGACTGGCAAATTCAGTGTGGACGTAGCCCAAGTTGGGTGAACCACGATATATCTGTGTCTCTCTTGAAATGTGTATGTGTGATTATATTTGCATTTCTGTTTATTGTTATTGCTCTGCGATCTTGTTTTTCTAACAGTTTTTGGTTGGGTAGAACTCTGTGCTCTATCAAACCCTAGTTCAAGATTTTGACCCGAAAACCAGAAAACCAGAATTTGACCGAAGTTGCAAATCCAAAACTTTCAAAGTCAATTTTGAGGGGTCAAATTTTGGAGATTTCAAAATTGAAGTATAGCAGCTTGATCATCTCAGCAAGGCGCACCTTTTCATCCAATAAGAAGTTTGAACTTCAAAGTTTGGATTTTTAGGGTTTTTCTGTCAAACCCTAGCCAGCTCCAGATCCAGCTTCAGCAAATCAAAGTGGATTGGGTTAATCCTAGAAGAGGATGAATTGGACACCTACATAAGGGAAGAGATTCTAGTTCCAAAGGGATATGAGGCTAAGGCCTTACATAAGAAGACTACAAGCAATCCTGACAGGTATGACTTGACGAGATACAGGTATGTTTTGAAATCTGTTCATGATTAAGTTTATGATATGTTTGTCTTCATATTATTGAGGTTAGTACAATTTTGATTAATTTTAGACTTGTCTTATCACCCTAGTAAAAGTATGAATGCATGTTAATAATAGAAGACATTCATTGATTAGGGTTATGACACTTATGATTGTACTAATACACTGTGGTGCTGTATGAGGATGATGTTGTCCACTAACATGAAGGGTACATCAAGAAAGACAAATCAAGTTCTATATAAAGAACATATGACCATCGTGACATGAAGACAAAAACTCATCCATAGTCATGGATCACATAGAATCTCTACTTACGAGGTATGTATAACTTGGTTCTACAATGATTAACTTATAAGATATGCAGGTTGCTAGCACAAGGTCTCTAAGAGAACAAAAAAGACATTGTTTGGGTATGTTAGACAAGCATGATAATCCAGGTAAGTTTTCCTATATCAAGTTAGAATCCTACTTTGTGTTAGGATCTTATATAATCATACCTTTGTATGATTGATAATGATTATTCATGAAGTTATAAGTTTGAGTAATCATGGGATTATGCATATTATGCTTCTTAGTTTGATTAATGATATGACAAACTAGAAGAGTCCTATGGTCAAAATAAGAATATGCATGAGTAAAAGAAGTACTCCCCGAAACCTTGAATACTAATGCTTGTGACAAATTACCTGTGTATGAAATGATCATGACCATACATATTTAGAATCATAATCTTTTGATAGTATTGAGATTATAGTAATGCATGTATGATTATGTATGAGATCTTGAGGATGACACAATGATGACACTAGTGCACACTTAAGCATGCATAGTGATCCAGGATGGATATACGTTCAAAGACAGATAATCCAAGAAGCAAAGTTCAAGAGGGAACACACTCTAGTAGTTCATGCAAGGAAGCAAAGATTGAAAGGGATTCCACCCAACAAGAAAACAAAGATAAGTATTTGAATTTTTATTTCCTATATATATGATTACTTAAATGATGTTCAGTCATGTACATACTTATGTCCCTAGATTTAGGATGTGTATTATACATTTTAGAAAATTTGCATTAGTGAACAAGATACTACTAATATGCAAGTAATGGGTAAGTGGCCTATGTGTAACGTCCCCTTCCATCAATCTGATGCAAGGAAGGAAACATTAACCAAACATACCGGGCTTAATTGGTAAACTCAGCCCCATACATGACTCAAAATTTCAAAATAAATAAGAACTTCATGTGTGCATACTTATACTTCAAATAAACACAACGAAAATAAACATACTAGCAAGCACACAAACAGTAATGCATCCTCATATCTAACATAGGCATAAGATGATTCAACACCCAGGGATTTAAATTCCATTCTTAGGCTATGCACAGACTTCAAGTCGATTTCATTAGGACAATCATTTCATTTCATTAACATGGGCAATTAAATTTCAGAATTAACATTCAAAATTAACACACTGCAAAACACATAATGCATATAATGTAAATCACAGAGAACACTTATCTTGAAGATGAAGCTATCCAAACAACAGGCTATGTGAGAGCAACGTTCCACCCAACCATACATCTTTGTCCAGCTTGTATTCTTTCAGTTGAGAGATCACGCCCGAGCTGGGTTGTGTATCCACTAAGGAGAAACTAGCTAGGCTCACTCACAGCTATGGTTTCACTCAACAACTATGCTAAGCCAACACACAGTTGGGTTTGTCAAGCATATGAAAGACAAAGGAGGGTAATGCTAAGCCAGTGAGCTCAACCACAGAGCTACATGCATCTCAAATGAATTCAACAGTCAAGGCACCCACATTACCTACCACACCCAACACAAGGAAGGTACCCTTCTCTGCTGCATAGTCCCTCAGTCGTCCCTTCCCTCCAGTGCTCTTAAGGGTGGGCATAGAAAGGTCCAGCTGCTAATCCTTGAGATTCTAGCCTTCACTGGGTTTATCAAGCAAACCCAACCTCTGCTCAGTCATTCACAATTGGATTTCTCACAATTCTGTTCATCAAATAACTCAATCCGTCACTGGTTTTTGGGGCTATAAAAACTAGGTTTTCCAATGGATTTCAGGGTATCTAATCCTCTCAAATTCACCCCAAGGTTCATATCTACGGATCCCCCATTGGATTTTACTTTTAAATACCAAATCTGGGCGTTTTTGGCTCTTCAAAACGTGGGTTCCTTCAAAGTTGCGATTTTTGGTTTTTCTCATTGCTGGTAATTCATTTTTTTGGATGAAAAATGATGCTGATAACCTCCACAATGGAATGGGAATGAGGAAGAAGAAACTCCCATGAGGTAGAGTGACTTGTGGTACAAGAAAACAGAGCCCATACCTACAAATACAAATTTCTGGGTTGCCCATGCTCCATTGAAGCCATGGACTGAAATCTTCAACTACTTCCTTACAACAAAAATAAATGTCATCAAGGAAAGTCAAATGGGTTCTCACAATGACATTTGGAAGCTTATGGCTCAATCCCACAACCCCCTCACCACTCCCTAGTGGATACACATGGCCCCTTCTCATTAGTTGCTTCCATAGCCATTTTTGGTATTTTATTGCAATATTAAATATTTAGATCAATTTACAATATTCCATGGCTTAATAGCACATGGGAAACAAAATGTCAAATGCTTGTCCATTTAAAATAAAATATGAACATATACTAGCGGGGCCTTAGCCTTGTGCTCCACGCTAGGGAAACATATATCGCATGTATACAATATTTACATTAGAAGCCAATATTTCATAAGGGTCAAAATTGGGGTATTACATTCCCCTCCCCCTTAGAACAACACCGTCCTCAGTGTTCTCAAAACTGAACAAAAATGGGAATGCCTCCCTCATGGCATCCTCCAGCTCCCATGTAGCCTCATCGGGACTAAGGTGCTCCCATTGGACCTTTACCTTCCCAATGGCTCTGTTCCAGAGCAAAGTGACCTTCTTGTCAAGGATGCGCATAGGCTCTACTTGGAACTCTCCCTCGGGTTCCACCTGTATCACATTCCAATCAATCATATGATTAGAATCATGTACATACTTCATAAGCAAAGATACATGGAAAACATTATGAGCTGTTATATTAGCAGGAAATGAAACTCTATATACAACTGGCCCTATCCTATCAAGGACTTCAAATGGCCCACAATATCTTGGTGACAACTTGGCACAACTCCCCAACTTGAGGGAACTCTTCCTCAGTTTCACCCTCAAATAAACATGATCCCCAATCTGAAATTTCTTATGCATTCTTTTCAAGTCTGCATAACTCTTCTGCCTGTCCTGAGCTGCCTTTAAATTCTGTCTGATCTTAACAATTTCCTGTTCCATTTCCTTGATCATCTTTGGTCAAAGTACTACCCTGTTCTCCGAGCTGTCCCAATTCACTGAAGTCCTGCATCCCTTGCCATACAATGTCTCAAATGGACTCATCCCCAAGGATGCATGATGTCCATTATTGTATGCAAATTCTACTAAGTGTAGGTAATCTTCCCACTTGGAAGGTTTATCCATCACATACATTCTCAGCATGTCTTCAAGAACTTGATTCACTCTCTCAGTATGGCCATCTGTTTGAGGATAAAATGCTGTACTGAAATTCAATTTAGTTCCCAATTCCTGAAATAATCCTTTCCAAAAATTGGAAGTGAACTTTGTATCATGATCAGAAATTATTGCCTTAGGCAATCCATGCGACTTGAATATCTCTCTCCTGAAGATATTTGGAATGTCACTAGCCTTGTGAGTGGACTTGACTGGAATAAAGTGAGCTACCTTTGATAGCTTGTCTACCACAACCATGATTGAATCATGTGTAACATCCCAAAATTTCATAAAAATTTAAAATTTTTTATAACAACATTAACTATGATAATAATAATTGCAGAAATAATAATTAAGATTATGACAACATTAATTGTAAAGTTGTTAGTACTAAACATGCTTTAATTTCTGTTTTAGCAGCAATATGATAATGACAGTTTTCACACATAATTAGTAATCATGATTTATGAAAACAAATGTGCTAAATGATCGGAAATATGATGCGACATTTTTCTTTTGTAAAGATACTGACAGTTTGACTTTTGATGCATAAGGGTGTCCTACAAGGTACCCTGGAGCTTACTTAGCTGTAATGCTAAAGCATAATGAATGTCCTATGTGCAGACAACAGGTAAGAGGTTTCGTGGCTGCGTAAAATCAAAAAGTACGTGTATAGTTCAACTTCAACGTCGTAATTAAATAAAATATTAGAATTCTGTTGCGACCCACTATAGGTATGCAGGTATGGATTTCATAGCTATAATTATAGTTTTTCAGATGTTGTCTTACTACTCGACAATGTTTAAAACATAGTTATCTATGACGTCTTCAAGCTGATAGGCTTGTCACTAGGATTTTCATTGTTATAGTAGCTGGCTTGTTGTCGTCTCGAGATAATTCATTACCTTCATTTTTCTAAAGTAATGGATATATTGCAATTGCTAATGTTTGTAGTGAGAGGATATGGTAAGCACACATAATATTTGGTTAACTTTACGTTAAACCTTTGCCAATGGATTCATTGAAATGTCTATCCTATAGACTATCTATACTTGCGATAATATAATTTATATGAATGCCAACAATGTCACCAAGTTAGTGTTATAGTCTCTTGTGTATGGACTACACCAATTATAATTCTATAATGTTGAACTATACGTGATACGTGTAAGCTTTTAGGGCTCATGTGAAGTATCATTTTTCTATGAATTAAAAACTATGTCAACCTTGTGACTATAGCTATCCTAGCAACTATTATATAAACCAATAATTAATAATTAAAATAAAACTACAAGGCTTACCTTTGAAATTATAAACTTCTATGTAATAACAAAAGTCTAAATGCGACCTAGACTTGAAACTTTGTGGACCAATATCTCATCGTGGGTCATCACAACACATAAATATGTTTGTGTAACATAGCTTAGAACCATACGTATTATGAAGTCGAATTAGCGTAACATAACATGTTAATTTGTTATGTATCCAAATGAAATTAAAGCGTTGGAAATAGAGCACTGACAAGCATTAAATTTTGATGGACAGGTTGGACGGTTGTGTGTGATATGAATTGTCGTCAGTGATTGTGTTACAGGTCTGTAATAATGGCCATCCATCATGTGCTATATGCTGAGGAACTTCAAGCTCCACGTGAATGTAACTAATACAAATAGTGAACGTGAACACTACCATGTAATAGTCCTCGCTGATTAGTCTTCCGAGCTAACTGTATGATTATCCACTGTGTACACGGGTTGGTAAGGTCGTGCTACAACATTGAATGAGTAATGAATGGGATTATTGCTCGTTCCAATGTGAAGGTTGTTGGCATGTTTACAGTCGTCGATCATCTTTGATCTCATTCATTGGATCTAACCCTAGCATTGGAATGAATATTGGGTTTATAGAACTTATTGTGTTATATGCTATTGTTATTATTTTGGTTTGTTAGGTCCGACAGGCTACCGAAATTTTGGTTTATAAAGTGTATGAGGTTTCAACCTTGAGACCTACTGGCTTGGAGAGGTTACAGGTTCCTTCCTTCAGTAATGGCGTCATGTTAACAGCTTGGATAACTGGTTTGCAGGGTCAGTGGTTGATAGTTGTTGGAAATTTTTGTTTAGTTTGAGTGAAAGATACACACTGGTCAAAATCGGAAGAGGGTTTCTTATCTCGTCTACAGCATGGAATCGTTGTTTAAGTAGTCAAAGTGGAAAGCTTTGGTTTCTTATAGCAAGGTAAATAATCTTGTAAATTTTAGTGATATTCCTTTGTTGCAATTCGTCTTTCGGTTTGAAAAGTATCATTTCTCTAAATCCAAACAATTTCCTTGTCAGTTGCAGGTTATGAAGGAATGGTTGGAGTAAGGGTTTGGAAAGAGAGGCATGCTTCCATACTGGTAAGCTCTGAGTCTTCCAAAACCCTCGTAGGTTCTCTTCGTCTGTGTGTTGAAGTGGTTTCAATGAATGAGTGGCCAGTTCCTCACCATGCCTCATCGGTGTCTTCAATTGGGAAAACTTAAAATGATTCTTTAGTTAATCGAATGGTGTCTGTACAGGGTTGCGACCTTCGTTTTTGTTTGCATGATACTAAATCATTTGACTATGATGTCTATCTCATCGAACTGTGGGTTATAAGTTCATCAGAACAGAAGGTTATGTTGTTTCGTCAATACATAGGGTTTGTTGGGCTTGTTTTGCACTGTTTAAAAGTATTGGGAATAAACCCTGTGAGAAAAATGTTGGAAACGTAATGTAATATTTTGTTTCTGGGAACATTGTTTTAAACTTGGAAACTCTCTTGTTATTCGAGTGATGCATGTGCAGGGTTGTAACCTTCATTTAAATGTATGATACTTGGTTTTGAAACTCTGTTGTTTAACTCGTCAGCAAAGATAATAAAATTACCATTTTCGTTCTGGGAAAATTTTCCGGTGTTAAATGTTGATTTCTGAGTGTTGATATCGTGATTGTTGAACTAGATTAGAGTCTAAATACTCATTGTGGAGGATAACTCTACCATAAGTGATGTTCGAAATGGTGTTCAAATCGTTATAATGGAAATGAACAGGATCATACCCTAGTTCGCGTTTGGTCTTTGAAAATGGTTAAGTGTTTTGAAAAAGACTTCTAAAAGATCTTGAAGTCAAAACTGGATTCGATCCATTGTTTGTGTAGAATGAGTATGTTTAAAAGGCAAACTATGGTAAAGGAATTCGAAATTCTAACTTAGGGTTTTGATAGGAACCAAGTTTGATTTTGAAAATAAAATGCAATTCATAACATATAAGTTTATATATAGATGAATAAGATGAAAGGAAAACGAAATATGGTTTATTATGTTATCAATAATGCTAGAAAATAATCTTTGAAATGTGTAAAAAGGAAAAATGAAAACAATGTGTATGTGAAATATGAAGATATGAAGACTGTGTAAGATGACTATAATTTGTGACTTGTGATCATAGCTAGCATTTCTAGTTACCACAACAATAATATCTGTTTCTAAATATAATGTACGGAACTTTAAAATATATTGATTTCCTTTGTAAACGGCAGAGGTAAGAAAACATAATGAAATTGTACAGTCAATAAGCTATATTTGTTTTTCATGAAAATGATAGAATCCCCTCTATATTGTAATAACTACTGTATAAGATTTACTACTGGTAGTTATAGGGAAGAAATGAAAACATAATTCAATCACTGCACTTGTCTATTCGAATCAATTGCATTTGTCTATCTTCTAATCTATTCTTAATTTGTGTATCTATACTAGAGTACGATGCACAAAACAACATGAGGAAAAATATAGATATTGGTTTATCCATTCAATTTATCATTGAAACTTTAACGTATAGACTTTCAAACAGAATCAGAAGAAATTTCTTCTTCATAACAGAAATTGATAATTTCACTTAAAACAGAACTAATGATTGAAATGAAGTAGAAACTGTAAAACCTAGATAAAATATGTAGAGGACAAACAACCGAAGAAGATTGTTCCACCCAACCAATTCCTGAAAATAGTCAAGTACTTGCATTAGGACCCCCGAACCTATTCGCTGAACCACAAGGAGGAAGAAACTCTAGGAATTAGGACTTCTTCTTGCAGTAGCAAATAACTTCTGAATCTTCAATAGATAGTAGTCCAATAGACCTGCACCAACATCTCTGGTTATTCTCAGCAATATGCAGACTTAAGATTGCACTCACAACTAGACTCCCTATTCGAATCTCTCAGTGATCACCTGATGCTCATGAGGAAAATATTTTTGTAGAAAATATTGTGTAAGAGCTTCCTGCTCAATTCGAATTTGCCTTTTGTAGGCTGCCTAGGCCTTTTCAGATGTTATTGGGTCATTAAATGAGCTGCCTGCTCACTCCCTCCACCTGGGGGATAATGCCACATTTTTAGGGGTAGTTGTGCCATAACCAATAGCTAGTAGTGTGATGCAATTGCTGCCATCTGTACCATACCTTCCAACAGCTTCCATTCCTCCTAGTCGGTTAGTGAACACTCATTTAACAGTCCCCTTGGGTGTTTGTCTCGTAATTAATTTATTTAAATAATAATATTCAGTAATTACATTCATCCTTGATAAAAACTGGTCATAATTACAAAACTTTGTAATTAAATTTAACATAAAGTATTTTGCAAATAAAATATTAATTTTCAGAAATTTGGGTAGGTTACATACACCCCCCCTTAAGTCTCAACATCGTCCTCGATGTTGGTTAATCATTCCTTGAGTGTTCCTGAAACAGACTTGGGTATGCTGCCTACATACTACTATCCAACTCCTAGGTTGCCCTTTCCAGGCTAAGGTGCTTCCATTGCACCTTCACTTGCCCAATGCTGCGATTCTGGAGAATAGTTTCCCTCCTTCCGAGGAAACAGTTTAGTTCCACTGAAAAATCTCCGTCTTGTCCCACCTATACATCATTCCAGTTTACAACATGAGTAGTATCGTGCAAATATTTCTTTAAAAATGATATATGAAAAACATTATGTATTTTTAAGTTAGGTGGCAAATCCAGTTGGTATGCCACTGCTCCAACCTTAGACAATATTTCAAAGGGACCGCAATACCTAGGTGCCAACTTGGCACAGCTCCCCAATTTTAGTGAACTCTTTTTCGGTCTTACCTTGAGGAATACATGTTCACCAACCTGGAACTCTTTATGAGTTCTTTTTGAATTTGCTTGACTCTTTTTCCTATCTTGGGCATCTTTTAAATGTCCTTGCACCTGTTTCACAATTAGTTCTAACTCCTGCAATAATTAAGGTCCTAAAACAACTCTATTTACTGGATTATTCCACGAAACAGATGTATTACATTTCCTACCATAAATAATTTCAAAAGGACTAAGTCTGTCCAATGCATGATAATGATTATTATGAGCAAATTCTGCTAAGTGCAAGTAGTCTTCCCACTTACCAGGTTGATCCTTAACATACATTCTTAATAAATCTTCTAAAACTTGATTTACCCTTTCTGTCTGACCATCCGTCTGTGGATGAAATGCTATACTGAAATTTAAAGTTGTGCTCAACCCCTTATACAGTGACCTCCAGAATTTTCTTGTAAACTTCGAGTCATGATCTGAAATTATTACTTTCGGTATTCCATGTAGTCTAAAAATCTATTTCATAAAGATCTATGCAATATCTGGAACTTTATGAGTAGTCTTTACGGGTATGAAATGTGCTGCCTTGCTGAGTTTGTCCACTACCACCATGATATAATCATGTTGTTTTTGGTTTTTAGGTAATCCAGTAATAAAATCTATGCTGATCACTTCCCATTTTCAACTTGGTATCAGTAACGGTTGTAACAATCCAGCAGGATGTTGGTGTTCAACCTTCACTTTTTGACAATCCAAACATTTATCTATGTACTCTGCTACTTCATCCTTCATTATGGGCCAATAGTATTCTTTTCTCAACATAGTAATGCTCTTTTGATAACCTGGATGACCAGAATAGTGACTTTTATGCATCTCATTTACTATCAGAAATTTTATTTCTGGTATGTCTGGTACATACAATCTTTTTTTGAACAATAATAAACCGTTTTCCTTCATGCTGTAATCTGCCATACAATTTTCAGAACTGTTGTTTGCTGTCTTTTCCTTCATTTTTCTGTATTCTTCATCTGTTTCACTCTTTTCCAAAATCTGATTTTCCAAATCAGTTTAATAAGTACTAATTGCTGAAATAAAATTTAGTTTTTCCTTACGAATCAAGGCATCTGCAACCTTGTTCGCCTTCCGTTTAATATGCTGAATTTCGAAATCATACTCACTTAAGAACGTCAACCATCTAGCTTGTCTAGCGTTCAGGTTTGTCTGATCTAATAAATATTTCAGACCCATGTTATTTGTCAATAATGTAAATTTCCTGCCAATAAGGTGGTGATGCCACATTTTTAAGGCATGAATAACTGCCAATAACTCTAAATCATAGGTAGAGTAGCTCTTTTCATGTACTTTCAGTTTTCTAGATTCATATGCCATCGCATGTCCTTCCTGTGTTAAGACTCCATCGAATCTGTCATTGCATGCATCTGTACAAACTAAAAAATCCTTGTTGGGGTCTGTTATTCTCAAGATAGGTGCTGTTGTCAATAGTTCCTTTAATTTCTTAAAACTGTTAGAACATTTCTAATTCCAAACAAATTTCTTCCCTTTCTTCTGCAAGGAAGTTATGGGGTTGGCAATTTTTGAAAAATTCCCTATAAAATTTCTGTAATACCTAGTAATGCACATAAATGATCTTACATCTGACACATCTTTAGGAACCGGCCAGTCAGTAATGGCCCTTATCTTGTCGGGGTCAACCGAGATTCCTTCTACCGAAATTATGTGTCCTAGATACTGAATTTTGTCTTTGTGGAAGTCACACTTACTAAACTTCGCGTGTAGTTGAAGATCTCTTAGAACTTGTAAGATAATCCGTAAATGTTCATCATGCTCTTCTTTACATTTTGAGTACACTAAAATGTCGTCTATAAACACAACAACAAACTTGTCTAAGTATTTATGCATAATATTATTCATCAGACACATAAATATAGTTGGTGCATTAGTCAAGCCAAATGGCATGACTACGAACTCGTAATGTCCATACCGAGTTTGGAAAGTTGTCTTGGAAATATCTTCATCCTTAACCTGTACTTGATGATATCCTAATCTTAGATCAATCTTCAAAAATATTGTTTCTCCATGCAGCTGATCAAATAGATCATCTATGCGGGGCAATGGATACCTATTCTTGATCGTCATCTTATTAAGCTGGTGATAATCTATGCATAGTCTCAAGGTTTCATCTTTCTTCTTAACAAAGATGACAGGTGCTCCCCAAGGAGACACACTCGGTCTAATATACTTTTTTTCAATAAGTTCCTTCAACTGTGATTTTAATTCGTTTAACTCCAGCGTGTTCATTCTGTATGGAGCTTTTGAATTTGGTACTGCTCCTGGTATTAACTCTATGGTAAAATCTAAATCTCTTTTGGGTGGTAATCCTGGAATATCCTCAGGAAATACATCCTTAAAATCCTTTAGGACAGATATGTCCTCTAATTTCAGTTTGTCATCTTTATCCATAGACTCATCATTTACCACTTTTACTACAAACATTTGGCATCCTTTCCTAATCGCCCTCTTAACTTGCATGGCTAAAATCTGTCTAAGGGTTACCTTCCTTGGGATGCCTTTTATTTCTACGGTTTTCCCTTCGTCATTTAAACATGTAAAACTTTTTCCATAACAGTCCAGGATGACATGATGGGATTCTAACCAGTCCATCCCAACTATAATATCAAAAGAACCTAAAGGTAGAATATTCAACTTGATTTGTGTTTGTAAATGATTCATGGACTTAACACAATTTTCTATAAAATCTGATACTTTCCTCTTTGTTCCAGTTGCTAGTCTAACTAGCCAACATTTAATAAACTTTTCCATTTTCAATTTAAGACTTTCCACAATGTTTGGTGATATATAACTTAAGCTAGCACTTGGATCAATTAAAACAGTAAGGGGATGATCATGTAGCATACCTTCAATCTCTACCATGGAGATTTGATGATCTGTTTGCCTATTGTCAAGTGCTGCATTGATTCTGGGCATTTCCTTGGCCACATCTCCAACCGTAGGTTCAGTCTGTATAGAGTTGATGTTGTTTGCTTTATGCTTCCTCAAGGGACATTCTGATGCGTAATGGGGGCCTTGACATTTAAAACATTTGATAGGAGCCTTTGGCTCACTGGTTCTAGTATTATTAGGTGCATTTCTGGTTGTTGTAGAATTCTGCTGTGACATGTTTCTGGAATTGTTCCCTTGATAATTGCAATTCTGAAAATTTTTCTATTGAAATCTGAAATTTCCACTGAATCTAAATTTTTTCTTTTTCTGCTCAAAATTGTTGAGCTTATGATTTCTCCAGTTTGACATTCCCTCTCTTTTCCGATTTATGTCATAACAGAAAACTGCTTTTCTCATTGCCTCTTCCAAGGTCTTAGGACTATCATACTCGATTATGTCCTTAATATTGAAAGGTAAACAGCTCAAGTACCTTTGAATTTTTCTTTTCTCTTCTATGAGGTATGGTACATATCTTAGTAAGTTCAGAAACTTACTGTTCATTTTCTTCATGTTCATACCTTCTAGCTTCAAATCGTAGAACTCTTTGGATTTTTCTTCATAGTACTGTTCAGACAAGTACTTCTTTTTAAAGTATCGTTTAAAGGTACTCTAGCTTACATCTTTATCTTTGATGCCCTTTACTCTTTTGATGTCCTGCCACCAAATGTCTTCTTTTCCGGTCAAGTTGTATATAGCCATTTTTGCCTTCAAAGATTCTGAATAGTTATAAATCTGGAAGTATTTCTTCATACCGGACAGCCAAGCTTCGACTGTCTCTCCCATATCAGTTTCTCCATTGAAAGTTGGAGGTCTAATATTTTTGAACTCCCCATAAATCTGCTCATATTCCTTTTGATTTTTCCTTCTAGGTTTGAAATCTCCTTCACTGCTATCACTGGTGTAGTTATGTTTCTTTCTGTGTGTTTCAATAGCATCTCCTGATGTGGTTGAACTATCATTCACCTTGCTGATTTTCATTTTCTTGTTTTTATCAGCATGAGGCAGATCCTCAAATTTGGAAATATGTTCATTATCTTTCTCTTGTTCCTCAGTTTGGCTCTGTTCAAACAACACTTGGTTTAATTGTTCTTGTGCTTGCAAAATCCTTTCATTGTCTTGTTTCATCGATCTGATTTCTACTTTTAAGTCGTGAAAAGCACGTAACAGTTCTGTCGAACTGTTATTTAGTTCATTGTGACCTTCTACTACATAGTGCTATCCCAAGCTGTGATTGGTTGGCTGAAATCTGTCGTCTAATTGTTCAGCTGAGTTCTCCATATCTATAATTGAAAATAATTTATGGAATAACATAATAATTAAATTTTCAAGTTAGTACAATTTTTTGCTGTATAAAAATTTTTTGTTGCGTGTTTTGGACCTCATTCAGGCCTAGAGTTTGAATTTGAGCTCTGATACCACATGTAACATCCCGAAATTTCATAAAAATTTAAAATTTTTGATAACAACATTAATTATGATAATAATAATTGCGGAAATAATAATTAAGATTATGACAACATTAATTGTAAAGTTGTTAGTACTAAACATTCTTTAATTTATGTTTTAACAGCAATATGATAATGATAGTTTTCACACATAATTAGTAAACATGATTTATGAAAACAAATGTACTAAATGATCGGAAATATCATGCGACATTTTTCTTTTGTAAAGATACTGACAGTTTGACTTTTGATGCATAACGGTGTCCTACGAGGTACCCTGGAGCTTACTTAGCTATAATGCTAAAGCATAATGAATGTCCTATGTGCAGATGAAAGGTAAGAGGTTTCGTGGCTGCGTAAAATCAGAAAGTACATGTATAGTTCAATTTCAACATCGTAATTAAATAAAATGTTAGAATTTTGTTGCGACCCACTATAGGTATGCAGGTATGGAGTTCAAAACTATAATTATAGTTTTTCAGATGTTGTCTTACTACTCGACAATGTTTAAAACATAGTTATCTATGACGTCTTCAAGCTGATAGGTTTGTCGCTAGGATTTTCATTGTTATAGTAGCTGGCTTGTTGTCGTCTCGAGATAATTCATTAACTTCATTTTTCTAAAGTAATTGATATATTGCAATTGTTAATGTTTGTAGTGAGAGGATGTGGTAAGCACACATAATATTTGGTTAACTTTACGTTAAACTTTTGCCAATGGATTCATTGAAATGTCTATCCTATAGACCATCTATACTTACGATAATAGAATTTATATGAATGCCAACAATGTCACCAAGTTAGTGTTATAGTCTCTTGTGTGTGGACTACACCAATTATAATTCTATAATGTTGAACTATACGTGATACGTGTAAGCTTTTAAGGCTCATGTGAAGTATCGTTTAAAGTATGAGTTTTTCTATGAATTAAAAACTATGTCAACCTTGTGACTATAGCTATGCTAGCAACTATTATATAAACCAATAATTAATAATTAAAATAAAACTACAAGGCTTACCTTTGAAATTAAAAATTTCTATGTAATAACAAAACTCTAAATGCGACCTACACTTGAAACTTTGTGGACAAATATCTCATCGTGGGTCATCACAACACATAAATATGTTTGTGTAACATAGCTTAGAAGCGTACGTATTATGAAGTCAAATTAATGTAACATAACACGTTAATTTGTTATGTATCCAAATGAAATTAAAGAGTTGGAAATAGAGCACTGACAAGCATTAAATTTTGTGGACAGGTTGGAGGGTTTTGTGTGATACGAATCGTTGTGAGTGATTGTGTTACAGGTCTGTAATAATGGCCATCCATCATGTGCTATATGCTGAGGAACTTCAATCTCCACGTGAATGTAACTAATACAAATAGTGAACGTGAACACTGCCATGTAAGACTCCTCGTTGATTAGTCTTCCAAGCTGGCTGTATGATTATCCACTGTGTACACGGGTAGGTAAGGTCGTGCTACGACATTGAATGAGTAATGAATGGGATTATTTCTCATTCCAATGCGAAGGGTGTTGGCATGTTTACAGTCGTCAATCATCTTTGATCTCGTTCGTTGGATCTAACCCTAGCGTTCGAACGAATATTGGGTTGATAGAAGTTATTGTGCTCTATGTTATTCTTATTATTTTGGTCTGTTACGGCCGACAGGCTACCAAAATTTTGGTTTAGAAAGTGTATGAGGTTTCGACCTTGAGACCTGCTGGCTTGGAGAGGTTACAGGTTCCTTCCTTCAGTAATGGCGTCATGTTAGCAGCTTGGATAACTGGTTTGCAGTGTCAGTGGTTGATAGTTGTTGGAACTTTTCGTTTAGTTTGAGTGAAATATACACACCGGTGAAAATGAGCAGAGGGTTTCCTGTCTCATCTACAGCATGGAATCGTCGTTGAACTAGTGAAAGTGGAAAGCTTTGGTTGCTTACATTAAGGTAAATAATGTTGTAAAGTTTAGTGATATTCCTTTGTTGCAATTCATCTTTCGGTTTGAAAAGTATTATTTGTCTAAATCCAAACAATTTCCTTGTCAGTTGCAGGTTATGAAGGAATGGTTTGAGTAAGGGTTTGGAAAGAGAAGCGTGCTTCCAAACTGGTAAGCTTCAGGTCTTCCAAAACCCTCGTAGGTGCTCTCCGTCTGTGTCTTGAAGTGGTTTCAATGAATGAGTGGCCAATTCCTCACCGTGCCTCATCGTTGTCTTCAGTTGGAAAAACTTAAAATGATTCTTTAGTTAATCGAATGGTGTCTGTACAGGGCTACGGCCTTTTTTTTTGTTTGCATGATACTAAATCATTTGACTATGATGTCTATCTCGTCGAACTATGGGTTATAAGTTCGTCAGAACAGAAGGTTATGTTGTTTCGTCAATACTGAGGATTTGTTGGGCTTGTTTTGCACTATTTAAAAGTTTTGGGAATAAACCCTGTGCGAAAAATGTTGGAAACGTAATGTAATATTTTGTTTCTGGGAACATTGTTTTAAACTTGGAAACTCTCTTGTTATTCGCGTGATGCATGTGCAGGGTTGTAACCTTCGTTTAAATGTATGATACTTGGTTTTGAAACTCTGTTGTTTAACTCATCGGCAAAGATAATAAAATTACTGTTTTCGTTCTGGGAAAATTTGCCTGTGTTAAATGTTGATTTCTGAGTGTTGATATCGTGACTATTGAACTAGATTAGAGTCTAAATACTCATTGTGGAGGATAACTCTTTCATAAGTGATGTTCGAAATGGTGTTCAAATCATTTATAATGGAAACGAACAGGGTCAGACCCTAGTTCACGTTTGGTCTTTGAAAATGGTTAAGTGTTTTGAAAAAGACTTCTAAAATATCTTGAAGTCAAAACTGGATTCGATCCATTGTTTGTGTAGAATGAATATGTTTAAAAGGCAAACTATGGTAAAGGAATTCGAAATTCTAACTTAGGGTTTTGATAGGAACCAAGTTTGATTTTGAAAATAAAATGCAGTTCATAACATATAAGTTTATATATAGATGAATAAGATGAAAGGAAAAAGAAATATGGTTTATTATGTTATCAATAATGCTAGAAAATAATCTTTGAAATGTGTAAAAAGGAAAAATGAAAACATTGTGTATGTGAAATATGAAGATATGAAGACTATGTAACATGACTTTAATTTGTGACTTGTGATCATAGCTAGCATTTCTAGTTATTGCAGCAATAATATCTGTTTCTAAATATAATGTACAGAACTTTAAAATATATTGATTTCCTTTGTAAACGACAGAGGTAAGAAAACATAATGAAATTGTACAGTCAATAAGCAATATTTGTTTTTCATGAAAATGATAGAATCCCCTGTATACTATAATAAGTACTGTATAATATTTACTACTGTTAGTTATAGGGCAGAAATGAAAACATAATTCAATCACTGCACTTGTCTATTCGAATTAGTTGCATTTGCCTATCTTCTAATCTATTCTTAATTTGCATATCTATACTAGAGTATGATGCACAAAACAACATGTGGAAAAATATAGATATTGGTTTATCCATTCAATTTATCATTTAAACTTTAACATACAGACATTCAAATAGAATCAGAACAAATTTCTTCTTCATAACAGAAATTGATAATTTTACTTAAAACAGAACTAATGATTGAAATGAGGTAGAAACTGTAAAACCTGGAGAAACTCTATAGGGGACAAACAGCCCAAGAAGACTGTTCCACCCAACCAATTCCTAAAGAAAGTCAAGTACTTGCCTTAGGACCCCCGAGCCTCTTCACTGAACCACCAGGAGGAAGAAACTCTAAGAATTAGGACTTTTTCTTACAGTAGCAAATAACTTCTAAATCTTCAATAGCTAGAAGGCCATTAGACATGTACCAGCATCTCTGGTTCTTCTCAGCAATATGCAGACTTAAGATTGCACTCACAACTAGCCTCCCTATTCGAATTTCTCAGTGATCACCTGATGCACATGAGGAAAATATTTCTGCAGAAAATATTGTGTAAGATCTGCCTGCTCAATTCGAATTTGCCTTTTGTAGGATGCCTAGGCCTTTTCAGATGCTACTAGGTCATTAAATGAGTTTCCTGCTCAGTCCCTCCACCTGGGGGATAATGCCACATTTTTAGGGGTATTTGTCCCATAGCCAACAACTAGTGGTGTGATGCAATTGCTGCCATCTGTCCCATACCTTCCAACAACTTCCATTCCTCCTAGTGGGTCAGTGAACACTCATTTAACAGTCCCCTTGGGTGTTTGTCTCCTAATTAATTTATTTAAATAATAATATTCAGTAATTAAATTCATCCTTGATAAAAACTGATCATAATTACAAAACTTTGTAATTAAATTTAACATAAAGTATTTTGCAAATAAAATAATAATTTTCAGAAATTTGGGTAGGTGACATACACCCCCCCTTAAGTCTCAACATCGTCCTCGATGTTGGTTAATCACTCCTTGAGTGTTCCTGAAAGAAACTTGGGTAGTTTGCTTGCATACTACTCTCCAACTCCTAGTTTGCCTCTTCCGGGCTAAGGTGCTTCCATTGCACCTTCACTTGCCTAATGCTGCGATTCCGGAGAATAGTTTCCCTCCTTCTGAGGATACAATCCGGTTCCACTGGAAAATCTCCATCTTGTCCCACTTGTACATCATTCCAATTTATAACATGAGTAGTATCGTGCACATATTTCTTTAAAAACGATATATGAAAAACATTATGTATTTTTAAGTTAGGTGGCAAAGCTAGTTGGTATGCCACTGCTCCAACCTTAGACAATATTTCAAAAAGACCGCAATACCTGGGTGCCAACTTGGCATAGCTACCCAATTTCAGTGATCTCTTTTTCGTTCTTACCTTGAGGAATACATGTTCACCAACTTAGAACTCTTTATGAGTTCTTTATGAATCTGCTTGACTCTTTTGCCTATCTTGGGCAGCTTTTAAATGTCCTTGCACCTATTTCACAATTAGTTCTAACTCCTGCAATAATTCAGGTCCTAAAACAACTCTATTTACTGGATCATTCCACGAAATAGGCGTATTACATTTCCTACCATAAAGAATTTCAAAAGGACTAAGTCTGTCTGATGCATGATAATGATTATTATAAGCAAATTCTGCTAAGTGCAAGTAGTCTTCCCACTTACCAGGCTGATCCTTAACATACATTCTTAATAAATATTCTAAAACTTGATTTACCCTTTCTATCTGACCATCTGTCTGTGGATGAAATGCTGTACTGAAATTTAAAGTTGTGTTCTGTTAAATTTTGAGCATTAATTCACAATACTCTAGTATCTTTAATGAGAGAATAACATGTACAATATATCAATGCATAACAATCATATCAAGCATGTCAAGCATCACAAGAATCAAAAGCATGAGAGACAAGAGACACAGAGTTTCCATGGGGAAAACCCTAAGGTGAAAAACCCCACAACTTCCTCAGAGATAGAGAGAGAAATGGCTCAACCAAAGTACAACCAAAATACACTGAGATAGTCTCCTAGTAGCAGATGATCCTCGTACTCACTAGTGCGCCACTTTCTGATTGAGAGAAGTATGAGTTTCCGAGTAATCAAAATAGAGATCTCCCAATCTCTATTTATACTTGTCTGTTTGCCCAGTGACCTTATGGGGCCGACTTGTCTAGCTCGGTACATCAACCATATAATATATATTTCAAGGGCCGACCCCACACATCATGGTCTAATAACCCATCGGCAAGTACACACACTTGCGACACTTGTCAATACACATGATGACACTTCCTTATAGAGGAATAACACATCTCTTATAAGGGTACAATAAATATATATGAAATACATAGATGAAATACATTCCGAAGTTACATATACATCAACACTCCCTCGTAACTAGGAAGGCATTTCTCAACACAGATCTGCTAGACAAGTCTTCTTCTCAGGATCATCGTCATCATCTCCATCACTGCTGCTGCTATCTCAACCAATCTCTGACTCTACTTGTCATAGGAAGTTCTACAGAGCCAGTCCTTTTTCATACTGAATGTAGGCCCACCACTTGTAGGTCTTCATCATCACTGGCCATACTATGGAAATCTTAGGACTTATTACGTGCATCACAAAACCTTGCAAGAGCATCCAGGCTGTTATGAGCACATAGCTCTACCTGTCGGATCTCCCAGGGACATATTATATGTGACTGTCACAAAACCTTAAAAGAGTCTCTTGACTATCAAGAACCCTAAAGAACATCTGAGGCCTTTTTCATTCTGTCTAGATCTCCAGGACTTATTACATGTGACACCTAACACAAAACCTTGCAAGAGCATCCCAGGCTGTTACGAGCACACAGCTCTACCTATAGGATCTCCCAGGGACAGATTACATGTGGTCATGGAAAAACCTTGCAAGAGCATCCCAAGACTTATTACGAGCACACAACTCAACATATCGGATCTCCCAGGGCCGAATTATATGCCATAGGACAAAACCTCGAAAGAGCATCTGCCAAATATCCCAGGGACAAATTATATTCCATAGGCAAAACCTTGCAAGACTATGTGTAGATCTCCCAGGGCCAAATTATATGTCCTCCCAGAGCAAAACCTCGAAAGAGCATTTGCCATATATCCCAGGGCCAGATTACATGCCATAGGTAAAACCTCAAAAGACTATCTGCAAATCTCCCAGGGCCAAATTATGCTCATCTGCACAACCTGATCCACGGCCACAGAGTATCAACCTGATACTCACCATACATCATCCTGGTGTATACATGATCATCCTGATCATCATCACTGCAACATTCTGCTGCATGTCATCTGGAGCAACATCCTGAAGCTTGTCATCCATGATCATCTTGATCATATAATGCATCTACCTGATGCATACCAAGTATCTACCTGATACATATTATCATACATGATCCACCTGATCATACAATGTATCCACCTGATACAAATACAAAAACATGATCCACCTGATCATACCTAATACATATCAACATACATGATCTACCTGATCATACAAAGTATCCACCTGATACATATACAGATACATGATCCAAGCATCCAACATGATGCATATACAAAACATATACAAATGATCCTACTGATCATATCTAGCATCCAACATGATGTGTACATACATATACATATAAATGATCCAACTGATCATATCCAGCATCCTCCTGATGCATACATACATATACATATAAATGATCCAACTAATCATATCCAGCATCCTCCTGATGCATATATACATATACATATAAATAATCCAACTGATCATATCCAGCATCCTCCTAATGCATATACAGAGCAGTAACTGGAGCATCGTCCTGATGCTCATCATCCAGCACTTACATCCACAACCATGTGAAGGATCCTCCTTCCAACATGCTTGGAATGGCTTCAGCAAATGTGTCCATCACTTCTTCCTCGAAGTGTCATCGATCTGAAGAACACCAAGCCTCTCCCTGAAGTACTCGAACTTCACCCTGGCTAGTGGCTTCGTCAGCACATCTACAATCTATTCGTCCGTCGCAATGTATAGGAGCTTCAAAGCTCTTCTCTACACCATATCCTTGATATAGTGATATTTGATCTCTATGTGTTTCGACCTGTCATGAAACACTGGGTTCTCAGACAGCTTCACACAACTCTGGTTATCACAGAAGATACCAGTAGCATCCAACGGGAGATCAAATAACTGAGATAGTAGCTTCCGAAGCCATACTGCCTCACAACTAGCTGAACAGGATGCAACATACTCTGCCTCAGCTGTACTCAGTGCTACGCAGGACCGCTTCCTGCTGAACCAAGAGATCACACCTGATCCCATACTAAAGAAGCATCCAGATGTGCTCTTCCTATTTGCATCACTGCCAGCCCAATCTGAATCAACATAACCCTGCAGGTTAAACTTTTGATTCACTTCATACTTGAGCCCATAATCCACTGTACCCTTCAGGTACCTTGTTCGGATATCCACATCATCTTTTTCAGGCTCTTGCATGCAATTAGGGTTTGCATGCAGAATCTAGGGTTTGCATGCACCTGCATGCACTTGCATGCATCCCAGTCACCAGTTTGATGCCTCCAGCACCTTAGCCACCTCATTCTAACACTCGGGAGCCACTTACTACAGAGTTTTATCCCTCCTAGGATGAAAGGTGCCCACTTCTCACCTACTGCCAGAGAAGGGTGCACTTGTTCACCTACCACTGCAGTTCCACTTCAGTTACACTCAGTTAGCTCCGATTCTCCCTGATTTGAGGCTAGTTTCACTCCCGACTGACTGTTTCACTTCCGTTGGACCTCCAGATTGACTAGATGAATTGTTCTGACTTCAGTTAGCCTCCCATGCACCCCCACTGAGCCTCCCTCTCCTTAATCAGTGCTACACACTTCAGGTACACTTATTACACTCAGTTAGACTCAGATTGACACCTGGATGACTGGTTCTTGTGCATTGATGACCACCACCGATTGATGATGAGGACTCCTAGTTGGAGTCAAGCTACTCCATTCAGTGATTCGAATGGCCTACTTAGTCAATTCGAATTGCTCAGTGACAGATAATTGTATTCTATTGTAATTCATTCACCCTTATTGGGATATTGAGCACTGCTGCATGTTTTGCACAGTTTTGCACCATATTTTCTATGTTCATCTGTTGTGATTGATTTACTTGTTCATTAGATCTGCTGTGACTAATTTTACATGGTATCAGAGCCATTGCAGGGACAAGATCTCTTTTCTACAGGTGTTTCTACAAGAAGATTTGACTGAATTGCTCAAATTACAAAAAGTTTTGGCATGAGATGTCTCAAGGGCATTCGCTCCTATGCATGCAAAGCTTAAAAATACTTCCAATACCACTCCAGAAGCTTGAGTTTCCACATAATTCCTGGATCTGATACATTGGACCCATTCAACATTGTTTGATCTCCAATCCCAGGTGTGATGCAACTCTAAAAGGGTGGATTGTTCGACCTTACGGTTCTTGGTTTGATTGTGATTTGCAGGTTATCAAGCTCCTCTCTTGCATTCGCTATACTGTGCATGCAAACTCCTCTTTTGCATTCGCTACTCTCTGCATGCAAGCTCATCTACATCAGTTTGACTCGCTCCTAGCAATGGAATACTCTTCTTCAAAGCCTATCCTCACCCCATTTAATTATTTTGATTGGAAAGATGATATGGAGATCATATTACGTTCAAAAGGTTACTACCGAGTCACTCTTGGTCTTGAATTGGAGCCAAACAATGTGTCAGATCGAACCAAACACTACAACAAGCTTGATGAAGCTTATGGTCTTCTTTGTCTCTCCATCTCCAAAGATCTTCACTTCCATCTCAGCAGATTGAAGACTCCAAAAGCCATATGGGAGCAACTTGAAACACTATTTGGAAAGCAGGATGAGCTTAGGGCTTTTCAATTAGAGAATGAATTGATTGGCCTTAATCCTGAGAATTTCGAGACCATCAATGAATTCTTCACAAAATTCAAGAACTTGAACTTGCAATTGAAGAACAGTGGAGTTATCAAAGAGGATAAACAATTGATCCTCTCCATTCTAAGCAAGCTTGGGAAATATTATTCGGTATTTGTCTCTACTTTCAATTCCGGTCGGCTAACTACCCCGAATTGGAAGATGCCTACCTTGAATGCCTTCATTGAGTCCGTCACAAAAGAGCATGACAAGTTGATTCAAATGGGGTCCATAAGCTCCAAAGATTCAGCCCTATATGTTCAAGGACCCAAGATATCGAATGGTAAAGGAAAGCAAAAGAAGGAGAAGCCCAAATTCGAGCCTCACAAGCAAAAAGACAAAGGCAAGCAAACAGATGCACCATCCAGTTCGAAGTTCAAGCAAAAGGGAAAAGAAGGTAACCAAAAATCTAAATGTACTTATTGTAACCGTGGCTTTCATCCCGAAAGTTCATGTATGAAGAAGACTATAGATCAAATGGCCCTCCTTTTGGAAAAGAACAACATAACCCTTCCTGACGGTGCAAGGAAGAAGGATAGGAATGATCATCATGAAAGAGGACAAGCACTCATGGAAAGGGTTTCGAAGCCCACTACTCTCTTGATAGATTCAGGTGCATCAAATCATATGGCTGCAAATATTGATTCTTTTTCCTCATTCGATCCAAACAGCTCCATCCCCATCCATTTGGGAGATGACTCAAAAATTTCTTCAAAGGGAAAAGGTACGATTCATGTAGAACATGGACGCTTTCAGAATGTTCTCTATGTGCCTTCCTTGGCTTCAAATATCCTTTCTGTGTATCAAATGACACATACTGGTGAACCAAAGCAAGTTACATTCAGCCCTAATATAATTGAAATTTCTGATATCAAAAGTGGAAGACTAGTTGCAGTCGGAAAGGCAAATCACACTGCAAAATGCTATGAGTTTCCACACTTTATTCCGCTTGCAAAGCCCACTGCTCTTCGCACACATGGTAATGAGGTTAGTAAGATTTGGCATGAAAGATTTGGACATCTTAATTATAAGTATTTGCTGCTGTTATCAAACAAATCCATGGTAGATGGGCTTCCACAACTCCGTTCCTTGAAGGGAATATGCACTGGTTGCATCATTGGGAAGCACCTCGAGCACAGATTCGACCGCGGAAAAGCTAGCAGAGCTTCTACTATTTTGGGATTGATCCATTCTGATATCAGTGGTCCACTACCCCATATGTCATTAAATGGTTCAAGGTATGTTTTGACATTTATTGATGATTTTTCCCGCTTTACATGGGTATTCTTTCTCAAAAACAAGTTAGAAGTGCTTGGAAAATTCAAGGATTTTAAGGCTTCTGTTGAGACAACCACTGAGAGCAAGATCAAAGCTCTTAGATATGATAATGGTGGGGAATATATCAATCTGAGTTGCTGCAACTTTGTGCCCAAAGCGGAATTAAGATCCAACATACAGTTCCCTACACACCCCAGCAGAACGGTGTAGCGGAAAGGAAAAATCGGTCACTGAAAGAGATGGCTACATGCATGATTGAATCGAAAGGTTTGGCTGCAAATATTTGGGCTAAAGCAATCAATGTTGCTGCATATATATAGAACCGTGTTCCACATTCATCCGTGAAAGGTATGACTCCTTTTGAAGCATTCTTTGGTCACAAACCGGATGTGTCAAATTTGAGAGTTTTTGGCTCTACTGCATGGGCTAGAATTCCTTCTAAGAAGAGACGAGCTTTGGATCCACAAAGTATCGAGTGCATATTGATAGGATATGGGGAATAATCAAAATCATATAAACTCATGGATATCAGATCTAAAAAGATATTCATAGAGCGCAGTGTGCAATTTGAAGAACCGCTTCAAGAATTGCAACTAGTCAAGGAGAAGACTGCCGATTCACCGCCTTCACCAGAAGAAGATCCGAGCAGCGATAATGAAGGTATGAGTTCTGATATTTCTGATATTGTAGCAGCATATTATGATCATGACATATCAGGTTTGGAATCCGACCATTATGATCCTCCTCAGTTACCAAAGTGGGCCCAAAACACTCTACATTCTGCTGGTTCGAATCTTGGAAATCCTGCTGATCCGAGACGAACAAGAGGAGACTTTCAAAGAGCAGGTATGGCTCTTTCTATTGCTGATCCATTTCTTCCTGAGATTTTTTATTTGATGGTTGTTTCAGATCCTACATCATACTATTCTGCTCATCGAGATTCGAGATGGAAAAGTGCCATGGATGAAGAGTACAGTTCTCTTCAAAAGAACAACACATGGGAGCTAGTTTCTCTTCCACCTGGAAGAAAATTAGTGAAGTGTAAATGGGTCTATTGTACTAAAGTTGCTGCTGATGGCACTATCAGCAAATATAAAGCAAGGTTGGTGGCAAAAGGTTTCTCCCAAGTCCAAGGAGTGGACTACACTGAGACCTTTGCATCGGTTGCAAAGATGGATTCCATCTGCCTTGTTTTAGCTATTGCCGCATCCAAGCACTGGGAAGTGCACCACATGGATGTGAAGAGTGCATTTTTACATGGAGACCTTGCTGAAGAGGTCTATATGCAGCAGCCAGAGGGTTACACATCAGATCCATCATTGGTTTGTAGATTGAAGAAATCTTTGTACGGGTTAAAACAAGCCCCAAGAGCTTGGTACGCAAAGATGGACTCCTTCCTTCTTTCTCAGAATTTCCAAAGGTGCAAATCTGATCCGAATGTGTATCTTCAGCGAGTTAAAGGTAATTTGTTGGTTATTGTACTTTATGTTGATGATCTTCTCATTACTGGTAGCACACTTACTTCAATAAACAAGCTAAAATCTGCCTTAAATCTAGCTTTTGACATGAGCGATTTGGGCTTGCTGAGTCATTTTTTGGGCTTGGAGATAGCTCAAAATTTTGATGGGATCACTATATCTCAGAAAAAATATGCTTCTGACCTATTATTGAAGTTTAATATGGCTGAATGTAAGGCAACCCCATTCCCATTCCTGTCAGGAATCAGTCTTGAGGAGGGAGATTCCACACCACTTGCAGATTGCAGTATGTATCGACAGTTGATTGGTTCACTACTTTATTTGACACACTCACGGCCTGATATCTCATATGCCGTGAGTGCCGTGTCAAGATATATGCAGCAGCCACATGAGTTTCATTGGCGAGCAGCCTAGCGGATCTTGCAGTATGTGCAAGGTACGAGACAGTTTGGCATACATTATGCTGCAGATTCTGAGCTAGATTTCATTGGTTTTACTGATTCAGATTGGGCAGGTGATAGCATTGATCAGAAGTCCACTTCCGGTTATGTTTTCATGATTGGTCATGGTGCTATTTGCTGGTCCAGCAAAAAGCAAGCAGCCATTGCACTTTCTTCAGCAGAGACAGAGTATCGAGGGGCAGTCAATGCCTGCATTCAGGCAGTTTGGTTGCAGGGTATTCTTTTCGAGTTTGGTTTTGGTGGCACTACTTTGAATGTCCTATTTTGTGACAATCAAAGTGCTATCAAGATCTCCATAGATCCATTTCAGCGGCAGATGACCAAACACATTGAGATTCATATGCATTACATTCGACAGTTGGTGCATGACCGCACCATCATTCTGCAATATTGCCCTACTGATGAGCAAATTGCAGACATCTTCACCAAGAGCTTCACTGAGAAGAAGTTCTCTTACCTCCGTTCACTGTTGGTGGTGAGTTCCATCATGGTGGAGACAGATTGATTCATTATTATGCTTTAGCTTGAGGGGGGGCTTTCTTCCCACTGGGTTTTCCCTCTTTCCTCACTTAGTTTATTTTCAGCATTTTTTGGATTATTGTATTGGGGTGACCTTTGGTCTTAGTTCCCAGGGCCCCACATTATTTTTGTTGGCACATCATAGTCTATCTTGAGGGGGGTTGTTTGGATATCCACATCATCTTTTTTAGGATCTTGCATGCAATTAGGGTTTGCATGCAGAATCTAGGGTTTGCATGCACTTGCATGCACTTGCATGCATCCCAGTCACCAGTTTGATGCCTCCAGCACCTTAGCCACCTCATTCTAGCACCCGGGAGCCACTTACTATATAGTGTTAGCCCTCCTAGGCTGAAAGGCGCCCACTTCTCACCTACTGCCAGAGAAGGGCGCACTTGTTCACCTACCACTGCAGTTCCACTTCAGTTACACTCAGTTAGCTCCGATTCTCCCTGATTTGAGGCTAGTTTCACTCCCGACTGACTGTTTCACTTCGGTTGGACCTCCAGATTGACTAGATGACTTGTTCTGACTTCAGTTAGCCTCCCATGTACCCCCACTGAGCCTCCCTCTCCTTAATCAGTGCTACACACTTCAGTTACACTTATTACACTCAGTTAGACTGAGATTGACACCTGGATGACTGGTTCTTGTGCATTGATGACCACCACCGATTGATGATGAGGACTCCTAGTTGTAGTCAAGCTACTCCATTCAGTGATTCGAATGGCCTACTTAGTCAATTTGAATTGCTCATTGACAGATAATTGTATTCTATTGTAATTCATTCACCCTTATTGGGATATTGAGCACTGCTGCATGTTTTGCACAGTTTTGCACCATATTTTCTATGTTCATCTGTTGTGATTGATTTACTTGTTCATTAGATCTGCTGTGACTAATTTTACATACCTCAGAACATGCTTTTCAGCAATCAGATGAACACTCCTCGGATCTGTCAAGAACTGACTCAATGTGTTCACAGCAAGACAAATATCTGGTCTCGTGTTCGTCAGGTACATCAAGGACCCAATCATCTGACGATACATAGAAATATCAACTGGCTCAGATGAAGCATCACATAGAAGCTTTAGATTCAATGCCATAGGTGTGGACATGGCCTTGCAATCCATCATCCCGAACCTCTTCAGGATCTCTACTGCAAACTTCCCTTGTCCAAGGAAGATTCCATCTGCACTCTGCCACACCTCCATGCCTACAAGTTCTTCATTTCAAACTCGGCAGCAAGCTTCCACTGCATGTCGGTAATCAATCTATCATCTCCTGTTACAAACCGATCATCCACATACAAAAGTAGTATCACTAGATTGCCTTCCTCAACCTTGTAGTAAAGGTTGGCACCCGCTTTACTCGTGGTAAAGCCCAAACTGGATATAAATATGTCTATCCTATCGAGTTCTGCACATATATGACTCCCTATCATGTGCCTCAGAACCAAGTGGTTGCTCCACATATACTTCTTCTTCAACTATACCATTCAAGAAAGCTGTCTTGAAATCTATATGGTGTATCTTTCATTTCATCACTTTTATACTTCTCTATGTTGCCATCTACAGCATGCTTGATCTTGTAGATCCTCTTGGAAGTCACTACAGACTCCACTTCAGGTCTTGGTACTGCATCCCAAACATCATTCTTCGTGATCGACAGATCATGGCATCCTTCCATTTCTTCATCTCAGATCCTGGGAACTTCAATATCTTCAATATTTTCAATAGATATCTTTGTTGTTGGAACAAATGTTGTAGTCTTTCTTTTGTAGGTGAAGGTATATGGTCTTTCCTACAAAACAAGTTAAATTGCATGATTAGAAACATCTCATAATTTTCAGAACAATTTCTTTCACATAAAGGAATATGTCATACAGTCATGCAATTATTTAAGCCAATGCTTCAATACAACACTTATCCATGTTCCACAACTTTCTAGATGCCTTCCAGTCTCTACCAGAACATTGTTAAGAGTTTGCACTACTCCCAACATGTCAGCAAAGAGGTTTCATTCTAGATAAGTAGCAATGGAATGTTGTACAGTGCCATAGGCCACTTACCCATCAAATACATTTTAGTAGTAAGCTGTTCATTAATTTAATCATTCTAATATGCATAATACACATCCTAAGTCTAGGAACATGAGCATATACATCATTGAACAATTTTATTTAAATAAACAAGTATGGAAGAAATGATAATTAAAATACTTATCTTTGTTTGTTTGTTGGGTGGACTCCCTCTGAGTCTTTGCTTCCTTACAGGAGCTGCTGGAGTCCTAATCTGCAGTAGCTTCGTCTCCACCTTTCTGTTGTGGAATGTAGAGAGATGGTCAACTCCCTCTGAATATCTGCATCCTTGCAGAAACCACTGGAGTGTGCCCCTCTTGATCTTTGCTTCCTGGATTACCTGTTCTTGAACTTATATTCATTCTCGATCCCTATGCATGCTTGTTAGTATCATCATTTTGTTATACTCGAGGTTTCATACATAATCAAACATTCATTAGTATAATCTTATTATCAAAACACAATAATCTCAAGCATGTATAGTTAGGATCATTTCAAACAGAAATAATAAGCATTCATATGGTTAGTCATAAACATAATATACATAAACCCATGATTACTCAAACCTATGACTCTTCTGGTTAGTCATATCATCAATTAAGGTAAGAAACATAATATGCATAGGCCCTAGATTACTCAAACTTGTAACTTCAAGAGTAATCATTATCAATCATACAAAACTATACGATATATATAACAAAAACATACCTGGTCATCATATTTGCTAGTTATGTCTAGCAATGTGTTCTTGTTCTCTTCAATGACCTGCATAACTCATTAGTTAACCTTTGCAAAAAAACAAATTATACATACCTCTATGTGATCCATGACTATGGATGAATCCTTGTCTTCATGTCACAATAGCATGTTCAGGCTGTCCCTTCAATTTGTACAATCCTCCCTCTTGCTCTCCAATCACCACTGCATCATCAATAGTTTTACCCTTTGGCCACATCAGAACTTGGCCATCTACGAATGCAACCCTCAATCCTTTTGCATCCAATGCAAAGATGGAGAGAAGATTATTCTTGAGCCCAGGTACATAAAGAACTTCTTTCATCTTCAATGATTTTCTGGAATCTCGGTTGTAGGAGGCTTCACTACTTCCTTTGATTGGGTATTGAAAATCATCCACAAGTTTCACCTTATGGGGTGATTCATGTTCAGATAGTTTTACAAAGGATTCCTTAAACCCAGTCATGTGTTTGGAATCCCCACTGTCAATTAACCAAACATTGCAACCATGGGAGATTGTACCTTTGAGAGCAGAGATTAGGACATACTCTTCTTCACTTGATGAGTCATCATCACTTTCTTCCCTAGCCTTCTTCTTTGGAGGTTCATCATCTTTGGCAGCATGAGCATGGTACCTTCTTTTGTTACCCTTCTTCTTCTTGCTGTTGTTGTGGTTGTCTCTTTTGTTCTTGGGACATTCTGGAGCAAAGTGACCCTTCTCATTACAAGTGAAACACCTTAGATCTTTCTTGTCTTTGTGATAATGATGAGAAGATTTCTTCTTGTGATGGGATGGCTCCCTCTTGAACTTTCCCTTCTTAGTGTGAGATGTGAGAGCTTGATCTTCATTCTCCATCTTTTCTTCTCTTTCCACAATCCTTGCTTCTTCTTGAGAACATTCCTCCCACAATCTGTTGAAGGAGATTAATTTCTTTCTAGCACAAATCCCCTGGATAAAAGAGTCCCATGACCTAGGTAGGCCATTCAAAGTGGTCATAACAATTTCACCATTCTACACCATTTCATCTACAGCTTCAAGTTGTTTCTTAATCTGAGATACCTTGGAGAAATAGGATTGAATGGTTTCTCCATTCGACATCTTGATCCCTTTCAATTGATTCCACGGGGTCATCTTCCAATTTATGTTCTTCCCTTCAAATAGCTTGGTCAAAGAGACAAACATAGCTTTGGGTGTCTTTAGAGAAGACACATGGGGTATGAGATGGTCTTTGATAGAATCAACAATGATTCTCTTTGATTTGACCAAGTTCTTCTTATGCAATACCTTATCCTCTTCATCCTCTGGGATAGGGATGTCTTCTTTTATATATGAGTCTAACTCATTCTCTTCCAGGATTAACCCAATCCTATACTTCCAGTCTTAGAAGTTATCAGCCCCTTCAAGCTTATCCTCAAGCTTGGTGTGGTGAGACATCTTAAGAGTACTTCAAATGGAAATAGAAAAGATTTAGGTCTTACCACTTGAATTGCTGAAAACTGGATCTGGTCCCGAAATAGGGTTTGTCGAAAAAACCTTAAAAATTCAAAATGTGAATTTCAACTTTATGAAAGGATAGAAAGATGCGCCTTGATAGGATGATCAGCCTAGTGTATTCAGAATTTGAGATCAACAAAGCTTTACCCTTCATATTTTCCTTTTTGTCCTCCCGGGTTCACTAGGGAGAGCCCTGAATTAGGGTTTGAGTTTCCCGGAGATCTACCTAGCCAAAAATCTCGAAACAAAGCTCTAAACTTCTATTGTTGCAAGGTGCTTCCATCTATGTCTTCAGATTTCAGAAATTCCTATTTGTGTGGAAACCCTAATGTTTAGGGCCAAATTTGAAAATGCTCAGAATTGAATTCTGATTAGATAGATAGATTCTCCTTGATGAGTAGAGTCAATCTACTAGACTGCTTTTCCAAAATCTTTGGAGAGAAACCTAATAAACAAGCAACTCAAGTTTCTGTCACTGCAAAATGTCTTCTTCTCAGGTTAGCTCTGATACCATGTTGAATTTTGAGCATTAATTCACAATACTCTAGGATCTTTACTGAGAGAATAACATGTATAGTATATCAATGCATAACATTCATATCAAGCATGTCAAGCATCACAAGAATCAAAAGCATGAGAGACAAGAGACACAAAGTTTCCATGGGGAAAACCCTAAGGTGAAAAACCCTACAACTTCCTCACAGAGAGAGAGAGAAATGGCTCAACGAAAGTACAACCAAAATACACTGAGATAGTCTCCTAGTAGCAAATGATCCTCCTCCTCACTGGTGTGCCACTTTCTAAGTGAGAGAAGTATGAGTTTCTAAGTAATCAAAATAGAGATCTCCTGATCTCTATTTATACTTGTATGTTTGCCCAGTGACCTTATGGGGCCGACTTGTCTAGCTAGGTACATCAACCATATAATATATATTTCAATGGCCGACCCCACACATGGTGGTCTAATAACTCATCGGCAAGTACACACACTTGCAACACTTGTCAATACACATGGAGACACTTCCTTATAGAGGAATAACACATCTCTTATAAGGGTACAATAAATATAGATGAAATACATTCCGAAGTTACATATACATCAACATGTTCAACCCCTTAAATAGTGACCTCCAGAAGTTTCCTATAAACTTCAAGTCATGATCTGAAATTATTACTTTCAGTATTCCATGTAGTCTAAAAATCTGTTTCATAAAGATCTCTGCAATATCTGGAGCTTTATGAGTAGTCTTTACGGGTATGAAATGTGCTGCCTTGCTGAGTTTGTCCACTACCACCATGATAGAATCATGTTGTTTCTGATTTTTAGGTGATCCAGTAATAAAATCTATGTTGATCACTTCCCATTTCCAACTTGGTATTTGTAACAGTTGTAACACTCCAGCAGGATGTTGGTGTTCAAGCTTCACTTTTTGACAATCCAAACATTTAGGTATGTACTTTGCTGCTTCATCCTTCATTCTAGGCCAATAGTATTCTTTTCTCAACATAGTAATGGTCTTTTGATAACCTAGATGACCAGAATAGTGACTTTTATGCATCTCATTTAATATTAGAAATTTTATTTCTGGTATGTCTGGTACATACAATCTATTTTTAAACAGTAATAAACCATTTTTCTTCATGCTGTAATCTGTCATACAATTTTCAGAACTATTGTTTGCTGTCTTTTCCTTCATTCTTCAGTATTCTTCATCTGTTTCACTATTTTCCAGAATCTGATTTTCCAAATCAGTTGAATAAGTACTGATTGCTGACATAAAATTTAGTTTTGCCTTACGACTCAAGGCATCTGCAACCTTGTTCTCCTTCCCTTTAATATGCTGAATTTCAAAATCATACTCACTTAAGAATGTCAACCATCTAGCTTGTCTAGTGTTCAGGTTTGTCTGATCTAATAAATATTTCAGACCCATGTTATCTGTCAATAATGTAAATTTCCTGCCAATAAGGTGGTGACGCCACATTTTTAAGGCATGAATAACTGCCAATAACTCTAAATCATAGGTAGAGTAGTTCTTTTCATGTACTTTCAGTTTTCTAGATTCATATGCCACTGCATGTCCTTCCTGTGTTAAGACTCCACCGAGTCCGTCATTGCATGCGTCCGTACAAACTACAAAATCCTTGTTGGGGTCTGCTATTCTCAAGATAGGTGCTGTCGTCAATAGTTCCTTTAATTTCTTAAAACTGTCCAAACATTTATGATCCCAAAGAAATTTCTTACCTTTCTTCTGCAAGGAAGTTATGGGGTTGGCAATTTTTGAAAAATTCTCTATAAAATTTCTGTAATACCTAGTAATGCCCATAAATGATCTTACATCTGACACATCTTTAGGAACTGGCCAGTCATTAATGGCCCTTATCTTGGCGGGGTCGACCAAGATTCCTTCTACCGAAATTATGTGTCCTACATAATGAATTTTGTCTTTGTGGAAGTCACACTTAGTAAACTTGGCGTATAGTTGATGATCTCTTAGAACTTGTAAGATAATCCGTAAATGTTCATCATGCTCTTGTTTACTTTTTGAGTACACTAAAATGTCATCTATAAACTCAACAACAAACTTGTCTAAGTATTTATGCAGAATATTACTCATCAGACACATAAATACAGCCGGGGCATTAGTCAATCCAAATGGCATGATTACGAACTCGTAATGTCCATACCGAGTTCGAAAAGCTGTCTTGAAAATATCTTCATCCTTAACCCATACTTGATGATATCCTGATCTTAGATCAATCTTCGAAAATACTATTGCTTCACGCAGCTGATCAAATAGATCATCTATGCGGGGCAACAGATACCTATTCTTGATTGTCATCTTATTAAGCTGGCGATAATCTATGCATAGTATCAAGGTTCCGTCTTTCTTCTTAACAAAGATGACAGGTGCTCCCCAAGGAGACACACTGGGTCTAATATACTTTTTTTCAATAAGTTCCTTCAACTTTGATTTTAATTCGTTTAAATCCAATATGTTCATTCTGTATGGAGCTTTCAAATTTGGTACTGCTCCTGCTATTAATTCTATGGTAAAATCTAAATCTCTTTTGGGTGGTAATCCTGGAATCTCCTCACGAAATACATCCTTAAAATCCTTTAGGACAGGTATGTCCTCTAATTTTAGTTTGTCCTCTTTATCCATAAACTCATCATTTACCACGTTTACTGCAAACATTTGGCATCCTTTCCTAACTGCCCTCTTAACATGCATGGCTGAAATCTGTCTAAGGGTTACCTTCCTTGGGATGCCTTTTATTTCTACGGTTTTCCCTTCATCATTTAAACATGTAAAACTTTTTCCATAACAGTCCAGGATGACATGATGGGATTCTAACCAGTCCATCCCAACTATAATATCATAAGAACCTAAAGGTAGAATATTCAACTTGATTTGTGTTTGTAAATGATTCATGGACAAAACACAGTTTTCTATAAAATCTGATACTTTCCTCTTTGTTCGAGTTGCTAGTCTAACTAGCCAAGATTTACTAAACTTTTCATTTTCAATTTAAGACTTTCCACAATGTTTGATGATATATATCTTAAGCTAGCACCTGGATCAATTAAAATAGTAACAGGATGATCATGTAGCATACCTTCAATATCTACCATGGAGATTTGATGATCTACTTGCCTGTTGTCAAGTGCTACATTGATTCTGGGCATTTCCCTGGCCACATCTCCAACCGTAGGTTCAGTCTTTATAGAGTTGATGTTGTTTGCTTTACGCTTCCTCAAGGGACATTCTGATGCGTAATGGGGGCCTTGACATTCAAAACATTTGATAGGTGCCTTTGGCTCACTTGTTCTGGTATTATTAGGTGCATTTCTGGTTGCTGTAGAATTTTGCTGTGAATTGTTTCTGGAATTGTTCCCTTGATAATTCCGATTCTGAAAATTTTTCCTTTGAAATCTAGAATTTCTACTGAATCTGAAATTTTTCTTTTTTCTGCTCAAAATTGTTGGGCTTATGATTTTTCCAGTTTGACATTCCCTCTCTTTTCCGATGTGTGTCATAACAGAAAACTGCCTTTCTCATTGCCTCTTCCAAGGTCTTAGGACTATCATACTCGATTCTGTTCTTAATATTGAAAGGTAAACAGCTCAAGTACCTTTGAATTTTTGGTTTCTCTTCTATGAGGTATGGTACATATATTAGTAAGTTCAGAAACTTACTGTTCATTTCCTTCATGTTCATACCTCCTAGCTTCAAATCGTAGAACTCTTTGGATTTTTCTTCATAGTACTATTCAGATAAGTACTTCTTTTTAAAGTATCATTTAAAGGTACTCCAGCTTACATCTTTATCTTTGATTCCCTTTACTCTTTTGATGTCCTTCCTCCAAATGTTCGCTTTTCCGGTCAAGTTGTATATAGCCATTTTTCCTTCAAAGATTCTGAATAGTTATAAATCTGGAAGTATTTCTTCATACCGGACAGCCAAGCTTCAGCTGTCTCTCCCTTCTCAGTTTCTCCATTGAAAGTTGGAGGTCTAATATTTTTGAACTCCCCAGAAAAATGCTCATATTCCTTTTGATTTTTCCTTCTGGGTTTGAAATATCCTTCACTGCTATCACTGGTGTAGTTACGTTTCTTTTTGCGTGTTTCAATAGCATCTCCTGATGAGCTTGAACTGTCGTTCACCTTGTTGATTTTAATTTTCTTGTTTTTATCAGCATGAGGAAGATCCTCAACTTTGGAAATATCTTCATTATCTTTATATTGTTCCTCAGTTTGGATTTGTTCAAACAACACTTGGTTTAATTGTTCTTGTGCTTGAAGAATCCTTTCATTTTCTTGTTTCACTGATCTGATTTCTGCTTTTAATTCATGAAAAGCACGTAACAGTTCTGTCGAACTGTTACTTAGTTCACCGTGACCTTCTGCTACAAAGTGTTGTCCTGAGCTGTGACTGGTTGGTTGAAATCTGTCGTCTAATTGTTCAGCTGAGTTCTCCATACCTGTAACTGAAAATAATTTCTGGAATAACATAATAATTAAATTTTCAAGTTAGTACAATTTTTTGCTATATAAAAATTTTTTGCTGTGTGTTTTGGACCTCATTCAGGCCTAGAGTTTGAATCTGAGCTCTGATACCACATGTAACATCCCGAAATTTCATAAAAATTTAAAATTTTTGATAACAACATTAATTATGATAATAATAATTGAGGAAATAATAATTAAGATTATGACAGTATTAATTGTAAAGTTGCTAGTACTAAACATGCTTTAATTTCTGTTTTAGGAGCAATATGATAATGACAGTTTTCACACATAATTAGTAAACATGATTTATGAAAACCAATGTACTAAACGATCGGAAATATAATGCGACATTTTTCTTTTGTAAAGATACTGACAGTTTGACTTTTGATGCATAAGGGTGTCCTACGATGTACCTTGCAGCTTACTTAGTTGTAATGCTAAAGCATAATGAATGTCCTATGTGCAGACGACAGGTAAGATGTTTCGTGGATGCGTAAAATCAGAAAGTTCGTGTAAAGTTCAATTTCAACGTCGTAATTAAATAAAATGTTAGAATTCTGTTGTGACCCACTATAGGTATGCAGGTATGGATTTAATAGCTATAATTATAGTTTTTCAGATGTTGTCTTACTACTCGACAATGTTTAAAACATAGTTATCGATCACGTCTTCAACCTGATAGGTTTTTCGCTAGGATTTTCATTGTTATAGTAGATGGCTTGTTGTCGTCTCGAGATAATTCATTACCTTCATTTTTCTAAAGTAATTGATGTATTTCAATTGTTAATGTTTGTAGTGAGAGGATATGGTAAGCACACATAATATTTGGTTAACTTTACGTTAAAATTTTGCTAACGGATTCATTGAAATGTCTATCCTATAGATTATCTATACTTGCAATAATAGAATTTATATCAATGCCAACAATGTCACAAAGTTAGTGTTATAGTCTCTTGTGTATGGACTTGACCAATTATAATTCTATAATGTTGAACTATACGTGATACGTGTAAGCTTTTAAGGATCATGTGAAGTATCGTTTAAAGTATGAGTTTTTCTATGAATTAAAAACTATGTCAACCTTGTTACTATAGCTATCCTAGCAACTATTATATAAACCAATAATTAATAATTAAAATAAAACTACAGGGCTTACCTTTGAAATTAAAAACTAAATGGGACCTAGACTTGAAACTTTGTGGACCAATATCTCATCGTGGGTCATCACAACACATAAATATGTTTGTGTAACATAGCTTAGAAGCATACGTATTATGAAGTCGAATTAATGTAACATAACATGTTAATTTGTTATGTATCCAAATGAAATTAAAGCGTTGGAAATAGAGCACTGACAAGCATTAAATTTTGATGGACAGGTTGGAGGGTTGTGTGTGATACGAATCATCGTGAGTGATTGTGTTACAAGTCTGTAATAATGGCCATCCATCGTGTACTATATGCTGAGGAACTTCAAGCTCCACATGAATGTAGCTAATACAAATAGTGAACGTGAACACTACCATGTAACACTCCTCGTTGATTAGTCTTCCGAGCTAGCTCTATGATTATCCACCGTGTACACGGGTTGGTAAGGTCGTGCTATGACATTGAATGCGTAATGAATGGGATTATTGCTCATTCCAATGCAAAGGGTGTTGGCATGTTTACAGTCATCGATCATCTTTGATCTTGTTTGTTGGATCTAACCCTAGCGTTGGAACGAATATTGGGTTGATAGAAGTTATTATGTTCTATGTTATTGTTATTATTTTGGTCTGTTAGGGCTGACAGGCTGCCGAAATTTTGGTTTAGAAAGTGTATGAGGTTTCGACCTCAAGACCTGCTGGCTTGGAGAGGTTATAGGTTCCTTCCTTCAGTAATGGCGTCGTGTTAACAGCTTGGATAACTAGTTTGTAGTGTCAGTGGTTGATATTTGTTGGAACTTTTCGTTTAGTTTGAGTGAAAGATACACACTAATGAAAATGGGCAGAGGGTTTCCTATCTCCTCTACAATGTGGAATCGTCGTTTAATTGGTGAAAGTGGAAAGCTTTGGTCACTTACAGCAAGGTAAATAATCTTGTAAAGTTTAGTGATATTCCTTTGTTGCAATTCGTCTTTCGGTTTGAAAAGTATCATTTGTCTAAATCCAAACAATTTCCTTGTCATTTGTAGGTTATGAAGGAATGGTTCGAGTAAGGGTTTGGAAAGAGAGGCATGCTTCCAAACTGATAAGCTCCGGGTCTTCCAAAACCCTCGTAGGTGCTCTCCGTCTGTGTGTTGAAGTGGTTTCAATGAATGAGATGCCAATTCCTCATCGTGCCTCATCGTTGTCTTCAGTTGGAAAAACTTAAAACGATTCTTTAGTTAATCGAATGGTGTCTCTAGAGGGCTACGGCCTTCGTTTTTGTTTGCATGATACAAAATCATTTGACTATGATGCCTATCTCATCGAACTGTGGGTTATAAGTTTGTCAGAATAGAAGGTTATGTTGTTTCGTCAATAGTGAGGGTTTGTTGGGCTTGTTTTGCACTGTTTAAAAGTTTTGGGAATAAACCCTGTGCGGAAAATGTTGGAAACGTAATGTAATATTTTGTTTCTGGGAACATTGTTTTAAACTTGGAAACTTTCTTATTATTTGAGTGATGCAGGTGTAGGGTTTTAACCTTCATTTAAATGTATGATACTTGGTTTTGAAACTCTCTTGTTTAACTCGTCGGAAAAGATAATAAAATTACCGTTTTCATTCTGGGAAAATTTGCCTATGTTAAATGTTGATTTCTGAGTGTTGATATCGTGATTGTTGAACTAGATTAGAGTCTAAATACTCATTGTGGAGGATAAATCTGTCATAAGTGATGTTCGAAATGGTGTTCAAATCGTTTATAATGGAAACGAACAGAGTCATACCCTAGTTCGTGTTTGGTCTTTGAAAATGGTTAAGTGTTTTGAAAAAGACTTCTAAAAGATCTTTAAGTCAAAACTGGATTCAATCCATTGTTTGTGTAGAATGAGTATGTTTAAAAGGCAAACTATGGTAAAGGAATAAAATGCAGTTCATAACATATAATTTTATATATAGATGAATAAGATGAAATGAAAACGAAATATGGTTTATTATGTTATCAATAATGCTAGAAAATAATCTTTGAAATGTGTAAAAAGGAAAAATGAAAAAAATGTGTATGTGAAATATGAAGATATGAAGACTGTGTAAGATGACTGTAATTTGTGACTTGTGATCATAGCTAGCATTTCTAATTATTGCAACAATAATATCTGTTTCTAAATATAATGTACAGAACTTTAAAATATATTGATTCCATTGTAAACAACAGAGGTAAGAAAACATAATGAATTTGTACAGTCAATAAGCTATATTTGTTTTTCATGAAAATGACAGAATCTCCTCTATACTGTAATAAGTAATGTATAATGTTTACTATTGTTAGTTATAGGACAGGAATGAAAACATAATTCAGTCACTGCACTTTTCTAGTCGAATCAGTGGCATTTGCCTATCTTCTAATATATTCTTAATTTGCATATCTATACTAGAGTACGATGCACAAAACAACACGTAGAAAAATATAGATATTGGTTTATCCATTCAATTTATCATTGAAACTTTAACATACTGACTTTCAAACAGAATCAGAACAAATTTCTTCTTCATAACAAAAATTGATAATTTTACTTAAAACAGAACTAATGATTGAAATGAAGTAGAAACTATAAAACCTGGATAAAATCTGTAGGGGACAAACAACCCAAGAAGACTATTCCACCCAACCAATTCCTGAAGACATTCAAGTACTTTCCTTAGGACCCCCGAGCTTGTTCACTGAACCACCAAGAGGAAGAAACTCTAGGAATTAGGACTTCTTCTTGCAGTAGCAAATAACTTTTGAATCTTTAATAGCTAGCAGTCCAATAGACCTGCACCAGCATCTCTGGTTCTTCTCAGTAATATGCAGACTTAAGATTGCACTCACAACTAGCCTCCCTATTCGAATCTCTCAGTGATCACCTGATGTACATGAGGCAAATATATCTGCATAAAATATTGTGTAAGAGCTGCCTGCTCAATTCGAATTTTCCTTTTGTAGGCTGCCTAGGCCTTTTCAGATGTTACTGGGTCATTAAATGAGCTGCCTTCTCACTCACTCCAACTGGGGGATAATGCCACATTTTTAGGGGTAGTTGTCCTATAACCAATAGCTAGTGGTGTGATGCAATTGCTGCTATCTTTCCCATACCTTCCAACAGCTTCCATTCCTCCTAGTGGGTCAGTGAACACTCATTTAACAGTCCCCTTGGGTGTTTGTCTCCTAATTAATTTATTTAAATAATAATATTCAGTAATTACATTCACCCTTGATCAAAACTGATCATAATTACAAAATTTTGTAATTAAATTTAACATAAAGTATTTTGCAAATAAAATAATACTTTTCAGAAATTTGGGTAGGTGACATCATGCTTCTTCACTATCATGGGAAGACCTATTATAAAATCCATAGATATCACTTCCCACTTCCATTCCGGAATGGGTAAGGGCTGCAACAATCCTGCTAGATGTTGGTGTTCTTCCTTGACCTGCTGGCAGTTCTGGCATCTAGCAATGTACTCAGCTATGTCATTCTTCATTCCATGCCAAAACTATTGCTTTCTTGCTGTTGTTATAGTCTTCCGATATCCTAGGTTTCCAGAGTATGGCATTTGATGAATTTCATCCATCACTAGCTTCTTCAAATCTACACTATCTGGAATGTACAGTCTGTCCTTGTAGATGAGTATATTGTCCTCACCAAGCCAATATCCCTCACACTTTTCATCCTCATTACCTTGCTACAACTTCTCTTTAATTTGAAGGCAAGTTTCATCATTGTTTCGGATTCAAGAACTCTTGTCTTCAAATATGATTTGCACATACTTACTACTACAACATGAAATTTTCTACTGAGAGCATCTGCAACCTTATTCTCCTTCCCTTTTACATGCTTAATTTCAAAATCAAACTCACAAAGGAATTCCATCCACCTAGCTTGCCTGGCATTCAAGTTTGGCTAGTCAAACAAGTACTTCAAGCTCATGTGGTCTGTTCTAAGCTCGAATCTTCTTCCCATCAAATAATGTCTCCACATCTTAAGAGCATGAACTATGGATGCTTATTCTAAATCATGTGTGGCATAATTCTTTTCATGTTATTTTAACTTCCTTGACTCATAGAAAATCACAACGCCTTCTTGCATGAGCACTCCACCTAGCCCCTCAATGCAAGCATCTGTGCACACCACGATATCCTTCTTTGGATCTACTATCTTCAAAACATGAGCACTGGTAAGTAGCTCCTTTAACTGCTGGAAGCTTTTCTCACACTTTTCAGACCATACAAACTTGATATTTTTCCTTTATAATGAAGTAATTGGGTGAGCTATCTTGGATAATCCTTCAATGAACCTTCTGTAGTAACTAGCAAGACCCATGAAAGATCTAACATCTGAAATATTTCTTGGAGTTGACCAATCCATGATGGAATTAATCTTCTCTGGATCCACTGCAATTCCTTCTTCAGAAATGATATGACCCAAATATTGAATCCTCTTTTGGTAAAACTCACACTTGCTTAACTTGGCATACAACTGATGTTCTCTAAGGACTTGCAACACCATCCTGAGATGTTCTTCATGTTCTTCTTCATTCCTTGAATAGACAAGAATGTCATCCAAGAACACAATCACAAACTTATCCAAATATTTGCTGAAGACACTATTCATGAGACACATAAACGTGGCAGGTACATTGGTAAGACGAAATGGCACCACAACGAACTCATAATGATCGTATCTAGTTCTGAAAGCCGTCTTGTGAATGTCTTCTTCCTTAATCCTCACTTGATGATACCCATACCTCAAGTCAATCTTTGAAAACATTTTAGTTTCCTTCATTTGATCAAACAAGTCATCAATTCTTGGAAATGGATACTTGTTCTTGAATGTCACTTTATTTAGTTTCCTATAATCAATACACAGCCTCAAAGTCCTATCTTTCTTCTTGACAAATAACACCGGTGCTCCCCAAGGAGACACACTTGATCTGATATACCTTTTGTCCATTAATTCTTGTAGCTACATCTTCAATTCTACCAATTCTGGTGTACTCATTCTATAAGGAGCTTCGGAATTCGGTGCTGCCCCTAGAACAAGATCGATGGTAAAATCAATATCTCTCTTTGGTGGTAGTCCCAGCACTTCATCCGGAAATACATCTTAGAACTCTTGCAATAAAGAGAAATATTCTATCCTTGGACCCTTGTCCTCTGATGAATCTGACATATGGATTGCATACAATTTACAACCTTTCTTATAGAACTTTTTCAACTGTAAGGCTAAAATCTGCCTTACTGAAACTTGCTTGGGAATTCCTCTTACCAATCTTGGCCTTCCCTCTTCATCAATACATTCAAGTGCTTTCTCATAACAATCCAATTTGGCTCTATGTTTTTCCAACCAATCCATGCCAATCAAGGCATCATACGATCCTAAAGGTAGCACATTTAAATCTGCATGTGTGTGGAGTCCATTCAATTCTATGGGGCACTCCACCACTACTTCACTTACTTTCCTCTCGGTCCCTATGGCTAATTGAACAAGACAAGACTTATTGTGCTTCAATTTTCTAAGAGAACAACCTTCAACCACTTTTGGAGAAACATAACTATGAGTAGATCCTAGATCAATCAAAATAGAAATAAATTGCTTACCAATCTTACCTTCAACTTCCACCAATAATGATTGATGGTCTGCTTGATGATTGTCCAATGCTGCATAAATTCGAGGCACTTCCCTTGCCATGTCCTCCACTGTAGCTGCTCCTTTGAAATTGTGCAACCTTCGGGGATTATCTTTCCGATGTGGACAATCCTTTAGCATGTGGTTTTCTCCACATCCCCAACACTGAAGTGGTCCCTTTGATGCTTTGTCTGCTGCTATTCCTGGTTTGAATCCACTCCTTGCTTACTGCCCCTGTGGGAAGGTTCTAGGATGACCTTTGAATGGTGGCTTGAAGCCACTCTTCTTTTTTTCAAACCTCCCTCTTGGCTTTCCTTTCGATGCTTGGTTAACCTCTATTTTTTCTTTATTCTGCTCATAGAAATGCATTTCCATTCTAATGGATTCATCAAGACTTGGTGGATTAACAAACTCAATCGCGTTTTTGAAACTTTGAGGCAGACTCCCAAGAAAGCATTGGATTTTTACTCTCTCATCTTTGATATAGTCAACATACCTCAATAATTCCAAAAATTTGTGGACATGCTCTTCCATAGATTTTTGCCCCAATCTAAGTTCATTGAAATCCTTTCTCTTACTGTCATAATACCTAGTAGAAAGGTATTTTTTCTTGAAATACTTCTTGAATCTCTCCCAATTGATCTTCCCCTCACTGATTCCTTTCACTTGAAAGAGATTGTCCCACCAAATTGAAGCTCTGCCATTTAGATTGTAGATGGAAATTCTGGCTTTCTCATTTCCTAAGTAGTCTTGAATTCTAAAATATGTCTTCATTCCAAGAAGCCATGCCTTTGCCTCTTGGCCAATCTTTCATTCTCCATAAAATGTGGGAGGCCTTGCCTTCTTGAATTCTCCCTATGGGATGCCTTTCAACTTTTTTCTTTCATGAAATCTCCTGGGCATATGCCTTGGACTTCTTTGAGAACCTCTGGGTTCACATGATCTGCTGGAAGAAGATCTAGAGGAAGGTGTTCTATGCTTCTTGCTCATAGAGCTCTTCCATGGGATTCGAGTCCTCTACTTTGAACGACCTCTAGAGCAACTCTCTACCTCTCTTCCTTCTTTACCTGCATTGCTTGGGTTGGACCCAAGGCTTATCCTCTGCTGCATGTCAGTGAGACTTTGCAATATAGTAGCATTCAGTTGGTGTTGTTCTTCTTGAGCCTTCATCAATCTTTCATTGAAGCTCACCATGGTTTCAACCAAGTTCTGAGGTGTCACCTACTCCCTTCTCCCATTGGATTCAGTCTCAGCATTCTCTTCATGCACATTTTCTCCTAGGACGTCTTCTTCATGCTCGTAAGGATCTTGAGCATCATTTATGGTCACCATTTTTCCTGTATGCTACCTCTGCTACAATTATTAATTTTATGAGCTGCAAGCACTGTGCATTATGAAAATATTTGTTAAACATCATAAGAATGCATCTAGAAATATACAACAATCAATATTTAACATAATCAACTCATGGAATAATTCACATAGCTGTTATGCATTCATTTCTTTTGCCCAATCATGCAATTATGGAAGTTGCCCATACTGTCAACAATATGTCAAAAATAGTCACTGGCACTTTTCGGCTCTAAATATCTATGGGGTATGATGGCCCCATCCAAATTCTGGTTATGTGCCCTTATTCCTTGTTGGATAAGCTTTCCAATGTTTATCCCTATGCTCCACTCCGACCTCGGGTGTGGAAACTACGTTATTTCAAAGATGACACCTTTCACCCCAATTCTACACATTTTTACACAGTTGTATTTTGTTCCAGAATTCCAACTTCAGCCACCTGTGGAAGAAAATCTATGAAGATTCACGAAAACTTTTCTATCGAAGAAGTTAGTCCATATAACAAGGAACGCTCAGCAACTCACAGATCTCTGTTCCGATGCACCATTCATCTTCTATAAAATTCTGGGTTTGACTACTTTCCACTTTTCACATTTTTCCAAAATTCTAAATTTTGGGCAAAAAATGGCTATTTTCCAAACGGTGCATTTCTGGGAAATCTTTGTCTAACAGAATATTTCTGGTTTACTGAGAATATGAAATGCTGAGTTCAATAATTTTCTTGATTCCGAATTATAGGGTCATTTTCAATCACTGCAAGCTTTTCAAAATTCCCAAAATATGGCCCGGAATAATGCTTTTTGGCCTTCTTGCACACCCTGACTCTATATCCTTTGGAGTTTGGCTCAAAAAATCCAAACTTAACACCGTGTCTACTCCATGACTGCCCCATATCAATTTCGGCCCAATCCGACCTTCTGTCAAGCGTCAGGACATCGATTTGTAAAAGCCATTAATCCCAATTTTATGCCAAATTGGAGCATAATGAACTTGAGATATTCACTGGTTAATTCATGGCCTCCGTCGATGGCCTCAGAATGCCACTGAACTCATCAAATTCTAACCTTGCATTCTTTTGCTATCCAAAAATCAATTTTCGGTCTCTATACTTTTTTTTTTCACCCGAACCCGAAATCCGAAAGCCGAAACCCGACACCCGAAACTGCAGGTTCGGGGGGAGGGTCAAGTTGTGGTCACGGGGATGTAGCCATCCTGCAAACCGCAACCCCAAACCTGAAATTGGGGGTTTGGGATTGTGGAAACTGAAACGTGCAATTCGACAACTTTGCGTTCCCGCAACCCGAAACCCGACATCCCGAAAGCCGAAAATTGCGGGTTCGGGATTTCGGAAATCCAAACGCAAACATTGAAAAAAAATCACGTTCCCGAAACCCAACATCCCGAAAGCCGAAAATTGCGAGTTCGGGATTTAGGAAATCCAAACGCAAAATTTGAAAAAAATTGTGTTCTCAAAACCCGACATCCCGAAAGTCAAAAATTGTGGGTTCGGGATTTCGGAAATCCAAATGCAAACTTTGAAAAAATCGCATTCCTGAAACCGGACATCCCGAAACTGTAAAAACATCTGCGTTTCCTGTAACTTCGAGGGTTCATAAATCCCTCATCCCTTGGCCAAATGAGGCGAGTCTGGTACCGTTGAAAAGATGTTGGAGATCTCTATGCAATGGTGTGATCCTCTCCCACACCTAAGAAATCTAAACCTATGATTTTTTCAATAAAAAATGCCACCCCAACTTCACCAAAATTGTGTTAAAACCATTCTGTTACTTTCTTGTAGTTCACAGTTTGGCCCATGCAGCCCCAATGCAGCAAGTTGGGCTCTGATACCACTCTGTAATGTCCCCTTCCATCAATCTGATGCAAGGAAGGAAACTTTAACCAAACATACCGGGCTTAGTTGGTAAACTCAGCCCCATACATGACACAAAATTTCAAAATAAATAAGAACTTCATGTGTGCATACTTATACTTCAAATAAACACAACGAAAATAAACATACTAGCAAGCACACAAATAGTAATGCATCCTCATATCTAACATAGGCATAAGATGATTCAACACCCAGGGATTTCAATTCCATTCCGACGCTATGTACAAACTTCATGTCGATTTCATTAAGACAATCATTTCATTTCACTAACATGGGAAATTAACATTCAGAATTAACACACTGCAAAACACATAATGCATATAATGTAAATCACAAAGAACACTTATCTTGAAGATGAAGTTGTCCAAACAACTGGCTATGTGAGAGCAACGTTCCACCCAACCATAGATCTCTGTCCAGCTTGTATTCTTTCAGCTGAGAGATCACCCCCGAGCTGGGTTATGTATCCACTAAGGAAGAACTAGCTGGGCTCACTCACAACCATGGTTTCACTCAACAACTATGCTAAGCTAACACACAGTTGGGTTTTTCAATCATATGAAAGACAAAGGAGGGCAATGCTAAGCCAGTGAGATCAACCACAGAGCTACAGGCATCTCGAATGAATTCAACAGTAAAGGCACCCACATTACCTACCACACCTAACACAAGGAAGGTCCCCTTCTCTGCTGCACAGTCCCACAGGTGTCCCTTCCCTCTAGTGCTCTTCAGGGTTGGCATAGAAAGGTCCAGCTGCTAATACTTGAGATTCTAGCCTTCACTGGGTTTATCAAGCAAACCCAACCTCCGCTCAGTCATTCACAATTGGATTTCTCACAATTCTGTTCATCAAATAACTCAATCCGTCACTGGTTTTCTGGGCTATAAAAACTGGGTTTTCCAATAGATTTTGGGTATCTAATCCTCTCAAATTCACCCCAAGGTTCATATCTATGGATCCCCCATTGGATTTTATTATTAAATACCAAATCTAGGCATTTTTGGCTCTTCAAAACGTGGATTCCTTCAAAGTTGCGATTTCTGGTTTTTCTCACTGCTGGTAATTCATTTTTTTAGATGAAAATTGATGTTGGTAACCTCCACAATGGAATGGGAATGAGGAAGAAGCAACTCCCATGAGGTAGAGTGACTTGTGGTACAAGAAAACAGAGCCCATACCTGCAAATATGAATTTCTGGGCTGCCCATGCTCCATTGAAGCCATGGACTGAAATCTTCAACTACTTCCTTACAACAGAAATAAATGTCATCAAGGAAAGTCAAATGGGTTCTCACAATGACATTTGGCAGCTTATGGCTCAATCCCACAACCCCCTCACTACTCTCTAGTGGATACACATGGCCCCTTCTCATTCATTGCTTCCATAGCCAGTTTTTGGTATTTTATTGCAATATTAAATATTTACATCAATTTACAATATTCCATGGCTTAATAGCACATGGGCAACAAAATGTCAAATGTTTGTCCATTTAAAATAAAATATTAACATATACTAGCAGGGCCTTGGCCTTGAGCTCCACGGTAGGGAAACATACATCGCATGTATACAATATTTACATTAGAAGCCAATATTTCATAAGGGTCAAAATTGGGGTATTACACTATGGTACTGTACAACATTCCATTGCTACTTATCTAGAATGAAACCTCTTTGCTTACATGTTGGGAGTTGTGCACACTCTTAACGATGTTTTGTTAGAGATGGAAGACATATAGAAAGTTACGGCATATGGATAAATGTTGTATTGATGCATTGGCTAAGATAATTGCATGACCGTATGACATATATCTTTATGTTTAAGAATTTTTTTTCTAAAATTTATGAGATGTTTCTAATCATGCAATTGAATGTGACTTGTAGGAAAAATCATGTACAATCACCTACAAAACAAGTACAACAACATTTGTTCCAGCAACAAATTCCAACAAAATTATCATTGAATATATTGAAGAATCTAAAGTTCTCAGGATCCGGGATGCAGTAATGGAAGGATTCCATGATCGAGGAATACCAATCGATCATGAAGAATGATGTCTGGGATGTGGTCCTGAGACCATAAGGGAATTCTGTTGTGACTTCCAAGTGGATCTATAAGATCAAGCATGATGCATATGTTAGCATAGATAAATACAAGGCAAGGTTTGTGGCTCATGGCTTCTCCCAAAAAGAAGGGATAGATTATGAAGAAGCTAATGCACCTGTAGCCAGATACACTTCCATTAGAACAGTACTTGCTATGGCTACAGTGATGAAGTGGAAGATTATACACCATATGGATGTCAAGACAACTTTCTTGAATGGTGTAGTCGAAGAGGAAGTGTATGTAGAGTAACCACTCAGTTTTGAGACACATGACAGGGAGTCATATGTGTGCAAGTTAAAGAAAGCCTTGTATGGTTTGAAGCAAGCACCCAGGACATGGTACGACAGGATAGACAACTTCCTATCTAGTTTAGGCTTTACCAAGAGTAAAGCGGATTCTAACCTTTACTACAAGGTTGAGGAAGGCAATCCAGTGATACTCGTATTGTATGTGGATGACCTGTTTGTGACAGGTGAGGATAGATTGATTGCCGACACGAAGAGGCAGCTTGTTTCCGAGTTCGAGTTGAAGGACTTGGGTATGGTGCATTACTTTCTAGTCATGGAGGTGTGGCAGATTGTAGATGGAATCTTCCTTGTTCAAGAGAAGTATGCAGTAGAGATCCTGAAGCGGTTTGGGATGATGGACTACAAGGCCATGGCCACACCTATGGCATCAAACCTGAAGCTATTGAGTGATGCTTCATCAGAGTCGGTTGATGTCACGGTGTATCGTTGGATAAATGGGTCCTTGATGTACCTTACGAACACGAGACCATATATTTTATTTGCAATGAACACCTTGAGCCAGTTCTCGAAAGGTCCTAGACATGTTCACCTAATTGTTGTAAAGCATATTCTAAGGTACCTAAAGGGTACAGTTGATTATGGGCTCAAGTATGATGGGAATCAAAAGCTTAACCTGGAGGGTTATGTTGATTCAGATCGGGCAGGTAGTGCTACAGATAGAAAGAGGACTTCGGGGTGCTGCTTTAGTATGGGATCAAGTGTGATCTCTTGGTTTAGTAGAAAGCAATCCTACGTAGCACTGAGTACAACCGAAGCAGAGTATGTCGCATCTTGTTCAGCTAGTTGTGAGGCAGTATGTCTAAGGAAGCTATTGTCTGATTTATTTGATCTCCAGTTGGATGCTACCTGTATCTATTGTGACAACTAGAGTTGTGTGAATTTGCCAAAGAACCCAGTGTTCCATTACAGGTTGAAGCACATCGAGATCAAATATCACTATATCAGGGATATGGTACAGAGAGGAGCAGTGAAGCTCTAGTATGTTGAGACAGATGAGCAGATTGCGGATGTGTTGACCAAACCACTAGCCATAGTGAATTTTGAGTACTTTGGAGAGAGGCTTGGTGTTCTTCAGATAGAAGACACTTCGAGGAAGAACTGATGGGACACATTTGTAGGAGCCATTCCCAGCACGGTGGTAGGAGGATCCTTCCCATGGTTGTTGATGTAAGTGTTGTGTGATGAGCATCAGGATGATGCTCTGGTTACTGCTATGTATGATGATTAGGATGATCAAGTGTGATGAGCATTGGGATGATGCTCCAGATTATATGCATCAGGACGGTGCTCCAGATGATATGCATCAGGATGATGCTATGATGATGATCAGGATGATCATGTGTGATGAGCATTGGGATGATGCTCTAGATGATATGCATCAAGATGATGTTATGTATATGATCAGGGTGATCATGTGATGATGATGTACATCAAGATGATGTACTACATGATGATGATCAGTATGATCATGAGTATTAGGATGATACTCCGCAACCATGGACAGATTGTGCAAATAGAATAAAAAAGATCTTGGGAGATCCGATAGTCTGAGCTTGGATACTCTTTCGAGGTTTTGCTACAGGTTGGCTATGGACAGATTATGTAGATAGCACAGAAAAGATCCTAGGAGATCCGATAGTCTAAGCTCGGATAGTCTTTCGAGGTTTTTGAATAGGTTGGTCGTGGATAGATTGTGCAGGTAGAATAGAAAAGATCTTGGGAGATCCGATAGTCTGAGCTCAGATACTCTTTCGAGGTTTTACTACAGGTAGGATAGAAAAGATCTTGAGAGATCCGATAGTCTGAGCTCAGATACTCTTTCGAGGTTTTGGTACAAGAGGCATGTAATCATCCCTAGAGATCCGATAGGTTGAGCTGTGTGCTTGTAAAAGTCCTGGGATGCTCTTTAGAGATCTTGGAGGTTGCAAGACACTCTTTTAAGGTTTTTCCTAACCACATGTAAAAGATCCTAGGAAATCCGATAGTTTGAGCTCGGATGTTCTTTCGAGGTTTTGTGGTGGTCACATGTAAAAGATCCTTGGAGATCGGATAGTTTGAGCTCGGATGCTCTTTCGAGGTTTTGTTGATGCACATTCCACAGGATGGCCAGAGATGTTGAAGACCTACAGGAGGCTAGGCCTGCAACCAGCATGAAAAAAGGCTTGTTCTGTAGAACTTCCTATGAAGAGAAGAATTGAGCGATAACACCAGTGATTGAGATGACGAGTACATCAGCAGTGATGATAATGCTTCGTGATCCAGTGACGATGATCCAGCTCCAGAATTGAAGACTTGTGTCGATATGCATTGATGACCCATGTCAAGAGAATACCTTCCTATTTAAGAGGGAGTGTTGATGTATTTGTAACTTTGGAAGATATTCACTTGTATATTGTATGTATTACATTTGTACTTTATTGTATCCCCAATGGAAATGTATTATTCCTCCAATTGGAAGTGTCGTCATTTGTACTTGCAAGTCTCGCAAGTTATATTGTAAGTGTCGTAACTTATATTTGATGGGTTATTAGAGCACCTTGGTGGGGTCGGCCTTGTATGAGTCATGTGGGTTAAAGGGTTATTATACCACCCTAGTGTGGTCAGCCCAGTCAACATTATGTTAAGTGGTTAAGTTGGGGCCGACCTAGTTGAGTAAAGGTCAAGTGAAAGTAAAAGTATAAATAGAGAGTGTGACTCTCTTATTTGAAACATTCACTCATTCACTCACTTTGCATTAGTGAGATAGAGGAGGAGTGCACACAAATGGAGGAGGAGTAGCTGCTGCAGACATTTATCTTTTGGGGATTCATCTTGGTGATCTTTGTATTGGTGCTTATTCTATCTCTGAGGAAGTTGCAGGGTTTTTCACCTTCTTGGTTTTCCCTGATGAAATGCTTTGTGTCTCTTGTCTCTTGTCTCTTATGCTTGATATGCCGTACATGTTGTTCTTTCAGTTAAGATCCTAGATCACATTGAATTAAATGATGAAAAAATAACAGTATACACCATAGTAGAATGGTGTCAAAGAGAGGAAGAACAGAACCGTTATGGAGATGACGTGTAGTATGTTGGAATCTATGCATCTATCAAATGAATACTGGGTTGAGGCAGTGCAAACTTCTATATACATCATGAATCGATTTCCAATGAAGAGTGTGAAGAACAAAGTTCCTCAGGAAGCCTAGATAGGTATGAAACATAGTGTTTCACATTTAAACGATTGCAAACGCATATGTTCCAAATGAGATCAGAAAGAAATTAAACAATAAAGGACATAAATGTATCTTTGTTGGGTATTCTGAAAACACAAAATCATACAAGTTATATGACACTGTCGTAAGAAAATTTATTATCAGTCGACATGTTTAGTTTGTATAAAATGAAGCATGGGATGGAACCATAGAGAAGAATGTTAATATCATGTCACATGTCGAACATGATGACATGGAAAAGGATGTGGTTGAAAATTCATATGTGAGTCATAATTTCACAGCCCCGTCTACTTCGATGAAAACACGACATGTTTTAGCACAAGGAACTTCGACACAAGTCACAGAATTTGCTACTCCGACAAGCACACCAAGAGTGCAGCAAACTCCGTCAAGTAGTTCGTGGAGTTTGACATCAACAACTCCGACAAAGACAAGAAGTCTGCGTGAGATATATGAAACTAGTAAACCTAATTCATTCTCAAATATTGCATTATTTTCTCAAATTAATGATCCTCTAACATTTGAAGAAGCTGTCAAAGATAAGGTTTGGGCACAAGCCATGGATGAAGAAAAATAATGCATTAAGAAGATTCAAACATGGGAATTAGTCGATGTTCCTAAGGACAAGGATGTGATAAGTGTCAAATGGATTTATAAGACCAAGCAAGCTGTTCATGGAAATGTGCAAAAGCACAAGGAAATATTGGTAGCAAGAGGGTTCACACAGCAGCCTTGCATAGACTTCAATGAAAATTTTGCACTCATGGCATGAATGGACACTGTCAGAACAATTTTGGCCATCGCAGCAAATAAGACATGGCTTGTTTACGAGATCGATGTTAAGTATGCATTTCTAAATGGTTATTTGCAGGAGGAAGTATATGTGGAGCATCCACAAGGCTACGAAGTCCCAGGACAAGGACACAAAATATACAGGATGAAAAAGGCACTCTATGGTTTGAAGCAAGATCCTAGAGCTTGGTACAGTCGCATTGACTCTTACCTCATTCAGAATGGATTTCACAGAAGTGAATGTGAACCAACGCTAGACACAAAAATCAACAAGCAAGGTAATAAGCTAATTGTCTTCCTGTATATAGATGATTTAATATTTACTGGTGATTTTGACATAGAGGATCTTAGATCAGTCATGGAAAGTGAATTTGAAATGAGTAATTTGGGGCTTATGAATTATTTTCTGGGCATTGAAGTCCAACATACTGAAAATGGCATATTTATATCTCAGTCGAAATATGCAAATCATGTCTTGAAAATATTTAAGATGTTAAATTGAAAGACAACACCAACACCAGTGATAACAGGTTTGAAATTGAGCACGGATGATGATGGATCCATTGTAGATTCTACGTTGTTCAAAAGGCTTGTTGGAAGCCTTATGTATCTTACTGTGACAAGGCCAGTTTAATCTCAATATTTATGGAGTCACCAAAATAACCCATTGGCAAGCAGGTAAAAGAATTCTGAGGTATGTAAGTGGAACAAAAGATTTTGGTATTTTTTATTCAACCTCATAAAATTTGAAACTCATTGGATACATTGATAGTGACAATGGAGGCATCATAGATGACAAAAAAAGAACGTCTGGAAATACATTTCATTTAGGAACAGGTGTTGTATCATGGGATTCAAAGAAACAACACATTGTAACTCTTTCTTCGACAGAAGTAGAGTATGTCACAGCTACAAGCGCTACATGTCAAGTCGTTTGGATGCGGAGGATGTTAAATGATTTGTCGCAGAACCAACAAGAATCCACAACCATTTACTGTGACAACAATTCTACTATTGCACTATCAAAGAATCATGTGTTCCACAAGAGAACCAAGCACATCGACACAAGGTATCATTTTATCAGAGAATTGATAAATAACAAAGAAATTGGCTTAGAATTTTGCAGGTCTGAAGATCAAATAGCAGACATCTTTACAAAACCATTGGCAAGGGACACATTTCAATATCTGTGGAGTTGTTTAGGAGTGACAAGTTCCACACAATGAATTCATCATGCACAGAGCATGTTTCGACTCTGAAACATTTTGTAAAATTTTATTTTGTAATCCACATATGCTTATCATTAAGGGGGAGTGTTGGCAAAATGATTTACAAGCTGATGGATTTCAAATCATAGCCTAACTCGATGAGAGTACGTAGAAGCACAGAGATGTCAAACAAATTGTCAGAAGGATTCGTGCACACTTCCTTTTATTTATTCTGTCGTGTTTGTATTATGCAAGTCAAAATTCTTAGGTAGAAATTAATGACAGTCTTTAATGTAACTCACTAGCTTCCAGGTGAAGCAAAATCAAGTCTATGTATATGTAGGAGAATATAGTTATAAAAAATAATAGGGAGAAAGAGAGCAGAAGAGAAAAAAGAGAAAGAGAGTAAGGAGAAGAAGAAAAGGTTCACGATGTGTTTGTGAGCCCAAGCTCATAGTCGTGAAATGTATTAAGAGCCCAAGCTCTGTGAAAAGTGAAAAATCGAAGTAAATTCCATTTCTGTGTAAAGCACCAAAGTTGCCATATTTTAATACACTAATATATAAGTTTATAGTTTTATGTATTAATTCTCAAGAATGTTGAATATTGCATGTCACACATCTTTTCTAGATTTACTTGTGTGAATGTTGTTTACATTTATAGTTTGTAAAAGAAATCAAGATTTCCCATATATTTCATAGTGGTAAAAGTTATGTTTTAACGTTGAATATTGTGTCGAAGTTCATCTTAAGTTACTAAGCCATGAAAAGTGATTCTTATGTCTTAGTAAGAAATATTTTAAAATAAAGTTTGCTTAAGAGTGAACTCGTGGAAATTGAATCTCGACAAACTTAAGAGGTCCTATAGAATCCGAAGTAAAGTTTATTTGTCCAAGTAAATGTCCGTCCAAGTGAAGTCCTTAACGAAGTAAGAGTTGGGGTTTCCTCTAATATGTCTGTCGAAGTCCCAAAGCAATATATATATATATATATTTACTGCTTGGTTAATTCTTCTTGTATGCGCAATGCGGTGTACTTTTCGCTTGATTGCAACCTATCTAGATATTAAATATGAATACCGTGAAGTTTGTTGACATATATGTAAATTCCAACGTATACATTTCGCTATAGCGGTGAGTGATGTTCGTTGTTGAATAGGATGTGTTGATTCTTAATTTTGAATGGCCATTGAATAGCCATACATTTTTTCGCTTTACTTATTCAAAGCCATAGTAAATTTCTAATCCATATTTTTCTAAAAATAACGACAAAATTGGGGTTATGGAAGTCAATCTACACCAGCCAACATTCAAGAAAACTACCATTCTTTCCATCTCTGTCTTTCCTTTTTACGAAACCCTTCATGTGAAAGTTGTGTTCTTTCTCTCAACTCACGGGCCTTGAAAAGCTTTCGACGTATACATTGCGCTAAAGCGAGAGGTGAGTGATGCTCGTAGTTGGATACAATGGGTTGATTCTTAATTTTGAATTGCCATTGAGCAGCCATACTTTTTTAGCTTAAATTACGTATTGAAATGAGAGCCATTGTAAATTTTTAACACATGTTTTTCTAAAAGTACCGACAAAATCCTCTCAGCGGGTGGGGGGTTGTAAAAGTCAAGCTACACCAGCCAAGCAAGCCAACATTCAAGAAATTAAAACTACCATTCTTCGCGTGCCTTGTATTTATTTTTTTGAAACACTTCATATGAATGTTGTGTTAGAATAATTTTTGTAATTAATCTATAATTTGGGCCACACATGTAAATAATTAAAATGTGTGTGCTATCATTTAATTAAGCCTAAATATAGTGATCTAATTAATAATTGATTAATTGGCTTAAGGGTATAATTGTCATGAGATTATTGTGTAGATACCATTAGATAATTATTATTTCTATGAGGGGCGGAAATATAATTGTGATAAAATTAAAACTGCTCTAGCGGTTATTGTGAACTGCCCTAGCGGTTTATAAATAGGGTTATGGTCCCCATTCTACCATTACGCATTCCAATTTGTGAAAATCCTCTCACAGAGAAGTTGACACAGAATCTAGTGGCTAGAATTGGAAGACCATCTCAAAGGGTTCTCTTCCTGTAAGGTTTCTCCTTCAATGGATTCAGGTATGCTTCCGCTATTAATTTTCTACTCATTGTTTTAATCAGAAGATTCCAGTATATATAAATTAGGGTTTTCATTTTATGATATTAACAAGTGGTATCAGAGCCTACTTCTTGATTAATTCTTTGAGTTATTAATTTAATATATATATATTTGTCAATGGATTTAGTGGATCATTTTGATAAAGTCAATAGAAATCGATTGTATTAATATAAAATATACATAAATACATTTGGAAATTTTCCTACTTTCTGTGCTTTTAGCTATTTTTTCTATAAGAGTATACATAGATACATTCATTGGTTAAGAAGAGAGGTGCAGAAAAAATTGTATTTGAAGTCAAAAGTATTACCTTTCCAATTGATTTATCTTAGAAATTTTTTCTGGGAATAGTAGGTGATGATTCTATTAAAGTTTCAAATATATATATATGTATATGAGTATAAAACGCCTTTATCCCTTGCTGCTGCAATATTTATCATGTTCTTATAATAATATATTAAGTTTTAATTTAATTTTTGTATTAAATAAATTTTTTCTTGGTTTGGCACAGTTATTGTATTTAGTATATAATTATTGATCAAAACTGTGAATTTGAATTTGAATTTGATTTTTTTATTACTATTATTATTATTATTTAAAAGCATTTTATGATATTAATATTTAAGTTATTGATCTAGCATTTTAAATAGGCTAATTAAAGCGGAAAATCACCAAAGTGACATCTTTCGTGTAGATTAGTCTGTTCGGGGTGTTAGATATTTGTGTGTATGTGATTCATGCGGGTATTGACTGGCCCAAAGGAAAGTTAATATTTGGTCAAATTGCATACATACCTATGGTGATAAATATGTGATGATTATAAAGGTAACTTAATGTGAATAATAAATCAATCCAAAGATAGATTCATTATTTGACATAACTTATTATCAATGTTTGATCACTACAACAAGAGTACCACTTACAGTTAATATTACTGTCCAAAGACTTGATATTAATGTTGTGCTAGGTATCTTGAAATGTCATAATTTGTTTTTAAATTTAAAGATTATGTGTTTAATTGCTTATTTTATGTGAACATGATGGTTTATTTGATTCATTTTATTTTGTTCTCTATTCAGCTTTTATATCAACTACTTCTATATCTGCCAACATCAATAATGTCCCTATGTTAAATGGGACTAATTTTAAGGACTGGAAAGAGAATATGATGATTCTCTTAGGCTGCATGGATATAGACTTAGCCTTGAGAATGCCCAAACCCGAAGAACTCAATGAGGATAGTAGTCAAGAGGATGAGGTTTATTGGGGTAAGTGGGAACGTTCAAATAGGCTAAGTCTTATGATCATGAAGCGCGGCATTCCAGAAGCTTTCAGGGGTGTGGTTACCAATGAGGTTACTAATGCCAGTGACTTCCTTGCAGAAATTCAGAAATGTTTTGCCAAAAACGATAAGGCTGAAACGAGCACGCTTTTAGCAAGCTTGATTTCAATGAAGTACAAAAGCAAGGGTAATGTTCGGGAGTACATCATGGAGATGTCTCATCTTGCTTCAAAACTTAAGGCTTTGAAACTCGAGTTATCTGATGATTTACTTGTGCATTTGGTTCTCATCTCTCTTCCTGCACAATTTAATCAATTCAAGGTCAGTTATAACTGTCAAAAGGATAAATGGACTCTTAATGAGCTCATTTCATTTTGTGTGCAAGAGGAAGAGAGATTGAAGCAAGACAAGACCGAAAGTGCTCATCTGGCTAGCACTTCCAAGGATAAGAGAAAACGAAAGAATAAGTATAATAAGGTTGCTGCTTCTAAGGGTCCAGAACAAAAGAAACAAAAAGTTGAGGTAACATGTTTCTTCTGTAATAAGCCTGGACATACTAAGAAGGAATGTACCAAGTATGCTGCTTGGCGCGTTAAGAAAGGTATATTTCTTACTTTGGTCTGTTCTGAAGTTAATTTAGCTTCAGTATCTAGAAACACATGGTGGTTAGATTCTGGTGCTACTACTCACATTTGTGTTTCTATGCAGGGTTTCCTGAGTTACCGAAAACCAAGTGATGCTAAAAGATGCATCTATGTCGGAGATGGTCAGTCGGTAGAAGTAGAGGCAATAGGGCACTTTACATTATTATTGAAATCTGGTTATTTTTTGGATCTAATAGATACTTTTGTTGTACCGTCTTTCAGACGGAATTTAATTTCAGTTTCTGTTTTGGACAAATCAGGTTATTGTTGTTCATTTGGAAACAATAAATTTACATTATCTATTAATTCAAATGCTGTTGGAACCGGTTTACTTAATGTTTATGATAATCTATATTTGTTGGAAACTGTTCCGTCCTATAATGAAACCTTGCATGTGGAATCACGAGGTACAAAGCGTAAATTGAATAAAGATAATTCGGCTTCATTGTGGCACAAACGCCTAGGTCATATCTCTAAATCTAGAGTTGAGCGACTTGTGTCCGATGGGATTTTGGAATCACTTGACTTTTCAGATTTTGATATTTGTGTTGAGTGTATTAAAGGAAAACAGACCAAAACAAAGAAATTAGGTTCCAATAGAGCTACAGACGTCTTAGAATTAATTCATACAGATATCTGTGGACCATACCCTACGACATCTTGGAATGGTCAACAGTACTTTTTAACATTCATAGATGACTATTCAAGATATGGCTACCTATTTCTTATACATGAGAAATCACAATCATTGGACGTGTTCAAAACATTTAAAGCAGAAGTTGAGTTACAACTCAACAAAAGAATAAAGAGCGTCAGATCTGACCGTTGTGGTGAATACTATGGTAGATATGACGGATTAGGTGAACAACGTCCAGGACCATTTGCTAAATACCTAGAGGAATGTGGGATCGTCCCTCAATACACCATGCCAGGATCACCTAGCATGAATGGTGTAGCAGAAAGACGAAACCGAACTCTTAAGGACATGGTAAGGAGCATGATTAGTCATTCTACTTTACCCGAAAAACTCTGGGGTGAAGCACTCAAAACGGCAGCTTATATCCTAAATCGGGTGCCAACTAAAGCGGCTGCTAAAACGCCTTATGAGCTTTGGACGGGTCGAAAGCCTAGTTTAAAGCATTTTCATATTTGGGGATGTCCAGCTGAAGCGAGACCTTATAAGCCTCATGAAAAGAAACTGGACTCTAAAACAGTTAGCAGCTACTTTATTGGCTATGTAGAGCGATCAAGGGGTTTTAAATTTTATGATCCTGCTATTAGGTCAATTTTTGAGACGGGAACTGCAACATTTTTTGAGGATGTTGAGTTTGGGGGGAGAAATCAGGCTAGGAATATTATCCTTGAGGAGGAAGAGGGATCTACTATTGCTTTTGATAATGTACAGGTTTCACTACCTATCATTGATCAAGAAGTAAATTTGGATCCTCAACCAACAGACAATATTGTTCAACCCTTAATTGCAAATGAGGACATTGCTCCTGAAGAACAAACTCAACAACCTCAAGAAAATATGCCATTAAGGAGATCCACTAGAGAGAGGAGAAATGCAATTTCGGACGATTATATCGTATATCTCCAGGAACGTGAGGTAGAAAGTGGAATGATGGAAGATGATCCAATCAACTTCCAGCAAGCCATGAAAAGTTCCAACTCTCAGAAATGGATTGAAGCCATGAATGAAGAGTACAAATCTATGCAAGACAATAAAGTTTGGGAACTTGTCCCATTACCAGTTGGTACGAAGCCCATTGGTTGTAAATGGATATTTAAAACCAAGCGGGATTCAAATGGTAATGTAGAAAGATATAAAGCACGTCTTGTAGCTAAAGGCTTTACTCAAAAAGAAGGAATTGACTTCAAAGAGACCTTCTCTCCAGTTTCTACGAAGGACTCTTTCAGGATAATCATGGCACTAGTTGCACATTATGATCTTGAGTTACATCAAATGGATGTTAAAACAGCGTTTCTCAATGGTGACATTGATGAAACAATTTATATGGTACAACCAGAAAATTTTGTGTCCGAAGACTCAAAGACTATGGTTTGTAAATTAACTAAATCCATTTATGGGCTCAAGCAAGCTTCTCGTCAGTGGTACTTCAAGTTTCATCAAATTATTGTCTCATGTGGTTTTGAGGAAAATCTTATGGATGAATGTGTGTATCACAAATTCAGTGGGAGTAAGTATATTTTCCTGGTTTTATATGTCGATGACATATTGCTAGCCACAAATGATATTAGCATATTGCACGACACCAAGAGATTTTTATCAAAACATTTTGAGATGAAAGATCTTGGTGATGCCTCCTTTGTCTTAGGAATCCAGATACACCGAGATCGTTCTAGGGGTATTTTAGGATTGTCACAAAGGAACTATATTGATAAAGTCCTCCAAAGGTATGGCATGCAAAATAGCAAACGAGGTGATACCCCTGTCACTAAAGGAGACAAATTCAGTCTTAATCAATGCCCTTAAAATAGTTTAGAAAGTCAAGAAATGCAGAAGATTCCTTACGCTTCGGCTGTGTGGAGTCTAATGTATGCTCAGGTATGTACACGTCCGGATATTGCGTACATTGTTGGCATGTTAGGCAGATATCTAAGTAACCCTGGAATGGATCATTGGAGAGCAGCCAAGAGGGTTATGAGATATTTACAGAGAACAAAAGAGTACATGCTTACATATAGGAGATCGGATCAGTTAGAGATCATTGGGTATTCCGACTCCGACTTTGCTGGATGCCAAGACAGCAGAAGATCCACATGAGGCTATATTTATCTGTTGGCTGGTGGAGCAATTTCATGGAGGTCTGCCAAACAGACACTCATAACTTCATCCACCATGGAAGCAGAGTTTGTAGCATGTTATGAGGCATCCAATCAAGGAATATGGCTACGAAATTTTGTCACTGGGCTGCGTGTTCTGGATGGTATTGAAAGACCACTGAAGATATTTTGTGACAATAAATCAGCAGTTTTATATTCCAATAACAACAGGAGTTCTACAAAATCAAAATACATTGATATCAAGTTTCTAGTTGTAAAAGAAAAAGTACAGAGTGGACAGATATCCATAGAGCATATTGGAACAAACTCCATGATAGCGGATCCGCTTACAAAGGGATTACCACCCAAGGTCTTTCATGAGCACACTGCTCATATGGGTGTTGTCTCATTTGAGGATATCCAAATTTAGTGGGAGTTTATATTATTCATTGTATATTGCTCTATGTTATGTTTAGACTTTATCTATACATTTGGATTATGTTCTGCAGAAATAAAGTATTCATTTTATTGCACTCTGTTAAATTATGCTAAAGATTTGATCTTAATAAAGTTAAGTAGGACCAGTTGGAAATAGGCATGAATAGATCACATTGCATGTAATTTCCATGCTATGCACTCATGATTGATCTATGTCATTTAGCTGTGCAGATATATGTGACCATTGATTGGTCTAGTAATGATTGATGTAACAAAGGCCACCTTGATCCTATGTCAGTATAGTTAATGGACCAGATTGTTCGGATATACCCTAAGGACATGATAGCAAATTTTGAGCTCATAAGGTTAAGCACATTTATTTGATTACATATGCATGTGGCCCAGTGGGATTGTTAGAATAATTTTTGTAATTAATCTATAATTTGGGCCACACATGTAAATAATTAAAATGTGTGTGCTATCATTTAATTAAGCCTAAATATAGTGATCTAATTAATAATTGATTAATTGGCTTAAGGGTATAATTGTCATGAGATTATTGTGTAGATACCATTAGATAATTATTATTTCTATGAGGGGCGAAAATATAATTGTGATAAAATTAAAACTGCTCTAGCGGTTATTGTGAACTGCCCTAGCGGTTTATAAATAGGGTTATGGTCCCCATTCTACCATTACGCATTCCAATTTCTGAAAATCCTCTCACAAAGAAGTTGACACAGAATCTAGTGGCTAGAATTGGAAGACCATCTCAAAGGGTTCTCTTCCTGTAAGGTTTCGCTTCCGCTATTAATTTTCTACTCATTGTTTTAATCAGAAGATTCCAGTATATATAAATTAGGGTTTTCATTTTATGATATTAACATGTTGTGTGCTCTTTCTCCGACTCACTATCTCCGACTCACGTGATAGACGTTCCAGTATGAATACAGTGACGTTCGTTGAAATATATATATGTATTCCAACGTATACATTACGCTACAACGAGAGGTTATAGATGCTCGTTGTTGGATACGATCCATTGATTCTTAATTTTGAATGACCGTTGATCAGCCATATTTTTATCTCCTCACTTATTGAGAGCCGTTGTAAATTTTCAGCAATTGTTTTTAAGATAAGGACGAAAAACTCACAATCGACAGCAGCCAAGCAAGCCAACATTCAATAAAACTACCATTCTTCGCCTCTGTGTCTTTCCTTTTTTCGAAACACTTCATATGAAAGTTCCGTGCTCTCTCTCCAATTCACGGGCTTTGAAAGACGTTGGAGTATATGACAATACGGCGATTTTATCGTTATGGAAGCAATTCTTCCAGATGTGTTGGCCCTTATGCGACAGTAATGTCAACTTTCAAGTCAAGAATAGAGACAACTCAACCTTAAAAACCATTAAAGTCAAGTCAATGCGGCAGCTCACATGTTTTAAACATTAAAGGACTACTAGATAATGCTTAACGAGCATACACTCTCGGACTTCCTAAAAAACATTAAGTAATTGTTAGAATAAAAAACTACTAGATAATTGTGATATAAAAGATAGTATTTGTTTTCATTAATACAACGATGATAATAAGATCGATTGGAAAGTATATATTTTTAACAATTTCACATTATAATAAAATAAATTGTCATTTCATAGTTTTCAACTAATCATAAAATAAAATAAAATTAATAAATTTCAAATATTTTATAAAATAATTTATATTTTCAAAATATTAAATTTAATATATAAAAAATATAAAACTTTAAAAAACATTATGATTGTTCAGATATTATTATAAAAATCGAACTTGTTACTCGATGACTATTCTCTACCTTTCAAAAGACTAATACAAAGTATATATGTAAACTAAAATGTAAAGGGAGTTCATTTTTTTGGCCCAATTGGTCTCTCTTGCCTCTATAAAGTATATATGTTTTTACTTCTCGATGGCCATGTAACACCTGTTAGCTCAGAGTAGTACGATCAACCAATATTTAGAGATTCCCTACAATCAACCATTATTTTAAATAATGGTAAATCACCATTCAGTCATTCTGGGTGCTCTTATTCGAGCAAGTCCGAAGCCACATAATTTTACAGTTTGATTATCTTTTATGAGAATGCTGTCGAGCTTCAAATCGCAATATAGTACATCGGCGGAGTGTAAATACTGAAGGGCTCCGAGTAGCTGAGAATCAAAACCAAAAATAAATTATTAAACCATGCCCTAACTCCATCGATTTTATGAATGAGTTGCAACACAGTTTGTGCTGTCACAATGAGTTGCACCGACAGGGATGTAACGGTTGCAATAAATTCAATTTATTGAGGTTACAAAAAATTTAAAGCGAACAACCGCTACAAGATATGCAAGAAAATTTAAATTAACAACTGCTACAAGAATTGCATGAAAATTTAAATTATCAGCTGCTGCTGTCATGGTTCTGGAAAACTTTTGACTAATGCCTACCGGGTTTTAAGAAATTTGCTGACAAACAATGGATGCACAATTTTGAAGAAAATTGAAATGAACTTAAGCTACCTTGTTTCAAATTGAAGTGAACAATAGCAACCGCGTTCAAGAAAAATAGTGAATTATCTGATAAACGTCGTGTAACATTTTACCTAAAGGAATTCTGTGTTTCACAGTGGGATATCCGTATGAATTCTAATAGTGCATAATTACTATACATTAATTAGATAAGTTTTTATATCTTAGAATTTGGGGTGTATTACTTTTTATACTTTTCGAAATTAGATTAGGATGAGACAATTGTAGTCTACAAATTAATTATATATGGCAGTTTTTCCAAATTTAGAATAAACAATTATAAAAGAAAAAAAATATAAAAAATAATTGGTAACTATGTATATGAATCAATAATAGCTAGTAGCTTATGTATAGACAATGGAGAATCCCTGTAACTAAATATATAAAACAATTAATTTGTTTGTGACATTTAATTTGTAATTTATTAATATTCACTAACCACAAATTAAATAGCTGTAATAATTGATATTAACTATATAAATTCCAAATAATTTTAAAATTTTTTTACAAACACCACCCTAAAATCCCTAACCCTAAAATAAGAGCTTAAGCGCTGAGAAAAGTTGACCCAGAATTCAAGTAGGGAATATCAACAGTAAAATATAAAATGAATGTCAGCAAGTCGACGGCCACTTCATATATTTTCTTCCCTGTAGCTGCAAATCGCTCCGGAAGTTTTTCAATAGTTACATCTGTTGGTTTGGATGCTATAAATAATAATAATAATAATAACAAACGAGGGCGATAATTCGTATATATGTTTTCTTCTAAGCCACAGGAAAAGTAATGTGGCAAAAGGAATTCAAACAAGTTTATAAATCAAGTAAGTGGATGCAAATGGATGGAATCCAGAAGGAAAAAGTTGAAGTTTATAAATGCGGATGAAATTTGTATGCTATAGGAATGAATTACAGTGTATGTATTTATTTGTTCTGTACTAAAACAATACAAAATTTAGTATATCATTCATTTACATATACACAATTAAAAATAATAAAAAACTGATGAAGTTTTAATGCAATCTTCACATAGTTTTCTTCTTTCATTTCTTTATTTTTTTATTAAGCGCTGTGTGCTTGTAGGGAACTGGTTTTGCAGATTTTCAAAATACTAATTGGTGGGTGCAAAAAAGGAGATGTTTGAATTTTGAAACATGCAAATAATAATATTGTAAAATTTTATGAGAGGTCTAGAATCTAAGCATGAAGCAATACATTAATTGATTATAAAGAAAGAGATGAGAGAAAAATAAAAGTGTTAGAAATACCAATTCTTCCTAATTTCAAAAACTCTTGCATTATTTATTAATAATTAATGAGTCAATACATATAGCATGCTAGAGTGATATTTTTGTAAAGAAAGCCATGCAATGATACACCCAAATCTCACCATAAAGCAAGAAATAAAACAACTAAGTTAAACTTAAGTGCATGCAAGCACAAGAGCACGAAAGATATCTAAAAGAAGGTAACTATATAAACTAGAAGTTCCAAAAATTAGCAAGGGAGCTTATATATTGTCCATGTACACCAACACCCCCTGTTAACCATAACATAGGTGAGTATTATGCACCAAAATTGGGTCATGACAATTATGTAGCCATTCTAGGTACTCAAGTACAAAAAATAATATCACATAAACGGAGACAAAATGGAAAACTTCATGGGAAAAACCCTCTCTCAAAAGAAGATGGTACTGAGTAACAAGAGAGCATGCACTTAAAAGGATCTCCTATTTTATTCATCTAAAGGAGTAGGTAGGCAAGAGGTAACAATCAAGGTGTATCTCATATCCTTTACTTTCCTTCATTTAGTGGCTCTTCTGAATTCTCAACTAGGGGGCTTTATGTTAACAAAATGGAAATTGCAAGCTCATCCTCTTACATTTATCTATCGCACATGATTTGAGATTTTGCAAAAGAGATATAAATCTTGTGAAGAAGTATTGAATTGCATCACCAGTGTACTCATTCTTCATCTCATGTCTTCTTAAAACAAGTTGCTTTCCAAAGATTTTGATCAATACTTCATTGGATTATGTAACAGATCTAATATGAAATAAGACAGAGAGATGATAAGAGAGAGATGACAATCCATATGCTTCATCAATCTTGTTAAACCCATTTGATTTTCCATTGGTGAATTGGTTTCAGTTATTTTTCCTACTTTTATCGTGTAGTGTCCTTTGTTACAATATAATCACTACTCCTTTGCTACGAAATAGAGTCACTACTTCTGTAGTTAACGAGACTTTGTGGTGCGCTCTTTGATGTGCTTCACTCTTCCAAAAAAATGTATACAACTAAGTTGTAAATTTTTATGAGAAATCTATAATATAAATATGAAACTGTTCTACGATTACTTTCAATGTCGATTTTAAGACATTATTTTGATAGCCCCTCGGCAAGAATGAGAACTTAACTTTTGGAGGCAAAAGTTGAATTCTCATGCCTTTTGGGGGAGGGGGGGTTTAAGCAAGATCGCCCCTATATATATATTCCTCAATGCAGTATTTTGACAATCTCCTCCCTAAATATCATGAGAATTTAACTTTTGGAGGTTTTTTTTTAAATGTGTCCCAAAAGTCACCAAAATTGAACTTGTGTAGTTGGTTGTAGCCTTGAAAATTTTACACCACCTTGAAACTAGCTAGGGGTATTCCACGGGGGCTTCACTAGAAGGGAATATAATATACCGTTCATTTATATTGTGGTATTAAATATTCATGAAAACCTAAAAATTATATTGCTTATATATTAAGGGGCAAAGGGTTTTTTTATTTAATATAACAATACAAAAATACTTTTGGGTTTTTTTTATATGGGCTAGATGACAAATATCTGCTAAATGGAGATGGTGGGACCACAACCGGATGAGAAATCGGGTTGAGGCACGGCTCGGGCTTACTAGTACGCAGGGAAATCATGTCTTGAGGCATGCTTGAGGCTAGGGGTTTCATGCTAGAGTGGGTTTCCGTTCGATCATAGTCGAGAGACAATGGTCATTGATAGACAATTGTTACCAATAGCACTTAGCCAGTTGTTACCAATAGCCTTGGTAGGCTCTAAGCCTCCAAGTCCTGTTATAGGCCCTCAATAGGCCTTGGAGGCTTGAATATCCAACCAGTCGTGCCTATTACAGGACTTGGGAGGTTTAGTCAGCCTCTTAGAGCTTGTTACAAGGCCCGGGGGCTTGGATACCTATCCCACAACAAGGATAGTCAACGATTGGGGAATTGCAACATGCAATCTAAATGTTGTACTATGTGCATTGGCTCTAGTGACATACAAGAAGTGATCTCCTATCTCTTCATTAGACTATTAGATAATGCAAATCATAATGATATGTGGTTGATTAATTGCATTGTGGGTGAAGTAATATGCATCCACAATATACATCGAAAGAAGCAAGGTGCATTATAGAATGCATGTGGGGTCATAAGAGGGGTATCATATCAATATACTAGGTAGAAATATAAAGGGATATAAAAAATGTTAATGAAAAAATTGATACATACAATATCTAGTGAAAATATGTTTTTTTTTAAATTGGGAAGGCATATTGGGAGGGGGTTAAAAAAAATGATTTGGAAGGTATTTTCCAATATTTAGTTAAATTAGGGGTATTGTTTCATATGCCACGAGCGAACGTGTTATGATAGCGGTTTATTGAGTGAAGCCCCCATGGGGTATTCTTTATAAATATTCCCTAAAAGTCATGAGAAATTTACTTATGGTGGTAGTTTCTAGCAAACTCCCTACAAAAGTTAAATTCCCATGACTTGTAGGGGGGGTTGTCAAAACACCACCTTGAAAAATATATTTAGGGGAAGTTGTTTTAACCCCGCCCCCAAGAAAAACAAAAGTTATTAGAATTGAACTTGTGTTGGTGATTTTTTTACAACCATCTTGAAAAGTTCAACTCTCATTACTTTTAAGGGGCTTTTCAAAACATAATCTTGAAATAGCTAGGGGTAGTATTCCTACCCCCCCCCCCCCCACTAAAAGTGTTGCTTTGAAAAAATTATTTAGGGGTAGTTTTTTCTAAACCCCCCCCCAAAAAAAAGGTTCTAAGAATTGAAATTTTCGAGGATGTTGTAAAACAACCACCTACACAAGTTCAATTCTCATGGTTTTTAGGAGGGGTTTTAAAAAATGGCCTCCAAAATTTAAATTTTCATAAGATTTAGAGGGGAAGAATTAAAAAAAAACCTCCAAAAGTTAAACTCTGGTGACATTTAGGGAGGGGCTTGTTAAAAAATCACCTTCAAAATATATTTAAGGGTAATCCTATTAAACCCTACCCAAAAGGCATGAGAATTGAACTTTTGAAAGCGGTTGTTAAAAAACTAACTCGAAAAGTTAAGTTCTCATGGGTTTTAGGGGGGCTCGGCTATTCAAATGACTTCCCTAAAAACTGTATTTAGGGGCGGTCGTTTTAAACCCACTCCCCAAAAGTCATAAAAATCAAACTTATAGAGGCGGTTGTTAAAAAACCACCTCCAAAAATTTAATTCTCATGACTTTTAGGGGTTGTTTTAAACAAACCGCCTTAAAACAAACATTTAGGAGCAGAAAATTCATGAGAATCAAACTTTTAGAGACAGTTGTTATAGAATCACCACCAAAAGTTCAATTTTCATGACTTTTGGGAGGTGTTCAAAAACTACCCTAAAAGTTATAAAAAAACTTTTAAAGGTGGTTTTGCCAAGGCCATGGCAAGCCTGAACCCCAAATAAAGAGGTAAATGGTTGTAGTGTATATTAAGAGGAAACACTGTTTGGGCCAATCTATACTTACACTCTAGCTACACTGATGGTCCCATCATGATATCAGGTCTTTCACTACAATTACCATCTTGAACAACCACTTTGGCCACCATGGAAAAGTTTATGTTTATGCCTTCTCGTGCCTTGCCAGGTTCATTTTTTACGATATTGGTCTTAGGACACAACAATAGTTATTCTGTAGATGAGATCATGTAGATAACGATTATATTCAACCACTTGGGATAAGGACTCATCTATATCATGCTTAGTTATGGAAATTTGAATGGAATGGGCATATGGGATTTGGAAGTTTATTTTAGTGTGTATGATTATAACAACCACTACATTTAATGGGAAATGTTTACGATCATAGAGATTGACAACCCCACCATCTAGAGCAGCCGAAATAGATAACTAGTTCCTATTGATTACTTCACAAAAAAGCTAGGAGGTCTCTTTTGAATTCAAATTGTCTCAAGTGAAAAGCCACATGGATGGATGATCACATTCATCGGCCTAGAACTTGGACTGTGTCAAATCCAGAACAATCAAGAGGAGATCATGATGGAATTATACATGCATGTGATTTTAATTTCTCGATAGTCAGATCAGATGTTACTTTTATTTTACCTATTTGAGTTAAGAAAATTACATTTAGGATTACCTCATAGAAAGATTTAGAACATATTATTCCAATGGCACTTGAATGGATTTTGCAGGTGATGTTAAAACCTCCTAGAATAGACTGTTTAGATTCCAAAATCATTGACTTTACTAATGTGGATATCCATTTACCTATGTTGGTATATCTATCTTATGAAAACCAGATAGGATATGATCACAACAAGAAATAAGATGGCATGACCAATGGCCCATTTATTCTCAATCTTGATTGTGATCATTACACTTACAACTCATAGGCTGTGAGGGAGGGGATCGTATATGTTATGTTCAATTTCCTCAGAGACTCCAGGTAATAGATCCCAGTTGCAACCCCTCAAAAAGTTCTAAAAGATTATTAAAAGAAATAAATTTCAAGAACACAATAAGAGAGAAGGAAGGATGAAGAGAAAAATATTGTGAAAAGAGATCAAATAGAGGATTTGTATATAAACATTAACGTTAACTCAAGATTTAATGCCATGCATATTGGGGTTTCCATGCATCAAATGAGATAATGAGGATGCAAAATAATGAATCGGTCAATACCTGCTAGGGTTGTTTCCTCTCCACCCATGAGTCAATCGAAGTTGTTAACTCAATGTTGAGTTAATCTAATATTCTATCTATTGACAATAAAATTGATACTATGTATATGTAGACTAAATTAAACAAGACTTTCAAACCCTTGTGAGGTAACCTGGATTCCCTTGAGCCATTTGATCATGCATCCTCCAATGAATCTAGGTATATCATGCAGAAGTTGATCCCACATTCCTTGAGCATGTCGCACAGTCTAACCCCATGCCACATGGAGGTGGAGATCCATGTGGTTAATGAATAATTTCAGAGGTTAATTGTATAGTTTTACTTTCACTGTCGACTAATCTATGATTTGAAGGTGGGTGTTGTTTGAGAAATGTAATTACAAGTTGAATGCGCATCTAATTCACGTCGGCTCTGTTAGTCACCCCATCAGACGTTTTGTCAATCCCCTGTATTATAGATATGTCAGAAAGTCTGTCAGAAGGCTTCGTGCACTCTTCATAGTATTTATTCAGTCGCGTTTGTATTCCACAAGTTGAAATTCTTAGGTAGAAATGTATTACAGTCTTTAATGAAGTTTAATAGTTTCAAGGCGAAGCGATCCCAAGTTTATGTATAAATATAAATCAATATCAGAAGATTAGACAAAGATGTAGAAGTAAAAGAAGAAGAAGAAGTTCATCATGAAATGTATGAGGAGCCCAAGCTCTACATAAAATTGTGAAAGATTGAAGTATTTACCATCTCTCTGTATTGGGGCAATGTTACTTGTTTTACCGCGGTAATATATAAGTCAATAGTTATTTTGTGTTCATTCTCACGAATGGTTTTCATTACATGTCACACATCTTCTTCATATTCATCTATGTAAATTTTGTTTACATTTACTGTTAGTAAAATAAATTGAAAGAATTCCAAGTAATTCAAGGTAATGAAAGTTTTTAGTTTAACGTGGAGTAACTTTGGCATAATATTCATTATTCCGTTCTTATGTTTTAGCAAGAAATATTTTATTAAAATATTTCCTTAAGAATAGGTTTGTCGATGTCAACAAGTCCGCCGCAAAGTTACGAAGCTATGCGAAGTAAAAGATATCCTGATGTAAAGAAGTCTGCAAAGTATTGCTTTCCGCAAGGTTAAGCAATATCGCATATCGCATAAGGTTAAGCATATCACATATCACATTGCTGTGAATTAAATTTGGTACGATTAAATTTGTGTGAAGTAAAGTTCCATGAAGGTAATATCTGTGAAGTAAATGCTTGGCAAAGTGAGAGTCTTTCACTATGTTGGGGTTTCCGTCAATGTCCGCAGCAAAAGAAAAGATTTGCTTTCTACGCAGTTAATTATTAAGTTGATTGTGCGGTGTTGCAGTGTGCATTTCCATTGATCTGGTATTAGAGCCTGGTTTATGGCAAGTAATAATTCTATTTACTAAAAGGGAAAAGTGATTAAAAAATGGCTTCCACTTTTGGTAATTTGCAAGCTCCAATATTTTCTGGTAAAAATTATGAATATTGGTCGCTAACTATGAAAACTTCGTTCAGTGGTCAAGATGTATGGGAAATAGTCCAGCATGGCTATGCAGAACCAACAGATCTAGAAGCATATAACAATCTCACACAAGCTGAGAAAGATGTTCTGAAGGAGCAGAGGAAGATAGATGGAAAGGCGTTGCTCCACATACATCAGCGACACATGAATCCATACTCCCAAGAGTAGCAGTAGCACAGTCAGCTAAGGAAGCGTGGGACACGCTGGAAACATCATATCAAGGTTTAAACAAGGTAAGTATTGCAAAACTACAAATTCTTAGAAGAGACTTTGAATCTCTATCGATGAAATATACAGAGTCAGTAGAATCATTCTACACTCGCGTTATTGGTCTGGTTAATCAAATAAAGTCTCTTGGAGAAACTCTAGGTGATCAAAGGGTTGTTGAAAAAGTTCTTAGAGTTATGCCAAAGAAATTTTAATCTTTAGTTGTGATCCTGGAGGAAAACAAAGACCTGTCGACATTTACTATTGATGAGTTGCAAGCCTCATTACTCAATCATGAACATAGAATCAATGGTTCAGATACATCGCTGGAAGGTGCATTTGTAGCACAGTCATCCATAAGTCGCGGAAGAGGTAGAGGAAGATCAAACTCTAGAAGCAGAGGTAAGTTCTTTCAGAGGAGGTCACAGCAGCAGCCCTGCACATGTTGCTGGTAGAGGTCAGGATCAGATCGCGAGTCATCGAAGTGGACAAAGGTATGATAAATAAAAAATTCAACGTCATTACTGTAAGAGGTATGGACACTTCACATATGAATGCAGGAAGAAGCAATATGACCAAGGAAAGCAAAGTCAATCAGAGACAAGCAACAACAGTGCTACAAACAACTCATTTTTCTTGGCATGTGCATCACCACTTGAATGCAATGCCGTCCAAGAAAGTCCAAATGATATATGGTATTTAGACTCAAGTTGTAGCAATCATATGACTGGTAATTTAAATATGTTTTCTAGTCTAGATAAATCAATCCAAACTGATGTCACACTTGGAAATAATTTTCAAGTCACTGTTTTAGGTAAGCGCACTTTTGATATTCTAACCAAACAAGGGGAGCATAAATTTATGCTTGATGTTTATTATGTTCAAGGTTTGAAACATAATTTGATGAGCACTGGATAACTGATGGAAAAAGGTTACAGAATCCATATGATAGGAAAGCGTTGTCTGATCAAAGACATATATGCAAGCAATCAGTTGATAGCCAAAGTGCAGATGACAAGCAATCGCTTGTTTCCTTTGAGGATAACACCAATTATAAAAGGAAAAACAACTCAAGTTGTTCATCCAAGTTAGAATGAAAATTCTGGATCTGTGTTCAAAGTAGAAAGCAAAGAAGCAGACATTCACTGTGACAAGGAAGAAAAAGGCAGTGTAATGCAAGCTGCATTTCAGATAGAAATAAAGGATGAATCCTGGTTATGGCACTTCAGATTTGGACATCTGAATTTTGGTGGGTTAAAGCTACTGCACATGAAGGACATGGTGGAAGGATTGCCATTGATTGAAAAGCTGGAGAGAATTTTTGAAGGCTGCATTTTTGGAAAACAACATAGACAGAATTTTCCAGTCAAAAAGTCATACAGAGCTCGCACACCACTTGAAATTGTGCACTTTGATATTTGTGGACCGATGCAAACACGATCCACGGGACGATGCACTTATCTTGTCACATTTATTGATGATTTCACAAGAAAAACATGGTTCTATTTTCTAAAACATAAATCTGATACATTTGGTTGTTTTCAACAGTTCAAACCACGCGTGGAGAAATAGAGTGGTTACAACATCAAAATATTAAGAACAGACAGAGGTGGTGAGTATACTTCAAATGATTTCTTAAAATTTTGTAAAAATCCTGGCATACATAGGCAGTTCACTGCGCCTGGTACACACCACAATAGAATGGCATTGCAGAGAGGAAAAGCATAACCATTATGGAGATGGCACGTAGTATGTTAGCAGCTGCACATCTATCGAATGAATACTGGGCTGAGGCAGTCGCAACTGCTATATACATCTCGAATCGATGTCCGATAAAGAGCATGAAGAACAATGTTCCGCAGGAAGCATGGATAGGTATGAAAGATAGTGTTTCACATTTAAAATTTTTTGGTTGTGTAGCATACGCACATGTTCCAAATGAGTTAAGAAGGAAATTAGACAATAAAGGACATAAATGCATTTTTATTGGTTATTCTGAAGACACAAAAGCATACAAGTTGTATGACCCTATTGCAAGAAAAGTTATTATCCATCGCAATGTTCAGTTTGTGGAAAATGAAGCATGGGATGGAACCGTAGAGAAGAATGTTGGAATCGTGTCACATATTGAACATGATGACATCGCAGAAGATGTGGTTGAGACACCGCATGTAAATTAGAATGTTGCAGCTCCGTCTACTCCCAGGACAGTGCGACATGTTTCAGCACAAGGTACTCCAACATCAGTCGTAGCTCAAGCTACTCTGATAAGCACAACAAGAGTGCAACAAACTCCATCAAGCAGTTCGCAGAGTTCGACACCAGTAACTTCGACAAGAACAAGAAGTCTGCGTGTGATATATGAGACTGGTACACCAAATTCTTTTTCTGTTTTTGCATTATTTTCTCAAGTTAATGGTCGACTAACATTTGAAGAAGCTGTAGAAGATAAAGTCTGGGAACAAGCTATGGATGAAGAAATAGAATGCATTGAGAAAAATCAAACATGGGAATTAGTTGATGTTCCTAAGGACAAGGATGTGATAAGTGTGAAATGGATTTATAAGACCAACCAAGATGCAGATGGAAATGTACAGAAGCACAAGGCAATATTGGTAGCTAGAGGATTCACACAGCAACTTGGCATAGACTTCAATGAAACATTTGCACCTGTAGCACGAATGGACTATATCAAAATAGTTTTGGCCATTGCAGCACATAAGAAAAGGCCTATTTACCAAATGGATGTTAAGTATGCATTTGTAAATAGTTATTTGGAGGAGGAAGTATATGTGGAGTAGCCACAGGGCTATGAAGTTCCAGGACAAGGACAGAGTACACAGACTGAAAAAGGCACTCTATGGTTTGAAGCAAGCTCCGCGAGCTTGGTATAGTCGCATTGACTCTTACCTAATTTAGAATGGATTTCATAGAAGTGAATGTGAGCCAATGTTGTACACAAAAATCAGCAAGCAAGGTAATAAGCTAATCGACTACTTGTATATAGATGATTTGATATTTACTGGTGATTTCAGCATAGAAGAATTTAGAACAGTCATGGAAAGTGAATTTGAAATGACTAATTTTGTTGAAATATTGTAACTTCTAAGAATATTATATTTGTACTTTATTATTCAAGAGATGTTTCATTCCTCCATGAATACCTTATTGTATATCCGGAGATATTTTATTTCTCCATGGATAATGTGGTAACTTGGGTTATTAGACTTCCCTAGTGGGGGTCGGCCCTATATGTGTTATGTGGGTTAAAGGGTTATTACACCACCCTAGAGGGGTCATCCCAGTCATCATTATGTAAATTGGTTAAGTTTGGGCTGACCTAGTTGTGTAAAAGTCAAATCGGAGTTGTGTATAAATAGAGGAGGTGTGTTCCTCATTTAACACATTACACTCACTTATTATTAGCGCATAGGTGAGAGAGAGATCTACTGTGGACGAGAAGGAGCTCATGTTTGGGGATTACATCTTTGTATTTTCTCGTCATCTATATTGAGGAAGTTTTGCCGGGTTTTCTACCCCATGAGGGTTTCCCAAAATAAATCTGTGTCTCTTGTGTTTATGTTGTGCTGGTTATTCTTTTAGTGATCCTGTATATGCTATTGTCGTGAAATGGAATGTAATACTGATATTTTCTGTCTTAGCATATTGAATTTTAATATGGTATCAAAGTTATCCTGAAAGAAGGCAATGTATGGCACTTACGACACTTGCTTCACTTGCGATAATTTGAAGGTTAGGGTTTTATATAGCAAAAACCAGTCATCGTGGAAATTTGGCTATAAATCCATTTCGGCGAAGGTTCAGGATCTGAAACCTTTACAGGTCATAGATAACATCCCCATGTACCTTGTGTCCAAAGAAAATCCTCATATTCGTTGTATGTTGTGAGTTACGATCAGTACGAGTTAGTGTTTCTGCCTCTTCCAGATCTTAGTCATAAACAAGTGACCTAGGAAAAAACGTCACAACTTGGGCTAGGATGCTCCAAATGAAATTTCATAAAAAGTCACACGTAGAGAATGGACTGTAGTTTATCAGGTAAGTTTTTCAAAGGCCGATGTTGAACTAGTGACACGTGGCACGTCGTACAAGTTCGCTCTCTTATTTTATCCCATAAACCGGTCACGTTGTGATACTTAGCATAACTCTCTCTTAGAGAATCCAATTGAGGTAAGACCTGTGAGTTTGGAAATATAACAGGTTAGGATACCATAGGTCGAAGTGTCAGACCCTATGGATTTGTAATTTAAGATATGTAACAAAAACAATCAGGTGCATATTTCTGTCAAAACAGAATTGGATTTTGAGCACCTTCATTCTTGGCTTGTCACTGATGCGGGAATTTAGGGATTCAGAGAAAGTTGGAATTTGTGGAATCAGAGTCCACGGATGAATGCTCCTCATAAAAATCCAAATTTAGAGACAAAGATCAAATTTTTTGGTTGGGAAGAAGGTCGGGCTTGATCAAACTCTAGTTTGGGATTTTGATCGGAAAGATGGAAAATTATGGTTTCTGCAAAAGTTGGAATTTTTTAAGTCTGTGACCATGGCTGGAAGCTCCTCAGAAAAATCGAAGTTTAGAGCTTTGGATTGAACCTTTTGATTGGGCAGAAGGGTGGGCTTTATCAACCCCTAGTTCGAGGTCATATCCAATGAATCCAGAAGTTTCAAAGCCAATTTTGAGGGGTCAAATTTTGCAATTTTCAAAATTGAAGTGTACCAGCTTGATCAGCTCAGCAAGCCACATATTTCCATCCATTCAGATGTTCTTAATTCATAGTTTTAATTTTTAGGGTTTCACTGACAAACCCTAATCCAACTCGATATCCAGTTTCAGAAGGACAAGAGGCTAAGGCCTTAAATAAGAAGACTACAAGAAATCTCGACAGGTATAACTTGAGGAGATATAGGTATGTGTTGAAATCTATTCATGATTAAGTTTATGATATGTTTGTCTTCATATTATTGAGGTTAGTACAATCTTGATTAATCTTAGAATTATCTTATCACCCTAGTAAAAGTACGAATGCATGTGAATGATAGAAGACATTCATTGATTAGGGTTATATGATTGTACGAAGGCACCTATGGTGTTGTATGAGGATGATGTTGTGTGCTAACAAGATACAAGTACATCAAGTAAGACAAATCAAGTTCTATGACCATGATGACATAAAGACAAAGACTCATCCTAGTCTTTGATCACATAAAATCTCTACTTACGAGGTATGTATGATTTTGCTCTACTTTGCTTAACCTATGAGATATGCAGGTTCTAGCACAAGGTCTCTAAATCATTGAAGAGAACAAATAAGATATTGTTTGGGTATGTTGAGACATAACCAAGCATGATAATATAGGTATGTTTTCCTACATCAAGTTACAATCCCACTTTGTTAGAATCTGAGGTAAGTATACCTATGTATGAAATGATCATGACCATACATAATGTTTTGATAGTATTGAGATTATAGTAATGAATGTATGTTTATGTATGAGATCATGAGGATGAAACTAGTGCACACTTAAGCATGCATAGTGGTGCAGAATGAATAGAAGTTCAAAATAGAGATCAAGCGGGAGGAAACCACACAAACATAAAAGATAAGTATTTAAGTTGTAATTTGAATTACTTCTCGAATCTCTGAATAGTAAATGATATTGCTCATAGTAGTTGTATGCATTCCTAGAATATATCATGCGGAGTGTAAACATTCATATGGCATTGAACAATATACTACTAATATGCATATGATGGGTAAGTTGGAAAAACTTTCCATTGTTGTTTATCTAGAATGAAACCTCTTTGTTGACATGCTGAGAGTTGTGCACGCTCTTGATAGTATGTTCTGATAGAGATGGAAGGCATCTAGATAGCCACTATATGCATACAGGATATGGAAAAGTGTTGTGCCAAAGTATTGGTCAAGATAGTTCATAACTATGTGAATCATATCTATATGCATAATAGGTTATCATGTCAACATGATTTGATGGTTATGAAGTATTACTAATCATGTAATTAACTTTGATTTGTAGGAAAGATCATGAAGAATGATGATGAACACCGAACGAGTGATGGATGTTCAACAAGAAGACTTACAAATCAAACTTACTATAGAAGGATCGTGACGAGATGTTTGCTCCAAAGACCATTCTCTTAATGGTGTAATTAAAGAAGAAGTGTGAATCAGGCTCTATACAGGTACCCAAGATCGATGAGCTTAATGATCACCATGGGTGATGCAGATTTCAACCTTTGCTACAAGGTTGAAGATGGTTTCTATATATAGATGAAATGGATGCAAGAAGGAACTCACCACAGAGTTCGAATGATCTTGAGGCTCATATCAGTAGACCCATTTGACGGGAGATGGCACAGATAGATATGCAAAAGATCATTCAATGTAGAGTGTGAATGATGTTTAGTCACAGAGGGAGAATTGACAGTATCTTGACAAGCTTGGGCTTTACCAGAAGTAAAGTTGATGACGAGGATACTTCTATTTTGTATACTTGTATCGATGATAAGGATACATGTATTGATGATGAGGTTACCTGTTCCGACGATGAGATTACCTGTCCCGACGATGAGGTTGATGATATCAACGATAAGGTTGATAAGTGGTCCTAAGACTTGGTCTAAGTAGATGAAAGGGATTGTATCATCCCTATACTTCGGTCCTTGAATTGATCCGTAGACATATTTCTCCGAGAAGTGGTCCCTAGTGGACGAGAGGGGATTGTATCATCCCTGGACTTTGGTCCCTAAATTGATCCTTAGATAGATGTCTCCGAGAAGTGGTCCCTAATGGACGAGAGGGGATTGTATCATCCTCGGACTTCTGTCCTTGAATTGATCCATAAACAGATGTCTCTGAGAAGTGGTCCCTAGTGGACGAGAGGGGATTGTATCATCCCCAAACTTCAGTCCCTGAATTGATTTGTAGACTTTTGTATTTGAGAAAGATGTTGCTGAATGATATAATGTGCGCTCCTGGACTTCTCAACAGTGGGTGATCATTCACGAAACCTGTAATGATGTACTGTGCACTCCTGGACTACTCAATGTAGCAGTAGGTGATCATTCACAGGTGATAAATCCTGTATTTGTTCTAGGTCACATAGAGTATGAAAAAGGAACAACACTATGGTTAGGACTGCATCATCCCTGAACGTTTGGTTCAAAATGTACGTGATGGGGATTGCATCATCCCGGAACCACTAGTTCAAAATGTACGTGATGAAGATTGCATCATCCCGGAACCACTGGTTCAGAATGTACGTGATGGGGATTGCATCATCCCGGAACCACTAGTTCAAAATGTATGTGATGGGGATTGCATCATCCCGGAACCACTAGTTCAAAATGTACGTGAGGGGATTGCATCATCCCGAAACCCTTGGTTCAAAATGTACGTGTTAGGATTGCATCATCCTTGGACTTATGTCCTAAATTGAGAGGGATTGTCCATATCATAATAGGATCATGTGTTTTGTAGGGTATGCTTCTATTGTGTTGTTGATAAAGAGGATCTAGTTAATGCTATTGTGATGATGATGATGCTGATCATGTGATGATGATGATGCTCATCATGATGATCTAGATGACATTGTTGTTGATCGTGATGATCTAGATGATGATGTTGTTGATCGTGATGGTCTAGATGACGATGTTGCTAATCATGATGATCTAGATGACAATGTTGTTGATCATGATGGTCTAGATGACGATGATGTTAATCGTGATGATTTAGATGACGATGTTGTTGATTGTGATGATCTAGATGATGATGTTGTTGATTGTGATGGTCTAGATGACAATGCTACCGATTATGATGATCTAGATGATGATGGTACTGATCATGATGGTCTAGATGACGATGCTGCTTATCGTGATGATCTAGATGACGATGTTGTTGATCGTGGTGGTCTAGATGATGATGTTGTTGATCGTGATGATCTAGATGACGATGTTGATCGTGATGATCTAGATGATGATGTCGTTGATCATGATGATCTAGATGATGATGATGTTGATCTTGAGGATCCATATGACGATGCTGATGATCGTGAGGATCCAGATGACGATGATGTTGATCGAGAGGATCCAGATGATGATATTGCTGTGGTTGTTCAGGTGCTATGGAAGATGGAGATTCACTACTGAAGATGTTGATGTTCCAGTATTGAAGATGTTGCAGTAACTACTTGAGTTATTGATGATGTATAAAGAAAGCTTCCAATGATTTATAGATGTATCATGTATCATGCAGTTGATGACTTCTTTCTCCTGCGGATGTTGTTATAATATCCTTCTTGTTAAGGGGGAGTGTTGAAATATTGTAGCTTCTAAGAATATTATATTTGTACTTTATTATTCCAGAGATATTTCATTCCTTCGTGAAGACCTTATTGTATATCCGAAGATGTTTTATTCCTCCATGAATAATGTGGTAACTTGGGGTTATTAGACTTCCCTAGTGGGGGTCGGCCCTGTATATGTTACGTGGGTTAAAGGGTTATTAGACCACCTTAGAGGGGTTGACCTAGTCATCATTATGTAAAGTGGTTAAGTTGGGGTTGACCTAGTTGTGTAAAAGTCAAGTCGGAGTTGTGTATAAATAGAGAAGGTGTGTTCCTTGTTTAACACATTACACTCACTTTTGATTAGCACATAGGTGAGAGAGAGATCTGCTTTGGAGGATAAGGAGTTCATGTTTGGGGATTACATCTTTGTATTTGCTGGTCATCTATATTGAGGAAGCTTTGTTGGGTTTTCTACCCCATGAGGGTTTTCCATGATAAATCCGTGTCTCTTTTGTTTATGTTGTGCTTGTTGTTCTTTCAGTGATCCTGTATATGCTATTGTTGTGAAATGGAATGTAATACTGATACTTTCTGTCTTAGCATATTGAATTTTAACAAATTTGTAGCATATGAAGTACTTTCTGGGCATTGAAGTCCATGAGACTGAAAAATGGGATATTTATATCTCAGTCGAAGTATGCAAGTGATGTCTTGAACATATTTAAGATGCTAAACTATAAGACAGCTCCAACACGAGTGATAATAGGTTTGAAATTGAGCAAGGATGATGACAGATCCAATGTCGATCCTACGTTGATTAAAAGACTTGTTGGAAGCCATATGTATCTTACAGGGACAAGGCCAGACATCATGTATGGAGGTAGTTTAATCTCAAGATTCATAGAGACACCAAAAGAATCACATTGACAAGTAGGTAAAAGAATTATGAGGTATGTAAATGGAACAAAAGACTTCGGTATTTTGTATTCAACTGCAGAAAATTTCAAACTCATTGGGTACACAGATACCGACAATGGAGGCAGCATAGACGACTGAAAAAGCACATCTCGCAATACATTTCATGTACGAATAGGTGTTGTCTCATGGGCTTCAAAGAAGCAACCGATCGTAACACTTTCTTCACGAGAAGTAGAGTATGTCGCAGCTACAAGCGTTGCATGTCAAATTGTTTGGATGTGGAGGATGTTAAGTGATCTGTCGCAGCATCAGCAAGAACCTACAGTCATTTACTGCGACAACAATTCAGCTATCGCACTGTCAAAGAATCATGTGTACCACAAAAGAACCAAGCACATCAACACAAGGTATCATCTTATCAGAGAATTGATAAATAACAAAGAAATCTGTTTAGAATTTTGTAGGTCTAGAGATCAGGTAGCAAACATATTCACAAAACCATTGGTGAGGGACACATTCCAATATTTGCGAAGTTGATTAGGAGTGACAAGTTCTGCACATTGAACTATGAGTGAACTTCATCATGCACATAGCATATTTCAGCTCTGAATCATTTTGTAAAATCTATTTTTTGTTTAAAGATCCCCATCCGCTCAGAATTAAGGGGGAGCGTTGGAGAAATGTAATTATGAGTTGAATGCGCATCTAGTTCGTGCTGGCTCTGTCAGTCACCCCGTCAGATGTTTTGTGAGTCCCTTGTATCGTAGATATGTCACACAGCCTATCAGAAGGCTTCGTGAAGTCTTCATAGTATTTATTCATCCACGTTTGTATCTCGCAAGTTGAAATTCTTAGGTAGAAATTTATTACAGTCTTTAATAAAGTTTAATAGTTTCCAAGCGAAGCGATCCCAATTTTATGTATACAAAGATGTAGATGTGAAAGAAGAAGAAGAATTTCATCGTGAAATGTATGAGGAGCCAAGCTCTCCCTAAAATGGTGGAAGATTGAAGTATTTACCATCTTTCTGTATTGCGGAAATGTTACTTGTTTAATGAGGTAATATATAAGTAAATAGTTCTTTTGTGTTCATTCTCAAGAATGGTTGTCATTACATATCACACATCTTCTTCACATTCATCTCCGTAAATGTTGTCCGTGGTGAAAGTGGACTAACTTCGGCATAATCTTCATTCTTCTGTTTTTATGTTTTAGCAAGAAATATTTTATTAAAATATTTGCTTAAGAATAGGTTTGTCCACCTCAACAAATCCATAGAAAAGTTACCAAGTTACCAAGTAAAAGGTATCCCTCATGTAAAGAAGTCCACAAAGTATTGCTTTCGGCAAGGTTAAGGTTAAGCAATATCGCATATCCCATAAGGTTAAGCATATGGCATATCGCATTGGTGCGAATTAAATTTGGTGGGATTAAATTTGTGGGAAGTAAACTTCCCCTAAGGTAACATTTGCAAAGTAAATGCTTGGCGAAGTGAGAGTCTTTAGCTAAGTTGGGGTTTCGGTCAAAGTCCGCAGCTAAAGAAAAGTTTTGTTTACTGCACAGTTAATTTTTAAGTTGACTGTGGGGTGTTGCGGTGTGCATTTCCCTTGAGGCGTGCAGGTCGCAAGACTGAGGGATGACAGAATTAAAAGGGAGGAGATGTACAGAGCTGTGAGAACAACGATAAAGCCGAAAGAAGAAGAGGGGATGGAGGTGAGGCAGGCGTCGCGGAATGGGAGATATTTTCACAACCACGATTCAATCATTCTGGTTAGATGGATTCTTAGTTAGCAATGATAATTTTATTTGAAATGCAAGTCTACATGAACCCGATTCCAGTGAATCGATCTGGTTAGTTATATCTTTATTAATTATTATATAGCAATTATAATGTCTATTTGATACTCAATTCTTGAATTGGTACAGTCAATCGCCCTGGTTAGATGGATTCTTTGTTGATAATTATATATCGATTATAATTACACCACTCGGGCAACAGAATTGCTTAATACTGGGTTACAAGATGAAGTTGCAGGTCATGAGTTACAATAGAAATCTTGAGGCAAAATCCAAAAACAAATAATGCGTCATACAGTAAATACAAATTTTAGGGGCAAACAACTTTGACCTAATTTGCCCATAAAAATAACTATTTTAATTTTGAGGGATTTGATATTGAAAAATTCAGGTGTGCAAATTTTGGATTCTTCAATTTTTACACTGAATAATTTATATGTGCAAATTTTAGATTTCTCAGCTTTACAGATTTTTATATTGTGAACATGTTTCTAATATTTCATTTTATTCGGACGAGTTTCACTATAATTTTTAACATTTTTTTAAAGAAACGGGTATTAATTTATATCAAAAGTGATCTTAGATATATTAAACAATAAAAAATACTCATTTCGCTTTTGCCATACTCCAACATTATCCGGTCCCAAATTTAGGTCGATGCCTATTCTACCATCTCCAAATTCCAATAATTCGACAAGGATTCAATACTAGCTTATTCTAAACCTAATCTCTGCGCTCATGCGAAACGATCTCAATTGCTTGCATCTCTATATATCACCCTAAATTATGAAACCTGCAATGCAATTTTGTTGTGAAAAGCGGAATTTCTTAATATGTTTCATTTATATGTCTGAATATGATATTTGAATTCTGACTTGAGTTTTTAATATTAGAAATATGATAATTAGTATACAATACAATATACTTAATACTTAATGTGAATATGATATTTGAATTGTGACTTAAATTTTTAATATTATAAATATGATAATTACTATACAATACAATATACTTAATAGTTAATGTGTTTTATTAATGTATTTTATGTTTTGTTGTAATGTAAATTTTAATAATTTTATTACAAATTTATTAAGTTTTAAAATAAAAATAATAATTTTTTAAATTAATTTTAAAATTAAAATCATAAACATTATATAGTTTTATGGTATATTATTAAGTATTAAAATATATATATATATATATATATATATGTTTTGTTTCTCCTCAAATTTATATACCTCTTTTTTTAAATCTAAAATTATTAACTTTTTTAAAAATATCTATAATATGTAGCTAATAATTTTGTGATCTCGAATCACTTAATTTTTTTCCATCATCCCTATTCATGCATTGTGGATTTAACCTAATTTCTATCTTTTCCCTTACCTTTCGTTTAGTTAGATCCTCCTCTTTTGTGATGATTGTGGCTTTTTCCATGCATATATGAGGTTTGGTTAAATGTACAAATTAAAGGTAAACTAATGCCTTTCATTTTTATATCAAAATTACAATTACAATGTTCACACTTGTCCAATGATATAACACAGTATACTAATTAGAAAACAATATATAACCATTGATTAATGCTTTCCCTTTTTTGATTAAATTTACAATTACAATGTTGACACTTCTCAATGATATAACATAGTGTACTAATTAGAAGGCAATATTTAACTATTCATTAAGAACAAGTTATAAACATATAAGCGTGATAATTATGAATTTTTTAATGTATATTATTATACATTTCTCAATGATATGATGTAATATACTATACTAATTTGAGAGCAATATATAACTATTTATTAAGAAATAAGTTCTAAACATATAAGTTTGATAATTATGAAATTTTTATGGATATTATTATACGAAAAAAATTATGTATGATTACAAGATCACTATATTTGGAATTTATAATTATTAGAATAATTTTTATATATAAATTTAATAATAATAAAATATATAAAAACATTAATAATAACAATGTTTATAAAATTAATAATATCATAATTCATAATAACAACACAAATTATAAAAACAACATTAACAATACAATTAATCATAACAATTATAATAAAATTAATACCACCTTTAAAAATATTTACATTAATAAAAATAACAACAATAATTATGACATTAATTATTAAGTTTAATTAATAGCATTAACAACAACATTTATATTAATAACAATATATTTTTTATATTATTATTAATAGTAGTATTTAATTTAATAAGAGAATATTAAAAACATTATCATTATAGCATTAATCATGTTAATATTAATAGTATTATAATTATAGTACTAACAATATTAATACTAAAGACAACTACATCTTTAGATTTTCTTAAAATCTATAGATACAAGTTCAACGTAAACATTGGTTTAAAGTCAACTATTGTCAAGAAGTCAATTATGGCTAAAAGTTAACCATGGTCAAACATTGTTGACTATGGATTAAAGTTGACCGTGGATTGAAATCAACATTGGATTTTAGTCACACTTGGATTGAAGTTGTCGTGGATTAAAGTCAACCTCGCTTAAAAGTCAACTATTTATTAAATTCGACCTTAGATTGAAGTTAACCTTCGATTGAAGCCAACTTTTGATTGAAGTCAACCATGCATTGAAGTCCACCTTGGATTGAATTCAACCATGGATTGAATTGAACCTTGGATTGGATTCAATTATGGATTGAAGTCAACCATGGATTTAAGTCAACCTTTTGTAAAAGTTTTCTATGGTTTGAAGTCAAATATGGATTGAAGTCACACTTGGATTGTAGTCAACTATGGATTGTATTCAACCTTCGATTGAAATCACTTTTTCTTAAAAGTAGATTGTGGATTGAATTCAACCGTGGATTGAAGTCAACCATGCATTGAAGTCAACCCTGGATTGGAATCAACGTTGCTTAAAAGTCAACTATGCATTGATTTCCACTATGTTTTGAAGTTAACTATGGATTGAAATAACCAATGGATTGAAGTCTACTATTGATTCAAGTCAACTTTGGATTGAAGTCGTCCATGGATTGAAGTCAACTATGGATTGAATTTGACCTTAGATTTAATTCAACATTACATGAAAGTCAACTATGGATTGAAGTTAACTTTTCTTAAAAGTCAACTATCAATTGAAGTCAACCATGGATTGAAGTCAACCTTTCTTAACAGTCAATTATGGATTAAAGTCAACCTTACTCAAAAGTCATCTATGGGTAGAAGTCTACCATGGTTCGAATTCAGTCAACCACTTTTAGAAATGTGGTTTTGGATTGAAGTCAACTATGGTTCAAAGTCAACATTGGAATGAATTCAATTATGGATTGAAGTAAAACATGGATTGAAGTCATTAATGTCAATATTATTAATGTATTGAAGCCAACCTTGGATTGAAATCAACCTTGAAGTCGACCTTGGATTGAAATCAACCTTGGCTAGAATTCAACCTTGGATTGAATCCAAACTTGAAGTCAACCTTACATTGATGTCCACCATGAATTAATGTCAACCTTGGATTGAAGCCAACCTTATATTGTAGTCAACCTTGAAGTCAACCATGGATTGAAGTCATCATTGGATTGAAGTCAACCACAGATTGAAGAAAACCTTCGATTGATGTCAAACTTGCATTGAAGTCAATAATGGATTAAAGTCAAGTATGGATAAAATTAAGAATAATCAAATCTATCTATTTATAATTATTAGAATAATTTGCATATATAAACTTAAGAATAATAAAATCTATTTATTTATTTACTTGAAAAACATTAATAATAACAATGTTAATAAAATTAATAATGTCATAATTAATAATAACAACAAAAATTATAATAACATTAATAATAAAATTAACCATAACAATTTTAATAAAATTAATACCACATTTAAAAATATTTACGTTAATAAAAATAACAGCAATATTTATGAAATTAATTATTAACATTAATTAATAACATTAACAACAACATTTATATTAGTAACAATATTTTTAATATTATTAATAATAATATTATGGAATTTCATAAGAAAATATTAATAAAATTAATAAAAATATTAAAATCATTATCATTATAGCATTAGTCATACTAATATGAATAGTATTATAATTATAGTACTATCAATTCTAAAACTAAGAGAACCACATTTGCACTAAAGTCACAGATAAACAACCATGATGCATTAAAGTGAACCATGGTTTAATATATCTAAACTTAGTTTAAAGTCAACAATGCTTAACGATCGTCAACCATGGTTCAAAGTTAATATTGGTTTGAATTCATGGTTCAAAGTCCACCTTGGTTTAAAGTCAACTATGGATTAAAATCAATTTTATTTGTATGTATATATTTTCTTAAAATCTATAGATATAAGTTCAATGTAAACCTTGGTTTAAAGTCAACTATTGTCAAGAAGTCAACTATGAATTAAAGTCAACCATGGTCAACCATGGTTGACTATGGATTAAATTCGAACATGGATTGAAGTCAACATTGGATTTCAGTCACCCTTGGTTTGAGTTCAACGTTGAGTTGAAGCAAAGGGTGTGTGCAAGAAGATGAGGGACCTTTTAGATGCAATCCTAGTTTTTAAAAACATGTTCCTGATACATAAAAATATAACATGTTTCTGATACCTAGCACTTGGTAAGGTAAAACCCAAGCCTGACATGTCACTAGACATGTATGATAGGTAAACATAACACATACACGTTATATAACTGCAAAACATGCATGCGTTATGTAGTTACAAAACGTGTACGGGTTTTGTAAATCCAAAATCAATTTAAATACACAGTCTCGACAACCCCCGACCACCCGCGGCGCATTTCATGCATCACAAACGCGAATTTGAGGTTGGCAGCGTGCTCTAGAGTGTTAGAGGAGTTGGATTTCATTGGAGGGGAGGAAAATTCACCGGTGGATTGTCATCTAATCAGGTAATTCATTCACCCATACCATTTATTTGTCCATTCTAAACCTGAATTACCATTTTTTATAGTTTAAAACAACCTAATTTTGTAATATTTATCAAATTGGAAATAACCCAATCTCTAATTAAATTCACATCTCCCTCAGCCAAGATGAGGGAATAATTACAATGAATCCCTTTTCAAGAAATCAAAAATTCCTAATGCAACCAAAAATTGAAAAAAATAGAACTCCTCCCTTTGTCCAATGTATCCATCCACATGAAACCCAAATTTCCAACCCCCAAAGGCCATTTCCCCATGATGCTAATTAAATAAGTTTCCCTGGAAATGGCCATAAAAAGATGAAATGCATGTACAAGCGTGAATAGAAAAAATGCATAAAAAATTATTAACTTGGTTTCTCAAATTTTATCACAATTATTTGTCCATGAACATAATCAAAATTTCATCACAAGTGATGTAGTTATACATTGCCTCTTAGTTAAGCACCCTTAACTAAATGCCAAAACACATTAACAAAGTGCCTCTCAGGCCTACCCTATCCACACCCTCAATCAATCTACTCAATGCTTAGGGACCGTCGATTCAACTCAAAGACATGTCGAGTCTCTAAGCTCAAATACAACCAATTGTATTCCAGTCCACAATTTCCCCATTTTCCCATGTCACTTTTTGTTGGTTGCCATGTTTATAGAACAATGGAAATGGTCAACACCACTGAACTACCTAGAGTGTGTCGTGAGAGTGTTCCCAACCATGATCGATTCAATGATATTTATAGGATTGGTAGCATCCCTGTATCACCCCTTTTCTTGCCTCGCATATCCCAATAGTCCCTCGTCGTTGTATTTTACATATCAAACAATCCTAATATACACTCAGAAAGACTTGTGGCCCTGACCTAGTAACTACTCCTAGAAACCTATCCTAAAACCTTGTAACATTCTTACCTATCTTGGTGCTTCTTCCCTTGGATGTTGTCCTAACCCTACATCTATCCTAAAGTTCCATCCCTCTTAAAGACTATGTTTAAGACACTGGTCTAAGTTTTAACACCTGACATGCCCCTAGGCATGTTACCTTAACCATCTTTCTAAGCCTAACAAGTCATATACTATTCTTACTTATTCATTAATTGAATGTAGTCACAGTACTAGGACTGTGACATTTAAATTTAGTTGTTCTATCTCAACTTAATCTTCATCCTCCTAATCAACCATCGTGTCATGTCAATCACATATCATAATACTTGGATCATTAATAAATATACATGTGATAATTATGAGATAACACTGTCATATTCCACTTGTGATATCTTATTAAGTTGACATTGTTGTTATTGTCATTCTAGTCACAATATCTAGTTGATTATTCAACATCTTAATCATTGATTGTCATCTCAAGTATATGTAATCATATTGGCAAGACAAACTCATACATATCCATTTCATTCCATGCCACTTTGTCCTCCCCTCCAACCGTAAGCCATAATATGTTGAAATCAATAAATTTGATGTCATCTTATGAAGTTGACAGAAATATTGTTTTCTGCAAGGGACGTAAAGGCCAAAACATGTCAAAATAACACTCCTAAATTCTAAGAAGTTTAAACCCAAGTTTGCATGGAAAAGTCACCAATGACAGTTAAGAAGTGCCTTAACTTCTAGAAAGAAGTTGAACGAAACTTACTTTTTAATTGTTAAATGTTTAGTTTTAAGTTTTAAATGTATGTAAGTGAATGCCATTAAATTGCTTACTTGATTTGGATTTAATACATTTTCAATTTTGAAGAGACGTCATTATATACCATGTATATGTTTCTAATGATTTTCATATTGATGTTTTTATTGCAGTTGCAGCTATGGACACAAATGATGAGATATTGATTGAGCTTGCTCGCCTGAGGGGCATTAGTGCATATTTTAGTGGTGGTGACAGGATTTGCCACTCACTTGCATCAACCTTGGATGCAATTGTTGACACCATTTCACAGTGTAGAAATGTACTATATGATATTACATCATATAGAGAAATAAAAAGACAAGAATATGCTGATGGCCTAGACTACAATGCAATAAAAAAGTTGAAAGTATCCAAAGAGCTCATATTTGCATTGTTTAGGGACCCTCGGTTGGGGGAAATCCCAAATGAAAACAGGCCTCATATCTCTATTGAGTGGTGCACATTTAAACCATTTGTTGATAACTGGATGGACAAATGGTACATGGTTTTTGATATGCCACCACATAAAAACAGGGAAATTCCCTTGTATTTCCTTCGAAAGATGTATGCAGAGTTCATGTTACATAAACACATAAACTATTTTGATATCTTGCAGTTTCAGAGGATCGGTGGGGGGATGCCCCAAAACTGACCCAATGCGAGGCTTCGACACCAGGATCACCCTATCCCTCCACCTCGCAGGTAGTTTCCTGGGCCAACTGTCCCACTTGCACATCATGTTATTCCACAGGCACGCAATGCATTTTTTAGTTTAGCACGGGCGGTTGTTCGCCATGGAACTATTGTTAAGCATATGGGTGAGGAAGGGACATATGTGCCTGGTGTGGTACATACACCAGGTCGTCACCATGAAGGACCATCATCTAATGCAGGACCATCCACTAGTGCAGGACAATTAGCACATCCCAAGCCTGGTATTGAACCTCACGAGTGAACATCGTGTGGTCGTCCCTGCTATGGTCTTGCCTCAGATTTTGCGTCGAGTAGGTTTTTGAGTGAGGTATGTAGATGGTTAATTGTAATAAATTCTTCATTTATTTTCCTATTTGTAGACATATATATAGTTTGATCTAATATATTAATTTTGTGAGCTTGCAGTTGATGCTTTATGCTGGTAGTGATGCTCCAGAGCCAGATGTTCTAGACTCTATAGGGGGGCATGACATTGCATTCACTGATCCCATATTTGGTGGAGGGATTCAGGATGCTACCCAGTTGAGAAGCCCCTCTTATATAGAACCCATTGTCATGTCTCACACCAAAGTAAACATTTTAAAATTTCAATTTTTTAATACTTGTTAATTTGTTAATTTCCACATACTTTACATGTTAGTTCACTAATGCTATCTATGGTCTAATATTTACAATTATTAAACTTGCAGATGGCAGATCCTTCACTGGGGAAAGCCAATGTTGAGGTAGCATCCATGGTCGTATCATCCGAGGAAACATCAGGGCTCTAGGTAAACAATTAAAAATTTCATTTTTTAAATACATGTATGTTCGTTGAATCATGCATGTCTAACTACATGAACACTTGTTGACTGTAGGCACCAACCGAGAAATCTGGACCATTTCCTGGATTTGTATCTCCTCTTAGGCCATTCGTGAACAAGAGTCATGTGTATGTGAGGTGGCCTACTCCTAGAAAGACTCCAGCTGCCCATGACCATGGGCTTATTGATACCATGGTAATGTATATCCTTCGATGATATTTGCTGGTTAACTTGAAATCCAGTGCATAATTGCTTTTGTTAATGTTTGAATTGCATGTTTACTGCATCAGGAACCAGAGTTTCCTATTGAAAACCTCACATCGATGGTTGATGCAGTAGTCAGTGTTGCATCTGTAATGGAAAATGGTCACACAGAGGTATGTAACTATTTCAACATGATATTTACATAGTTTGTTATTGTTGTCTATTGTTTATTCATGCATGTCTAACTATTTCAAGATTTTGTGATTCTAGCCACCAGCAGTAGGAGTAGTTCCTGGCCCCCCTAGTTCGACCATAGTTGCAACCATCCTGGATGTTCAACCAACAGCTCCATCTGCTACACAAGGAATGCAATCCCCTTGCCATAGTCTCTCGTTGAGGTGAGATGTCCATTAGTGACCAAGTGTTTCATGCAATTTCCATGCACATGTTGATAATTGTTGAGCTAATGTATTAGTACATAGTTAGTTGAATTTAACAATTGATATTTAATTTACAGGATCCAGAGACGCACACTGATCCTAGAGATGTTCCTAGAGGATCAACATCGGGAAAGAACAAGAGGAAGCTTGAGTTTTGATGTGTCTTATGGGATATATGTACATTTGGATACATGTACATGTGGCTTGGATAGCTTTGGATAGTTTTGGATACATGTACTTTTGGATACTTTTGGATATATATGTACTTTCAGATACATGTACATTGACTTCATTGTGCATGTACTTTTGGAGACATGTACATTGACTTCATTGGATAAATGTAATTTTGGATACTTTTGGATATATATGTACTTCTTGATACATGTACTTTTGGAGACATGTACATTGACATTTCACTTATAAATGAATGATACATTTCACTTTGTATTTGTTCTTCAGTTTCTACATGTTCTTGTGTCAATCTATTGTGTTGATTTTTGTGGAATATCTATTACTCATTAATGTGCTATGTCAAAAGAACAAACTATTATATTTAAAGTTTTCAACGAACTCACTACATGCATGCTAATTGGATATCTAATTAAAAATTGTGATTTTGGATGATCATTACAAGTTAAGTCAAAGTTCTTGCTCGTGTAATTTAATAAAACTAAGTGCAATACAATGTATTTCAAGGTTTCAATGAACTCACTCATGCACACTAATTGGATAGGTCTAATTAAAATTTGTGAGTTTGGATGATTAAATTACAAGTTAAGTCAATGTTCAAGTGTAATTTAATAAAACTAAGTGCAATACATGCTACACATTTCATCAACCCCCAATATTTGATTGTACAATTCGATTCAACACTACATATGAGTAACTGCATACAAGTGCTCAAAACAACATTGATGAAAGGATCAAACGTTACCTCAGGATTCCAGAAATAAAGTGCCTTCTATTCTTACCTAGATCCTACATGTTAAATTCTTTATGTAAATGTTTTATGGTTAAATTTATGCATCGAACTAATGGTTATAATTGGCTTAAAGCATTTATCTAGATCAAGTATAAAAAATTTAACATGGTGTGACAAATGAGTTGTCAAGAAGGAAATTATACAAGCCTTAAAGAATAGAAACCTTAAGAGGACCGAAAATCACCAAGTGTCATAGACCGAAAGTCACCAAGTGTCCCTGAACGACATTTTCATGCGACTTACAACTTGACATAACTCAGAAACCGGAGGTAGGATCGATGAAACCGTTGACTCGGTTGGTATCCTAACATGCGATTACCTCTAGGGGGGCCTCTCCCTTGTCTTCTCATGGCTTAGTGACTTCATTGTGCATTCATTTCGTAAACTAGTGTTCTGCTCAGTTTCATTGCATGCAATCTTGCATTGGTGGGTCAACTCTGCAAAACCCTCCATCGAGCCAGTGTTATTAGTGTTCCCACATTGCAATTTCCCATACACACTTGCAGGAGCCAATGGCATGTGATCTTGCTTCTCCATTTTCTTTTTCGCTCCCAGATTGAAAGTCACCAAGTGTCCTTGAACGACATTTTCATGCGACTTTCAACTCGATATAACTTAGAAACCAGAGGTCAGATCGATGAATCGTTGACTTTGTTCATCTCCTAGCATACGATTACCTCTAGGGGGCCCTCTCCCTCGTCATCTCATGGACTAGTGAATTTATTGTGCATTCATTTCATAAAATAGGGTTTTGCTCAGTTTCATTGCATGCAATCTCGCATTAGTGGGTCAAATCTGTAAAACCCTCCACCGAGCCAGCGTTGGTAGTATTCCCACATCGCCATTTCCCATACACACTTGCAGGAGCCAATGATACGCAATCTTGCTGCTCCGTTTTTTTTTTCACTCCTGGACCGAAAGTCACCAAGTGTCCCTGAACGACATTTTCATGCGACTTGCAACTCGATATATATCGGAAACCGGAGGTCGGATCGACGAGCCATTGGCTCCATTGGTCTCCTGGCGTGTGATTATCTCTAGGGGGCCCTCTCCCTTATCTTCTCATGGCCCAGTGCCTTCATTGTCCATTCATTTCGTAAACTAGGGTTTTGCTTAGTTTCCTTCAATGCAATCTTGCATTTGTGGGTCAACTCTGCAACACCCTACCCCAAGCTAGTATTGGTAGTGTTCCCACATTGGCATTGCCCATACACACTTGCAGGAGCCAACGACATGCAATCTTGCTGCTCTGTTTTCTTTTTTGCTCTTGGACTGAAAGTCACCAAGTGTCCTTGAATGACATTTTTCATGCGACTTACAATTCAACATAACTCAAAAATCGGAGGTCGGATCGACGAACCGTCAACTCCGTTGGTCTCCTAGTGTGCGATTACCTCTAGGGGGGCCTCTCCCTTGTCTTCTCATGGCCCAGTGACTTCATTGTGCATTCATTTCATAAACTAGGGTTTTGCTCAGTTTCAATGCATGGAATCTCACATTGGTGGGTCAAATCTGCAACACCCTCCCCGGATCCAGTGTTGGTAGTGTTCCCATGTCGGCATTGCCCATAAACACTTGTTACAACGTAATCTTCCACCTTGTCAGAATCAACATTCTATGGCCTAGAGGATCCATTTTACTGACTCGGATCCACTTTTTATCCTCCAGAGACACTATTTTTCCCTATTTTTTTCCTCTGTACACTAGCTGCATCATTACAATGGGCATACTCGCGAGTTGCATCACTATAGACCGCGGGTAGCATGTAAAATGGTAGAAATCACTAGTTAATTACTTTTTACTCCCAAAAAGCAGTCATTGGGTGACCTTTGACCCTCCATCTGCCCAAGAAACGCCTCGATGTGTCCTTTCATCTACCTTTGAGAGGACTATATATTGAGCACATATGGCTTATGGACAGGAGGAGAAAAGAGAGCAAGAGAACTCTAATGGATTTCTGCCCATATCTTGAGTCTACACTCATTGATACTTGTAGTTATCAACCCTTTATGTTCACCTTCCAAACTTTTACCATAGTTTGAGTTTGTCATTCCATGGAGGATTGAAGCGGTGGAGGCACAAGTGGATTGACCCGAATCTTGGTTCAGATTGGTTGCCGACAAGAGGTCGTAACACATTGTACTTCTTGTTCTTCATTAATAGAAATACTCATATTCTCGTCCATTAATGTTGTGAATGTGTTTATATTACATTGGGTTGCATTTACCTATAATATCATTGGACCATTTATATTGATGATGTTAATGTCGTTTGCATATTATATGCGCTTGTTGTATATTGGTTGTCAACACTAATTTGCAGGTTCAAGTGCATGGATTGAAAGCTCCAATAGGGATCTACATCAAATGTTTGGATCGAAGTTGGTTGTCTTCTTCATTATCTTAGCATTGTCATTTATATAGTATAGCATTGGGAATTGAGTCAATTTCTGGTAGTCAGCTGTCTGTTGTGGTCCACCACAAGCCATAAGAAGTTTTCTCTAACACAGAAATGGCGACTCCACTGGGGAGAACATCCGTTTTGGGTATTTTTTAGCATTAGTCCTTATTTAGAGTTGTTTGTTGGAGCTCTGTGTCATTAGTTGGCCATTAGGATACTTTATAGAAAAAACCCTTTTTCTGAGCCATTGGACTCTTTGGTTGCTCATTTTCTTTTCCCTACCTATGGGTAAGATTATCTCTTCCCGTGTACACCCACCTCTGTCTGAACTATAGCCCGCGGGTACTCACAGGTTTTCCTTCAACAGTAGCGTACAAATATGGGTTTGGTTGTTTCATGACCTTTGGTTGTTGCTGGGTTGATTCTGAGTGTTCTTGAGTTTTCTTTGGTGTTGTTCCTGACCGTTCCAAGCCTTGTTCGTGACCAGAACTCCTTTTTTCTCTTTGTTTGAGCCTCATTGGTTTTCACCCATTTTTAAATTTGTGAGCTCATTCCATTGGCTGAGTCTTACTATTTAGAATCTGCTAGGTTATCTGAGTGATCTCCCTTGCATTTCTGTAACTGGATAGTAGGATTTTTCTTGCATTTTTCATTCTATTATACTGAAAAATACAAAAACATAGTTTTGCATTTTCCTTTCATTTATAAGTGAAAAAAAAAAATTTACTTTCATGTAGTACATTTTGCATGGAATGCTTGCTGCTTTCATTTAGGTTCTGCTTGTGCATTAAAAAAATATAAAAGAGTTGCATTTTTATTTCAAAACCATTAGATTGATTTTGCATGTTAGTGAAATTGTTTTTATTGGATAGATGAGTCTAGAGTTTGGCGATTTTGCATACTATTGAGTCTTGTACATCACTAGTTTCATGACCATATCCTTTGAGTAACCACAGCCATTAAAATTAATGCTTAATCTAAAATTGATTAGACCAATTTTATTTATAGGGTACACCAACTAGCATAGGTTTAGAGTCTTGGAATAGATCATTGTGAGTAAACAATCCAAGACTACTAGACGAAACATTAGGTATATGACTAGGGAGTGGAGGAATCCATGGTATAAATCATTGTTTTCAGGAAGATATACTCATACTAGAGTTAAGCACGAGGTCACGAGAGGTTGGTTGTGGAGATATCCCTCCAATACGGGCTGAACATGGGAGATATTTCCAGGATTTGTTCGTATCTGGGGACTCTTTGGGGATTTGACCCTAATTGAGTTTCGAGCTTAGCTACCCTACCCATACAACGGATCCCACCTGCGACTGTCCACTTGAGTATTGGTTATATTGTAGTGACCATAGTTTTCTTACCTAGGTAGTGCATAGGGTACTTGCAGTGGTTATGTTGTTTTATCATGAGTCAAATATAGATTGGACAACACAGTTGTTTGTTGCCGATGGTTAAAGCCCTTTGCACGTAGTGAAGCCTGGGTGTATCTATAACTGATCCTGGTACCTCTGGCTATAGTTTGGGAGTCTCAAGCCTCTCCTAGGAGAGACATACCGGCTCTAGTGTCGGGAGCTCATTTAGCCACTTTGTTTGTTTTCTCTTGGCTGTAGTTTCTCTAGGTGTGTGCTTTTGATTTACTGTTTTTGATCGATAGTTTTGCCATTAGGGGATGCTATGATTTTATATTCTCTCCAGATGTATCATGGAGCGGAGCCCTACTCTCCATCGATCCTGTCGGTTAGCTGGTTTACAACCAATCAAGCTTTCACGCCATGTTGCTAGGGGACGCCGACGGGATCCTTCTGAGTCTTTAGATTCTTACGAGACATACGTCCTAGACGTCATGACTGTTGCACATTCTGATACTGAAGAAATACCTATGACTCCATTGGGTAGAGTTGAGCACACTTCAGACACCCCTACTCCTTGTGAGGCGTGGGGGGGTGATCCACCTGAGACCCATCCTAGTTTGTTTGGTTAGGATCTACCCGATACTCAACCTGGTTTGTTTGGTCCAAATCCGCCAGAGGACAACCCGTTGGATCCTTCATTTTTGCATAATTATATATACGGGATGCTAGAGTTACATGACGACACAGGTCTTATGATCAACACTACCGCATTCTCTTTTGGTATGCCTAATTACAACACAGTTGATCCTTCCACTACTTTTGGTAGTCACGTTGGTGCTAGTCATAGTGTCAACCACACTGCACCCATTTGGGGTAATACCCTCATCGGGGGCACCACGTTGTCCACTCACACACATAGTATGGGGACTAGTCACGTTCCTCGTAACAATGCTAATGTTCGAAGATGACCACCCCCTAGGACTACCCAGCCAAATAGAAACACTGTGTGCAACTCGACTGTCCATCTACCACCTAATACACATATTGCTACTCGTCAACCTACGACCACTTTCGCAAACATTAACCCTCCTCCGAACCATAGTAGTGGACATATACCGCATACTTTTGCATCTGCTGCCACGACTAGTAATGCTAATGTAGGAGGTGGGAACATACCTTATTCACATGGTCATAACGCCACCATTCCTGCTACTAGTAACACCAATGTTCGGACTGGTAATGCATCTCATGCGTATGGTCACCACACAACTCCTCATGCTAATCATAATACTTATGATGGGGGTGGGAACATACCCTATAATCCTGGTTATTACAACATGGTTCCCACTACAAATAGTACGTATATGCCCCATACTTACGGCAACAACCCTTACTACAATACAGTCGGTGTTGGCCATCAATACAACCCACCTCAATATGGTGTGCAAAACACATATATACCTGCTTACACTCACACGGGATAGGTCGGAGGAGGTTATCAACCTTATGGCCATGGTCACGCTTATGGTCCGTCAAGAATACATAATCAAAATTTTAATGCTCATGGTCAAGCATTTGGTCCTTCTTATCGTTCAGGTTCTTATAACCAACCTTTTATGGGGGCTTATAATCAAGCTTTCCAGCCACAGCTCCCGTTCCTTGCACGATTGAATCTTCCGGATCTTTTGAAGCTCACGAATGATCCTATGTGTCACGAATTTAGTTGGCCTTCGGTTCCTACCAAGATTCCTTCGGACATCCCTAAGTTCGAGGGGAAAAGTGGTGAAGATCTGGCTGATCATGTCATGGCATTTCACCTTTTGTGCTCTTCCAACTCGTTGAGCCATGATTCCATTAGATTACGATTATTTCAATGCACCCTCACGGAGGTAGCTGCAAAGTGGTAGGTTGAGTTTCCTAGGAATACCTATAGGAGATTCAATGAGATCACTTTGGTTTTCTTGGATCATTTCCAATTGCCGGTTCATTACGATACTGGTACTGAACTTTTGTCTACCTTCTGTTGGAATAAGTCCATGCATATTTCTGACCACATTCAAGAGTGGCGTCGACGGAAGCGACTAGTGAAAGCCAACATTCCTCTAGAGTTTTTGGTTGGAATGGTTCCTCAAGTCTCTTCGCCCATATATTACTAAAGATGTTTCAATGTCTGGTATTATGACTGAGGAACAAGCCATCTTAAAAGTCTAGCAGTTGGATTTACTATACTCTCAGTCTGGCATATTGTATCACATCATCCTTGATGCACCGCGAACAACACATGAGGCCAAGACAGTTCCTGGACCGCATGCCGATGGCATTGTGGGATTTTCAAGTACTCGCCGTGTAGATTTGGTGGCTAATCAAATGCAAAATTTGTCGCTAAACCAGTCTACTCTCAGACAGGTTCACACCTTGTCCACTTCCACCCCATCATTTGATGTACAGATTGTGCAAATGACTAAACCATCTAGTAACTAGTAGCCTGGTGGTAAAAAGAAGGGGAGAAATAACCGTAATGGTGGAAACAATGGGAACAACAATAGCAATTGCAATACCCCTCAAAAAGAGAATGCCAACCCTCCTCGGGAAGGAGAAAATGATGGTGAGGACCGTAAACCTAGACATAAGGTGAAATTTCCTTGTAAGCTTTGTGGGGAAGATCATCTTACTCACTTGTGTCCTCGAATTGAAGAAGCATCGAAGCATTTGGAACAGAGCCTAGCTGTGTTGAAGGATCCCCTCCCTCATCATCATCAAAATATGGCTTTGCATGCTCCCGCCACTGGTTATGGACCTAATGAGACTTCTACATCTTCTTCCAATACTAGTGGTTATGGATGCGTGAATATGGTCCAATCGAAGGTTAGTGTTGCTACTCGTCAATGCAATTATGGTGCACCACAACCTAATATGGGGAGTGAGCCCCCCCCTCCTCATGATAATTACTTTCATATTGAGAATCCCTCTACTATGCCATGGATACCGAAAGCTGTGCTTAAGTGCTCTACGCATAATCCCAATGCCTGAGCTTCCCGGAGCTACTCCATTGTAGAATATTTGGGCCAAACTCCATGTGCCATGTCGGCTCTTGAAGTTTTACAGGCATGTCCTTCTCAAAGGCATGCCATTTTGGCTGTGTTAGTATCTCAAGATGGGGGAAATCCCAACGTTATCAAGTTCGACACTACTAATATTCAATCGCGCTTACCTTACCACATGGCTTTTCAAATCCAGGTGGAGTGCCTAAAGAATTTCATCAAAATAACAGTGGTTGACGAAGGCGCTTCTGCGTCAGTGATGTCGTTATCTTGTTGGAAAGATCTTGGCTCTCCTCCTCTACTCACGTCTAGGACCATGCTCACTGCATTTTACGGTAGGTCATTTAAGCTGCATGGGATTATCCCTTCCCTTGTTGTCTGCTTGGGAGGTAAACGTGTACCGATTGAATTCGAAGTGGTTGATGTGCCTGTCGAGTACAACCTTTTACTGGGTCGGAATTGGATGTACGCTATGAAAGTTGTCATGTCTACTATATTCAGGATTATTTTTCTTTCCACATGAAGGAAAGATAGTGACCATTGATCAGCTTGATTTCATTAATGGGAAGATTCTCAGCCAGCAACTGGAAAGATGGGTGTTGGCATGTACCCTTCATTAATGGGATCTTATGATTTTCCCACACCCATGAATTTTATTGGAACCATTTTTGACAATGTGTCTCCTCTTTCTCATAATGTACCATTTCAGACTTCATACTTTGATGGTCCATGGACTTTAACATCCACAGGTTCTACATCTGGAGACATTGCGCACGTCAGGATGTCTATGCCACTTTCTATTGTTGAGCTTGCTTATTAGGATATTCAACAAGCCACTGCATAACCGAATCTCTCTTCTTCTCGGACAGATGAGGAAGATCCCGTTATGCTGCCAGTTTGGGTAGCCGACTCGTCTTGTTCGAATGATTGCCTTGATTGTACTTTATCTTCAGATGAAGCTATTATAGATATCATGTGTGGTAGTGAGAGGCCTTGGGAGGATATGCACAATCGCTCTTATTTCCTTCCCAACCTCGATCTTGCCGAGCAAGAAGAGTTCAAGACGACTCTTGCAAAGATGGCTGGTCACCCTGTGGCTCTTTTGGGTTCACATGAGATTTATGCAGAGGGGAACATGGCTAATATTTCCCTGATTCAACCGATCAATATCTCCCGAACTCCCAAAAAGTTTGAGAATGTTTACATCAGTGATGATTGCTCGTCTGAGGAGGTTTCCATCTACACCAAATTGTTTACTGAACTTCGGGAAGCTTTCGCCTAGTCATATGAGGAGATGCCAGGAATAAACCCTAGTATTTTCGAACACGAGATAAGGACATATCCTCATGTTAAACCGGTTCAGAAACGTCTTCGTGTTGTTAACCCTAGGAAGGTAGCCTCTATCAAGGAAGAGGTGGAGAAACTACTCAAAGCTAGTTTCATCTACCTCATTCCCCTTACTAAATGGGTGTCAAACCCTGTTCCTGTGGATAAGAAGCAGGGAATGATTTGTGTATGCACTGATTTCAGAGACCTGAATCGTGCATGTCTGAAAGACAACTTCCCCACACCATTCATCAATCAGATATTGGATGCATGGGCGGGAAGTGAGATTTTTTCGTTCATGGATGGCTTTTCGGGGTATAATCAGATTCAGATCAAACCCGAGGACCAACATAAGACTACATTCATTTGTCCTTGGGGTACGTTTGCATATTGGAAAATTCCCTTCGGTTTTAAAAACGTCAGAGCTACATTTCAGTGCACCACGACCTATGCCTTTCATGACCTGAAAATTATAATGGAGGTTTTCTTGCATGATCTTGCTGGCCATTCTCGAAAGAGAATGGACCACTCCAAGCACCTTTGTTGGATTCTTGAATGATGTATACACTACAAGATCTGATTGAATCCCAGTAAATGCATCTTTGCAGTAAGGTCTGGTCACCTTCTAGGATTTATAGTTTCGAAAGAGGGTATTAGAGTCGATCCTCTCAAAGTTGAGGCAATACTTCGGTTGCCTCCTCCGCGCAACTTGTTTCAACTTCAGAGCCTCCAAGGGAGAGCTACTTTTTTACGATGTTTTGTAGTCAATTATGCTAATATTAACAAAGGTTTCATGCGCTTGTTGAAGAAAGACACACCATTTATCTGGGATGAGAAATCCTAGTAGTCTTTCGATGCCCTTAAGAAAAATTTGGTATCAGCTCTTGTGCTTCGTCCACCAGACTTCCCATGAGATTTCATACTTTATGTGGCTGCATTTCAAGATACGATTGGCATGGTCTTGGTTCAAGTTGATGATGCACTCATCAAGCATGTCATCTATTACCTCATTTGAAATCTAGTAGATGCTAAACTAAGATATACTCACATAGAAAAGTTGGCACTTGCGACTGTGCGTGCAGTCCAACGGTTACGACATTATATTTTGCTTAGAACGACCACAGTTTTAGCACATATCAATCTGTTTCAATTTGTGCTATCAAGATGCCTTATAGGGGGGGAATATAATAAATGGATTGTGATCCTTCAGGATTTCGATCTCGATTTTGCTTCAGCGAAGTCAGTGAAATTGTTGGTGTTCGCTGAGCTTATGTCGGACCTTCCAAGACTTGATGAGGATGTCATTCGTGAATATTCCTTTTTGGACGAACACTTATTTCTTATCTCGTCCGAGGACCCTTGGTATGGGGATGCCATTGTATATCTCCAAACTTTTAAGTTTCCTCCGCACTTTTCATGGGACGAGCAACGGTGTGTGAAACATCACACTAAAGATTACACTATCGTCGGTGACACTTTGTATTTCCGAGGAAAGGATTTTATTCTCCTTCGTTGCTTGACTCACGAAGAAGTGGAGCAAGTGCTTAATGATGTTGATGTATATGTAACTTTGGAATGTATTTCATATATATTTATTGTACCCTTATTAGAGATGTTTTATTCCTCTATAAGGAAGTGTTGTCATGTGGATTGACAAGTGTCACAAGTGTGTGTACTTGTAGATGGGTTACTAGAACACCATGTGTGGGGTCGGCCCTAAAATATATTTTATATTGTGGATGTATCTAGATAGACAATTCAGCCCCATACTGTAACTGGGCAAATAGGTTAAGTATAACTAGAGATCAAGAGATCTCTATTTGTATCATTCAGAAAGTTATATCTCTCTCACTCAGAAAGTGGCACACTAGTGAGGAGGAGGATCATCTGCTACTAGGAGACTATCTCAATGTATTTTGGTTGTACTTTGGTTGAGCCATTGCTCTCTCTATCTCTGAGGAAGTTGTGGGGTTTTTTACCTTAGGGTTCTCCCATGGAAACTCTGTGTCTCTTGTCTCTCATGCTTTTGATTCTTGTGATGCTTGTGATGCTTATTGTGATTGTCATGCATTGATATACTATATATGTTATTCTCTCAGTGAAGATCCTAGAGTATTGTGAATTAATGCTCAAAATGTAACATAGTATCAGAGCTAACCTGAGAAGAAGACATTTTGAAGTGACGAAAACTTGAGTTTCTTGTTTATTGGGTTTCTCTCCACAGATTGTGGAAAAGTAGTATAGTAGATTGACTCTACTCATCAAGGCGAATCTATCTATCCAATCAGAATTCAATTCTGAGCATTTGTAGATTTGGCCCTAAAACTTAGGGTTTCCACAAAAATAGGAATGTCTGAAATTTGAAGACATAGCTGGAAGCTCCTTGCAAAAATCGAAGTTTAGAGCTTTGAATTGAGATTTTTGGCTGGGTAGATCTTCGAGAAACTCAAACCGTAATTCAGGGCTCTCCCTAGTGAACCCGGGAGGACAAAAAGGCAAATCTGAAGGGTAAAACTTTGCTGATCTCAAATTCTGAATGCACATGGCTAATTAGCTCATCAAAGCGCATCTTTCTATCCTTTGAGAAAATTGAAATTCACATTTTGAATTTTTAGGGTTTTTTCGACAAACCCTAATCCAGGACCAGATCCAGTTTTCAGCATTTCAAGTGGTAAGAGCTAAATCTTTTCTATTTCCATTTGAAGTACTCTTTAAGATGTCTCACCACACCAAGCTTGAGGATAAGCTTGAAGAGGCTGATAACTTCCGAGCTTGGAAGTATAGGATTGGGTTAATCCTGGAAGATAATGAGTTGGACTCATATATAAAAGAAGACATCCCTATCCCAGAGGATGAAGAGGCCAATGTATTGCATAAGAAGAACTTGGTCAAGGCAAAGAGAATCATTGCTGATTCCATCAAAGATCATCTCATACCCCATCTGTCTTCTCTAAAGACACCCAAGGAGATGTTTGACTCTTTGACCAAGCTATTTGAAGGGAAGAACATAAATCGGAAGATGACTCTGCGGAATCAATTGAAAGGGGTCAAGATGTTGAATGGAGAAACCATTCAATCTTACTTCTCCAAGGTCTCTCAGATCAAGGAGCAACTTGAAGTTATGGATGAAGTAGTGGACAATGGTGAAGTTGTTATGACCACTCTGAATGGCCTACCTAGGTCATGGGACTCCTTTATCCAAGGAATTTGTGCAAGAAATAAATTGATCTCTTTCAGTAAACTATGGGAGGAATGCTCTCAAGAAGAAGCTAGACTTGTAGCTCGTGAGGGAAATATGGTAGGTGAAGATCAAGCTCTCGCAACTCACACCAAAAGAAGCAAGCCCAAGAAGGAGCACGCTCGCTACAAAATATCCTATCAAAAGAATAAGAAGGATCTAAGATGCTTCACATGCAGTGAGAAGGGTCACTTTGCTTCAGATTGTCCCAAGAACAAAAGGGATAATAACAACAACTTCAACAAGAAGAAAAAGGGCAGCAAAAGAAAGTTCCATGCTCATGCTTCCGAAGATGATGAACCTCCAAAGAAGAAGGCTAGGGAAGAAAGTGATGATGACTCATCAAGTGAAGAAGAGTATGTTCTAATCTCTACTCTCACAGGTACTATCTCCCATGGTTGTAATGATTGGTTGATTGATAGTGGGGCTTCCAAACACATGACTAGGTTTAAGGAATCTTTTGTGAATCTATCTGAACATGAATCACCCCATAAGGTGAAACTTGGGGATGATTATCAATACCCAATCAAAGGAAGTGGTGAAGCCTCCTACAACCTAGATTCTGGAAAATCTTTGAAGATGAAAGAAGTCCTTTATGTACTTGGGCTCAAGAAGAACTTACTCTCCATCTCTGCATTGGATGCAAAAGGTATGAGGGTTGCATTTGTGGATGGCCAAGTCCTAATGTGGCCAAAGGGAAAGACCATAGATGATGTAGTAGTGATTGGAGAGCAAGAGGGAGGATTGTATAAATTGAAGGGACAACCTGGACATGCCATGGTGCATGAATCCATGGAGCCAAGTGAACTTTGGCATAGAAGACTTGCTCATATGCACTATAGGGCACTTCCAATTGCAAGCAAGGCTATAGAAGGTCTTCCTGAAATCAAGACCAAACAAGAAGGTGTTTGCAAAGGATGTGCAAAAGGTAAGAACGTTAAGAAGGCTTTCCCAAGCAGTGAAAGCAAGGCCAAAGATATCCTGGAAATCATCCACTCAGATGTATGTGGTCCTATGTCATCCAGTTCTCTTAGTGGGTATGTTTACTATGTCTCATTTATTGATGTCTTCTCTAGGAAGACTTGGGTATACTTCTTGAAGAAAAAAGATGAGGTGTTTGATAAGTTCAAGGAATTCAAAAACTTTATGGAGAATCAAACTGACAAGAAGATGAAAACATTCAGATCCGACAATGGTGGAGAATTCACCTCAGGTGACTTCAAGAAGCTTTGTAGTGATTCAGGGATTAAGAGGGAGTTGACTGCTCCTTATAATCCTCAACAAAATGGAGTTGCAGAAAGGAAGAACAAAACTATCATGGAAGCAGCAAGGGCAATGCTGCATGACCAGGATCTACCTATGCATCTATGGGCAGAAGCAGCTAGAACAGCTGTATATGTTCAGAACAGAACACCCCACAAGATATTGGACAACAAGACACCAGAATAGGTCTTTTCTGGTAAGAAACCTGAAGTCAGCCATCTCAGAATATTTGGTTGTCCAGTATACACTCATGTCCCAAAGGAAAAGAGAACTAAACTAGATCCTTCTTGAAAGAAGGGTATCCTTGTGGGTTATAGTGAAAGCTCGAAGGCTTACAGAATATACTTTCCAGGGTTCAAGAAGATTGATGTCAGCAAGGATGCAACATTTGATGAAAACTCAGCATTCATCAAATCAAGGAAGGCACCTATCAAAGTTTATGAAGAACCTAAGGAAACTAGATTTCAAGACACTACCATGACTGAAGCTATTCCAGAAGTTGCTCATGAGTTTGAAGATCCACAAGAACCTGTAGATCCACCCCGTGAGGATAACTCTCACAAGAGGAAACCTACATGGGCTAGAGAGCTCATTCAAGATGCAAAAATATTTGGCATTCCAGAAGAAGAACACAGAGCAAAGAAGAGAACTAGATCACATACCAGCTATGTTGCTTTACTCTGTGACATTATGAACAAAGAGCCTTCCAATTATGAAGAAGCAGCGAAAAAGAAAGAATGGAAGGATGCCATGGTTGAGGAATACCAATCAATAATGAAGAATGATGTTTGTGATGTTGTCCCAAGACCTAAAGAGAAGTCTGTTGTGACTTCCAAATGGATTTACAAAATCAAGCATACTGCAGATGGCAGTGTAGAGAAATACAAGGCAAGATTCGTAGCTTGTGGCTTCTCTCAGAAAGAGGGAATAGATTATGAAGAAACTTTTGCACCTGTAGCCAAGTATACTTCCATCAGAACAGTACTTTCCTTGGCTACATCAATGAAATGGAAAATACACCAGATGGATGTCAAGACTACTTTCTTGAATGGTGTAGTTGAAGAGGAAGTATATGTGGAGCAGCCACTCAGTTTTGAAATAGATGACAGGGAGTCATATGTGTGCAGATTGAAGAAATCCTTGTATGGCTTGAAACAAGCTCCCAGAACTTGGTATGGTAGGATGGACAGTTTCCTATCTAGTTTGGGCTTTACCAAGAGTAAAGCAGATTCCAACCTTTATTACAAGGTTGAGGAAGGGAATCCTGTGATTCTACTCCTGTATCTGGATGACTTATTTGTAACAGGAGATGACAGATTGATTGCAGATACGAAGAGGAAGCTTGCTGCTGAATTCGATATGAAAGATTTGGGAATGATGCATTATTTCCTAGGTATGGAGGTGTGGCAGAGTGTAGGTGGGATCTTCCTTGGTCAAGGGAAGTACACAGTAGATATCCTGAAGAGATTCGGGATGATGGATTGCAAGGCCATGGCCACACCTATGGCATCCAATATGAAGCTTCTATGTGATGCTTCATCTGAGCCGGTTGATGTCTCTATGTATCATCAGATGATTGGGTCCTTGATGTACCTCACGAACACGAGACCAGATATTTTTTTTGCGGTGAACACATTGAGTCAGTTCCTGACAGATCCAAGGAGTGTTCACCGGGTTGCTGTAAAGCATGTTCTGGGGTACCTAAAGGGTATAGTGGATTATGGGCTCAAGTATGAAGCGAATCAAAAGTTTAATCTGCAGGGTTATGTTGATTTAGATTGGGCTGGTAGTGCTACAGATAGGAAGAGCACATCTGGGTGTTGCTTCAGTATGGGATCAGGTATGATCTCTTGGTTTAGCAGGAAGTAGTCCTGCGTAGCACTGAGTATAGCTGAGGCAGAATATGTTGCAACCTGTTCAGCTAGTTATGAGGCAGTATGGCTACGGAAGCTACTGTTTGAGTTATTTGATCTCTTGTTGGATGCTACTGGTATCTTTTGTGATAACCAGAGTTGTGTGAAGTTGTCTAAGAACCCAATGTTTCATGACAGGTCGAAACACATAGAGATCAAATATCACTATATCAGGGATATGGTGCAGAGAGGAGTTGTGAAGCTCTTGTATGTTGCGACGGACGAGCAGATTGTAGATGTATTGACGAAGCCACTAGCCAGGGTGAAGTTCGAGTACTTCAGAGAGAGGCTTGGTGTTCTTCAGATTGATGACACTTCGAGGAAGAAGTGATGGACACATTTGCTGAAGCCATTCCAAGCATGTTGGAAGGAGGATCCTTCACATGGTTGTGGATGTAAGAGTTGGATGATGAGACATCAGGATGATGTTTTGGTTTTCTGCTTTGTATGATCAGTTGATCATTTTCATGTATGGATGTATGCATCATGTTGGATGCTGGATATGATCAGTTGATTCATTTTTATGTATGTATGTATGCATCATGTTGGATGTTGGATATGATCAGTTGATCATTTATATATGTATGTACGCATCATATTGGATGCTGGATATCATCAGTTGGATCATTTATATGTATGTACGCATCATGTTGATGCTGGATATGATCGGTTGGATCATGAGTATGTATTTTTGTACATGCATCATGTTTGATGCTTGGACCATGTATCTGTATCTGTATCAGGTGGATACATTGTATGATCAGGTGGATCATGTATGGTGATATGTATCATGTATTTGTATTTGTATCAAGTGGATACACTGTATGATCAGGTGGATCATGTATGATGATATGTATCAGGTAGATACTTGGTATGCATCACGTAGATGCATTGTATGATCAGGATGATCATGGATGACGAGCTTCAGGATGTTGCTCCAGATGACATGCAGCAGGATGTTGCAGTGATGATGATCAGGATGATCATGTGTACATCAGGATGATGTATGATGAGTATCAGGTTGATACTCTATGGTCGTGGATCAGGTTGTGCAGATGAGCATATAATTTGGCCTTAGGAGATTTGCAGATAGTCTTTCGAGGTTTTTCCTATGGCATATAATTTGGCCCTGGGATATTTGGCAAATGCTCTTTCGAGGTTTTTCTCTAGGAGGACATATAATTTGGCCATGGGAGATTTGCAGTTAGTCTTTCGAGGTTTTTCCTATGGCATATAATCTGGCCCTAGGATATATGGTAGATGCTCTTTCGAGGTTTTGTCCTATGGCATATAATATGTCCCTGGGAGATTTGATAGGTTGGGATGTGTGCCCGTAATAAGTCCTGCGATGCTGTTGCGAGGTTTTGGCATGACCACATATAATCTGTCCCTGGGAGATCCTATAGGTAGAGCTGTGTGCTCGTAACAGCCTGGGATGCTCTTGCGAGGTTTTGTGGTGACCACATATAATCTATCCCTGGGAGATCCTATAGGTAGAGCTGTGTGCTCGTAACAGCCTGAAATGCTCTTGTGAGATTTTGTGGTGAGGTCACATATAATATGGCCCTGGGAGATCCTATAGGTAGAGCCGTGTGCTCGTAACAGCCTGGGATGCTCTTTCGAGGTTTTGTGACGCACGTAATAAGTCCTGAGGATTCCACATTATGGCCAGTGATGACGAAAACCTGTAGGTGGTGGGCCTACATCTAGTATGAAAAAGGACTGGCTCTGTAGAACTTCCTATGATGAGTAGAGTGAGAGATTGGTTGAGATAGCAGCAGCAGTGACGATGACGATGACGATGCATCCATGACGATGATCCCGAGAAGAAGACTTGTCTAGTAGATCTGTGTCGAGAAATACCTTCCTAGTTAAGAGGGAGTGTTGATGTATATGTAACTTCGGAATGTATTTCATCTATGTATTTCATATATAATTATTGTACCTTTATTACAGATGTGTTATTCCTCTATAAGGAAGTGTCGTCCTGTGGATTAACAAGTGTCACAAGTGAGTGTACTTGCTGATGGGTTATTAGACCACCATGTGTGGGGTCGGCGCTGAAATATATTTTATATTGTGGATGTATCTAGATGGACAAGTCGGCCCCATAGTGTAATTGGGCAAACAGGTTAAGTATAACTAGAGATTAGGAGATCTCTATTTGTATCATTTGGAAAGTTATATCTCTCTCACTCAGAAAGTGGTGCACTAGTGAGGAGGAGGATCATCTGCTACTCGGAGACTATCTCAATGTATTTTGGTTGTACTTTGGTTGAGCCATTGCTCTCTCTATCTCTGAGGTAGTTGTGGGGTTTTTCTCCTCAGGGTTTTCCCCATGGGAACTCTGTGTCTCTTGTCTCTCATGCTTTTGATTCTTGTGATGCTTCTAATGCTTATTGTGATTGTCATGCATTGATATACTGGATATGTTATTCTCTCAATGAAGATCCTAGAGTATTGTGAATTAATGCTCAAAATTTAACAAATGATTTCCATGCAGGGGTGTGTGGCGGTCACTTATCCGGGCTTGCTACAGCCCAACGTATTATGTGAGCTGGTTACTTTTGGTCTTTGATCTTTAAAGATTGTATAAATTCTATGAAGATATGTCACCCTTTCCATGTGTTTTCTCAGAATATACGCTCGCATCCAGCGCCCTTTCATTTGGTCGTCACCGTTGGTCCCTTCACCAAGTGGGGGGTGAATTTCATGGATTGCAAACTAGATTTAGCTGAGGGTCATCACCATATTATAGTGGTCGTGAAATACTTTTCCAAATGGGCTGAGGCCATGCCTACCATAAAAGCCAACGGTGCTATAGTAGCTCATTTCATGTTCAATCAGATTATTACTCGATTCGGTATTCTGAAAGAGATTGTCACTGACCATGGTAGCCACTTTCAGAACAAAATGATGGAAGATTTGTCTCTCAAACTTGGGTTTCATCAAGAGCACTCATCCTCTTACTATCCCCAAGTAAACGGTAAAGTTGAAGCAGTTAATAAGTCTTTAAATACCATTCTCCAATGTACCATCCAACAAAGCAAGACAAACTGGCACATTATGTTATACCTTGCTTTGTGGGTGTATCGAACTGCAGTCAAGACTGCCACTGGGTTCTAACCATTTTAGCTAGTACACGATGTGGAGTCACTTTTACTGATTGAATTTGAAATCACTTTGCTTAAACTGGCCATCGAGCTCCTCCTTGATATGACAGGTCTTGAGCAACTATTGATCCACCTTGAGCAACTTGACGAGCAGCATTGAGATTCCGCCATGGCTATAGATGCCAACAAACATCGTGTTAAGGTTATATACGATAGGTCTGTCCATCCCTGGCAATATTCTGAAGGTGACTTGGTCGTCTTATATGACAAAGCTAAGAAACCCTTGGGGCAAGAAAGTTCAACCCCATGTAGCACGGTCCTTACATCATGAGGTGTGTCCTGGAAAAAGGATCCTATGAATTATAAGAATATGAGGGAATTTTCTTGAAGGAGCCTAGAACTGGGCTCTACCTCAAGCGGTATTACACTTGATCCTCTGGTTCAGGCTAATACTTTTGTACACTATTGTATAGTTACTTCTATACATAGTTTACCTTTCTTTTGGTTTTCAGGTCTGCTGACTAGATTCCATTTGATTGGCATATGTCAACGGAGTTTCCTATGTTCTTAGGATTCATGGATGGTGCTAGACGTCATACACAGTAGCTTGCTTTTGCTTCCTAGTTTATTTTCACACCCGACCACCTAGTTGTGTCGTCAGGAGGTGCTTGTATTGGTCCTACATCTAACAATGTGGCTGAGTATACTGGCGTCATTGAGCTACTTTGGGATGCTATTTCACATGGTATCCAATCTTTAGAAGTCCGCCTAGATTCATAGCTAGTTGTGTCTCAGTTGAATGGTCAGTACCGTGTGAGGGATTCTACGTTACTACGGAAATTCCTAAAGGTAAGACTCTTGGAACGACATTTTGTTTCAATTACATACATTCATGTTCCGAGAATTTTTAATCATATATTTGATGGATACGCTAACTATGTATTAGATTGGAATTTGTCACATTCACAATGAAACACACAAATAAAAGATACATTCATACATTTGTACATACACATATAGTAGAACCGGTGAACCAAATTTTTTATAAATAATATCTCCAAAATGGTAGTATCATGATACAAAACTAGAGCCCGTAGCTCTCAAAATATACATATTGATACAAAATGAGAATCCAAGATATCTTATCCCTACGAGGAGGCCTAGATGCCACCTTGATAGGATGTGTATGATAGAAAAAATATACTGCATTTGCGACACGCTACAGTAGTCGCACCCAGTTGCTCGGCACCCCAACTACATGGCACTGCATATCCTTTGGGAGCTGCGCCACCTCTACCTGTGGTACCCTAGCAGTCATCCATGATATGTTGGACCACAGAGTCTGTAGTGTCCACTCTACTGCAGCACCTACCATCTCATCACCCCTGCCTCGACGACGATGTCTCGGAAAACCATCGAGTCTCACTGGGCCCTTATCTGCGAGTAGACAATCAAACATTAATACATGGTACCATCTCCAAAATTATTTTTTGCGTTTACACCTATAATCAAAAATCCATAAAAAAATTAATATACCAAAAACCTAAAAAGAGTACTCACCAATGTCTTCGAACACTGCATCTAGTGGGAGCGGCATGTCTCAGTCCTGTTGGAAGTCTATCCCTGCATAGGGTTAGTCATCTATTGCTATGACCTGTCGGTCCCACCAGTGAAAGAACTCCTCTGTATATGGTGATGTTTGACGGCCACCACCCTGTCGTGTCAAGACCTCAGGCCACCAAGTCATGGATGGGTCACGGAGACTATCAGGAGGGACCGCAACCCTCGGTCTGAGCCCTGGAACCCACTCGAAGAAGAAGCTGCACAAAATACTACCATATCAAAAAAATTTCGCATCCCCCTGCTTGCACTCTATCGGCTGGGTCTTCTTAGACCCCAGTAGCATAGTACACCAGTCAAATATCATAGGATGCGTACACTATGATGCATAGAACATGACTGGCCTGGATGCCTGGTGAAGAGCTTTTGAACCAGTAATCCGCACTAAAGTTGCCATGACAACCTTCATGCTCAAGTTGGCTATGGATCGGATGGGCACCTGAATCCCCACTGATAGAGTATTTGGAATACAATACCTCTTTATATAGTTGGGGATGGTGATCCCACCACCCACAGTGTGAGACCGAAGGCTTGCCACCTCACCTCGGTGGGACAACCCTATAATGAAGTAGATATCTTCCACTTCCAGCGATAGTATTTGCCCATCTAGGTTGAAGTTATGTGCATCAACATCCCAATAGTCTATCAAACGGCGGAGTAATAGGTTTTGGGCCTTCAAACCCCCTATGCTCCAAAATTTGTATAAACCACATGCTTGTAGCACTTGCTATGCACGCACATCATTCCGAATGGCCTCATCTACTAGGTCATGTTCTCTCTCTCTCCACTCTAGAACCATCCTGGAAAGAGAAAAACACAACAATTTAGTCATTTTTGCTTAAAAAACTTTCTTCACAGCCATACCCACAGGCAGTTATGCTCAGACGTGGGTACCTGTTGTCAACGTGTGTGTTGATTGTGCATACCCAGCCCTACCCACGACCCACATAGTTATAGCCCTCGAGTAGCACCGTGACCATGTAGGTCATGGCGAAACAAAAATTTTAACCAATAAAAACTGAAATAAAAACACTTAAATGGAAGGTGAGGATGTGATTACCAACCTTCTCCTAACGGTTCAATGATCGGATGCCCTTAGCTCCTAGAATCAGCAGCTGAACTTTGAGGTGAAAACTAACCACAAAACTCCAAATGGGTGAATAGTAAAAATGAATTGTAATTTGTAAATTTTTGTTACTATTTATAATTCTCAAAACCCACTTGTTTATAGTTTTCACCATTTAATGTTGTTTTGGACTAATACGATGTCATGGAGTAGCATTTTGACTAGGCTTCTTCGGCGAAAGTTGTTTTCGAATGTTTCACACCTATGGTAGGTACATTTCACACATGGCATATAGGTTAGATGCCATTTTCACATGCATTACGCATTTGACCTGTTGACCACTTTCATAAACCCTAGGTTTGACCCCGCTTATTAACTGACACAGAACCTCCACACTATTATAGAAGTGTCATTATGTGGCGGTAGGGCCTTTCCGAACATGGGTACCCTAGTTAGAACCCCTTTTTGCAATTTGGTGCCCATGCAATTGTTTGTCCTTAGGATTGGGATTCCTTTGTAGTTACACCATGATGTTGGGATAAAGACTCATACTCTACTTTGTCTTATACTGGCCATCTCCCATAAGGACTCTCCCATTTATATCAAGTTGTGACTACATTGCATCATCTTTCCTATTGCTTGAGCCTTTTGCTAGCTCCCACTTACTCCATTATTAGCTTGGTGCCTAAGAACTTTCCCTATCGAGCCCTATAGAGCTTACATTTTCCCTCCATAATTTGATGACCTTTTGACCCTAAGGGAACACACCCCCGAGTGTCCACATCCTGCATGCACTTCCTTGCATTGATCATAGGTATGTTCCACTGCTTGGAACTAGTCTTCTTGCTATATGACATTCGTTTCCTCGTTGTACTATAAGAAATTTTATTCTTTTTCAAGCTTTCCCAAATATGAAAAAGACCAAAAAATCAAATATTCCAAAAAGTCAGACGGGATTATGGTTACTACTTCTAGTTGGCAGCTGTTGTGTCACCTTTGAAGAGAGCATTCATTCCACTCCATATATTATGAGTCGGGACTATAGTTGGACCTTAGGAGTTGTACTTCTTTCTCAGTTTACTCCACCGATTGGTTAAGCTTCCAGTCATTATGGAGCCCTTTGTGAAGCCTCCTGCATCGCATAGTTTATATGGAGTCTATGCTGACTAAGTCTATCCATCTGCTTATGCTCTTGTTCAAAGTAAGTCCTGAAACTAGTGTCGGCCACTCCTCAGATCTCTTGACTATTGTATGTCATCCATCCTTATTAAGTCAATCTATTTCACCTGATTTCTTCCAAATCTTTCAGCATAGATGGTACCTCATGTTGGTTGATGGGGGATGCCTTAATGCCCTCCTTCCAACGAGTCTCGTTCCGTTGAATTCAACCCATTTATTCTGGAACTTGAGGCTTAGAGTTCGGTTGAGTACCTTGAGGCTTCCAGTCATTAGTGGTATTTTCTCTTGCCATAGATAGTTTTGGGAATACATCAATGTCCCCTAATCGATGGATTCATCCTAATGTTCGACCTCAACACATCTATTCGCACTTTGATGACTGTGCTCTGTGCCTTGATTCCCATTTTCATTATTGGTGGGTTATCTTGCGTCTTTTAATGGTATACATCATTGACCGGTAATCAGACGATGTCACATCAGGTTCGGCCTAAACTCCTTTATTCACTTGATGACACTTGCACTGTCGAAGACTTGTGTAGAAGACCCCAGGCGATAGTGGCATTCAGTATGCTACTTATGAATATGACTTTACATTTGAGATATCATCTCTTAGATATCAGTAGTTTGTACCTCTAGTTTGCACCAGTTGTTTCCTTTTCCATAGGAGATCATATCTTACTATAGAGGGATCATGGCTATGACCACTTATGACATATGTACTATCTATTCATGGCCATTGTATCAGATTGTTGTACTATATTGACATGTACTCAAGGATATTATTGTATTATGACAAGTGAGCCGCTCCATCCACTTGTGTCTCCATCACTCCACTTCTGAGATTTATAATGTATTTCGGCCATCGTAGCATCCGTCTCTGACCTCACACATTAGGGGGCATCTGTTACAACGTAATCATCCACCTTGTGAGCATCGGCATTCTTTGGCCTAGAGGATCCATTTTACTGACTCAGATCCACTTTTTATCTTCCAGAGACACTGTTTTTCCCTATTTTTTTCCTCTGTACGCTAGGTGCATCATTACAGTGGATGTACCCACGAGTTGCATCACTATCTCCCATGGGTAGCATGTAAAATGGTCGAAATCACTAGTTAATTACTTTTTACTCCCAAAAAGCGGTCATTGGGTGACCTTTGACCCTCCATATGCCAAAGAAATGCCTCGATGTGTCCTTTCATATACCTTTGAGAGGAATATATATTGAGCACATATAGTTTATGGATGGGAGGAGAAAAGAGGAGAAAAGAGGAGGAAAGAGAGCAAGAGAACTCTAGTGGATTTCTGCGCATATCTTGAGTCTACACTCATTGATCCTTGTAGTTGTCAACCCTTTATGTTCACCTTTCAAACTCCTACCATAGTTTGAGTTTGCCATTCCATGGAGGATTGGAGTGGTGGAGGCACAAGTGGATTGACTTGGATCCTAGTTCAGATTGGTTACTGACAAGAGGTCGTATCACATTGTACTTCTTGTTATTCATTAAGAGAAATACTCATATTCTCGTCCATTAATGTTGTGAATGTGTTTATATTACATTGGGTTGAATTTACCTATAATATCATTGGACCATTGCTATTGATGATGTTAATGTCATTTACATATTATATGCGCTCATTGTGCATTGGTTGTCAAGACTAAATTGCAGGTTCAAGTGCACAGATTGAAAGCTCCAACGGGGATCTACATCAAACGTTTGGATCAAGGTTGGTTGTCTTCTTCATTATATTAGCATTGTCATTTATATAGCATAGCATTGGGAATTGAGTTAATTTCTGGTAATCAGTTGTCTGTTGTGGTCCTCCCCAAGCCATAGGAAGTTTTCTCCAACACAACACTTGCAGGAACCAATGGGATGTAATATTGCTGCTCCGTTTTCTTTTTCGCTCTCGGACCAAAAGTCACCAAGTGTCCTTAAATGGCATTTTCATGCGACTTGCAACTCGACAAAACTCGTAAACCGGAGGTCAGATCAACAAACCGTCGACTCCGTTGGTCTCCTGGCGTACGATTACCTCTAGGGGGGCCTCTCATTTGTCTTCTCATGGCCTAGTGGCTTCATTGCGCATTCATTTTGTAAACCAGGGTTTTGCTTAGTTTCCTTCAATGCAATCTCGCATTGGTGGGTCAACTCTGCAACACCCTCCACCGAGCTAGTGTTGGTAGTGTTCCCACTTCAGTATTTCCCATACACACTTGTAGGAGCCAACGATAGGCAATCTTGCTGCTCTGTTTGCTTTTTTGCTCCTGGACCGGAAGTCACTAAGTGTCCATGAAGGACATTTGCATGTGACTTCCAACTCGACATAATTCGGAAACCGGAGGTTGGATCGACGAACTGTCGACTCCGTTGGTGTCCTGGCATGCGATTACCTCTAGGGGGGCCTCTCCCTTGTCTTCTCATGGCCCAGTGACTTCATTATGCATTCATTTCATAAACTAGGGTTTTGCTTAGTTTCATTACATGCAATCTCACATTGGTGGGTCAAATCTGCAACAGCCTCCCCCAAGCCATTGTTGGTAGTGTTCCCACGTCGTCATTTCCCATACACACTTGCAGGAGCCAATGACACACAATCTTGCTTCTGTGTTTACTTTTTCGTTCCTAGACCGAAAGTCAGCAAGTGTCCCTGAACGACATTTTCATGCAACTTGCAACTCGATATAACTCGGAAACCGAAGGTCAAATCAACGAATCATCAACTCCATTGGTGTCTTAGCATGCGATTACTTCTAGGGGCCCCTGTCCCTCTTCTTCTCATGGCCCGGTGGGTTCATTATGCATTCATTTCATAAACTAGGGTTTTGCTCAGTTTCATTGCAAGCAATCTCCCATTGGTGGGTCAACTCTGCAACACCCTCCCCCAAGCCAGTGTTGGTAGTATTCCTAGATAGGCATTTCCCATGCACACTTGTAGGATCCAACGGCATGTAATCTTGCTTCTCTGTTTTCTTTTTCGCTCTTGGACCAAAAGTCAGCAAGTGTTCCTGAACGACATTTTCGCATCCTAAACGACATTTTCATGCGACTTGCAACTGGACATAACTCGGCAACCAAAGTTTGGATAGATGAACCATCGACTCCATTGGTATCCTAGCGTGCAATTACCTCTAGGGGGCCCTCTCCATCGTCTTCTCATGGCCCAGTGACTTCATTGTGCATTCATTTTGTAAACTAGGGTTTTTCTCAGTTTCCTTCAATGCAATCTCGTCTTCCAAAAAACAAATGCTTACCAGATCCTTTTTGGCCTCAAATGCCTCGACAATGAATGGAATAGATCGTCCTAGAATTAAATGCTCTCCAAATCCTTCTGAGCATGGTCTCCTATCATCTCTTCCCTAGTAATATGGATAAAATTTTAATTGAATTCCATAGCTAAGGATTATATCATACTATATTTCAATTCCTAAAGACCTTGATATGGCCATGCCTTCTCATACTTGATACAAGGATGGAAAACATAGCTTCCACATCCATGCATCTATTTGGAACGATTTTGTTGAAGTATGTAACCAATAGAAATGCAGCCAGTAATCCGAAAAACCTCAAAAAATTACCCACAAAGCAAGATACTTTGAGTCATATTTGAATTCGCTGAAAGCTAAAATGCATACTTATCACACTGCAAGATACTCTTGGTCACTTCCAAGATCCAAGAGCCTCTGAACCACTTTTGAAAAATGAATAATTACCAGATTCTTTTTGGCCTCAAAATCCTCGGCAATGAATGGAAAATCTCAGCCTGGAATGAACTACTCGCCAAATACTTTTGGGCATGGTCTCCTATCTTCTCTTCCCCAACAGTATGGATAAAATTTTAATTGAATTCCATACGTAAGGATTGTATCATACTATGTTTCAATTCCTAAAGAGCCTGATATGGCTATGCCTTCTCATACTTGAGACAAAGATGGAAAACATAGCTTCCACATCCATGCATCTATTTGGAACCACTTTGTTGAAGTACATAGCCAATAGAAATGCAACTAGTAATCCGAAAAACCTCAGTAAATGACCAACAAAGAAAGAGACTCTGAGTCACATTTGAATTCGATGAAAGCTAAAATGCATACTTATCACACTGCAAGATACTCTTGGTCACTTCCAAGATCCAAGAGCCTCTGAACCACTTTTGAAAAATGAATAATTACCAGATCCTTTTTGGCCTCAAAATCCTCGGCAATGAATGGAAAAGCTCGGCCTGGAATGAACTACTCGCCAAATACTTTTGGGCATGGTCTCCTATCTTCTCTTCCCCAACAGTATGGATAAAATTTTAATTGAATTCCATACCTAAGGATTGTATCATACTATGTTTCAATTCCTAAAGAGCCTGATATGGCTATGCCTTCTCATACTTGAGACAAAGATGGAAAACATAGCTTCCACATCCATGCATCTATTTGGAACCGCTTTATTGAAGTACGTAGCCAATAGAAATGCAACCAATAATCTGAAAAACCTCAGCAAATGACCCACAAAGCAAGAGACTCTGAGTCATATTTGAATTCCCTGAGAGATAAAATGCATACTTATCACCCTACAAGATACTCTTGGTCACTTCCAAGATGCAAGAGCCTCTGAACCACTTTTGAAAAATGAATGCTTACTAGATCTTGTAGGTCCATTTTGGAAACTAGGGTTTTGCTCATTAAGGGAGTGTGCAATTTTTGCACACGGGGGTCAACTTTGAAAAATCATCCTCCAGGCACTTATGGCTAGCGTTCCTAGCTAGAACCTTCCTAAACACAGTTGCAGGACTCCCCAGAACCTAGTTTTGTTGCACGGTCATCATTCTATGCCTCGGGCAGATATACAGCAGGTGTCCCTGAAGGCCTTTTCGATGCGAGACAGAACGAGCCATAGACTGATGACAGTGCCTCGGATAGAAAAACCATCAAATCCATTGGATTCAAGGCACCAGGATAGTGCCAGGGGTGCCCCTCTCCTACGGTCCCATGGCCTAGGTGTCATCTTGTAGGTCCATTTTGAAAACTAGGGTTTTGCTCAGTAAGGGTGTGCAATTTTTGCACACGGGGGTCAACTTTGAAAAATCTTCCTCCAGGAACTTATGGCTAGCATTCCCAGCTAGAACCTTCCTCAGCACACTTACAAGACTCCCCGGAACCTGGTTTTGTTGCATGCTTGGAATTCTATTCCCCCGGTAGGTATCCAACAGGTGTCCGTGAAGGCCTTTTGGATGCGAGATAGAACGAGCCATAGAATGACGACCGTGGCTCAGATCGACAAACCGTCAACTCCGTTGGATTCAAGACATTGGGATAGTGCTAAATGTGCCCCTCTCCTTCGGTCCCATGGACCAGGTGTCATATTGTAGGTCCATTTGGGAAACTAGGATTTTGCTCAGTAAGGGAGCATGCAATTTTTGCACATTGGGGTCAAATTTGTAAAATCGTCGATCGAGCACTTATGGCTAGTGTTCCCAATGGGAACCTTACTAGGCACACTTACAGGACTCCCTGAAACCCGGTTTTGTTCCACAGTTGGAATTCTATGTTCCCGGTAGGTACCCAACACGTGTCCGTGAAGGCCTTTTGGATGTGAGGTGGAACAAGCCATAGAATTACGACAGTGGCTCGGATCGACAAACCGTCGACTCTATTGGATTTAGGATGTTGAGAGTGCTACGAGTGCCCCTCTCCTTCAGTCCCATGGCCTAGGTGTTCTCTTGTAGGTCTATTTTTGAAACTAGGGTTTTGCTCAGTAAGGGAGCATGGAATTTTTGCACATTGGGGTCAAATTTACAAAATCATTGACTGGGCACTTATGGCTAGCGTTTCCAGTGGGAACCTTCCTAGGAACACTTGCAGGATTCCCCGGAACCCGGTTTTGTTGCATGGTTGGAATTCTATGCCCCCGGTAGATATCCAGTAGGTGTCCTTGAAGGCCTTTTGGATGTGTGACAGAACGACCCATAGAGTGACAACCGTTGCTCAAATCAAAAAATCGTCAACTCGGTTGGATTCAAGATGTCGGGATAGTGCTAGGGGTGCCCCTCTCCTTCGATGCCATGCCCCAGGTGCCATCTTGTAAGTCCATTTTGGAAACTAGGATTTTGCTCAGTAAGGGAGCGTGCAATTTTTACACATTGGGGTCGAATGTGCAAAATCGTTGACCGGGAAATTATAGCTAACGTTCCCAGCTAGAATATTCCTAGGCACACTTGCAGGACTCCCCGGAACCTAGTTTTGTTGCACGGTTGGAATTCTATGCCCCCGATAGGTATCTAGTAGGTGTCCATGAAGGCCTTTTGGATGCGAGATAGAATGAGCCATAGAATGATGACCATGGCTCGGATAGACCAAACATTGACTATGTTGGATCCAAGATGTCAGGATAGTGCTAGGGACCCCCCTCGCCTTTGGTCCCATGGCCTAGGTGTCATCTTGTAGGTCCATTTTGGAAACTAGGGTTTTGCTTAGTAAGGCAGCATGCAATTTTTGCACACTGGTGTCAAATTTGCAAAATTGTCAACTGGGCACTTATGACTAGCGTTCCTAGTGGGAACCTTCCTAGGCACACTTGCAGGACTCCTCGGAACCCGGGTTTGTTGCACAGTTGGAATTCTATGCCCCCAGTAGGTATCCAGTAGGTGTCCCTGAAGGCCTTTTGGATGGGAGACAGAAAGAACCATAGAATGACGACCATGGCTCAGATCGACAAACTGTCGACTTCATTGGAATCCCAATGTCAGGATAGTGCTAGGGGTGCCCCTCTCATTCGGTCCCATGCAACAGGTGCCATCTTGTAGGTCCATTTTGGAAACTAGGGTTTTGCTCAGTAACGGGGCATGCAATTTTTGCACATTGGCGTCAAATGTGCAAAATCATGGACCAAGAACTTATGGATATCGTTCCTAGCTGGAAGCTTCCTAGGGACACTTGCAGGAATCCCCAAAACCCAGTTTTGTTGCACGGTTGGAATTCTATGCCCCCGATAGGTATCTAGCAGGTGTCCTTGAAGGCCTTTTCGATGCGAGACGAAACAAGCCATAGAATGATGACCGTGGCTCGGTTTGACAACCCGTCAACTCCATTGGATTCAGGATGTCTGGATAGTTCTAGCGGTGCACCTCTCCTTCAGTCCCATGGCCCAGGTGTCATCTTGTAGGTTCATTTTGGAAACTAGGGTTTTGCTCAGTAAGGGAGCATGCAATTTTTGCATAGTGGGGTCAAATTTGCAAAATCGTTGACTGGGCATTTATGGCTAGCATTCCCAATGGGAACCTTCCTAGGCACACTTGCAGGACTCCTCGGAACCCAGTTTTGTTGCACGGTTGGAATTCTATGCCCTCGGTAGGTACCTAGTAGGTGTCCTTGAAGGCCTTTTGGATGGGAGATGGAACGAGCCATAGAATAACGACCGTGGCTCGGATCGACAAACTGTCAACTCCATTGGATTTAAGACGTCGGGATAGTGCCAAGGGTCCCCCTCTCCTTCAGATCCATGGCCCAGATTCCGTCTTGTAGGTCCATTTTTGAAACTAGGGTTATCCTCATTAAGGGAGCGTGCAATTTTTGAACATTGGGGTCAAATTTGCGAAATTGTTGACTGGGCACTTATGGCTAGCGTTCTGAGCTAGAACCTTCCTAGGCACACTTGTATGACTCCCCGTAACGCAGTTTTGTTGCACGGTTGGAATTCTATGCCCCTGGTAGGTATCGAGCAAGTGTCCCTGAAGGCCTTTTGGATGCGAGATGGAATGAGCCATGGAATGAGGACCGTTGCTCGTATTGAAAAACCATGGAATTTGTTGGATTCAGGACGTCGAAATAGTGCTAGGGGTGCCTGTCGCCTCCGATCCTGTGGACCAGGTGTCATCTTGTAGGTCCATTTTGGAAACTAGGGTTTTGCTCACTAAGCGAGTGTGCAATTTTTGCACACGGGGGTCAACTTTGCAAAATTATCCTCCAGGAACTTATGGTGATGATGATGATGATGGTGATGATGATGAAGACATTGATGGTGATGGTGATGGTGAGGGTGATGAAGATGGAGATGGTGATGGGATGGTGATGGTGATGGGATGGTGATGATGATGATGATGGTGATGATGATCAAGACATTGATGGTGATGGTGATGGTGATGGTGATGGAGATGGTGATGAGGAACCTAGAGATGACAATGATGATGAAGAGTTTGATGTTGATGATGATGAAGATGTTGATGATGATGGTGATGGTGATGGTGATGAAGATGATGATGATGAAGAAGATAATGATGATGGAGATTTTGATGAGGAAGGGGGAGATGACAATGATGATGAAGATGTTGTTGATGATGATGATGGTGATGGTGATGAAGATGATGATGATGATGGTGATGGTGGTGAAGATGATGATGATGATGATGATGATGAAGAATATGATGATGATGGAGATGTTGATGATGAACCTAGAGATGACAATGATGATGAAGGGTTTTGCTCAGTAAATTTATCAAGACTTTGAGTTTCATGATAGTGGAACCATTGTGGAGAGGGTGAAGAGACCTAGTTTCATGATAAGTATCTAAAGGGTACATAGCGTTTAGTGGTAGGGTTTGGGTGAGGGTTAGGGTTAAAGTTATAGAAGAAAATTGAATTAGCTCATTTTTCTAATGTACATTTTATATTAATAGTATGGCTTGGTCTAAGGTGGTGCTCTCAAATAGCTAATTGATTATGCAATATTTAACAAGACATGAATTAAATTTAATATAAGTGTATTGTTAAATATAGTGAGCATTGAGAATGGGCAACCAAATCTCTGAATATGTGTATTGTTAAATATAATTTTGTTGGGTGAAGCCAATAACCAACATAATCAACATAATATAAGAGTTTTTTTGGTTTGGGGATAATCAACTTGTGTGTAGAGCTCTAGGCATCAATGGTTGATGGGCGTCTCCATCCACATAAACAATCCATATTAGCTATGTAATGAACCCATTACAAAATGCATGTGTATTCAATCAAACAAATTAGTGTTAGATCACCCAAGGAAAGTTTCATCTAACTCTACCCAATCCCATAATCTTAGGGTTTATTGATCATATGTAAAAAATGGCATATTCAGAAACTTGACATACAAGAGAACTTTTGGCATATTTATAAACAACATAAATGTAAATTTGGCATATCAAGAACACAAAATTGGCCTATTCATAAACCACATACATGAGAAAATTGAGCATATATCAATATTCAATTACAAATAGTACAAATATTATAGTATTAAAAGTATGTAACATTCCTCATCATGCTAGATGCCACCTATTATCATACAACCAATCTATCTGGATCATCTCTTATACCGATGGTCTCCATTAGTCTCTCGTGCTATGTATCCTGTAAGAAGTAGCGTACCTTCGATGAATTTTGGCTAGGCATTGTTTGTACCTTGAGGTTTGTACCAATGATTAAGTTAGTAAAGTGATACACACTTGCACCTGGTTTGTAATCCTTGTAAACATATCAACCCTTCTTTCTTGCATTGTTTTCCTGTGTCAAGTATTCACGTTTAACAACCATAGACCCGACTAGGAAGTGGTTGTTTTCCTCGTCAGTCATGGACATAATGTGGGTGTGCTTTCCATCTATACAGTGTGCCAGCTAATAATCACCACCCCATTCACTATCATTTGAGGAAACCATTGCGTATATGTGCCCTACATAATATGATTGTAGTTATATGATCAAAATATTTTTCGTGCGATACAAGGCCATTAATGTGCATTTGAAGACTACGTAAATAAACAAAAAAAATGTTAAGGAAATGCATCATACCAAGTTGTACAAGGTCTGAGACATTATCATAATCTATAGAAATAGATGATTGGTCTTCTTCCAATGGAGTTAACTCAACAATTGCACGCTGATCAAGTGGAAGTGATATGCGATTCCATCCATCAACCCAATTCAATGATTCACACCCATCCGAGTCATTATCACAACAAGTCGGGAAAAATCAAGCGAGTTTTCCAGTCCAAATTTCAAATACTGGGTTATCATAGCTTCGAACCGAATGAAAGCCACGAGTCCGAGGCACAGTCTTGCATTCCCATGCATGTGAATGATCTATCTCTACCACCTCCCAAAAAAATCTCTCCACATGTCTCTTTCTTTTGGATTCTACTTGCATAGTTGATTCCTCTCCAATTACTGACGTGCACCACCTGACTATAGATTGAGCATTTCGAATAATAGATTCTGTAGATACTTTAAATTCCTCTCTTTGTAGGGATATTTTGACACATGCTCCGGCTCCATCATGATCTCCTTTACCATGTCCAGTCTCAAAATAGTTCCACATATGTAGCACTTTGTAGTTTTTATGCAATGAACACAACCATTGAAATATGTGTGCATTTTTGAACTAACCAGCACATCCATCAGACCAAATCCAGTGTCTATCCATCTGTATGTTCCTTCCCATCAAGTGATCATAGAAAATGATGAAGCAATGACGTACATAGTGGAAGTCATGGCACCTATCATCACTTATGTAGAAGTGCTATTCGTTCAGAATTTGTCTTCGCTCTTCATTGCTATTTGGGCCATGCCTCTATGTGATATGGACCATCAAGGAAACCTGCTCAGAGTGATAATACTGACTTTGGATCTCATTTTGAGGTTGCAAAGTGTAGTTCTTGGAAAAATCAACAACTGAAAGTATAGTACAATGGGGAAATGTATCTTTGCATATTCTAAACTTCTCATCCTGCCATCGTGCCAAGTGGACATGTTGAACATATTGATGCGCCTTTTCAATAAATTCCTTGATGAAGTCAGTAACTTGTACCTGGTGACACAAAATGATCTCAATATCAGTTTTTTTTTGAAAGTAAGGATTGAAATGTAACCGTTCAAACATAATTTTAGAAATAGAAATGCATACCTAAGATATCACCAATTGTATTTTTTTTCTTTCTTTCCCTGGGAATATTTCATAGCTGATATATATGAAACGTTTCATGTCTATAACCATTTTCCCAAATTCATTCTCCACTCTCATGCATATATTGGATCAATAATTCCATTCCAACATAGTTGGAGCATGCTCCATCCCCAAGATTTTACATAGTATGTTTTCCCCTCATGCATATTGCACATGATGCTATGAATGAATTCTCTTGATGAAGTCAGTGGTATTGTCAGGGAGCAATCCTGCACATGGTTAGTATGCAACACACGATGAATGTACAAAAATGTTTCATAGTAATATTCATATTCTACGTGGTATCTACAACAACAAGTATTACAAAGAGTATCTATTCTAACAAACCATGACTTACATTTCTCAAAATATATTTGCCCCAAGTACAATTGTTTATGTTCATTCCTAAATTTCTCATATAGTTCTATCTATGTTATATCAAGAAGATGTTTAGTATGTGGCTCACGATCCTTTGAACCCCTTCTCAGTTTTAGTACATCCTTCCGGTTTGAAGAAGGCCTTATGTGTTCATGCCAAAAACTCTGCACTAGTCCCTTTACTGGATCAACTAGCTTCATGTCACGACGTGGCAACCGACCAATAAAGGCCCAAAAATCTGTCTGATCGGTTGTGTCAAGATGTTCTCTTCCAATAGAATACCTACGGAGGGTTTTTACATTCAAATTAACTAGTTTGGATGTAGGCTTGAGAAAATGAAGGACCCTGATGTTCTTATTTACAATTGCCTGTGACAACACACGGTGAGCCGCATTGCGGTCCTTTCAACGTGTGTTCTTGCCAATTTTACCAAATGAATCTACTAAGATTTTAACTATATGAGAACTTGGTTTAGAATTCTTTATCATCTTTATCCCTAACTTCTTCCTTACAATATTCATGCCCCTAGATTTTAACAATGACAAAAATAATCTACATTTATCTCCATCACATTTAGAAACAAAATATTTTTCAAGTATCTATTGAGTTTGATAAGCAATACTACGTTTAGATAGCATACCTTCAATGGAATTGAGGATACTTTCATCAACTTGTATACACTTCAGAGTTATTCGACATGTGCTTGCTAATGGAGGTAAGGGGGTTGGAATTCTACCATATAGTGCATCATGAAGACGATCTAGCATTTCAGTAGTAGCTTGTTGTCCTTCATTCTCTTCCTGGTAGTTGGATGGTGGAAGTCCAACATCCTCATCGATGGTCCGGATAACATTTTCTTCTTCAACAGTAGGCTCCATGTCCAATGCCTCTCTGACCTCATCACTTGTATAACCACAAGAGGTGAACAAATTTTGTGTTTCTTCATGAGCTTCATCTTGAGATGGTAACTTATCACTTTGACTTGAAGTGGGAATTGAAACATCCCCTAATGAGCACCTACGTTTTGCTTCTTGATTACTTCCATGGGGTGCTTGTTCAACAACTATTGTGGAAATTGAAGGTCCCTCTAGTGAATGCTTCCTTTTTTCTTGTCGTGGACTAATAGGATGAACTGTGGTATCCTCCATAATTAGATTTGGATTAGTTTCCAAAGAAAGCCTCCTATTCATCATGTCTATTCTTTTCTTTTCTTTCTCTTCTTCAATGACTTCTTGAGGTCTCTTCTTTCTCGGTTACGTGCATTCCCCATCACCACAATGATCAATTCAATATAGTTTGTTTTTGTTGCTCCTGAATTACAAGCTTTCAAACCTTTAGTGCTTTGTAGAACTATAGATCCTTCAAGGTGCTTCAATTTTCCTTCTCAAATGTCCATATTTCCCATCAAAACAATGATGAATGAGAAAAATTACCTTTGGTGCTCTTCAATAATAAGCAAATGAAAGTTAAATCATAAATTGTTTCTCAAGTTGATTCTCTTGTAAAATTGTGTATATCCACCATCACCATGAAATGGTTTTAAAGCTTGATATCTTATCTTGTGAGCTCCTCAAATATAGGAAAAATGAATCTTTCAAAGACCTTATCTTTGGTGTTATTCAATTGGATATTCTTCAAGCTTGCTGATTATCTTCTTCAAATATGGCCAAATAACCCAACACCACACTAAGCAACCATGAAAAATGTCCTCAATGCTGCACTTGCATAACAAAAATAATGATGGAGATGGTGTCAATTGTGAATATCTCCAATGGCGCGCTCGTGCCCTTTTTGAAAAATCCTATTTTTGCCTGGACAAAGTAAAGTTGCTCTCGGACAGGGACAGTCCACTGTTTATACAGTTCCAAAACATGCACGCGTTATATCACGGTAAAACGTGCATGCTATATGGAGAAGCAACACGCGCACACGATATGGTTAACCACAATAAATAGGTTAGGTGCACGGCTGATGGAAACAAATAATATCAAAAGAAATCAAATTTTTTGTGTGGTTACATACAAAGCAAATGTTTTTAGTGTGGGACAAATGTTTTGTATGGTTTAATACCCCCGTAACTCTCTCCCAATAATACCTAAATACCCCCTATCTCTTTCTAAATATCTGTCCCTCATTCTCTCTACATCCCTCCCTACATGTTTCTTTCTCTCCCTTACTCCATCCATCTCCCTACCACCCCACTCTCCATATCTCCACCTTCTCTTTATCTTCGCCATTATCCCTCCCTAGAGGACTCTCTCCCTTATTCTCCCTTAATCACTAACGCTCTATGCCTTTATCCCTCCCCCCCTTCCCTCTCTCTCTTACCTTGTTCATAGAGCCCCTCCCCCATAAAGGCCTTTAGACCCTCTTCTAAACATTAATCCCTAAGTGCATAAGTGTACAAGATGATCATGATGCATATGAAGATGATAAAGTTGATGATGTTGATGAAGATGAATATGATGGTAATGATGATGAAGATGCTGAATATGATGATGACAGCTATGAGGATGATGATGATGGTGATGAAGAAGATGACGATGATGGAGATGTTGATGGGGAATGGGGAGATGTCAATGATGATGAAGAAGAGGATATAAGATGATGATGATGATGATGATGGTGGTGGTGGTGGAGATGTTGATGATGATGGTGCTAGTGATGGTAATGAAGATGATGATGATGAAGAACATGATGATGATGAGGAACCTAGAGATGACAATGATGATGAAGATGTTGAGGATGATGATGATGAAGACGTTGATGGTGATGGTGATGGTGATGAAGATGATGATCATGATCATGAAGAAGATGATGATGATGGAGATGTTGATGAAGAAGGGGGAAATGACAATGATGATGAAGATGTTGGTGATGATGATGATGGTGTTGATGATGAATATGTTGATGCTGATGGCGATGGTGATGATGACGATGATGATGAAGATGATGATGATGATGATGATGATGATGAACAAGATGATGATGATGACGGAGATGTTGATGGTGATGATGATGATGATGGTGATGATGGAGATGTTGATGAGGAAGGGGGAGATGACAATGATGATGAAGATGTTGATGATGATGATAATGGTGATGATGATGAATTTGTTGATCATGATGGTGATGGTGATGATGATGATGATGTAGATGTTTATGAGGAAGGGGGAGATGACAATGATGATGAAGATGTCGTTGATGATGATGATGGTGATGATGATGAATATGTTGATGGTGATGGTGATGGTGATGGTGATGGTGATGGTGATGAAGATGATTATGTTGACGATTATGAAGAAGAAGATGATGATGATGATGGAGATGACCATGGTGATGATGATGATGATGATGATGATGATGATGATGGAGATGTTGATGATGATGGTGATGGTGATGAAGATGATGATGATGATGATGATGATGATGATGAAGATGATGATGATGGAGATGTTGATGAGGAAGGGGGAGATGACAATGATGATGAAGATCTTGTTGATGATGATGGTGATGATGATGAATATTTTGATGATGATCGTGATTGTGATGGTGATGAAGATGATGATGATGATGATGAAGAAGAAGAGGATGATGATGATGGAGATGTTGATGGTGATGATGATGATGATGATGATGATGATGATGAGGAAGGGCGAGATGAAAATGATGATGAAGATGTTGATGTTGATGATGATGATGATGGTGGTGATGATGATGATGATGATGTTCATAAGGATGGTGAGGGTGATGACGATGACGAGGATGATATTGATGAAGAAGAAGATGATGATGATGGAGATGTTGATGAGGAACCTAGAGATGACGATGATGATGATGACGATGGTGATGATGATGATGGATATGTTCATGATGATGGTGATGATGATGATGATGATGATGGAGATCTTGATGAGGAAGGGGGAGATGACAATGATGATGAAGATGTTGAGAATGATGATGATGGTGATGATGATGATGGTGAAGATGTTGATGAGGATGGTGAGGTGATGAAGATGATGATGATGATGCTAATGAAGAAGAAGATGATGATGATGGAGATGTTGATGAGGAACCTAGAGATGACAATGATGATGAAGATGTTGATGAGGAACCTAGAGATGACAATGATGATGAAGATGTTGATGATGATGATTATGGTGATTATGATGAAGATGTTGATGATGATGGTGATGGTGATGATGATGATGATGGAGATGTTGATGAGGAAGGGGGAGATGACAATGATGAGGAATATGTTGATGATGATGATGATGAAGATGTTGATGAGGATGGTGAGGGTGATGAAGATGATGATGATGATGATGATGATGATGATGAAGATGTTGATGAGAAAACTAGAGATGAAGATGTTGTTGTTGTTGTTGATGATGATGATGGTGATGGTGATGATGATGATGATGGACATGTTGATGAGGAAGGGGGTGATGACAATGATGATGAAGATGTTGTTGTTGTTGATGATGGTGATGATGATGAATATGTTGATGGTGATGATGATGAATATGTTGATGGTGATGGTGATGGTGATGGTGATGAAAATGATGATGATGATGATGATGATAATGAAGAAGATGATGATGATGATGGAGATGACCATGGTGATGGTGATGATGATGATGATCTTGAGGATGATCGTGATGGTGATGAAGATGAGGATGATGATGATGATGAAGATGATGATGATGGAGATGTTGATGAGGAAGGGGGAGATGACAATGATGATGAGGATGTTGTTGATGATGATGGTGATGATGATGAATATGTTGATGATGATGGCGATGGTGATGGTGATGGTGATGAAGATCATGATGATGATGATGAAGATGATGATGATGATGGAGATGACCATGGTGGTGATGATGATGATGAGGATCATGATGATAATTTTGATGATGATGGTGATGATGATGGTGATGATGATGATGATGGTGATGATGATGATGGATATGGTGATGAAGATGATGATGATGATGATGATGATGATGAGGAAGGGGGAGGTGACAATGATGATGAAGATGTTGTTGTTGATGATGATGGTGATGATGATGATGGTGATGAATATGATGATGATGATGGTGTTGATGATGAAGATGATGATGATGATGATGATGATGATGAAGAAGATGATGATGATGGAGATGTTTATGAGGAATGTAGAGATGACAATGATGAGAAAGAAGTTGATGATGATGGTGATGATGATGAAGATGTTGATGATGATGGTGATGGTGATGAAGATGATGATGATGATGATGACGATGACGATGGAGATGTTGATGAGAAAGGGGGAGATGACAATGATGATGAAGATATTGTTGAAGATGATGATGATGGAGATGTTGATGAGGAAGGGGGAGATGACAATGATGATGAAGATGTTGTTGATGATGATGATAGTGATGATGATGAAGATGTTGATGATGATGGTGATGGTGATGAAAATGATGATGATGATGATAAAGAAGAAGAAGAAGATGATGATGATGATAGAGATGTTGATGAGGAACCTAGAGATGACAATGATGATGAAGATGTTGATGATGATGATGAAGATGGTGATGGTGATGGTGATGGTGATGAAGATGATGATGATGATGAAGAAGAAGAAGATGATGATGATGGAGATGTTGATGAGGAAGGGGTATGTGACAATGATGATGAAGATGTTGATGATGATGATGATGATGATGTTAGAAAATAGGATCACAGAGCAATACTAGTAGACAAAAATGAAAATATAATCACACATACACATTACAAGAGAGACATAGATGTATCGTGGTTCTCCCAAGATGGGCTATGTCCACATTGAAATTTCTAGTCCTTATTATTATAGCATCCAACAAATTGAAGGGATACAACCTGGAGCACAGATACTGCATTTCCTCTTCATTGTCTCATAGTCTCTCTTTTGATCTCAGAGATATTTACAATGCATTAATCCTAATACATCAACCCTAGCTATATTACAATGTCTTTCTTTTATAAGGAAAATACAATGGGAAAATACCATGGGATCATAACCAAACATGGGGTTCAAACACAGTTGAATCATCATCTATGATACTGGAGATCGAGCTCCACAAACAACAATCTCCCACTTGGAGATTGATCACAACAACTCCACCGCTATTGTACTTGCTGGACCTTGGACTTGGAAACTATCTCATCTTCACCTTCATGCTAGAAGGCCAATTGAAACTGAGCAGGAACTTAGTTTCTCTCTAGTCACTACCTTTGTGAACATGTCTACAGGATTTTGTCTAGTATGTATCTTTTTCATCTTCAATAGTTCATATTCCAGAACAAAGTGTATGAAATGGTACTTGATCTATATATGTTTAGTCCTGGAATGGAATGTTAAGTTCTTTGCAAGATGAATGGCACTCTGGCTGTCACTATATAACTTGATATCCTTCTGCTTCTTACCCATTTCCTCCATAAACCTCTACAACCACATCATCTATTTACTAGCCTCTATAACAACAACATACTCTACTTCCGTTGTTGAAAGTGCAACAACCTTTTGCAGTCTCGAAATCCAACTTACTGATGTTCCACCTACAGTAAACACATACCCTATGGTGCTCCTCCTACTATCCTTATCACCTGCCATATCTGCATCAACATATTCCTGTAGAATAGTGTCTGAACCTCCAAAACGTAATGCCTGAGTGGTTGTACCTCTCAAATACCTGAGAATCCACTGTACTGCTTTCCAATGTTCTTTACTTGGATTGTTCATATAATTGCTCACAACCCCCACTACATGTGCAATATCTGGTCTTGTGCACACCATGGCATACATCAAGCTGCCAACTGCTGATTGATAGGTAATATTGAACATATTATCTGTCTCTTTCTATGTCTTGGGACACATTTCCTTACTTAAACTGAAATGGCTGGACAAAGGTGTACTTATTGGTTTTGCATTCTGCATTATGAACCTCTCCAACACCTTTTGTATGTACTCACCCTAACACAATGTCAATTTGTGATTCTTCCTATCTCTTATATTCTCATACCAAGGATTTACTTTACAGCACCCAAATCCTTCATCGCAAATGAATTAGCTAGCTTCCTTTTGAGTACATTTATATCCTGCATGTTAGACCCTGCAACAAGCATGTCATCCACATACAATAACAAGATAATAAATCTTTCATTGTCTAGCTTCTTAAAATAAACATAGTGGTCAGAATGACATCTACTATAACCCTGTTTTGTCATAAACCTGTCAAATTTTAAATACCACTACCTTGGAGCTTGCTTTAAGCCACACAAGCTCTTCTTCAACCTGCATACCAAGTTCTCCTTACCTTTGAACTCATACCCTTGTGGCTGCTACATATATATCTCTTCCTCCAAATCCCCATGGAGAAAGGCTATTTTTACATCTAATTGTTCAAGATGCAAATCTTCTACCGCCACTAGACTTAAGATAGTTCTAATTGAAGTCATCTTAACAACATGAGAAAATATTTATTCCAAATCTATACCTTTCTTCTATGCAAACCCCTTTACAACAAGTCTCTCCTTACACCGCTTCTTACCTCCTTCTTCGTTCAACCTATAAATCCATTTGTTCTGCAGTGCTCTTTTACCAGCAGGAAAATGAACCAAATCCCAAGTCTGGTTTCCTACCAATGAGTCCATCTTCTCATTCATGCCTTGCTCCCACTTCTTTCTAGTTTCCATCTACATTGATTCTTCATAACATTCTGGTTCACCGTAATCAGTCATCAATAAATAATACATTGAAGAAGAGTATCTTTCAGGGAGTTTACTTAACCTGGTAGATCTTCTTGTAGTTGCAAGAGTTTTAGGCACTTGTTGTTGTTCTTGATTTTCTGGCACTTTCAGAACTTCATTTTCTTTAATTTCATCAAGCACTATGTACTTTGTGTTTTCTTCTTTTTTCTATTTCTTTCCCTGCAACTGATCTTTATACATGACCTTTTCATTGAATATTACATATCTACTCCTGATGATTTTGTTATTTTCATAATCCCATAAATGATAACCAAATTCATCAACCCCATATCCAATAAAGGTACATTTCTTGGATTTAGCTTTAAGCTTTGTTCTATTTTCTTTATCAATATGGACAAATGCTTCACAACCAAACGTTCTCATAAATGAGTAGTTTACCTTTTTACCTATCCGCACCTCTCTTGAAATACCACCATCCAAAGCACTTGAAGGCCCTCTGTTTATTAAATAAACAATAGTATTTACAGCATCTGCCCAAAACTATAATGGAAACCCTGCATGCAATCTCATACACCTTGCACACTCCATGATCATTCTTTTCATCCTTTTAGACACACCATTTTCTTGTGGTGTTCGTGGGACTGTCTTCTCTCTATGAATCCCATGGTATGAACAATAACTATTGAACTCCTTGCCGCAGTACTCACCTCCATTATCAGATCTGATACACTTCAACCTTTTTCATGTCTCATTCTCAACCAAAGCTTTCCACTTCTTAAAAGTAGCAAACACATTAGATTTCTGTCTAATGCAATAAAACAAAGTTTTCCTAGTTGCATCATCAATAAATGTAACATAATAATGAGGGCCACGAAGAGATTATGCCTAAGCCAGTCCCCATACATATGTATGCACAAGCTCTCACTTTTCATTCTTCTTCCGTTTCCCAATCCTGAGAAAGCTAACTCTCTTCTGTTTTCTATAAACACAGTTCTCATAGAATTCCAAACTTACCTGCCTCAAATATGGAAGCAACTTCCTTGAGTGGAGAATCTGCATCCCCTTCTCACTCATGTGGCCAAGCCTATGATGCCATAATGTTGTATCTGTTCCTGTGGAAGCTAAATAGATAGAATGGTCAGTATTATGAGGACATAAATACAATGTACCTACCCTGTCTCTTTTGTTTATCACGATTGATCCTTTAGTGATCTTCCACCACGTTTACCTTGGCTCTTTCCTTTATCCTTTTTTCTTCCCCTACTCTCCATGGTCAACACATTACTTGATGTCTCACCTGTGCTTTTTTTTTGCATTTCCTCGCTAAGAATAACACCAATGGCATCATCAAATTTCAAGGTGTTTGAACTAGAGACAGAGTTACTTACAACCATGACCAAGCTATTCTATCTTTCTGGTAATGAAGACAAGATTATAAGAGCCCTAACCTCATCATCGAAGTTCACACTTACAGAACTTAGTTGATTTGTAATCGTATTAAAATCATTTAAATGATCAGTAATAGATCCACCTTTAGACATCTTCATATTAAATAAATGCTTCATTAGAAATACTTTGTTGGAGGTTGAGGGTTCTTTATATAGCTTACCCAATGCGCTCATCAAAGTACCTTCCATTGTCATTTATTTTGAGATATTGAAAGCCATCGATGAATCCAAGGATAGCCGTATTGTTCCCAACTCCTTTCTGTCAAGAACCTCCCAGTCTTCATCCTTCATATCCACCGACTGCTTTGCTCTTCCTCCCAATGGTAGGAATAGATCCTTCTGGTACAGATAGTCCTCCATTTGCATCTTCCATAACTGAAAGTTTTGGCCATTAAACTTCTCGACCTTAAACTTTACTTCTTCTGCCATTGCTCCCACTCGAACCAGAAACCCTAGATTTTTGTTGGTTTATCTGCCAAATAGACCTTCGACTCTGATACCAATTGTTACAAAACATGACCGCAGAGCAATAACAGGAAACGGAACTGCAAATATAATCACACATAGACATTAAAAGATAGACACAGATATATCGTGGTTCACCCAAGATGGGCTACATCCACATTGAATTTTCCAGTCCTTATTATTATACCATCCAGCAAAGTGAAGGAATACAACCTACAGCACAGCCACTGCACTTCCTCTTCACTGTCTCACAGTCTCTCTTATGATCTGAGAGATCTTTACAATGCATAAAACCCAATACATCAACCCTAGCCGTATTACAATGTTTTTCTTTTATAAGGGAAATAAAATGGGAAAATACCATTGGATACCTAAAACCATGGGGCCGAAAACTCCCCCGGACACCGTGGGGATCGTGCTGGGATCATAACCAAGCCTGGGGTTCAAACATGACTAAATCATCATCTATGAGACTAGAGATCAGGATCCACAACCAACATATGATGGTGATGGTGATGAAGATGATGATAATGATGATGATGATGATCAATAAGATGATGATGATGGAGATGTTGATGAGGAACATAGAGATGACAATAATGATGAAGATGTTGATGTTGATGATGATGGTGATGGTGATGGTGATGAAGATGATGATGATTATGAAGATGGAGATGTTGATGAGGAACCTATAGATGACAATGATGATGAAGATGTTTATGATGATGATGATGGTGATGATGATGAAGATGTTGATGATGATGGTGATGGTGATGAAGATGAGGAGGAGGAGGGTATCCACCTTCTCTTTATATTCACAATTATCCAGGTCCCTATAACACTCTCTCCCTTCGTTCTCCCTTGATCACTACCCCTATGTTCCTTTATCCCTCCCCCTTGCCCTCTCTCTCTCTCACCTTGTAACCCTCCCTCTGTATCTCTTTCTCTAGACCTATCCCTGGATCTGTCCCTAACTCCCTTTACCTCCTTGCCTCTATGTCGCTTTATGTCCCTTACACCATCTTCATCCCTTCTACCCCACTAATTCCTCCTTACCTATCACACACATACACACACAACCTCCCACTTTCTTTGTTGGTCACACCTCCCTCTAGTCTAGATCTCTCCCCAACCATCAATGTCTCTCTCTCTCTCTCTCTCTCTCTCTCTCTCTCACACACACACACACACACACACACACACACACACACATTATGTCCCTTTCCATTCTCAAACCTATTTCCCCTCCATCCATATCTATCTCCACCTTTCTCCATCCATCCCTCACCCTACCTTCTCTCCCTCCCTCTCTCACCGCCTCTCTCTCTCTCTTACCTTCTATCCCTCCCTCATGTTATCTTTCCCTCACCCTATCCCCATCTCCCCATCACTCCCTCTCTCTCTCTCTCACTTTATGTCCCTTCCCCCTCCTCTCATATTCTCTCTCTCTCTCTCTCTCTCTCTCTCTCTCTTTCTCTCTCTCTCCATCGCCACCACTCCCTGCATGTCTCCCACCAACACTTTTTGTCCCTCCCTTCCTATATCTTTATTTCGTTCTATCCTCGTATATCTCTCGCTCCCTCATAATCCATTCCTCTCCCTCCCTCACTCTATGTATCTCACCCCCTTGTATTCTTTCTTTCTCTCTCACATCCCCCTTGCCTCCATCCATCCCCCCTTGTCACTCAAGTCTCACTTTCAACTTCTAACCCTATACCTCTTCAAAACCTCTTCTACTCCTAATAGTGATCTCAAGCTCCACTGCCCTTCACCCCTATAACTCATCATATTCTCATTCCCTTCATTTCTCCCCACTCAAGCTTCCAATATCCTTCTAAGCCCTTGAACCTTTCCCACCCCTATTAAAAATATTAACCATAGATTCTCTTGACCCTTCCCCTCCCCTTCTCAAATATTAACCAAAAATGCCCTCGGGTCTTTGCCACCCCCTTTCAAGTATTAAACATAGATTTTATAGTTTACATAACACGCATGCGTTATGTATTTATATAACATGCACGCATTATGTAGTTATATAACGCGCACACGTTATGTAGTTATATGATGCGATCACATTATTAAATTCTAAAAGCACGACAATATTTTTTGAATTTGAACAGAACGCGTTTGTGTTTGTTAGAGCCTAAACCAACCCTACTCACTTGCTCGCATGTCAACCATAATCCTATGTGTATGCTTTGGAGTTTGCTTTGATAATACCAAACCTGTTCTATGGTAAGGATAAACCAAAGCTAATTGGCTATATTTCTTCCAGTCTATGGAGAAGCCTGTGCTTAGCCACCTATTACAGTATGCTACACACAGTCATTTTTGACAAAATCTTAAACACAAATAACATTTATTTTGCAGATTCCAAATATGTAACTATTATTTAAAAATATTAAGTTTTCCTATTTTCTTTCAATTTCTTTTGTGTCCTACCTTCTTAATTCATGAAACACATTGTTAGTGTTTCTTCCATAACTTTTTCAATTCTTGATCATTTCAAAAAACATTGTATGGTGCACAAGGAGACACTAACCTCCATCTTCTATTAAAAACCATTTTCATGATTTTTGCATTAAGACGTTAAAACACTGCACCCACAAAAGACGTACTATTTTCGAGGTCTGATCACTTAGACAATTATAAAAAATTTATAAAATTACAAATTTAATTTTCAAAAAATAATGGCGCACTAGTGCTATATGTTCTCTACATGAATGCCCATTTTTGTAGCTTGATTCCATCATTTAGGCCCTCAAAGGTTGCACCCACAAAAACATATACCTTATCATTTGCCTATAAAACAAAAAGTTCCTGTTAGGAAAAATGAAACTTGACATAGCTATCCAAATTTTCAATACATAAAAGTTATATATTCGGAAACGTGATTCAATTTCCTACATTTCATCTTTTTTACTCAATGCAATATATTTTGCATAACTATCTCAAAAAATCCAAGTAAGTTGAGGGATGCCTGATTTTTCAGTTTTCTATTGCATCTAACACGCCAAAAGTGACCCTCATTAGGTTGCACTAACCCTAAACCTTTCTTAAAAGTCAACTATGGATTGAATTGGACGTTGGATTGAATTCAACCTTGGATTGAAGACAGCTACAGATGGAACTCAACCATGCATTGAAGTCTACCTTGGATTGAAGTCTACCATGGATTGAAGTGAACCTTGGATTGGATTCAGTTAGGGATTGAAGTCAACCTTTTGTAAAATTTTCCTATGGTTTGAAGTCAAATATGGATTGAAGTCAACCTTGGATTGTAGTCAACTATGGATTGCATTCAACCTTGGATTGAAGCCACTTTTTCTTAAATGTTAATTATGGATTGAATTCAACTGTGGATTAAAGTCAACCTTGCATTGAACTCAACCTTGGATTGGAATAACCATTATTTAAAATTCAACTATGCATTGAATTCAACTATGGATTTAAGTTAACTATGGATTGAATTCAACCATGGACTGAAGTCTACTATCGATTCAAGTCAACTTTTGATTGAAGTCAACCTTGTATGAAATCAACCTTTAATAAAAGTCAACTATGGATTGAAATCAACCTTGCCTAAAATTCAACTATGTACTGAAGTCAACCTTTCTTAAATGTAAACTATCAATTGAAGTCAAGCCTGGATTGAATTTAACCATGGATTAAAGTCAACAATGGATTGAAGTTAACCATGTCTTTACAACATCATTAGAATGATGTCAACCTTCAATTGAATTCAACCTTAGATTAAAGTCACCATTGGATTGAAGTCACCCATAGATTGAAGTCACCCTTGGATTGAAGTCACCCATAGATTGAAGTCACCCTTAGATTGAAGTCACCCATATATTGAAGTCAACCTTGGATTGAAGTCATGTTTGGTTTAAATTCACCCTTCGATTGAAGTCAGCTTGGATTAAAATTCAACCTTGGATTGAAGTCAACCTTGGATTAAATTCAACCTTACTTAAAATTCAACTAAAGATTGAATTCAACCTTGCAGCAAAGTCAACTAAAGATGGAATTCAATCTTGGATTGAAGTTAACTTACTTAAAATTCAACTATGGCCTGAGGTCAACTATAGATGAAAGTCAACCATGGATTAAAGTCAACTTATACTAAAAGTCAACTATGAATTAAATTCAACCCTACTTGAAAGTCATATATGGGTTGAAGTCTTCCATGGTTCAAAGTGAATCTATTCCTTTTAGAAATGTGGTTATGGATTGAAGTCAACTATGGTTCAATGTCAGCCTTGATTGAAGTCAACCATTAAATGAAGTCAACTATGGATTGAAGTCAAACATGGATTAAAGTCATAAACGTTAATATTATTAATGGACTAAAGTTAACCATTGGATCGAATTCAACCTTCGATTGAAGTTAATGTTTCTTAAAATTCAACTATGAATTGAAGTTGACTATGCATTAAATTCAACCATGCATTAAAGTCAACAATGTATTGAAGTCAAACATGGATTGAAGCCATTACCATTAATATTATTAATGGATTAAAGTCAACCTTTTTTAAAAGTAAACTATGGATTCAATTCAACTATGGATTGACGTCGACCATGGATTAAAGTAAACTATGGATTAAAGTCACACATGGATTGAAGTCATTAACATTAATGTTATTAATAGATTGAATTCAACAATCGGATTGAAGTCAATATTTCTTAAAAGTCAACTATGGATTGAATTCAACTCTCGACTAAAGTGATAATAGATTAAAGTCACCTATGGATTGAATTCAACCTTGCATGAAATTTAACTATGGATTGAAGTTAACCTTACTTAAATGTCAACCATGGATTGAAGTCAACGTTGCTTGAAAGTCAACTATGGATTGAAGTCAAACTTACTTAAAATTCATCTATGGGTGGAAGTCTACCATGGTTCAAATTCAATCAACCACTTTTAGAAATGTGGTTTTGGATTGAGGTCAACTATGGTCAAAGTTAGCCTTGGATTTAAGTCAACCATTAATTGAAGTCAAGTATGGATTGAAATCATTAATGTTAATATTATTAATCGATTGAATTCAACCTTGGATTGAAGTCGACCTTGGATTGAAATCAAGCTTGGCTAGAAGTCAACCTTGGATTGAATCCAACCTTGAAGTCAACCTTGCATTGATGTCAACCATGAATTGATGTTAACCTTGGATTGATGTCAACCTTAGATTGTAATCAACAATGGATTGAATTCATCCTTGGACTGAAGTCAACCACGGATTGAAGTCAACCTTGAATTTAAGTTGACATTGAATTCAACCTTAGATTGATGTCAAACTTGGATTGAATTCAACCATGGATTAAATTCAACCACGAACTATTATTAACTACGGATTGAAGTCAACCATGTCTCAAAAGTCAACCATGGATTGAAGTCAACATTTGTTCAAAGCCAACCTTGCTCAAAGTTTAGCTATGGATTGAATTCAACCTTTCTTGAAAGTTGACTATGGATTGAAGTCAACCGTGTTTCAAAGTCAATCAACCACTTTTAAAAATATGGTTGTGATTTCTTAATATGGTTAAACAATTGTTATCCATATTCTCCTAGTTATGTCAACTATGGTCAACGTCAACCATGTTCTCCTGGTTATGTCAACTATGGTCAACATCAACCATGTTCTCCTGGTTATGTCACCCATGATGCACTAAATTCAACGATGCATAAACATTGGTCAACGATGGTTCAAAGTCTACTTTGGTTAAAACATTAGCTATGGATTAAAGCCAACGATGGAAAATCATTTTTTTTAGCAAAAAAATACATACTATTGATATTCAAAGTGTTAATCAAATAGTACAAATAGGTATAATCTTGATATAAGAGACTTAGAAGTTTCTATATATGCTACCCATTACATTTACTTGACGTTTAATAATCACAAAGATCCCAACCACAGATAGAAAATGCATAATATAGTTCTACAAAAATGGCAAAAAATAGAACAGTTCAGTAATTAAGATAAAAAATCTGAACCGAGCCAAAGTTGATCAACTGAGATTCCTGAAATTCCTCCCATAGTATTTCTCCTTCTTCACCTGTGTAAGCAGTTTTAGATAGCTCATCGGACACATAGTTATGTTCACGGTAGATGTGTTCAAATGATATTTTTTCAAATAGTTGAATTTCTTCTCTGATTTGGCTGCACCATTGATATAGAGCTATAATATTCAAATTATACTTTCCCCTGACCCATTTTATTGTGACCCTTGAATCTCCGAAAAAAGATAGATCAGGAAGGCCAAAGTAATGTGCAATAGAAATCACACACCAAAGGGAAATAATTTCTGATTTCATATTTGTACCTTGTCCACCATTCATCTTTAAAGTAAAAAAGTGATTCTCATTGAGATAGATGATTCCACCAACTGCACATAGTTCATCACTTGCAGCTCCATCAAAGTAAACAACTGGTTTATTATGAGGAGGGATGAAAGTGATTGTTCTAATACATCCAAACTTATTGATGTCACTGCGTTGTTCCGAGATCACCAAAATGATCCTATTGAGAAGAATATTGATATTTGGGGCTAGATTTTGAAATATATCTTTTTTCCTAATGTTCCAAATTTCCCATGAAATCACTGCAGGAAAAAAAGGGAGCCCTCAGAAAATCTATGCGAATCCAAAGCACATTGGTCAAAGGATTCAAAGCCCTATTGAGTATTGTAATTGTAATGTTCTATTATCTTTGTCCATATAAATCTACAATTCACAAAGATATGATTAGCAGATTCATGGCTATTTAAACAAAGATAACAAATACTTTGCCCCTCCCATCCCCTTTTTATCAGATTATCCCAAGTTTTCAGTTCATCATGCAGGGTGAACCACATGAAGCACTTTTCTTTGAGTCGGATCTTCCATTTCCAAATAAATTTATACCACAAATTTGATGGATAGTTGCACATGTAACTGATAATTGCCTTATATGCCAAATTTGTTGTAAGCATACCTGAAGATTTATTTTTGCACCAAATTAATTTGTCCCTGTCAAAAGATAACCAACATCCATTTGATTTAACTACTTTATCTAATTATTCCAATTTGAACCAACATTATCACTGAAACCCAATTCCATCGCACTTAGCCAATATGTCTCATTTGCATCTCCTTTAAATCTCTTGATTTTGTTGAGGGTAGCTCGATCAAACTAGTGAAGGGTATTAATGATCTCATTTGATAGACTGTATTCTTCTTCCAGCCCATAAACCGGGTCTATGCTAACCAAAATGTTCTTCCCATTACCTACCTTCCAAGTTAAATATTTTTCCAACCCGTTGTATATTTTCATGAAACCAAACCAAATTCTATAGACACCTCTGTGAACCTTTGATGGATTCCTGATCCAGTCGAGAACATGACCTTTAATGTATTTTACTGCAAGAACTCATGACAATAATGTGGATCCAAAGCGGCCTCTCCACAGACTCTTTAGTCTTAGTGCACTACTAAAAATTGATAGGTTGTGGATACTACATCCCCCACAGTTTACTGGTAAAGCAATAGCCTCCCTTCGAGTCATCACCAAAGTTGACTTTCCTAAACCCCCTGTCCATAAGAAATTAAAAAAAAGTCTTCTAAGGAATTTGATATCGAACAGGGAACTTGATGAAGGGAAAACCAATACACCGGTATGCCAGTGAGTACTAATTTTACCAAAGTGAGACATCCACCAAATGAACAATAACCTAAAAGTCCAACGTGATATTCTCTTTTCCACCTTTTTAAGCAACCAAAGACAATCATTCTTCATGTAACTATTCTGCTTCAGATAATAGCCTAGGTACATAAAACCTTCTTCCATATCTTGACAATTATACATAAAAATATTCTTCAGTGAAGAAATCCTGTCAAGCATGAGTCTAAAATGATAGAAAAATGATTTTCTGATACTCACCTTCATCCTAGATGCCTCACAAAAAGTAGTGATGATGTTTTTATACATCTGCCATTCATTGTGAGCATCTAAACCAGCTAAGAGAACGTCATCAACAAACAATAAGTGAGTGATAGACATCTTAGGTGATAACCTTATACCTGTAATCCTTCCTTCAAATTTTTCTTTAGCAATCAGTCTGCTCATTCCTTCGATGATTAGAAGAAATAGCAATGGAGATAATGGGAAGCCCTCTCTAACACCCCGAGTGATCTGGAAGAAATCAGATTGAGCCCCATTTATCAAAACTGCAATACTAGCAGTGGTTAGGCAAGCCATAATCCAATGAATTACCAATGAAGGGATACCAATTTGGATAAGAATTAGACACAGAAATGTCCAGTCGAATCTGGCATATGCTTTCTCAAGATCCATCTTGAGTAGCAGTTCCTTCTTATTCTTTTTCTTGATCGAGTGAATAGTATCCTGAGTAATGCCTATGGAATCAAGGATCTGACGGTCTTTGAGAAAGCCAAATTATTCAGTAGAGATGTTATCAGACAATATTGGCTTTAGTGTGTTTGCAATAATCTTAGAAATCAATTCATAGACCAAGTTGCATAATGCAATTGGCCTAAAATCTCCAAAAGACGAAGGCTTGTTTTTCTTTGGGATAAGAGTGAGAAATGTAGAATTAAGACCACCAGAAATGTAACCTTCAATGCGAGAAAACTTCACCATCTTCAAAATGTCTTCCCCCATTACATCAAAGAAGTGGAGAAAGAGTTCAACTATCCAGCCATTTGGCCCTGGATTTTTGTCCCTGGCGAATCCTTTAAGGACCACCTCTATTTCCTCCAAGGACACTTCTTTTCCTAAATCATCAGCAGCTTGTTCATGGACAAATTTAGGGAAAAGTATCACCACATTTAGGTGAGTGATAAGGTCACTGTGTCCTAGATCATTATATAAATTGCAAAAGAAACTTTTAGTAGCATTTTGTAATTCCACAAGCCCCGAAACAGTGTTTCCTTCACCATCTGAAAGATCCCATATAGCATTTGTATTCTTATGTTGAGAGGCAAATGAGGGGAAAATTTTTGTATTTCCATCTCCGTGGCTAATCCATGTAGCCCATATTTTAAGCCTCCATTCCTTTTCTTCCTGTAGCAATACTTTCTCTTTTTTCTGTTTGTATAATTTGACTCTGTCAAAATATTCCTTTTCCAAATTTCCTTCAAAATTCTTGTTATAACTCATATGAATTTGTTCTTCTAGATGCTTAAGCTCCTTGAGATCAACATCCTGTTTCGATTTGATCCATTTTTTAGCTAGACCTTTCGGCTTTCGAAGTTTCAACACAAAAGCATCTAGTGGGTTAAGCTCACTATTAGTCTCAAACGTCATATAGAAACTTTTAATTACATTGCAGAAATCTTCATGGCAGAGCCAAGAACTATTGAACTTATAAGGGTAATTCGGTTTGCTATATTCCACATCAATTTGAAAAAGAACTAGCCAGTGATCAGATAACTTGGTTGTCCCAATCCAAGATCGATTCCTTTCCCAAAACTTTGAAAGATTAGAATTTACCAGAAATTTATCTAGCCTCTTGTGTATGCCTTCAGTTCCAACTCTTCCGTTCGACGAAGTAGGAGAAGGATTATCTGGAATAACATCCACTAGATCATGAGAATCTGGCAGCTCAGTAAAAAAAGGTTCCATATCATCCAACCTTGCACGAGTACCTCATATATCCTTAGCATTACAAGTGAAATTTAGATCTCCAACAAGGATTAAGTTTTCAATATTTCATAATCTTGAAGAGCTCAAAGAAGGCCAAAAAAGACTTCTGTTCTTGTAGGGGGCATATATATTTAACACAGAGATTGGCACATTTGAACATAAGCAAAAACCTTTCAAGAGTATGCCCCAAGATGTTTTGAAAGCTTGGAAATTGAAAAATCTAGGGTTTCATCTGGCTAATAAACCCACAGACATCCCCAAAGCATCTGTGGCCACAAATTCCCAGCCTGGTAAAATGGAAGCAAGTTTTCTAACATCAATAATACCCTCGCACATAGCTTCCTGTAAGAGAATTAAATTTGGACTAGTAGCATGTAAAAGGTTAGATAAGGCCCTATCCCTAGAAGCGTTTTCGAGTCCCCGAACGTTAAGGGTGAGAAAAATTATTAGGAGCCGAAATGAGGAGGCACATTTGCTCTAGGGGGCTCATTAGAAACATAAGGACTGCCATTGATCAAGGAACAGTAAGGATTGTCAATTCTGGATGAAAGTGGTAAGTAACAATCAGGTGAATCTTCCCGGATATTAAACGTAGGATTTCTTCGATTCCTTTTGATTGTGACATTTACAAATTTGTCTGGAGTTAACAATTTTACAAGAGGATTGGATGAAGGGTTCTTTGAATAGATGGTCAAGGGTGGAAAAGAGACAGGATCATAGAGATTTACACAGTCTTGAATTACTACCTTATCCTCACATTAAGGAATCCCACCCCATTCCCCTAAATGAAGAAGACCAGCAGTGAGGATAAGAGAAGAGGACACAATGGGAGAAGTAGATGGGGGATTAGGGTTTTCGTCCATGATTACCATAATGGGGTTAATAAGTGGAGACTATAAAGAGGGGTTCATCATAGAATTATCATGCACCAGTGGTGGGACAGAGTCCAAAGAATAGGTAATTTCCTTCACCAGCCCTAAATCCCTCTTAGACGTAATGGGAGAAGCATGTAATGGAATAGGATTTTCATCCCCTAGAAGCAAAACATGGTTATTAAGTGGGGGCTATATTGATGGGTGAAAAGAAATAGTGTTATCATCCACCAATGCATGGCCAGAATCCATAGAATTGGAAATTTCCTTTTCCAATCCTAAATCCATCTCTTAGCAAAAGGTTTTTCAAAGAACCCTTTTTTATTAAGTGTAAGATTACCCTCGATGCGTTTGTCAGAAAATTTCTCTATATTGAGATAAAAATCGAGCTCATCTCTCGAAACACCTTTGTAGGAAAAATCATTGTATAAATAATTAAACTTCTATTATTATTAATTATATTATTTTTATTTATTTATTGTTATCTATTTATTTATATTATTTATTTTCTATGTTTCCATTTATAAATATTTGTTATAATAATAATAATAATATTTTACAAATTAACTATCACAACCACATTTTTAAAAGTGGTTGATATACTTATATCAACCACCTTTAAATATGTGGCCACTTTTTAAAATGTGGTTGTGCTAGTAAATATATGATGCAAATTACAAAGAGTATGCATGGTACATGGTACTGCCAACTAACACACAACTTGCCACGGTGTGTAGGAAATTAATGGTATGTTTGGCATAAACAAGCTTGTGTATTTTTTAAAATTTCAATACTTAACAACTATTTAAATAAAAAAGTGAAAAACATAAATTAAAAAAACATTAAACTTTTCATAAATAAAAAAATAATAATAATACAGTCAAAGATAAAAATGAATTCTACATCTTGGGCAGAAAGAATTTTCCATCTTTGTGAGCACATTAGATCTCAATTTCATATCATTCACTATAATAAAAACACAATAAAAACTTTTCTAACCTCTTAACTTACCAATACTATAATGAAGCTAGAAAAAAAAATTTCCAAACTTTTTGAGCATAGAAATAAAATGTTAAGGTATACCAAATCATTTCCTTATTTAACTCTTCTTAAAATATCATAAACCAATGTTTCATCTCAAAAGAGACTAATCATCATCATCATCATACTAAGGTGACATTTTTAACCCTATTTATATAAATATCCTTATCAAATAAATATTTATTATCATCCACCAACTATCAAAATTAGTTTTCATAAGTTTTAATAATATTATAAAAAATCAAACACTTAACCAAGTCATCTCAAAAACCCTAAATATAGATCAACCAACTTTTCTTTTCATATATTTCTTATTCTTTATTTATTTTATTATTATTATTATTATTATTATTATTTATACTTTTTACAATTCTTTTTATATTGCAAAGAATATGCATGATACAGAACTTGCTATGTTGTGTTGAAAGTAGATGGCAGGATGAGTATGTTGGCATAAACAAGCTTATGTATTTTTCAAATTTTCAACGGTAAGTAAATTAAACATATGTTTAACTCCATAAAAATAAATAAATATTAAAATTAAACAAATTAAATAAAAAAGTTAAGGTAAAATATTAAACTTTGTTTTTATATCTATTTTTATGAATTTATCATATTAAATAAATTATTTAAAATATTTAAAATCTTATATATAAAATTACATAAATAAGATAAATTAAAACTATAAGCATGTATTACACATTTCGTGTATTTTAAATTTAAAAAATAGTTTACTCTAGACCATCAGTTTAAGATAGATCTATACTGATATATAAATTAAGAGTTATACATACAACTACCACTAACAGTTATAAAATTTTATATATAATTATTTATTTCAAATTTAAAATAACTATTATAAATCAATCAAAACACTATTAATATACTTTTATCATGTACTTGCATTTTAATAAAATCATAAATACTAATCCAACCAAATTCGAAAATATAAACACCAAACCACCTCAAATTCTAAAATGTAAACACCTAATATAATAATATATTTATTTAGAAAGGCAATGTTCGTATTCAGGAGTTTTGATTATACTAAAAAGATCAAACAGCTAAGCAAGGAAGCCCTTTGATCAACCAACATTTTAGAGATTTGCAATGCAATCAACGAGTGATTTCAATTATAGTAATTCACGAATACACAATTCATCAATTTCCTGACTTCCAAATATTTAACAATGTCTGAACGGCTTGGGATTTTTCTGACTTGATAGAAATATTTAACAATGTCTGAGCGGCTTGAGACGTCATGCATGAATCGAACAGAATCTTCCTTAAGATTTTCTTACTCGACTCAGGGTGATTTGGCACAGACATATCAGACATATCGATATCTGGAGGATGCAAACCTTTCAAGTTTTCAATCTGATAGGGCTTTAGTTTCAGCTTTCGGGCAAGAACATCCACTGTAATCTTGACCATGTATTCATGTTCAAGTGCGTCCGCCATGCTGATTCGTTTCCGAGGATTAAAAACAAGCATTTTCTCCACCAAATCGACAGCGCTTTTCTCAGCTACATCCACAAATATATCGCTCAAAGGACGCGAAGGAGTAAGAGGCAACCACGATTTGACAATCAGCCGAACCTGCTCATTGTCAATCATTTCCGAGAGGTCGTCATCGTTGGGTGGAGGAATTGTCTGAGCTATCTTCTTCAGATTGTCTATATCATTACTGCAGTCTCCAAAACCCAGCGACAAAGGCCTTTGAAGCAAAATGTCAGCGAAAATGCAGCCCAGCGACCATGTGTCAATTGCCGGGCCGTAATTAGACTGATTGCTTATATGTGTAAGAAACAGCTCTGGAGGCTTGTATGAATCCACGATGACCGTTTCAGTCATTATGAGTGCTCTTATTCGTGCAACACCGAAGTCGCATAATTTTACAGTTCCATTATCTTTTATGAGAATGTTGTCGAGCTTTAAATCGCGATGTAGTACATTGGCAGACTGTAAATACTGGAAGGCCCTGAATAGCTGTGAATCAAAGCAAAAACCAATTTATTAAACCATGCTGTAACTTATTGCAAGCAGAGGAATGGCAGCAGTTGCAATAAGTTCAATTTATTTAGGTTCCAAGAAATTTAAATTAACAACGGCTACAAGATATGCAAGAAAATTTAAATTAACAACGGCTACAAGAATTGCAAGAAAATGGTAATGAATACTGAGATGCAAAGTCTTGTCTAGGTTTTAGCCTTGGATTCATTCAAACATTTGTGTGCCTCCGTTCCACAAAATTCATCAAATTATATGTGCTTACCTGGTTCATAATGAACTTGACATTTAAAGGAGCCGCTCGGCTACTTCCGACTCCCTTTGATCGCGTAGTAATAGTTTCGTCCAAACTTTGATTGATCATTTCCATGACGATATAGACATCGTTAAATATATGTTTATCAACAGGTTTCATGACTTCCCTAAATCCCACGATAAAAGGGTGGTGGATTTGGCTGTGAATTAGCACTTCACGCATGACTCTTTCTGTAAAATTCTGGTGTCTGAAAACATCAGCTATTTTCTTGATGGCAACCTTCTCACCAGTGGATTTGTCTCTGGCCGAGCAGACCAATCCGAATGAGCCGCCGCCCAAATAATCAAGAAGTTCGTACTTCTTGTCTACCTCGAATACTGTGAAAATGTTTGGTTTAAAATCTGTGGTAAAGTTCACCGAGACTTCATATCTTCTCATCCCTACATTTCCCAATCTATCGGGAAGCTTTCGAATAGTTACATTCATTGTTTTGTATGTAATCAAAACAAACGAGGGCGATAATTCCTCTTTGAAGAGTTGCTGCGCGCAGAGTTCAGGCGGAGAAATTCACAGTATCTAAAGGGAATGGAGTCGTGGCCAGATAGGAAAAAGAAAAGGTCGCTCAATTAACATATATAGTAAATTAATATCGCCACGTCTTCTACACCTCCCCCCACTTATTAGCTTGGGTAAGTTTATGGAATTAAGAATAATAAAATAATTATATATTTTTATTTAAAAAATGTTTGAATTTGCAACATGTTCATTTAATTGGGTAATGTTTTATCCATAGTAACATAATTTGAGTATGAAAAATATGTAACAAAAAAATTCAATAAACATAAAATATAGAAGTAGACTTTTTATAAGAATAATAATTTAAATCAAATATACATAGATATATCATAAATGTACATTTAAAATTATTTGTTTACAATCAAAATTACTATTTCAAAACAAAAATCTAAAATCTCAAAGTACTCGAATAAAGAGTGAGAGATAACAACTAGTTGATCATAATTTTTTTTATAAAAAAATATAAAATTAAATGTTATTTACATTTTATAATAATTAAATAATCAAATAGTAGTTCAAAATTCAAATTTTCAATGTATTAGTATTACACCTACACATAATGACTAATTCGAATTGTTCCAAATTATGTTACTATAGTTTTATCAAGCTTTGTGTTTTATAATTTTTTCGTGGTGTTTTAAAACACTCTTAGTAAACTGGTCATACATTGTTTACACGTTATGGTTAGATTCCCATACTTAACCTTTCAAGTCTTCACGTTGAGGGTTAGCTAAGTTACTATAAGGATTTAGGTTCTGCTAAAACTATTATGATTGTAACCATAATTTATACTTTCTCGGTTTCCGTAAATAATAACACTATCACAATCCTTGTTTACTTGCCTGGAATCTTTTTCTTGAAAAAAAATGTCCATCAAGTAGATTTTTGGAAAATGTAACAACTAAAATAATATTATTCGAAATAATGTATCAATACTTTGACTTTGATTTACCAAGAATATCGATTTCTTTTGTTACAAACAAAATAAAGATTTAGAACAAGGCAAGTTCTAGGCCTTTATAGAAGTAATCATTACTTTTTCAACAGCTAGAAAAGAATAGGTTCACATAAGAATACTGTAAAAGTATTTCTTGATAAAGAAACTATAACAAGACGGTAGAAACATTAGGTACTTATCTATTTTTCTGAATGTATAGTTATGAAAAATCTATTTGTCTGAATGGACTTCCCATCGGACTCCCCATCTAAAAACATTATCTTTGTCTTCTGCAATTCACTCACGATCCAAGATGAGATTCTACTAAGGGAGAGAAGCCCGTTTAAACCATTAGCTCCATTTTATTGAAATTTTCTTTTTATTCAAAATTTAGGAATATATTCTATCTGCACATCTACTACATATAGTATGTACTTCAAGTACCTCTCAATACCAAGTATTGGACCTACAGCAGCCATTTTCTGAAACAGTCACACTCATTAAATAAAACATAAACGTATTTCTCTTTTTTTCACTTAAACTAGATTGGACTTCTTTTCCTTTTGCCTCTTTTATCATTCTCTTTCTTGGATTTAATTACAATTAGTTAAGTTTTAGGTTAACTTAATTTATTTCTTTAGTTTAATAAAACTGTTTAATGTTGTCAAGTCCCCTTTAAACTTTGCTCCCCTCCCTTAATGGAATCTTGTTTTGCATCTTTGTCGGTACAGTTATTTTATTATCATAAAGTAATATAATTTTTGCAGAGTAAAATAAACATAAATAAATCAAACATTATTCTTTTTCAGTTTCCTAATTCTATTTAGATATTGTTTATCCTTATTATATCAAAGAAATGGGAAATTGAGGTATTACAAGAGTGGTGGCATAATCGCTATGGTTGTTCCATACTCCACATCGAGTTAGGGGAGGCACGTATGAATTAGACATAGTTTTTCAAGGTATTGAAAAATTAGTTTTACCACCAATGTGTTATAATTGTTTATGTGTGTAATAAACCTAGTGTTTTATTCTCGGAATGTATTAAATAGAATCTAGTAAATGATGTAAATATGTTAGTATGGATTCCAGTTGTAGAGCTCAAGGCCAAGGAATGGGATAAATATACTTCTATGACAATTATGAATGCATGGAAAAATGTTTTCTCATATAGTTATGGAAGCATGAGATAAATATACTTCTATGACAATTGTAAGAGTCCTTTGTTCTATGTTTAAGAGCTATTTTGGTTGTCTTTTCACTATCCTCTCATCTCCTTTGGTGTCTATAACCCATTTTCTCATGCATAAACTATGTGGAGTTTTCATGATGTTCTCTCCATTACCAATTAGTAGATTGTTAAAATAATGAAATCTTTGAATTATGAAGGGAAATTAAAGGCATTAGAGGAAAAAGGATGGATGTTGGTGAGCATAGAGGCTATACAAGATAAGAACCATTACCCATAGAGGCTATACAAGATAAGAACCATTACCCATTGTGTATTTTCCACTCCTAAATTATTGATAAGCAATGAATTAATGTTACATGAGATTCTCCAATATGATACAACATGTTGGACTCTTTTGCACACAATGGTAAGCACTGTATGGATTGGATTTCCTAAGGAAACTATGGAGAAATGAAGGAAAAATGTATTCCTTGTGTTATGTGGGGTAGTAGAAGAGAGTTCCATTTTTGTGATTGCTAAGCGAGATCCCTGTAACTACTTAATGGTGAGAAGTTTGGCTAAGAATGAGAGAAAATGAGTTTTGAGATGAGAAGCATGTAGGAGTTTTCTTCTCTCCGGTGGCCTCATATCTCCATGTGGGGGTGGTAACTGTAGATAATACCTATGGTTGGGTGGTAAAGTGACCTTACATAGCTAGTTGCTTGGATATTCCTTGTTAAAATATAAGTCTTCTCTTTGTCCATGAATGTAAAATTATTTTATTTAATTCTTGTTGTTAATGCAACTGATTTATGCATTTAGTGTGCGTGGATAGATTCTTAATTTTTCTATGTTCTACATTTATACATTTGCACAAGCATTCATTAGTTATGAATTCCAATAATGCCCCACAAGGCATAATTTGGAAACATCAAATTCATATACACCCCCTCCTATGGTTGGAATGATGGATGGGGATACTAAAATATGCATGTTGGACTCACCTTTTCGAGTTGTCTAGTGGGTTGGTTTAATCTTATATTAGTCAATTCATAGATCTCAAAGTATAGTTTTATACCACATATCTAGAACCTATTTTTTCTATAGCATTTATTACTAGTTTATTTCCTTGTTTATGCACCAAGGATTAAATTTTTACTATGATAGTACAAATAATTGTTTTGAAAGAGAACCTACATTCACTACAACAAATTTGACTTTTAGGGGGGGGTTGTCTTCCTCCTCCAAAAGTCACTTTTCGGGGCATTTTTTACTTTGGTAGGGGTCTTTAAAAAACCGCCCCCAATAGCATCGAGGCTAAAAGTTTGGAATTTTAGGGGAGGTTATGGAAGATATAAAAACTGCCCCTAAAAAGGACATTGGAGCACCCAATAACATCGACGCTAAAATTTTGTACTTTTAAGGGAAGTTTTGGAAGATATCAGAACTGATGCTAAAAGTTACTTTTGGGAGAGGCTTTCCCCCCCTTCCAAAAAAACATGACTTTTAGGGGCAGTTCTAAAATCCCCTCATAGACACCTATGGGAGAGGTTCAACCTCCACCCCTAAAAGTCCTTATTACAAAAGTTTGGGGGCGATTACAAACCCCCCTCATCGGTACCTACAAGGAGGGTTACAAACCCCCCTTGTAGGTACCTACAAGAGAGGTTATGAGCCCCCCTCGTAAGTACCTACAGGGGTGGTTCTAACCTTCCCTCATTGTAACATACAAGGGAAATTTCGAACCCCCCTCATAGTGACAGATGAAGGCAGTTTAGTACCCCCCTCATAGCAACATACAAAGACGGTTTGAAACCACCTCTATAGCCATAATAAATCATAATAAAATATATTTGATTAAAAATACTAATATTTCAATATCAATAGGGCATGGAGGAATCAAATCACCAACCTCCTTCTTGTAAGGCAAGCACTCTTCCATTGAGATAGCACCCTTTCAAAATTGGGGAGAGGAGCAATATGAACAACCAAATTGAATCATTTGTAATTCTAAGAAAGTACAATAATATCCAAAAACAACAATGCTTAAAATCCAATTTATTTTCAAAACACACTGATAAGCACAACAATCTACCATAATAAGGCAACAAAATATCCAAAACCAAGCTATCTCTTCACTAGCCTACTAAGATCTTCTCCAAACCATATATTTAATTCATTTTGTACTTGAAAACAAAAAAGCTATGAAGAGAATTTAAAATGAACTACTGGAAAGAACTAATGTGCAAATAAATATCCTTAAATAAGAAAGTATTTCAATGGAAAAATTCAGTTTAAACATATATTAGAATTAGAATTCAAAAGTAACTTTTCTTATGTCCATTAACACCGGTACTTGCCATAAAATAAATACCTGAAGATAATTGCTTTGCTCGTAAAGGTTTGAGAACATAATGCAAGCAATATTGCTTCATGTGAAGGTCGAAGCTTTATTAACCCGTGTCAAATGAGAATGCAGTCATGAAAGTCATTATGCTTGTCATAATCAAAAAGATGGTAATACATGAAATCCAAGTACCAATACAACCCACCTAATAAGTTCCAAATAGGATGCTCATACATATACATAAATTGCGACATGAATTTTCTAAATCATCCGTGGAATGCTTAGCTATCAAGATCTTTATCCTATCAATCTTCTAAAATTCAATGCCTGAGAACATTTTTTGTACTTCAGACATCCTACAATAGACGAAGAATTTATACTCCATTTTACATCGATATCATGGGCTAGTCCTTTCCTTAAATGTTCATTGGGATTCCTCCAACCTAGACAACACATGGGTTCACTGGCTGCATAGCATAGTGTGTGGTTTGTTCGACTGTCCCACAAGCTGCGGGTTTTTTCATGGTTTGTTATCTCACTAGCTGCATAGCATAGTGTGTGGTTTGTTCGACTGTCCCACAAGCTGCGGGTTTTTTCATGTTTGGCTATCTGTGAAGGGCTCCCTTTCATGGCTAGTTGTCAAAGAGTGTTTTATCTAATGGTCTCTATCCCACTTGTCATCATATTCAGAAATGATGAAGCATATGTTCAGGGATTCCCATTTTTTGAGAGTTGTTGGAATGACATTCAGGATCAGTATTTAGTCCTCCTTTAGGGGGTGGTGCATTGGTGGGAAATTTTTTTTAGTGATTGCATCTATATGGTTCGCCCACCTTTCATTGGTATTTTGTAGTCTGTGGATGTCTGTGTTGTTTTCCCTTTGGAAATATTTGTTGTAAAGATGTTTTTGATAATGAGACTAGTTCTTTGTATTTTTTTGTACCATATGAATGGATAAGTTATGCATGCAATTGTTAGACAAAAGGTTTTTCTCAATAAAGATTCCAGGTCCTTACATGTAGTAACATACTCTGATTTTCTTTTTGATTTAGTACTCGCGATGAAGAGGATATAAGATCACCGTATTCATTGTTCAGGTTCCACTTATTGTTTTGCTGATGTAAATTTTTTATGTATAAGGAAAAATGAATGACATAATATCCCATTCATGGTAATATCCCCTACCTTTGAAACAAAGGAATTAAAGACCAACCCTTCCATCCATTCCTAGTTTAGTGACTAGTTATCAGTTGGTAGGCCACTAGCCTATTCCTCACTTTAGGGATGGTTTGCTAATATCTAGGTGCCTGCCTACAATGAGTTCACCAATTGCAAAGTTGTGATCTACTATTCATGGGAGTATCCTTTGGATCAGAAACAAGGTCTTTGAAATCCAGAAATTAAAGACATGCCCTTCCATTCATTATGGGATTAGTGACTAGTTTGTTGAACAATAGTAGTTCCATACGTTACCACTTACCTATGAGGACATCATAAACAAAATTTCTATCCATATACACAGAATAAATTCTTCCTAAACTTGATGTGCAAGTTCCCAACAAGCAACTTTGATTGTAAAACTTCAAAACAATTTACAGATTGGATTATTGAAATCAAGATCAACACCCCAGGCTGTAATTGATATATATATATATATATATATATAAGGTCAATATCTCAGGTGTACTAGAGTATCATCCCCCTTCTATTGATGTGATCATTCTACTGACAACACTCTCAAATCAAGTAGATTTTAGAGTTATAAAAAGTGATGATCCTTTTGGAACATGCTACCATCAGAGTAGCATTGTTGTTACCACTTGAAATTATGACCTTCATAGCTAAAAAGTTCTTCATAAGGAACATCACCTCACAGGAACCATTCCAACAAGTGCTTCCTTGTTTTTGGACAAACTCATAGACATAATGACTTGTTTGGTTTTTTGAGATTGAATGCCTCAAGGGAATGAGGAAGCATACATATTTTAGCTTAATTTTTGCAGTCATAATGAATCTACGAAGATACAATGGAAATAAATTTTGGGAGTTTGAAGAGATTTTTGTGTCTATGGAAGAAGCTCTTCTACTTGGAATCTTGCACATGAGTTGGTGAAATATCTCTTTAAATTGCTTATGTTGAGCATGTACACCTCCACCGTGAAAACAAAAGAAATAGGTCGATGATCAAAGCATTTTGATGATAATATTTAGAGATTGAATTACAAGGGGATCTACAAGCACATCCCAATAGAATATATGTGGTTTAAACCTTGCGCAATCTTAGCATTGCTTTGTCATATCATTCACTTTTTATATTTGCATTTTTTCTGTTAGCATTTGAATGAAATAATTATTTCTAGGTCCTATGCAACTTCTATGATAAATATTTGGGATGAATTTAGTTTCCCTAGTTGTCAAGGTGTAGGAAGATGGAAAATATTTTGGAGGATTTTCAAGGTGATGGAAAGCGTACCAGTTGTGTCAAATTGCTAGATTTTCCTCGGGGGGCTGCTGCATTTGAATTTAGAGCAAAAAAAAATTATGGGGTAAGGGTGGAGCTTACTGTTTCGAACATTGGGATTGTGCATTGTGCGATAGACTATATTGAAATGATAGATGAATACAGGGAAGAAAAATTGCAAGCAAAGGCTAAAGCATTCCTTCATAAAGTTGTCCTTCATCAATGGAAAGACTGCATCCAAGTCCTTCAAAGTTGTGAGCCCGTTCTTGCTAACGCAAAGGAGCTGCAAATAGTGAAGAAATGTGTGAGTGCTCTAGCTATGATGGCTTGTACATATCCAAGCTTGTTCGGATGGCCTATGATGATGTATGGTTCTTTACTACTTGATGCAGGAGCATATTCTCTCATCAATACTTTTAATGACTGGTCATACCTTAGGGTCTCACTATAATCCAAAAGAAGAGTATTTTGTAAAACAAAATTATGTAAATGTCCATAGTTTCCAAGTATAGTGTTAGAAGGTTATAAATTTTTGATTCATCAAATCATGTAACAAAGTCCACACTTTGTGGCAACATCTCGATGGATACTTAAAATTTGAGATTATGAGTCATCTTTTAAGATAGATTCAAATTCTATGTTTAGAGTTAGTTTCCATTAATATAGGAAGTTTTGTTAGGGTTTTAGAGAGATGAAAAGAAGAGCTCTGGGAAATACATTGTAAGTGATGAGCTCAGAATATAGGTACTCCATGGATGCCTTTTATTCCACACATAAGAAATAAAGGATAAGAAAGCACCTCTTTTTGTATGGAAGAATGCATTTTGATTAACTATTAAACATAGTAATTTAGAGGTTATCTTTTCTTATGTTTTAGAGTTTCTAATCACTAATCATATGAATAAAGACATGTGTGACAGGGCATCAGTGACATGGAAGAATAACCAGCGACCAAGCTCCAAACTGAAGATCGCAAGAGACACAACGATCCAATTTCCTCTTGATTTGTAGGAAGGAATCCTATTAAACCGGATCGTTATTTTCTATGTAGAGCTAGGTTAGAAGTAAGGATAAATAGGGACCTCTTGGGTAGCAGGGGGTCTAGAGACATTTTCTGAAAAAACATCTTCAACATTTTTGCAGTTAAGACATTTTTCGTTTTACCTATTCTATAACATGTATTTATGAATGGATAATGAAATACCAACGCTCTATTGATCTCATGAGTTCATAAGTTTCTTTCCCTCCTGAAATACATGTTGGGGAGGGACCCCTCAAAACATAGATCAGGAGTTTCGTGTTTCATTTCAGGTATTTTTCATGCATTCTACTTAATATTTCTAATGTAATTATGCATGAATTAACTTCATCATTCATTTAAATATCAGAACTTTATTTCAACATAAACACTATTCTTCCGTAGTCTGATAACACTGCGTCCGTAGTTTTGTAATACACTGTTTGTAGTCCTGTGCATGCCATCCACACAGGCCATTTTCATATTTGAATTTCAACGTTTTAATGGCATTTCCAAAAGATATTAGATCTATGGTTTCGCACCTATAAGATAATAAATGATGATTGCTGATAGGACGGACCTCTACCTGCTTAGATTAGATTAAAGATTTTTTAAACTAGATTTATGCAGGCTTTCCTTTCTTGACTTGATAGAATAGATTTACAAATTTTCAGCACTCAATTCAATAGAACATGATCTAATTGTTTTCAACATTCAATTTGATAACATAGGATTTATATGCTTTCGTGTGTTGCATAAATAAAATAGAATTTCTAAAGCTTTCTTTGAGCATTTCCTTATTTTCCTGCTTTCATAGATCAATACTTCAAACTGTCTTAGGATAGTCTTTAGGACACTTATAAATGACAAAAGATCCTCCTAGAGTGCACATACAGTTCCGAGTACCTCTCAAGTTTGTACACTCCTTGGTCGATAATTAAAGTATACTTCTGGTATAGCTACCCATTCCTGGAGTCCACCAATTTTCGGCATAGTTGTCGGGGAGGTGCTTAAACTATAGGAGACACATTCTTATTAAATAAAAATGAAAATTTACAATGAATGCCTCGACGAAAGAGGGATAAATTTGGATGCTTCCTAGCTAACCGCCCTATGAGTGACAATAGTTCTGAGTACTCTCAATTTGAATTCCTCAACTCTAACGAAGAAGTTGATTCCATCTACGGTCAAAACTATGATAACTTATTTGCTAGCTCTAGTTCAAATGACACTATGGAAGATGAGGAAAAGGAACACAAAGAACTATTTACTTTCCCTATTAGTGTACGTCTTGGGAATGCTAGAATGAAAAATATCAACCCCAATAATATGCCAAACTTCCATGGCCTAACCTCAGAGGACCCTAACACATTCTTATTTGAATTTGAGGCACTCTGTAGATCCTTTAGTTATACAACTAATGCAAAAAAATTGAGTCTCTTTCCTTCTACATTAAAATATATATCATTCAGATGGTTTATGAGTCTCGAGGGAAACAATATCTTCACCTCGGACCAGATGAAACAATCCTTCCTGGAAAAATATAGGGATTACTGTAAAGAAAAAGACACAAGAGATGAAATTTTCAGGATGCAACAAGGAGAAAAAGAATCCTTAGAGGACTATGCACAATGCTTTCAACTCAGTTACAAATGAGCTAGTCATTGTACCCTAGATCAGGAGTCACTGGAAGTTATCCTTCTTAGAGTAATAAAGGAGGAATATCTAGAAGTCTTGAACCTGCTAGGAGATGGGGATATATTCTAGAAAACCTATAATCAAATTCTACAAATCTTCAAGAACTATTTGAGATCCAAAAAATGTAAAAATGGAATACGAGATACACATCCATTAACTGGAGGGTCATCCTTTTTAGGACCAAGCCTCACAAAGTATGACTTAGGAAATCTTCTCGATGATATGAAAATTGATATCCTTCAGTCCCTAGCAATGTAGTTAGTTGCACTCCAAATATAAAAGAAATAGGACAAGATCAACCAAGGACTAGCAGTATTTTTCCCACGTTGCAGGAAGATACATGAAAAGGGACAATGCCCATTAAATGCAATAGAGATCTGTGGCCTCTGCACAGATGATCATACTACTGATAAATTCCCTTTTCTACCATCATGCAAAGCTGCCATACAGGATCCTACATCCGAAGGTACTATGGAACAACAATGCTTCATTAATCAGAGAAAGAATAATTTTTCTTGGCCCTTCCATCCCAACAACCAAGGATATTTTAATCAAGGAAGTAATCAACAAAATTGGAACCCTTCAGCACCAACTACATGGCCACCTCAAGAAGATCCAAGCCAATGGCAGCAAAACCAAACACTGCATCAACAACCATATTACACACAACCTTATTCTCCATACCCCCCACCTTTGTATTAGCCACAGACGAATTATGGAAGTCCATACCCATATTCAGCGAATTGGAGGGCTCCATTGCAACCACGCATCATACCGCCCCCACAGAACCAACCACCCCCAGACCACCTCCAATCCCTTCCCAACTGGTTCCGAATACAAATAACAATAGAGTAGGGAAACAACAACCCTATAATAATGAAGTGGTGCAATTTCCTACCTATATCGTGGATGTACTTGAAATAAATGAAATCAATCTCAAATTTGAAAAAACGTTGTAGAGCACCCATCCAAAAAATAATCAAGAACATATTCATCAGGAACAAACCACATATCCCACACCACAACAAGGAATGGTGACACGCTCTCACGAAGAAGAAAAGCAACCACAAATACCAAATAGAATCCCTCCATTCCCTAAGAAAATGATACAAAACACCAAAGAGGAGGAGGAGAATGCTATACTCAATCAATTAAAGTATTTAAACATCCAAATCCTCATTTTGTAAGCAATAAGAGATCTGCAAACCAATCACTAATGCGTGTTCAATGGTATCAAAAGTAAACTCAGTGGGTACCCAATCATCTCACGGAGGCCATGTCTAGCAACAGCAGATGCCTATATAGGATATCGATTGGGCAACATGACAATCATGAGTGGGCAGGCTAGAAAAAAGATCATGATATATCCTCTAGCAAGAAAATCCATATACATGGAATATCAAAATTGGGAAGATGAGTATGACATTTTAAATGATCAAAACATACGACCTATTCTTACTATAGAAGCAACCCTAACTTTAAAGGCTAACGATGAAGATGGTCATTTAGATAGATTTATACAAAATGTATCTCCTAATCATGATTTTCTTGGAGAAATTTTTGAAATAGATCAGCAACAGGAAGTTCAGGATTCTCCCCACAACACTAAACAAATGTGGGAAGAAGTGCTCTCACATGAACAACAATCACCACAAGTCAAAATAGTTGAGGTCCTTCCTTGAAAAAACATCAATATTAACCCAAATTTGGATCCAGAACAAGTGCAACAACTCATGAAATTACTCTCGGAAAACAACAAGGCTTTTGCGTGGACCTATACTGATATGGAAGGCATACACCTAGACATTTGTAAACATTATATATATATCAAAGAAGGTGTTGTACCCATGAGACAACCACAAATAAGAATGAATCCAACATTGAAAGATATAGTTAAAGTGGAACTACAGAAGTTATTAGATGCAGAGTTCATCTACCCGATCTCAAATAGTGAGTGGGTCTCACCATTGGTCATAGTGCCTAAGAAAGGAGGAAAGTAGAGGATTTTTGTAGATTACAGGGAATTAATTAAATAAAGCAACTAAAAGAGACCACTTCTCCCTACCATTCATTAACAAATTGTTGGACACCCTGGTTGGAAACAAGTTCTTCTCATTTTGGGATGGATTTAGTGGATACAACTAGATCCAAATCCACCCTGCTAACCAGGATAAAACAACACTTACCTGCCCATAAGGCTCATATGCATAAAGAGTACTACCATTCGGACTCTGTAATGCTCCAAAAACATTTGAAAGGGCCATTCTGAGTATATTTTATGATTTTATTAATGATCAAATGGAAGTCTACATGGATGAATTCACTCTGTATGGTAATTTTTTTTTACAAGCATTGCGGCACCTTGAATTGGTCCTAAAGAAAATGCATTGAAATGAGCTTATGCCTCAGTAATGATAAATGCATGATGTTGATGCAAGAAGGCATAGTTTTGGTACACCATATCTCCCAAAGAGGCATTGAAGTTGATCAAGAAAAATTCATAGTTATTAAAACACTTCACCCACTTGTCAAACAAAGGGATGTGTGTAGTTTCCTTGGGAAAATAGGCTACTATATAAGATTTATAGAAATTTATAGCAAAATTTTTGCACCTATGTTTTCCCTTCTGACAAAGGATATAAAATTCATTTAGACCAACCATTGCATGCCAGCATTTGATCAACTAAAAGAGAGGACAATCACAACACGAGTCCTTCAAGGGCCAAAGAGGAAACTACCATTCCACATCCATTAAGATGCTTCAGACAAAGCCATTGGCTCAGTACTTGGACAATAAGAAGAAAGGAGACCTTACGTAATCTACTACATTAGAAAGAACTTAGTAGGAGTAGTACTCAATTATACAGTCAGAAAAAAATAATTTTTGGCTATCATACATGCTATAAATAAACTGAGGCTCTACATCATTGGGTACCCAGTATTTGTCGATACTGATCATTCTGGAATCAGGTACCTCATGAATAAACCCAATAATAGTGCTAGAATTATTAGATGGTTACTCCGCTTGCAATAATTTGATATAACAATCCTGGACAAGTTAGACAAGTATAATGTGGTGGCCGATTTTCTGTCTAGACTAACCCATGCACAGGACAATGAGTTGGTCAATGATAATTTCCCTGATGAACACATATTTGCAATCTCCACACAAATTCCATGGTTTTACTATAGAGAAAACTACTTGGTATGTGGCGAATTTCCACAACATTATAGCTATCAAGAAAAATGTAGAATCATCAGGAAGAGTGCAACCTATACATGGATACAAGGAATGATTTTCAAGAAAGGGCCTGACCAAATATTAAGGAGATGTATTAGAGAAAATGAATTTCATGATATACTCCATGCTACTCACAATGAGCCTTGTGGAGGCCATTATGCTACAAAAAGAACAACTTATAAAGTACTGCAAACTAGATATTACTAGCCGACACTACACAACGAATCCTGTGATTATGTATCTCATTGTGATGATTTCCAACGCATGGGGAAGCCTACACAAAAACAATATATGCCTCTACATCCCCAAATATCTTTGGAAGCATTTGAAAAGTGGGGATTTGAATTTGTTGGCCCATTCAATCCCCCATCAAATAAAAAAATCTACATTTTAGTATGCACTAACTACCTTACAAAATGGGCAGAATTGGTGGCACTTGCAGCAGTAAATGAAACAAATGTAGCCACATTCTTTACAAAACAAATATTCCACAGATTTGGAGTTCCAAGAGATTTAGTTTCTGACCAGGGGAAGTAGTATACATCCAACGTCATCGAGGACCTACTTCGAAGAAACAAATTCAAACATAGAAGGTCCTCCTCCTACCACCGTCAAGCTAATGATCAAGATGAAGTGACAAACAGAGAACTTGTAAGAATTCTGACAAAAACAATCCAACTACATAAAAGGGATTGGGTAGACAGATTGAGTGAGGTAGTTTGGGCTTATAACACAACATGGAAAACAACAACAGGATTTACACCATATGAGTTGGTATATGGAAAGAAAATAATGCTCCCCATTGAATTTGAAATTAAAATATTGAGAATTGTAGCCAGCTTAAACATGCAACTTTTATAAATACAAGAAGAACGTATACTCCAGCTAAACCAACTGGATGAGCACCACCAAGAATCCCTTTCCCACACTGAAATTATCCAGCAGGAGAGAAAGAAATGGCATGGCAATAACATCAAACAAAATAAATTCAAAGAAGGTGATTGGGCACTACTATATGATTCCATGTTTCAAAATTTTCAAGGAAAACTCACCACTAGATGGCTCGAACCCTACATCATTGACACAGTCCATGACAATGGAGCAGTCAAAATCACAACAATAGATGAAACATAATTCCCCATGTTGGTGAATGGACATAGACTCAAATTATATAAGAAACCACAGTGTAGGGAGGAGTTCACACAAACACTCTATAAAAAAAATCTAATGCTGATAGAGGACATAGATAATCACTAATTATTGTTAAAAAAATTTGAAAAAGTGAAAAAATAAAATAAAAAATTGAAAAAATAAAAAATGAAAAAATGAAAAAAAAGAAAGAGAAAATTGAAAAAAGAAAACATAATAAACCAAGCAAGCACCCACACAACTGAAATAAAACCAAGCAGGCTAAATAAAGAAGACAGAAAAGAACATCACATGAGGAAAGACAAATCAAGCGAGCTAGGAAGAAAATTTCAGCAAAGCAAAGGAAAAATAATGCAAGCGAGCTAGCAAGCAAATTTAAGCAAAGCAATGAAAATAAATTAACCGAGCCAGAAAGCAAATTTTAGCTAAGCAAAAGAAAAAATTCAAGCAAGCTAGCAAACAAATTTTAGCAAAGGAAATGAAAAAAATCAAGCAAGCAGTGCAACATCCAAAAGAAATATTTAGCAAAAGAAAAGCCAAATCAAGCGAGCCAGAATAAAAGTCAAACAAGCAAGAGAAAATATCAAACCATCCAGATATAAATGTACAACTATAGATATACCGAAAATTACTCAAATGAAGAGTTAACCTACTACAGAACCCTCAGTCCGCATGAAGACGCCGACATCATTAGCTAAGGTATGCAAAACATAAGAGGTAATCACTAAATTCCTTTTTGTATTCTCAATCAAATCATTCTCCCTGTACAAAAGATCATTTCTCAGTTGAGGTCAGCTTTCAGATAAATACGACGGCATGATTTAAGAGTATCCCTATTGTATAATGATGACAGAACGGTTCAGAGTATCCCTATTATAGAATGATGACTGACCAACAAGTAGCCTTACTAGGTCATGATGGCTCACCGCATCCAAGTTCCCCATATCCCACAGCCATATCCTTTGATAATCAAGCACCAACGAGAGTTTGTGCAATGATGAGAGTGAATGCATAAGTTAAGAAAATAAGACAAATATGGATAAGTAAGAAGACCCAGCGGGCAATATGAGTTTTCTCATAAATGAGAGATACAGAAGGAAGGACTTGACACTCATCCAAGAGACCAGCGATTGAACCCAAGCAGGAAAGTAATTCATTCGCCCTAATATTTGTGGTTTGATAATACCCGACAATTACAAAAATGACAAAAGGGTTTAAGAAAAGTGAACCAGAGGACCACACACCCATATATGAAAAACCTTAGGTGTTGACCATCCTCCGCACAACAGGATGAATGCCATTTATTACTTTCCTGAGAGGTTATGATACAAAAATAGCTTTAGAGTTTACCCGAAACCTGAAACATATCAAAGAAGAGAAATACGTTACTCGGGTAAGGGGGTTGTGCATCAGACTAGATGAGGATTCAATTGCAAAACATACATGCTTCCCATTAGGGCTGCATTGGGGAAGGGATGATAGAGAATCCAACCTGAGGGAAAAATAAACTTTCTTTGGACATGGTGACAGCTATGAAGAGGATAAAAATGGTGTTAAAAGAGACACTATGCCTAGACCCTTGGATGAGGTGGCTTCCATCATCCTAAAATATATCACATGCACAGGAAGGCTTAGATACATTCGAAATTTTCACTTCAGACTTTTGGACCTTCTCAGGAATAGGGCTAGATCAAGTCGAACAACAACATCACTATCCCTTTCTACCTTCTGCAATCCCTCTGGGAGATGAGGAGGAAGGTTGTGCAGGGAAAGGAGGACGCATTGTCCCATAATGGTATAATAAAGTTGCTCATTTGCAAAGAATTGAAGGTTCAAACCCCAGATATCTCATGGGAAGAGTTCATCTTGGTCTCAGCTGAAGATGTCCAAGGAATGAAAGGAATGCAAAAGGCATGCATAACCCTTGTCTCGGGATCAAAAGAGGAAAATTATGCCACTACGTCAGGTGCCAAACGAAAAATCGACCTAGACAGTGAGAGTGATAATGAGGTTATGGTTGAAACTCTTATCAATAGAAACCACTCTCGGGATACCTCCCACCAGAAAACATTAGGAACACCTAGTAGCAATCAAAGCAAAGAGGCAGAGTGGGAGGTTGGCAGAGCAAGCCTAAGCCAAGCAGATGAAAGGGAAAGGAAAAGAACCAAGCCCCATGGCGCAAGACTTGTCAGATTCTAGAGATAACGGGGAAAAATAGGATGATCCTTCGAAACCTATTGAGGAAGACACCTTCCAACAAGACATTAGGGATGAGAAAATGAACACTGAAGACAATGAGAAACTGACTAAAGCATTGAACAAGCTGCAAAGGTCAAAGAGGAGATGGAGCTTTGAAAATTGAAGCATGGCTCCACAGAAGCCAACCCATTTCACCAGCATCACCACCAATTATACATGAGAACACCCAAATATTAAAAATGCAGCATGCAGGTAAACTAAAGCTGATGGAGCAGTAGAATTCAACATGAAAAAAAAAATCAGCCAAGCCCAGGAAGAATTGACCTAGAGAGACCAGAAAATCCTACAAATTGAAGACACTTTAGCCATGACTGCCAAAATTTATGAGCAAATACTCGGGTTTAGGCCACCATCTAGGGTCTACATAGTATACCTAAAAGAAAAATGGGGTCGGCTCCAATTGCATAGGATAAAGGAGGGTTTACACTTGGAATTAACCACTCCTAAGCAGTTTGTAGACACCTCCCTAGCTTTCACTGAGCTAGAAAAATATTAGTTAAATGTGAATTCTTCCTGCATAATTTTGTGGTACCAAACTCACCCAATTGGTCACCGAACCCCTACATGGGTGACTTCCAACTAAGAGCACTATGATCTCGGATGAATCATGAAATAGAAAGATCCCAGGATGTTCACCTCTACTATGCAAAAGAATGGCAGAACCGACTTTGGATCAGGGATGACGCTACACATCCCAAGAAGGTAATTCATGACCATTTGGCTATAACCTCTGATGAAGATTTAATTTCCATACTTCTCGAAAAGCAACAGGAAGCAATCTCACATTTTGACAACACCACCCAAAGCACCTACAATGAAGTTCAAGAAGCTATCGATGAGAGGCAGAGGAAAATCACAAAGGACTTGAAAAAGAGGGAGCCTCACTCCCCCCTTAGGCTCGAAGTCGCACTCACCAAAGCAGGGTTCTACATGGATTCTTTAATAAAGAACCAACTCATATGGATAGGAATGAAATTAAGCCCACCTTTCTTTCTTCCTCTAGCTATTATGGAAGAGATTGATGAAGATGAGGAAAAGAGAGTGTGGGCCAAAGATGAACTAAGATAAGGATACTATAGACAGGAAGCAGCTCCTAGAGTTGTTTCCTAGGATATCAGGGAGGCTGTCATGGAGCAGGATGTGTCACCCAAGGATGGGTGACATCTTCAAGTCCGGGAGAGATGATGAGCTTAGAATATAGATACTCCATGGATTCCTTTTATGCCACACATAAGCAAGAAAGGATAAGAAAGCACCTATTTTTGTATGGGAGAATGCATTTTGATTGATTATTAAATAGAGTAATTTAGAGGTTATCTTTTCTTATGTTTTAACATTTCTAATAACCAATCATATCAATAAAGACATGTGTAAGAGGGCGTCGGTGACATGGAAGAATAACCAGTGACCAAGCTCCAAACTGAGGATTGCAAGAGATACAACGATCCCATTTCCTCCTGATTTGTAGGAAATAATCATGTTAAACAATATCATTATTTTCCATGTAGAGATAGGTTAGAAGTAAGGATAAATAGGGACCTCTTGGGTAGTAGAGGGTCTGGAGACATTTTCTGAAAAACAATCTTCAACATTTTTTCAGTTAAGACATTTTTTGTTTTACTTATTTTGTAACATGGATTTATCAATGGATAATGGAAGAACAATGTTCTATTAATCTCGTGAGTTCATAAGTTTCTTTCCCTCCTGAAATACATCTTCGTGAGGGCCCCCTGAATATGTATATCAAGAGTTTCATGTTTCATTTCAGGTATTTTTCCATTCATTCTACTTAATATATCTACTGTCATTATGCGTGAATTAACTTCAACAGTCATTTAAATATCAGATCTTGATTTCAACATAAACACTCTTCTTCTATAGTTCGATAACACTGCATCTGTAGTTTTTTAATACACTATGTGTAGTCGTGTGCATGCCATCCACACAGGCAATTTTCATATTTGAATTTCCAAGTTTTTATGGCATTTCCAGAAAGATATCAAATCTATGGTTTCACACCTCTAAGATAATAAATGATGATTTCTCATAGGATAAAACTCTACTTGTTTAGATTCGATTCAAGCTTTTTCAAACTAGATCTCTGCATGCTTTCCTTTCTTGACTCGATAGAATAGATTTACCAGTTTTCAGCAATCGATTCAATAGAACAAAATTTGATTATTTTCAGCATTTCAATTTGATAAGATATAATTTATTCACTTTCAGCATTTTGATTTGATAGATAGGATATAACAGTTTTCAGCAATCAATTCAATAGAACGGGATTTAATTGTTTTCAGCATTCAATTTGATAACATAGGATTTATATGCTTTCGTATGTTGCATAAATAAAATAGAATTTGTAAAGATTTCTTTGAGCATTTCCTTATTTTCCTGTTTTAATAGATCAATACTTCAAACTGTCTTAGGAGAGTCTTTAGGACACTTAGAAATGAAAAAAGATCCTCTCATAGTGCACATACAGTATTGAGTACCTCTCAAGTTTGTACACTCCCTGGTCAATAATTAAAGTATAATTTTGGTATAGCTACCATAAGTAGGTACCCATTCCTAGAGTCCACCAATAAGCCTACGGGAACTTCTAGAGGAGAACAAAGATGACCATGATATGTTGAGTCAGGGCACAGGATTTGACTAGGGTTTTTTTGTTGTACATGAATAATTGCATTTTGTTGTTGATGGAAAGAGGATATAGCATTTATGTATTGATGATATGCATTTTTTAGTAAATCCTGCATGTTGAAGTATTTAATTTGATCAATTTATCTGATGAGGGAGAATCCTATTTGCAGTGAAATTCCCCTTTGAAGGATTATCAAGGAGAAGAGAACTAGGCATAATTTTCTTAGTATGCAATTCCAGTCCTAGGGGATTTGAAACCGGAACTCTTGAGAGAGATGGATCTTGAAATCAATTCAATGGTTGTTGAGAAATGTGTTGATAGAACTAAGATTAAAGAAAGTCCGTGAAACATGGTCTTGTGGCAGAGATTCGATGGGAGAATATCAAATCTCATTATATTGATATGTGGCAGCAAGACAAAAAAAAATTGAAGATGAATACCTGTGGGTGGACCAAGTAAAATATTACTTGGGAAAGAGTGATAATCAAATTGGATGCTATCAAGAAAAGAGGATTCAATAACCTATGAACATGGTGAATATCTATTGCATTAGAAGGTTGAGGTCTCGACATAATCAAAGACTGATATTTTAAATGATATAAGCATTAAATGGAATGGGATTCCTGTGAAGAAGGGTTTTAGAATCTGTAGGAATCAGTTTGTAACTCAGTTTGTACTTGTGCATTGAAAACTGTGTGAAGAACAATCAATGGAATGTGCATTGGGAGAGATATCTAGGTGAAGGTTTTATTTGGGAATGAGCAGCGATGTGGAGGAGCATAAGTGGAGAATCGATTTGAAAAAATCGAATAGTAAAGTTCCTAGATAGTGAAGTGATTGATGTGTGCGCAGAGTGAGATCTAACTAGTTTTTATCATAGGTCAAATACACCTATGAATGTATTCAAGTTCATAGTTGTAGGAACATGAATTTCCTGTAACCCCATTTGAGGGGAAGTAGTTTGGGAAGAAATTTTTTAAGTATATGACCTAGTGTTGGTGGCATTAACAACCTACAATCATTTTGGTCGCCATGACTACTATTATTATTTGGATGGCCTCTAATGATATATGTTTCAATTAATACTATTGTTGAACATATCAAGTGTTGAGATATTGTAACTTCTAAGAATATTATATTTGTACTTTATTATTCTGGAGATGTTTCATTCCTCCGTGGAGACCCTATTGTATATCCGGAGATGTTTATTCCTTCGAGAGAATGTGGTAACTAGGGTTATTAGAACTCCCTAGTGGGGTCGGCCCTAAGTTAGATGCTTAGGGGTTATTAGACTCTCTTAGGAGAGGTTGGCCCACTTAGGGTGAAGAGTCAGTTAGAAGATGAGTATAAATAGAGGAGGTGTGTCCCTCATTCATCACTCATTCACTCACTCGTGTATTGCGCATAGGAGAGAGAGACATCTGCATAGGAGGACAAGGAGCTCTTGTTTGGGGACTACATTTTTGTATTGGTTGATTATCTATATTGAGGAAAGATTTGTTGGGTTTTCTACACTATGAGGGTTTCCTAGGGTAAATATTTGTTTATCTTGTGATTGTGTTTCTTTCAGTGATCTTGCTTGTGAATGTAGGCTAAAATTAACATGGAATCAAAGCTATCCTGAATAGGACATCTTTCACAAGGTGAAAATACCTCTCTCTCCTCCTCTAGTGAAAATTAGGGTTTCTACAAAAGTTGGAATTTTTGGATTCTATGAGCATGGCTAGATGCTCCTCCTAAAAATCAAAATTCTGAGCCCTTGATCAAAATTTTTGAGTAGGTAGAACGCCTGGCTTTGTCAAACCCTAGTTTGACTTTTGGACTAGATAACAAGAAAACCAGTAAATGAGGAAAACTACGAACCTGTGCCCCACTAAACTAGAAAAAGTGCGAACCAGAAAACCAGAAAACCTGTTACAGATCCGAAAGTTGTTGGTCAGATTTGAAGGGTGCAAAGTTGAAGTTTCGAGAAGTATAGTACACTCCGCGTCTATCCGATGTAGAATGGTTAAACAAATACTTGTGGGTGGATTTTCATGAAATTTTCTTCGCAACCTTTGGAAATGAGTTGCACGAGTGGTTATCAATACTCACAGAGTGAAAGGACTGTTTTTAAGAAGGAGCACCTACCGAGTGGAACCCGGGGCTTATTCAGAGGCTTAAAGACGTAGATAGTCAGCTCTCACGAGTAGTAGACTTTTGGGTTGATAGTATTTTAGAAGGCTTCATGACAAAGTTCATTGTGGACACACTGAAGTCCTATAGCGCAACATAAGAAGAATTCTTCAAAGGTTTTAGAGGTAAGTACCTCAACAATCTAAGTTTATATATATAAATGCTTTTAGCTAAGAAACCAGTTTTAAGAATGCAGTAAGAAACCTAGTTTTTTTGAGTCCGTAATGGTTGATATTATTTATAGTGATTCTGAAGAAGATACACACAATTTAAGAAGTGGAAAAAGATATAAGTATACCACCAAAAAGAATCCTAAAGAACTTGAATTTCGTGTAGAAACTGAGTTCCAACTTGAGACTAATAGCCAGACAACACCTTCATTAGCTACCTATCAGCCCATTACTCCTTAGAACCCTCCAGTCGTGAATACTGCACCTCCTATTCCATAGAATCCACCAGTTCACAATCCTCAAGTTGTTAATATTCCCAATCCTCAGAACATCAGTACTAGTAACACTACAGGAGTAAGTACCCAAAACATTCAGACTCATAACATTCTATGCAGTAGTATCCCTAACACCGCACAGAACACTGTACCAACTAGAAGGAGAATGACAGACGACATAAAACTGCCGATATTTAAAGGAACGGGTCTAGAAGAACCCAAGCAACATTGGTTTCTATGTGAAGCCATATGGAACGCCAAGCAAATCCAGGATGATGATGTTAAGCATGCACACCTCACCAATACATTTAGAGATAGAATATTAATTTGGTTCATGAAATATTATATCGGACGGAATAGGACCCTACCAGATATCAAGGCTTCTCTCTTAAGAAAGATTAAGAAACCAAAATCTGAATCACAATGTATAACAGAGCTAAAAGAAATTAAGCAGGAAACAACCGATTCAGTATGGGAATTTGACCAGAAGTTTAAAGCATTACTAGACAAAGTAAGCTTTGACATTGCACCATAACAACACCAAGAGTCATTCATAGTTGCGTTGTCACCACATATCAGATTGTCATTGATGCAATAGAAGGTTGTGTCCCAGACAGGATCCTTAGAGATCGCGATGAAGCTATAAGCTTCGCCGATAGGAGAAACGAGTCAAGGAATGATCTAGATCCAGAACGAGTTAGAAAACTTAATGCTACAACTCCAGGACATTAAGAAAGGAAAAAAAGTCAGAGAAGAGATCTGGTGTACAAAATGTAGAGCAGAGGGACAGTCCAAAGAACACTGTCTAGTTTTCAAAGATTACATTGATAGTGGAGCGCCAAATCCATTAAATTAGTAGCAAGGACCATGGTGTGAAATGTTGATGTAATTGTAACTTCAGAATGTATTTCACCTATGTATATTGTATTCCTATAGAGATGTTATTATTCCTCTATATGGAAGTGTTTGTATTCCTATAGAGATGTTATTACTCCTCTATACGGAAGTGTCGTCATTTATATTGTAAGTGCCGTAAATTATACTTGATGGGTTATTAGACCACCTTGATGGGGTCAGCCCTATATAAGTCAAGTGGGTTAAAGGTTTATTAGACATCCCTATTGGGGGTCAGCCCTGTCAGCATTATGTTATGTGGTTAAGTTAAGCCCGACCTAGTAAATATTATTAGGCAAGTCAAGTCAAGTATAAATAGAGTGCGGGAGGCACTTTATTTGATCATTCTATTCTTCACTCACACACTCATTGGAGAGTGGCACACTATTGGAGGAGGAGAAGCTGCTGCTAGGAGGACTATCTCTTGTACTTGGGTTGTATCATTGCTCTATCTATCTCTAAGGAAGTTGCGGGGTTTTTCACCTTCTTGGTTTTCCCTGGTGAAACTCTATGTCTCTTGTGTGCTTGCATTATTGTGTCCATGTTTGATATGTTGTAGATATGCTATACATGTTATTATCTCAGTTAAGATCCTAGATCAGATTGAAATTTATGCAAAACTAACATGGTATGAGAGCTAGCCTGAAAGAAGGCATGGTATGGCATTTATGACACTTGTTGCACTTGCGAAGCTAGGGGTTGATATAGAAAAAACCAGTCATCTTAGAACTTTCACTATAAATTCATTTTGGAAAATTTTAAGGATCTAAAAATATTATAGGTCAAAGATAATATCCCCGTGTACCTTGTGTCTGAAGGATAGCCTCTAATTCATTGTACTTTCATATTTATGATCTGTACAATATAGGGTTTCTGCCTCTTCCATATCTCAGTCATAAACAGGTGACCTAGGAAAAAAGGTCACAAATTGGGCTAGGAAGCTCGAAATGATTCGTAAAACATGGAAGGTAGGCCATGGATGGTACTTTCACAGGTATGATTCTCAGAGGCCGAAATTGAACCAGTGATACGTGGTACTCCATACAAGTTCGTTGTACTGTTTTATCCCATAAACAGGTCATGTTGCGACACTTTGCATAACTCTCTCTCAGAGAATACATTTGAGGTTAGACCTATGGGGTTGGAAATATAACATGTCAAATGATCCAGGAGGATCCAAGAAGGCAAAATTTTGAAGTCCTCCAATCTCAGCCAAACTAGCACTAGATCGAAGTGCTCGTCGAGACGATTCCAACGTCGTTCGTTTCACCTCAAACGGACTCCGTATGAGAAAGTTATCGCGTTCTGTTCTATAAGGTCAACAGGCAAATTTGGCAAAAAGAGGTGCCACGTGGCACCACTGACAAGGTGACACGTGGCATCTATACTGTACAAACATGGTGATGTGGCACCACTCAGAGGATGACACATGGCATCCATACAGTACGAACCAATCACAAGGTGACATGTGGCATGATGACATGGCATGCTACATGGCATGCTGATGTGGCATGATGACATGGCATGCTAATGTGGCATGATGACATGGCATGATAATGTGTCATGCTGACATGGCATGATGATGTGGCATGATGACATGGCATGCTGATGTGGCATGGTGACATGGCATGATGAAGTGGCATGATGACTAGCATGCATGCATTTGTGCTTGAAATGAGTTTTAGGACATTCATGCTTTTATTCATGAGAAATTGTAAAATGATTAATATTTTAAATGAGTGGAAAAATTACTCACATATTACTCATTTATTTTATTCCTTGAGTTGTTATGAAGTTAATGCATGGTTGTAACCAAAAACAAACATGCCATATTTGTAAAGAAGTTGTAACAAGTTGGTTTATGGTTGAAAAAACCAACATGCTATTTAAAAGAAGGATTTTGGTATGTAATGGATTATTGTTGGATTTTGTAAATGTCATTATGGGGAAGTAACTAAATGTGAAAACCCATGGACATGTGGGCATGAACCATATTTTGGTTTATGTTCTTAAAAGCCCAACCACATGAAAACCAACTTAGGGAAGTTGTAACCAAGGCCAAGATAGGCAAATTAGTTGCAACCAAAGGAATCCATGAGAGTCATGTGAAGAAGGGCAAGCCAACCTATATAAACCCATTCAATTGCCATTTGCCACTCATGCTTTGGAGTAGAGACTTTGTAGCTAAAGGAGAGAAGGGAGATTGTGTAGCTCTGCAGGAGGAAGGTACGAGTGTTTATACTCGTTTTACACCGTCTTCAGGCTTCGGAGTTGCTGGAAGCAGTCTTGTTGTGTTTTGGGCAGTGGTTCTCTTCCTGGCCATTGTCGCCAAGGTATCATTGTATTATTGCCATGTATTTTGCCTTTATGCTGAGATTATAGATCGGCCCTCCTATTGAGAAGCAGGCCCGGAGACGTAGTCCATCCTGGACGAACTCCGTTATCAACTTGTTGTCTTTATGTGTGTATTGTCTATGCTATTTGGTTCTCTTCTTATGGATTTGTGAGCTTCATTCATTCTCTTTATGCAATTCATGTTAACATCATAGAGTAGCAAAGATCTTGTTTTCGGATCATGTGGTATCAGAGCAGGTCTATTTGACGTTGGATTGTGAGTGTGGATGCTCACGAGGGCTAAACTGCAAGCTGGTGAGGGTACATTAGAGCCTTACAATTCCGATATCAGACATGCACACCGAAGGAGGAAGATGGATGCTAATGATGCCCGCATCGAGATGGAGGCAAACTTTCACAAGGTCTTCTATATGATGGCTGACAAGGTAGACAAGTTGTTTGCAGACTATGAAGAACGCATGGCAAAAGAAAGAAAAGGCAGTGAAGTAAAGAAGGAAGACAAAGAAGTGAAGGACAAAGGCAACGCTTCAGTTAACCAAGGGGAAGGTGGCGAAGAGCCCCCTGAGCCTCCCTCTTCACCTTCAGCTTCAAGCACAAGTTCAAGTGCTTCTTCCTCATCTGATTCTCAACATTCCAAGGTTCCTCACAAAGAGCCTCAAAAGAAGCCCTTATTGAAGCTCGATGTGAAGTTTGATTTTCCCATGTTCAATGGGGAAGCGAATGCAGAGAAGTTAAACAATTGGATAAGGCAAATTGAGGTCTATTGCCGAGTCCAGCAGATCGAAGAAGAAGATGTGAAGATTCAGTTGGCTTCACTTCGGCTGACAGGCACCGCACTTGTATGGTGGGAAAGCAAGCTTCAGCAAGGTAGCAAACAAATGGGTAATCTTCTCTCATCGTGGTCTGCTTTTATTTCTGCTTTACGTAAGCAATTTTATCCGTTGGGTTATGTTCAGAAGGCAATGATGGATTGGCAAAGTTTTAGAAAAGGAAAGGGTCAGAGTGTTCAGAGTTTTACTGAAGAATTTAGAAAGAAAGCTTTAGAATTGAATATTGCTTTAGATTCTCCTGACACTCTTTTGAAGTACATTGGTGCTCTTCATCATTATCTGCGCCATACTTTGCTATTGTTGAATCCTACTAGTGTGGATGAAGCAAGTGTTCAGGATACTCATCTTGAGAACAGGGGGAAGCATTTGCAAGAAGACCATCAGAAGAAGCCTTTCAAGCCCAACAACCATCACAAGTTCAAGAAAAAAGACAAGAGAAAGAAGACAGCTACTGCCAAGAAGGAAGGAGGAAAGCCCCATTGAAACCATTGCGATACTGATGGGCATGATGAAGAAAGTTGTTGGAAGTTGCATCCTGAACAAAGGCCAAAGCATTATGGAGGCAAAAAGAAGAAAAAGACCGTTGCAACAGCGCAACAAGATTTGGGTTCCGACTGAGGTGATGAAACCAGGATTACAGCCGTGGGAATGCAAGGTAACAAAACTCCTCATAATGGTTCAAGTTCTACTCATGTTTCTAAAGAAAATGATAAAAGAAGAAGTGAGTTGTTTCACATCAGAGTTGTGTCTAAGCATACAAAGATTGAAACATTATTTGATCCGGGTTCTCAAGTAAATTTGATCTCAGAATCAGTTGTTAAGAAGTTGGGCATACAGACTAAACCTCACCCCAAGCCTTATCCTCTTGGATGGGTATGTGATAATGCTAAGCTACAGGTGACTAAGCAATGCAGGTTAAGGTTTGCAATTGCTTCAAAGTTGATCGATGAGGTGGACTTAGATGTTGTTCCTCTTGACATCTGCGGTATCGTATTGGGAAGCCCATACTTGTATGATCGACAAGCAGTATTCTTTCGTCATGAGAACAATTACCATCTCACCAAAAATGGGGTGGAGTACATTGTGAGAGCTCACAGTATGAAGGCTAACACCACTCTTGTTAGTGCAGGACAGATGAAGAGACTCATCAACACTAATAAGAGATACATGCTCATGGTTGTGAGAGCAAAAGATGCCGAAGCATCCGATGCTTTCAAAGGTTGTGATCCTTCTCATAAGAAGGCTATGATTGATATTGTGGCTAACTATGATGAAATATTTCAGGAACCTACAGGTTTGCCTCCCAAAAGGGAGATTCAACATGATATTCATCTCCAGCAGGATGCCCCTCTTCCTAATGTGGGCATGTATAGGTTGTCCGCAGTTATCAAGTACAAGAAGGGTACTAGTAATAAAGTGGCAGATATGCTTTCTAGACCTTCTATTGTTGCATCTATTGTCTTGAAAAATGCTTCTTTATCCCATGAAAGTTATATTGAGCAGTATGCTACTGATGATGATTTCAAGGAGGTTTATGAGAAGCTAACCAATGGCACACAGGTGGAAGACTACTATTTGCAGAGAAAGTTGCTCTATCATTTGGGCAAGTTATGTGTTCCTATCAGTGAAAGAGTCCATGTAATACGAGAAGCTCATACTTCTCTTGTATCAGCGCATTTTGGGGTAGGTAAGACTTTCGCTCATTTGTAAAGACTTGTGTATTGGCCTCGCATGAAAGACATTGTAACAAAATATGTAAAGGGGTGTGTGATGTGCTCTACTTGTAAGCCCACTAATAGAAAATTGGGGCTGTACTCACCACTTCCTGTTCCTTCCCATCCTTGGGAAAGCATTTCCATGGATTTTGTGGGGGGTTTTCCTATGTCTAGGAGGGGTCATGACTACTTGTATGTGGTCGTGGATAGGTTTAGCAAGATGTGTTTTCTTATGCCATGTAAAAAGCAGATCACTGCAGAGCAGGCTGCTTCTCTTTTCTTTCAGCATGTATGGGTTCACTTTGGACTTCCTACGTCCATTATCTCGGATCGGGACTCCCGATTCCTTGGAGAGTTTTGGACAAAGTTATGGTGTATGATGGACACCAAGCTGAAGAGGAGCACCGCTTTCCATCCACAGACTGATGGACAGACAGAGGTAGTCAACAGGACAGTTGTCCATTTTCTTCGAGGCTATTGCAACAAGCATCCTAAGTTATGGGATGAACAGATCCAGTATGTGCAGCATGCCTACAACAGGGCTATGCATTCCTCCACTCAGAGCTCGCCATTTGAGACATGCTTTGGGTACTTGCCAAAGAATCCATTGGACTTGACTTATGGGAGAGAGGTTGATTCAAGCGCTTCCAAGGATGAAGACAAAGCCCGTAGGTTCATTCAGAGAGTTCAACAGGTACATCAGGCAGTGCAAGAGCAGTTGGAGAAGAGTCAAGCCTAGTACAAGGCTCGCCATGACAAGCATAGAGTTGATCATCAGTTTCAGGTGGGAGATCAAGTGTGGCTTCACATCAGCAAGGAGAGGATGAAAGGAGAAGGCAAGAAGCTCAAGCCCATTAGATATGGTCCCTTCACCATCTTGGAGAAGATTGGGACGAATGCTTTTCGCTTAGAGCTACCGCCATACATGCAGATCTACTCAGTGGTGAATGTGGAGAACTTGAAACTCTATGAGCCTCCCATGATCATGGATGAAAGGGAGAATGTCTCATTGCCATCAGTTGATGAATTTGCTCCTGAGTACATGGATGAGCTAAAGGAAGATGTCATCTTGGACAGAAGGACAAGGACTTCTCGCAGAGGTGATGTTGAGAATCTTCGAGTGGGCATCAAAGGCACTCATCCAAGCAGAGCCAAGTGGATTGAGAAGGAGAAAGTGAGGGAGCAATTCCCTCACCTATCTGTTGATTAGTAAAGGCTTTTGGAGGCCAAAAGCTTCTCAGTGGGGAGGAATGACCCAGGAGGATCCAAGAAGGCAAAATTTTGAAGTCCTCCAATCTCATCCAAACTAGCACTAGATCGAAGTGCTCGTCGAGACGATTCCAACGTCGTTCATTTCACCTCAAACGGACTCCGTATGAGAAAGTTATTGCGTTCTGTTCTATAAGGTCAACAGGCAAATTTGGCAAAAAGAGGTGCCACGTGGCACCACTGACAAGGTGACACGTGGCATCTATACTGTACAAACATGGTGATGTGGCACCACTCAGAGGATGACACATGGCATCCATACAGTACGAACCAATCACAAGGTTACATGTGGCATGATGACATGGCATGCTACATGGCATGCTGATGTGGCATGATGACATGGCATGCTAATGTGGCATGATGACATGGCATGATAATGTGTCATGCTGACATGGCATGATGATGTGGCATGATGACATGGCATGCTGATGTGGCATGGTGACATGGCATGATGAAGTGGCATGATGACTAGCATGCATGCATTTGTGCTTGAAATGAGTTTTAGGACATTCATGCTTTTATTCATGAGAAATTGTAAAATGATTAATATTTGAAGTGAGTGGAAAAATTACTCACATATTACTCATTTATTTTATTCCTTGAGTTGTTATGAAGTTAATGCATGGTTGTAACCAAAAACAAACATGCCATATTTGTAAAGAAGTTGTAACAAGTTGGTTTATGGTTGAAAAAACCAACATGCTATTTAAAAGAAGGATTTTGGTATGTAATGGATTATTGTTGGATTCTGTAAATGTCATTATGGGGAAGTAACTAAATGTGAAAACCCATGGACATGTGGGCATGAACCATATTTTGGTTTATGTTCTTAAAAGCCCAACCACATGAAAACCAACTTAGGGAAGTTGTAACCAAGGCCAAGATAGGCAAATTAGTTGCAACCAAAGGAATCCATGAGAGTCATGTGAAGAAGGGCAAGCCAACCTATATAAACCCATTCAATTGCCATTTCCCACACATGCTTTGGAGTAGAGACTTTGTAGCTAAAGGAGAGAAGGGAGATTGTGTAGCTCTGCAAGAGGAAGGTACGAGTGTTTATACTCGTTTTACACCGTCTTCAGGCTTCAGAGTTGCTGGAAGCAGTCTTGTTGTGTTTTGGGAAGCGGTTCTCTTCCTGGCCATTGTCGCCAAGGTATCATTGTATTATTGCCATGTATTTTGCCTTTATGCTGAGATTATAGATCGGCCCTCCTATTGAGAAGCAGGCTCGGAGACGTAGTCCATCCTGGACGAACTCCGTTATCAACTTGTTGTCTTTATGTGTGTATTGTGTATGCTATTTGGTTCTCTTCTTATGGATTTGTGAGCTTCATTCATTCTCTTTATGCAATTCATGTTAACGTCATAGAGTAGCAAAGATCTTGTTTTCGGATCATCAAACTACCACAAAAAGAATTTTCAGACCCTGTAGATCTGAAATTTCGGAATTACACTAGAAACAATCAGGTGCATATTTCTGTCAAAACAAAATTGGATTTTGAGCACCTTCATTCATGGCTACGGGAATTTAGGGTTTTGGAGAAAGTTGGAATTTTTGTAATCAGAGACCAAGGCTGGATTCTCCTCATCAAAATCGAAATTTAGAGACCAAGATCAAATTTTTTGGTTGCACAGAAGGCCGAGCTTGATCAAACCCTAATTCGCGACTTTGATCAAAAAGGTGAAAAATTAGGGCTTTTGCAAAAATGGGAATTTTTTAAATCTGTGACCATAGTTGGAAGATCCTTTGAAACATCGAAGTTTATAGCTTTGGATCAAAGTATTTGGTTGGGTGAAGCTCTGTGAAACTCAAACCCTAATTCAGGGTCCTCCCGAGTGAATCGAGAAGATTGAAAAGCAAATTCAAGGGGTGAAAACTTTGCAGTTTTCAAATTCTGAGTATACTAGGTTGATCAACTTATCAAGGCACATCTTTATATCCTTTCAATGTTTGAATTTTTAAGGTTTCCCTGACAAACCCTAATTGAGCTCAAGATCCAATTTCTACAAATCAAGTGGATTGGGTTAATCCTAGACGAGAATGGATTGGTCACCTGCATAAGTAAAGAAGTTCCATTTTCAGAGGGAAATGAGGCTAAGGCCTTACATAATAAGATTACAAGCAATCTCGACAAGTATGACTTATCCAGGTATGTTTTGAAATCTATTCATGATTAAGTTTATGTCTGTCTTCATTAAGATTAGTACAATCCTGATTAATTTTAGACTTGTCGTATCACCTTAATAAAAATATGAATGCATGATAGAAGATATTCATTGATTAGGGTTTTGACACTTATGATTTTACTAATGCATTGTGGTGTTGTATGAGGTTGATGTTGTCCGCTAACATGAAAGGTACATCAAGAAAGACAAACCATGTTCTAGTTCAAGAACATATGACCATGGTGACATGAAGACAAAGATTCATCCATTGTCATGGATCACATTGAAGATCTACTTATGAGGTATGTATAACTTGGTTGTATAATGGTTAACCTATGAGATATGCAGGTTACTAGCACAAGTAATTGAAGAGAACAAGAAGACATTATGTGGGTATGTTAGACATAACTAGCTAGCATGCTAATCCAAGTATGTTTTTCATGTATCAAGTTAGAATCCTACCTTGTGTTAGATATCTTATCTAAGTATACATGGCATGATTGATAATGATTGTTCATTGAAATTAGTAATCATCGGTTAAGGCATATTATGCTTCTTACTTTGATTGATGATATGACTAACCAGAAAAATCCTATGGTCAAATAGGAATATGCATAAGTAAAAGAATTGTGATATTATTATATGAAATGATATTGACCATACATGTTTAATATTATTGTGTTTTGGTAGCATTAAGATTATACTAATGAATGTATGATTATGTATGAGATCTGGAGGATAACACAATGATGATACTAGTAAGTATGCATAGTGATCGAGGATGGATATAAGTTCAAAGATAGGTAATCCAGGAAGCAAAGATCAAGAGGGAGCACACTCCAGTAATTCTTGCAAGGAATCAAATATTGAGAGGAGTCCACCTTACAACCAAACAAAGATAAGTATTTGAATTGTCATTTCTTGCATACTTGTTTGTTTAAATAATATTGCTCAATGATGTATATGCTTATGTTCCTAGACTTAGGGTGTGTATTATGCATATTAGAATAATTGCATTAAGGAACAATATACTACTAATATGCATGTGATGGGTAAGTGGCCTATGGCACTGTACAACATTCCATTGCTACTTATCTAGAATGAAACCTCTTTGTTGACATGTTGGGAGTTGTGCAAACTCTTAACAATGTTCTGGTAGAGATTGGAAGGCATCTAGAAAGTTACGAGATATGGATAAATGTTGTATTGAAGCATTAGATAAAATAATTGCATGACTGTATGAAATATTTCTTTATGTGTAAGAATTGTTCTGAAAACTATGAGATGTTTCTAACCATGCAATTTAACTTGCTTTGTAGGAAAGATCATATACCGTCACCTACAAAAGAAGGACTACAACATTTGTTCCAACAACGAAGTCCAAACTATCTATTGAAGATATTGAAGAATCTGAAGTTCCCAGAATACGGGATATAGTAAAAGGATGCCGTGGTCGAGAAGTACCAATCGATCATGTTTGGGATGTTTTCCCAAGACCTGAAGGGAATTTTGTTGTGACTTCCAAGTGGATCTATAATATCAAGCACGCTGCAGATGGTAGCATATAGAAATACAAGGCAAGATTTGTAGCTTGTGGATTCTCCCAGAAAGAGGGGATAGACTATGAAGAATTTTTTTCTCCTGTAGCTAGATACACTTCCATCAGAACAGTACTTGCTCTGGCTGCAGTAATGAAATGGAAGATACACTAGATGGATGTCAAGATAACTTTCTTGAATGGTGTAGTCGAAGAGGAAGTGTATGTGGAGCAGCCACTTGGTTTTGAGACACATGATAGGGAGTCATATGTGTGTAGATTGAAGAAAGCCTTGTGTGGCTTGAAGCAAGATCCTAGAACTTGGTATGGTATGATGGACAACTTTCTATCCAGTTTGGGATTTACCAAGAGTAAAGCAGATTCCAACCTTTACTACAAGGTTGAGGAAGGCAATCCTGTGATACTACTATTGTATGTGGATGACCTGTTTGTAATAGGTGAGGATAGATTTATTGCCGACACGAAGAGGAAGCTTGCTACCGAGTTCGAGATGAAGGACTTGGGGATAATGCACTATTTCCTAGGCATGGAGGTGTGGGAGAGTGCAGGTGGAATCTTCCTTGGACAAGGGAAGTATGCAGTAGAGATCCTGAAGAGGTTCAGGATGATGGACTGCAAGGCCATGGCCACACCTATGGCATTGAACTTGAAGCTTCTATGTGATGCTTCATCTGATTCGGTAGATGTCACGGTGTATCGTCAGATGATTAGATCCTTGATGTACTTGACAAATATGAGACCAAATATTTGCTTTGTAGTGAACACATTGAGGCAGTTCCTGATGGATCCCAGAGGTGTTCACCTAGTTGTTGTAAAGCATATTTTGAGGTACCTGAAGGGTACAGTTGATTATGGGCTCAAGTATGATGCGAATCAAAAGTTTAACCTAGAGGGTTATGTTGATTCAGATTGGGTAGGCAGTGTTGCTGATAGGAAGAGCACTTATGTGCGCTGCTTCAGTATGGGATCAGGTGTGATCTCTTTGTTTAGCAGGAAGCAGTCTTGTGTAGCACTGAGTACAATTGAAGCAGTGTATGTTGCAACTTGTTCAGCTAGTTGTGAGGCAGTATGGCTCTGGAAGCTACTGTTTGAGCTATTTGATCTCCCATTGGAGGCTACTGCTATCTTTCGTGCCAACCAGAGTTGTGTGAAGCTATCTGAGAACCCTGTGTTCCATGACAGGTCGAAGCACATTGAGATCAAATATCACTATATCAGGGATATCGTTCAGAGAGGATCAGTGAAGCTCCTGTATGTTGCGACAGATGAGCAGGTTTTGGATGTGTTGACGAGACCACTAGATAGAGTGAAGTTTGAGTACTTCATAGAGAGGCTTGGTGTTCTTCAGATTGATGAAACTTTGAGGAAGAAGTGATGGGACACATTTACTTAAGCCATTCCAACCATGGTGAGAGGAGGATCCTTCGCATGGATGTGGATGTAAGCGTTGTGTGATGAGCATCAGGATGATGCTCCAATTACTGCCTGTATATGCATCAGTTGGATGCTTGGTATGATTAGTTGAATCATGTATTTGTATATGTATCAGTTGGATGCATTGTATGATCAGTTGGATCATGTATTTGTATATGTATCAGTTGGATGCATTGTATGATCCGTTGGATCATGTATTTGTACATGTATTAGTTGGATACATTGTATGATCAGGAGGATCATGTGTGATGAGTATCAGGACGATGCTCTGGAGGACATGCATCAGGATGATGTAGTGACTATGATTAGGATGATCACGTGTGATGAGTATCAGGACGATGCTCTTGACGACATGCATCAGGACGATGCAGTGATGATGATAAGGATGATCATGTGTAATGAGTATCAGGACGATGCTCTAGATGACATGCATTAGGGCGATGCAGTGATGATGATCAGGATGATCATGCGTAACATCCCAAATTTTCAAAAAAAATTAAAATTTTTTATAATAGCATTAATTATGATAATTATAATTGCGCAAATAATAATTGTTGATTATGAAAGCATTATTCCGAAAGTTGTTAGTACTAAACATACTTTAATTTCTGTTTAGCAGGAATATGACAGTGACAGATTTAACAAAATAATTAGTAAACATGATTATGATGACAAATGAGCTAACAGATTGGAATCATGATGCGAGAATTTTCTTTTGCAATGATACTGACAGTTTGACTTTTGATGCATAAGGGTGTCCTACGAGGTACCCTGGAGTTTACTTAGCTACAACGCTAACACACTTGAATATTCTATGTGCAAAGGACAGGTAAAAAGGTTCAATAACTGTGTAGTTAAAAGTACGTGTGTAATTCAATTCAATCATGAAATAGAAAAATTGTGAATTCTTTTATGAAAACAAGTATCTACATGTATGATGGTTTAGTGCTTCTTCCCAATTTCTCTATATTGTCTTAATTGTTTATAATGTTGAAAATAATGACGTTAAGAAGGTATTTATGTTGTATACATTTATTGTCATAAGCCAAAGAGGTAATTCTATCTTAGATGTGGTCATCATCTCAAATAACTAAAACTTGTTAAGTGTTAACGTCGCGATTATATTACTAACCGTCAGATGCATTGTAGTCAAAGTTAGGGTATGAAATATAAGGCCATGGCATGATCCTATGCTAGTTACTAATCATTGATCATGTTGAAACATCATGGCGTAACTCCTATGTAATTTTAATTTAATTTTAATATATATGAAATAATAGAAACCATGGTTATTATGCTAACCATATAGGTCATATAGATTTATATGCTATATAATAGTTTTATAATTACAAAACTATTCATGATATAAATGAAATTCTACAATATTAAAATTAATATGCAAATCGAAACTTAATATATATATGACTAGACTTAAGCCTAGATACACTAATTACGATCATAAACATTGGATCTTAAACTATTAACAATATATACAATGTTCACAATATTTAAACTCACATAAGAATGGAGCTTCAATATGTGACTATATAGAGTATTTATATCCAAATAATATCTCGAATTTTAATCATAACTTAGAACTAATATCTACTATGCAAATTTAACAATGATGTTAAATTTGTGGATATCAATTTGAAACTATAACGTTGGATTTTATGCACTGACATGAATTAATGTCGACAGGGTTGCAAGTTACTGGTTCATTAAATGGCGTAAGTCTCGAGATATGATGGAGATCGAGTCTCGATCCTGCATTAAAATCTTGGCTCACAACTCCAGTTGACAGGGATTTGTTACAATTCCACATAGTGTGAACTCGATGTAATAACAATCGTGTCAGTCACTGTGTAATGGTTTTATAATGAACTCTTCCGCGTTGGCTGTTGGTCAATCCTTCGTGTGCCAAAGTTGCAAGACCATGCATCTAAAATGATAGTGCAATAAATGTAAAGTTATACGAACCCCAAGGTAAATGCGATGGATCGTTTGTGATTGTTGATCATCTTGAATTCTGGTCGTTGATTACAACCCTAGTGTTGCGTCCTTGTGTTGGGGTTATTGTGGAGTGGAAGAAGTTACTGTTGCTAATGTTTTGGTCTATTAGGGCCGAGAGGCCGCTGGTTTGTAGAGCTAGAAGATGATGTAAATGGGTTCGACCTCATGACCTTTAGGTTGGGGTTTAAGTTGCAGGTTCTCTATCTCTGTAATGGCGTCGTGCTTAAAAAGCTGGGTCTCTAGTTTGAAGTGTTATTGAGTTGATAGTTTTTATGCTTCTTGTTTTAGGATTTGAGTGAAAACACACAAAGCTACAAGGTGAAAGAGGGCTTCATGGCGTTGTCTTTAGCAACTAACTCATCATTTACTAGTGAATGTGAAGAGCAAGGTCGCTTGCTGTGAAGGTAAACACTTTAGAAATCTTAGTGTTTTCTTTGTTGAAAATCGATTTATGGTTGGACATATAACAGTTATTTAACTCTATGCAGGTGTTGTGTCAGTTGCAGGTTGTGAAGAACGATTTGAGCAAAGGTTTGGAAAGAAAAGGGAGTGCTTCTATTCCTGGTAAGCTCCAGGTCTCAAACACTCATAGGTGCCCTTCGTCTGTGATTGGTGTGGCTTCAAAGGAATGAGTAGCCAATTTTTCACCATGCCTCGTCGTTGCCTCTTAGTTAAAAAAGACTTTGAAGACTCTTTGTTAATGAAGTGATATTGTACAGGAATGTGACCCCTGTTTGTTGGTATGATACTTAGTATTTAAACTCTGATGCCTAAGTCGTCGAATTGGGAGTTATAAACTCGTCGATACAGAGGGTTTTTGGATTTGTTTAAAATGTTTATACTCAGGAATAATCCCTGTGCGATTTCGTTTGGAAAACATGTTGTAAATTTTTGTTCTGAGAACATCGACTTCGTTTCTTGAAGTTGGAACTTTGTATTGGTTTAAAACTATGAATCATGACTTGTTGATTTAAGTTATGAGAATAAAAAGTAGAGTCAAGGTTCATCTACTGTGTGAACAATATTTTTCTTCTCAGCAATGAAAATGTATGCTATTTATTTCTGTGTAAATCGTCTATGTTATACGACTTAATGTTGTAGGTTGATATCGTGATTTTCGAGCTATACTAGGGTTTGAGAAACTTGTCTTAAATGATAACTTTGTAATAAAGGATTGATGTTTGAATGTGAGCTTCTAAAGAAATCTTTGGTGCCAGAACTAGGATTCGATCCATTATGTGTAGATTGTAATGGTTTCTGTTTGCAAAAACAATGATAATGGAAATCGAATTCTAACTAGGGTTTAGTATGAACCCAGTTTTGGAAATCAAATTTTGCAGTTTATAATATATTTATATAGTTGATAATATATGTGAATAAGATGAAGGACAATGAAACAAGGTTTATCATGTTTTTACTATTTGATAGGATAATAATCAATGCAATGTTACAATAGGGAAATGAAAACAATGTGTGCGTAAAATGTTAAGGTGTGAAGGCTGTGTAAAAAGACTGTTATTTATAGCTTTGATATAATGAATACATTTATTTAATTGCAGCTATCTTAATTATATTTTAGACGTAATATAATGTATAGGAATATGAATTCTATCTATTTCCTATGTACAGAACTTTAAAATGCATTGATTTCCTATGTAAATATTAGGGATAGGAAAAACACAATGAATTTTTATAGTAATTAATCTATATTTATTTTCCATGAAAACAATGGAGTATTCTACACTGTAATAGATACTATATACTAATTACTACTATTAATTATCGGGAAGAAACTAATAAACATACAAATTACTAATTATCTATCGAATCAATGGCAAATTGCCTATCTTGTCATCTATTCTTAATTTGTGTATCTACACTAGAGTACGATGTATAAAACAGCATGTGGAAAAATATAGATACTAGTTTATCAATTCCAAAACATCATCAAAACTTTAACATTCACTTTAAACAAATTTAGAAATAGATTCTTCTTCCAAACAGAAAACATATATTACTAACTTTACTGAACATAACTATTAGCTAGGAGAAAGTAGAAAATTTGTAAAACCTAGATAAATATGTAGGGAAACAATTAGCCCAAGAAGACTGTTCCACCCAACCAATTCCTGAAAGCAGTCAAGTACTTTCCTTAGGACCCCCAAGCCTGTTCACTGAACCACCAGGAGAAAGAAACTTAGGAATTTAGGATCTCTTCTTGTAGTAGCAAGTAACTTATTGAATCTCCAAGACTTAGCAGTTTAAGGGACTTGCTCCAGCACCTCTGGTTCTCCTTATCAAATAATTTGCAGACTTATGATCTTCACTCACCACTAGCCTCCCTATTCGAATCTCTCAGTGATCACCTGATGCACATGAGGAAAATATTTATGTAGAATATTGTGTAAGCACTGCCAACTCAATTCGAATTTGCCTTATGTAGGCTCCCTAGGCCTTTTCAGTTGTTACTGGGTCATTAAATGAGCTATCTGCTCACTCCCTCCACGTGGGGGATAATGCCACATTTTTAGGGGTAGTTGTCCCATAACCAATAGCTAGTGGTGTGATGCAATTGCTTCCATATGTCCCATACCTTCCAACAGCTTCCATTCCTCCTAGTGGGTCAGTGAACACTCATTTAACAGTCTCCTTGGGTGTTTGTCAAATAATAATAATCTGTAATTACATTCATCCTTGATCAAAACTGATCATAATTACAAAACTTTGTAATTAAATTTAACATAAAGTATTTTTCAAATAAAATAATAATTTCTGAAATTTGGGTAGGTGACATACACCCCCCCTTAAGTCTCAACATCGTCCTCGATGTTGGCTAATCACTCCTTGAGTGTTCCTAAAACAGAGTTGGGTATCCTTCCTGCATACTACCTTCCAACTCCCAGGTGACCTCTTCTGGGCTAAGGTGTGTTGGGCCCAGGTCAGGACAACATTTTGGTAACACCTTTTTTTGATAAGCAGGGAAAGCTGTGTTGAGTGCAGCTCAGAAATATAATTTTGTCTAAGTATTGAGGGTGTTGCGAAGCTGTGTGCAGCATCCGAGTTTTGGAAGCACTACGAAGACCAGTGCTACGAGGAAGCAATGTTGTGAAGCAGTCAGGACACGTGGAGCCAGCAAAGTGGAGTGCTAGACAAGGACCAGGTGCAGGTATCGGATGGACCAGTAATGGTCTAATTCTGGAAAGATGCTCCAGGGCTGCCGAGCGGTAGGCACGAGCAAATCAGGAAGGAGGCCAATGCACAAGTTTGCTGAGGAAAGCGACGTATTGGCATGCCTGGTGGGAGAAACCGTTAGAGATGAACGATTCTGTTAAAGAGATCTGTTGGCACGCATGTGATAGGGAGGTGATAGCGAAAGAATGAAGACATGGATAACCACCACGATGAAGCAGACGCTACCATATGCCAGCAAGCCGGTTTAGGGAAGTTGGCATAGTTTTGTAAACCCTAAGGGTTTTTGGGTTTAGGTCTTCGGCTTTGTAAAGACATGACCTTAGAGGCATGATCTATTTAAGAAGACAATTTTGTATGGGATGGGGTTACTATGTGGTTATGTTTTGGCATTACTTTTGTTGTTGTATTGTAAAATCTCTCTGAGCTAAGAAGATTGTAAAGGCTCTGCAGCTATGTGCATAGAGACCTATTTGAGAGGAAGGATATTTTACAGATGACTGCACAGACTAAGAACGGTTGTCCCCATCCCTTTTAAAGAAATATATTACCAACCATTCTTGTGGACATAGCTTCCCACCCAGGGGAGTGAACCACGTTAAATCTCATGTTCCGCGATTGTGTTTTATGAATGAATGATTACTTGTGTTTTCTATCAATGAATGTCTAGATGTTTCCTTGCATACTGTTATGAAGAGAGCTTTTATATGCATTTTCCATTAGAGAAGTATGGAAATGATATGTTAAGTTCTATATGAATAGTTGAATGGTGAACATTTATTCTTGTGTATGAAGGCAGTGAATCAGTCATTTAGTTAAGTACTTTCTTACACACAGTAAAGGAATGTCTGCAGTGGATTAGATCAGTCGTCTATGTTCAAATCATGACATCCTGAGTTAATGAATGAATGTTAGAAGGATAGTCAGTTAAGCACCTGAATGAATGGATGAGTGATATTCATTTCATTGCCTTAATCATTTTGAAGATAATCCAAGTATAGAATAAAGTTGGATTGTTCGCAGCTTCAGTAAAAGTCCCGCGGTAGAAGAGTATAGTGGTGCGGACTGCAGCATTGCCCATCACTGCACAATCTCACCTCGCAGCACATATCCTCTGTTGTGTTGCGCAGTACGTTCATCCAAGCAACTTATCACTTATTGTGGAAGTATGATTCTGCAGTACCCCATAGATACACCTCAGGTGAGACCTTAGCCTACTTGTAGGCTGTTGCCGAAAGGGCCGCTGCGAAGGGGTTTTGTTGGTCAAAGGGAAACCGCAAAGAACCTGGGTCTTATAGAAAACCTCTGGGTTAGTTATAACCAACAAATGGTTCCGTTGCCAGGCTAGAATCCATGATGAGTTGCAACCGTTATGTGTGACAAAGAATACCAGTTCCCAGAAGGCTCTAACAACTAGCATCCTGAAAAGACAGAAATCCAAGCTTGGTGGGATAAAACTATAAGAGAATTTAAAAGGCAAGAGAATAGACATCAGCTTCTAAGTGACACATAGTGGTTGAATAGATATCGGTTCAACGATATTCACGAGGTTTTGTGGGCATCATTTCCCAACGAGTTGCATTCATGGATCTCGCAGCTCACAGAGAAGAAAACTTGTTTTCAAGGAGGAGTTCCTACAAAGTGGACTCTTGAGCTCACAACACAGCTCAAAGCAATAGACAGCCTGTTGACATGCGTAGTTGATTTTTGGGTTGATCATATGCTAGAAGGATTCATAAAAAACATTGCTATAGAGACAATCAAATCCTAAAGCCAAGCAGAAGCATACTTCTTTGAAGGACTTCAAGGTAAGTTCCTGAACAATCTCAGTCTCTACATTAAGATGTTGTTAGCTGAGAAAGGTGTTTTAAGAATGCAGCAATATTCTTAAGTTTGTCATGGTAAACAATATATTTAGTGATTCGGACAAAGAAACACATAATCTTAGAAGTGGTAAGAGATATAAATTTAATAAGAATCTTGGAGGACCTGGACTCCATATTGATATTGAGATCCCGTGTAACATTGACAACGAAGCCACACCGCCATTTACCCCTAAGAACCCACCGGATGTAGAGACCGCACCACCATTATCTCAAAACCCATCCGCTACATAGCCTGCCCCACATAACACTCATCCTAGTACATCTCTCCTGATAATCCCATTTTTTTTCACTACACAGAGCCCTTTACAGCAGCCGCACACTAATTCGGGTGCTCCTCCACCTAATAGCACAATGGTAAACACTGATTTGAAGCTACCGATATTCAAAGGAACTGGCCTAGAAGACTCTGACCAACACTGGTATCTTTTTGAAGACGTATGGAGTGTAAGACAAATCCAGGATGATGCAGTGAAGAGAGCACAGCTCATCACAACTTTCAGGGATAAAGCTTTACATTAGTTCATGAAATACTCTACCACACAGCTGAGAACCCTCATAGAAATTAAAGCTGCACTTGTGGCTGAGTTTAAGAAACCTAAATCTGAATCTCAGTGTATAACCGAATTGAAAGAAATAAAGCAGAAACAAATTGAAACGGTTTGGAAGTTTGATCATAAATTCAAGACCCTATTGGACCAAGTAAGCTTTGTTATAGCCTCAGAACAACACAAGGAATGGTTCATTGTTGTGTTGTTGCCCCATATTAGATTACCATTGATGCAGTAGAAGGTTGAGTCGTAGGAAGAGGCCTTGGAAATCGCAATGAAGCTAGAGGCTTCGCCGATTGGTGAGACTAGTTCTGGAATGTCTCAGATCCAGAACCAGCTGACCACCATGACACTAGAGCTGCAAAGCATGAAGAATGGAAAAGAAAAAAGGTATGAACCTAGACATGAGGTCTGGTGTACAAGTTGTAAAGGAGAAGGCCACGACCAGGAGCATTGCCCTTTATTCCATGACTATCTTAATAGTGGTGCGCCCAACCCATTAAATCAGAATTAGGCCCCATGGTGTGAAATTTGTAGAACCACAAGACACAAACCTGAAGACTCCTACCTTATGCGGAAATATGTGAAAACACCTAAAAATTTATACTGCAATTTCTGTAAATCAGTTGGACATGATGAATCCAACTGCCGTGCATATGAGCTAATGAATGAAAGAAAATGAGATATGGACTCAATGAGAGGCACTGGCTTGTACCACGTACAAGAAGACACCAACTCGAAACAAGAGAATGCACAATATGACCAAGGAGGATAGAGAGGTCGTGGTGGTGGATACTGTGTCAGAGGAAGAAATGCTGGCCCGGCGCAGGGGAGAGGCTGTGGCTAGGTCATTTATTATAATTGTGGAAATCCAGGTCACGTATCTAGAGATTGTGTTAAACCATGCACTACGTGCAATTATTGTAAATCATTTGAGCATGTTATTGAAGATTGCCCAGTGCTAGAGGTGGAAATGAAGAAAAGAAGACAGACAGATGCGCAAACACGAACGTCCAGTGGATCGCAGCAGAGAAAAGACAAGCAGACCCAAGCATCAATGTGGTCACGCGCAGTGGCGCTCAGACAGGCTGTGATAGGGGAGAAGAAGCTTCCACTTCAGGGGAGGCTCATGTAAAGTAGATCCCTCTTGAGACATTATAGATAAGGAAAGCTCTGGGAAAAATGCCTACTCTTGACTGACAAAAGAATAAATAAGTCTTTATCGACACGCGAGATAGCTTCAGAGAGCCGACAACAGAAACACAGAGGATCCCGTTGCACATTCAACCACCGCATGTTGAAGACATGCTAGCAGCCTATGACAAAACAAGCACTGCGATGGATGTCAGCACCTTTGTTGCCCAGTTCTTACGAAGCTGCATGAAGCTACTTAAAAGTGAAAATGCCATAGTAGAGCTACAGAAGCTCATAAACCAACATGAGCCACAGACAGGAATAGAGGCCTCTGATAGTGCAGTTCATCACATAAGGAAACATAAAAGAACAGGTCGAGAAATGAGGCTTACCGCGTAGATTGGAGATTTTGAAATGGATGAAGTCATCCTTGATTGGGATCAGAAGTAAATGTCTTAACTAAGCAAACATGGGAGCAGATGGGTTGACCAAAGTTGTCATGGTCACCTATCCAGTTGAGAATGGCTAACTAAGAGAAATTCATAAGTTTTGGCCAGTTAGCTGATGTGATAGTCGACATTAATGGAGTCCAAAGTCATACAGACTTCGAAGTTATCGAGATTGTGGATGATAGTCAGCCTTTTCCTGCTCTGCTAGGAATGGACAGGGCTATGGATAACTTGGCTATTATAAACTTAAAGACAAAGAAGATGATATTTGAGGGAAAGCATCTTAGGTTCATCGCACCGTTGGATCCTACAGATGGTGACAGATACAATGAGTCGATTCAGGAGGAATCCAAGGCTCAAGACTTGGATAGACTATACCAACTCATAGCGAATCAGGAAGATTACATTAATCCTACTGTAGATGGCACACTTAGCTGAAGATGCGAAAGCTCTTGCATCTCTGATTCAGAGGTAGGGCTGGAAAATTGGCAAAGCTGGATGCATGAATTATCAGCAAGAAGGTGCGCGCAGGTTACAAAATTACTGCACTAGATCGGGAAAGATGTAAGTCCTATTCCCACGTATGATGGTTCTGCTAATGTTTATACTTTCATCCAAGAATACACTACAGCTATTGCAGATGAGCACAGATTACCAGCATTGGATATCGCATTATGTGACACACCCGCTAGATGGTGGAATGCGCACAAGCAGACATTGACCACTTGGGACCAATGCAAGATTAAGATGCAGATTTGGTTTGCCGATAGGGTTACTTTACCCTTTCAGAAGTTTAATGGACAGGCATATCCTAGTCAGCATATTGAAGTCTGTTCGCAGACATGGATGGGAAGGCCACATGAAGAATGGGTGCACCTATTTGTGCATAGCCTGGTGGATGACATTCCAAAGAAATGGTACCTAGACATGGAGTTGCGTAGAGAAACCACTGATTGGGAAATGTTGACTGCAAACTTCCAGAGGGACTTCAGCTTCGAGGATGAAAACCCGCTGATCCATGAGGCGTTGCAAATAATTAAGGAGCGCATATTCACGGAAGACTGTCCTCACAAAAATATGACATTGGAAGAATTCTTCGGGGAAAATACCATTCTTGCGAACCTACAGTCGGAATGGAAGAAACATTAGGAACATACTATCGAATGTTATAACCTAGCTGAAGAAGATGGAGATAGCAAGGAAGATGCTGATGATGATCCGTACTACATAAACATACCAGAATCAGAGGGTGCGCGCAACGTAGAAGGACCTCCATTAGAAATCTCATATATGAGTGGACTAGTAAAAACACAGAAGGTGAATATCGACACAAAAGAAGAACCGAAGTTCGGAGCAATTGGAGACTATTGGGAAGAACAGACTGTTGCAGAGATCACAAATACCTTACGTGAGTATCAGAAGCTATTTTCGACAAAATTTACAGAAATGAAAGGAATTCCGGGAGACTTGGGAGTCATGAAAATACCTTTGAATCCAGGCGCAAAGCCTGTAAAGCAGAGACCATACAGACTAAACCCGCGCTACAAGGAAAGAGTACGCGCAGAGCTAGATAAGATGCTTGAAGCAAGAATCATTGAACCTGTTGAGGAACCAAAATGGATTAGTCCCATGGTCATTCAAGATAAGAAAGCGAAGGGTGAGATCAGGATTTGTGTTGATCTCAGAAAATTGAATGATGCTTCCATGCATGACCCATTCCCTATGCCTTTCACAGATGAAGTGCTTGATAATGTTGAAGGGAATGAGGCCTATTCTTTTACTGATGGTTTTTATGGGTATCCTCAGATCAGGATTGATCTTGCAGATAGGCATAGGATGACTTTTTCTATAGAATGGGGGTTGTTCCAGTACACAGTAATGCCTTTTGGCCTCAAGAATGCACCTGCCATATTCTCCAGAGTGGTCGTCACAGCATTCAAAGAGTTTATGCAAAAATTTCTCGAATCTTATTTTGATGATTGGACTGTGTTTGGTCTATTGAAGAACCATTGTGCGAACCTTAGAATGATGCTTGAGAAGTGTCGACAGCATCAAATCTCTTTAAATCTAAAGAAGTGTATTTTTTGTTTTCCTTATGGGATTCTGCTTGGACACATTGTTTGTAAGCAAGGACTGATGGTGGACCCTGCGAAGATTGCTATTATTGTAAACTTTCCAACACCAACTTCAGTCAAGATGTTGCGTTCTAACTTAGGCCATACTGGATACTACAGGAAATTTATAAAAGGTAATGCGCAAATAACCGCAGCAATGGAAAAGCTGCTAAAGAAAGACACACCATTCATCTGGAACGCGGAATGGAAGCACGTTTTTGATACATTAAAGGAAAAGATGGTGACTACGCCGATTTTAGTCTTTCCAGATTGGACGAAGCCATTCCATGTCCATGTTGATGGATCATGCATTTCCTTGGGAATTGTACTAGCTTAACCAGGTGAAGGAGGTATTGAACACCCTATTGCATTTTCGAGCAGGAAGCTCTCAATAGCAAAGAAGAACTATAATACTATCGAGAGAGAAGGACTTGGAATGGTATATGCCCTACGGAAATTCAGGCATTACTTGCTTGGTGTGCACTTCCTTATGTTCACTGACCACTTTGCGTTGAAATACTTGGTCAATAAGCCAGTCTTAGGGGGGCGCATATGCAGATGGTGGTGAGCTCCTAATATGGATGCCTAATGAGGGAAGCTATACCAAGAGCCTACTTTAAATGTCAACCCGAGGAACGTACAAACATTAGAAATGCATGCATTATCTATGCTCTTATAGGATAATCTCTGTCACAGTTGGATGTCAGTATTGATATTCTAAAGGTTGTGTACTAAATATGTAAACTGGTTATGCTACGGAATTAAATACTGGAAAGCAATAAATCTAATTAAAAGAATTAAAGTGCTGAAAGTAGTAAACCTATTCTAAGAAATAAAGATACCAAAAGCAGTAAATCTATTCTAAGGAATAAAGCAGTAAATCTATTTTAAATAATTAAAATGTTGAAAGTAAAGGGGATGATCTTATGAAATTACTTAATGCAGAATGGTAAATCTAGAAAATGAAAATGCCATAACAGATCTATTCTAAGATTTGGGAAAACGAGGTCTGTAGTTACTTTATACCTAAAACTAAATTTCTAATCTAAACCATTTTAAATCCCAAGACTTAATCGAAGTGCGATTGTTTCAAGCTACCCATTTATTACTTAAAGAAATTAATCACGATGTGAAACAGTCAAAAACCTCAGATATAAACCATGATATTAAAAGCAAAGCTGATACACATGCAATCGTTGATTCAAATATGCGTTAAAAGAAAGAACCTATAGGACTACTGAAACTGTTATGCTGTACTACATAATGTATTATAAACAACTATAGAAATAATAAATCATTCAAGCACTTCCATATGCAATAGGACTATTCATCAATGTAAAACGCATAATTTAAAGAAATACCTGCAAATAGAAATCTCTTGACCTACGTGTTGGAGGGGCCCTCCGCAACCCATACTCAGGAGAGAATAAAAAATTAGAAATGTTGGTTGGAATTAATCATCAATCTCTTATTAAAATATAAAATCCATGTCAAAACAAAGGTCTGTACTTCGCAGTATTGATAGGGCAGAAAACGTTAAAACAATGTTTTTCTCAAAATAATAGCTGGGGCCTCTCGCCACCCGAGAGGTCTATATTTATATGATTTAATGCTGATCCTAAATGATTGTCAAAATGCCAATTCTTCTTGAAAGTGGGAGTGCGTCCCCTATAAATCCAGAAACAGGGCATAGAGCTTGGTGATCCTTTAGTCTTCCACACACGCATCCTTTAATGACCCTGAACCTGCTCAATCACGCTTAGTTTCCATATAATTAGTTTATTTGATATGCATTATAACATACAAGAATAATCATACAAACAATTTCATTAAATAATTAAAGTAAAACACTTTTCCCACAATTGAGTGTGTTTCTTCGCCATTGCTTCAGCTGGACTGTGGAAAAAGGGTTATCAAATACCTGAAAATTGGACTCATCATTCTCTCCCCTACTTGAAGGATTCACCCATCCTTGGGTGACTTATTCAATTCGTCGATGACCTCCCTGATATCCCATGCTACCACCTTAGGTATCCCTGCCTTCCTGTGATATCCAAAATTATGATCCTCCCTAGCCCATGCCTTCCTCTCTTGCTCTTCATCAATTTGTTCTTTGAGGACTGGGGAAAGAAAGAATGGGGGATTCAAGCTCATCCCGATCCACCTGAGTTGGTTTCTTGCCAGGGATTCCTTGTAGAGTGTGGTTTTGAAAAGAGGATCGTCAAGCCACCAAAAAGTGGTGAGCTCCTAATATGGATTCCTAATGAGGGCAGTTATACCAAGAGCTTACTTTAAATGTCAACCCAAGGAACGTACAAACTTTAGAGATGCATGCACTATCTGTGCTCTTATAGGATAATCGCGGTCACAGTTGGATGTCAGTATCGATGTTGTAAAGGTTGTCTACTAAATATGTAAATTGGTTATGATACATAATTAAATACTGGAAAGCAATAAATCTAATTAAAAGAATTAAAGTGTTGAAAGCAGTAAACCTGTTCTAAGAAATAAAGATACCAAAAGCAGTAAATCTGTTTTAAGGAATAAAGCAGTAAATCTATTTTAAATAATTAAAATGCTGAAAGTAAAGGGGATGATCTTATGAAATTACTTAATAAAGAATGGTAAATCTAGAAAATGAAAATGCCATAACAGATCTATTCTAAGATTTGGGAAAACTAGTTCTCTAGTTACTTTATACCTAAAACTAGAATTCTAATCTAAACCATTTTAAATCCCAAGACTTAATCGGAGTGCGATTTTTTCGAGCTATCCATCTATTACTTAAAGAAATTAATCACGATGTGAAATAGTAAAAAACCTCAGATATAACATGATATTAAAAGAAAAGCTTATACACATGCAATCATTGATTCAAATATGTGTTGAAAGAAAGAGCCTACAGGACTATTGAAACTATTCTGCTATACTACATAATGTATTATAAACTACGACATAAATAATAAATCATTCAAGTGCTTCGATATGCAATACAACTGTTCATCAATGTAAAACGTATAATTGAAAGAAATAGCTGCAAATAGAAATCTCCTGACCTACATGTTGGAGGGGCCCTCCCCAACCCGTACTCAAGAGAGAATAAAAACTTAGAAACGCTGGCTGGAATTAATCATCAATCTCTTATTAAAATATAAAATCCATGTCAAAACAAAGGTCTGTACTTTGCAGTATCGATAAGGCAGAAAATGTTAAAACAATGTTTTTCTCAAAATAACAGCCGAGGCCTCTCACTACACGAGAGGTCCATATTTATATGATTTAATGCTGATCCTAACTAGTTGTCAAAATGTTGATTCTTCTTGAAAGTTGGAGTGTGTCCCCCATAAATCAGGAAACAGGGCGCAGAGCTTGGTGATCCTTTAGTCTTCTACAAGTCCATCCTTTAATGACCCTGAACCTGCTCAATCATGCTTGGTTTCCATATAATTAGTTTATTTGATATGCATTCTAACATACAAGAATAATCATAAAAACAATTTCATTAAATAATTAAATTAAAACACTTTTCCCACAATTGAGTGTGTTTGTTCGCCATTGCTTGAGTTGGACTGTGGAAAAAGAGTTATCAAATGCCTAAAAATTGGACTCATCATTCTCTCCCCCACTTGAAGGATTCACCCATCCTTGGGTGACTTATTCAATTCGTCGATGACGTCCCTGATATCCCATGCTACCACCTTAGGTATCCTTGCCTTCCTGTGATATCCAAAATTCTGATCCTCCCTGGCCCATGCCTTCCTCTCTTCCTCTTCATTGATTTGTTCTTTGAGGACTAGGGAAAGAAAGAATGGGGGATTCAGCCTCATCCCGATACACTTGAGTTGGTTTCTTACCAGGGATTCTTTGTAGAGTGTGGTTTTGAAAAGAGCATCCTCAAGCCGCCAAAAAGTGGTGAGCTCCTAATATGGATTCCTAATGAGGGCAGCTATACCAAGAGCTTACTTTAAATGTCAACCCGGGGAACATACAAACTTTAGAGATGCATGCACTATCTATGCTCTTATAGGATAATCTCTATAATAGTTGGATGTCAATATCGATGTTCTAAAGGTTGTCTACTAAATATGTAAACTGGTTATGCTATGGAATTAAATACTGGAAAGCAATAAATCTAATTAAAAGAATTAAAGTGCTGAAAGCAGTAAACCTGTTCGAAGAAATAAAGATACCAAAAGCAACAAATTTGTTCTAAGGAATAAAGCAATAAATATATTTTAAATAATTAAAATGTTGAAAGTAAAGGGGATGATCTTATGAAATTACTTAATGCAGAATGGCAAATCTAGAAAATGAAAATGCCATAACATATCTATTCTAAGATTTGGGAAAAAGAGGTTTGTAGTTACTTTATACCTAAAACTAGAATTCTAATCTAAACCATTTTAAATTCCAAGACTTAATCGAAGTGCGATTGTTTCGAGCTATCCATCTATTACTTAAAGAAATTTTTCACAATGTGAAATAGTCAAAAACCTTAGATATAAACCATGATATTAAAATCAAAGCTGATACACATGCAATCATTGATTCAAATATGCGTTGAAAGAAAGAACCTATAGGACTACTAAAACTGTTCTGCTATACTACATAATGTATTATAAACTACTACAGAAATAATAAATCATTCAAGCGCTCCCATATGCAATAGAACTGTTCATCAATGTAAAACACATAATTGAAAGAAATACTTGCAAATAGAAATCTCCTGACCTACGTGTTGGAGGGGCCCTCCCCAACCCGTACTCAAGAGAGAATAAAAACTTAGAAACGCTGGCTGGAAGTAATCATCAATCTCTTATTAAAATATAAAATCCATGTCAAAACAAAGGTTTGTACTTGGCAGTATGGATAGGGCAAAAAATGTTAAAACAATGTTTTTCTCAAAATAACAGTCGAGGCCTCTCACTACCCAAGAGGTCCATATTTATATGATTTAATGCTAATCCTAATTGATTGTCAAAATGCTGATTCTTCTTGAAAGTGGGAGTGCATCCCCTATAAATCAGGAATAAGGGCGTCGGGCTTGGTGATCCTTTAGTCTTCTACATGTCCATCCTTTAATGACCCTGAACCTGCTCAATCATGCTTGGTTTCCATATAATTAGTTTATTTGATATGCATTCTAACATATAAGAATAATCATAAAGACAATTTCATTAAATAATTAAAGTAAAACACTTTTCCCACAATTGAGTGTGTTTCTTCGCCATTGCTTGAGCTGGACTATGGAAAAAGGGTTATCAAATACCTGAAAATTTGACTCATCAGATGGCTATTGCTATTTCAGGAGTATGATTTTGAGATTGTTGTTAATCCCATCAAGCTAAACTTGGGACCTGATCACCTCTCTAGGATTGAGTCAGGAGAAGAGCCGACGAACATTGAAGACAGTCTTCCTGATGCACATCTATTTGCTATACAGGTTGCCGATGATTATTATAAGGATATCATTAATTTTTTGACAACAGGGTTGGCATGGCAGGAATTATTTGTCCAACAGAAGAAATAGCTAGTGTTGTGTGCCGCAGAATTCACTATAATTGTAGGTCAGTTATATAAAATTGGACCGGATGAAGTCCTGTGCAGATGTGTACTAGATCATGAGAAACCGTTTATTTTAGCAAACACACATTCAGGGATCGCAATAGGCCACTATGCAGCAAGGCCACTGTGCAGAAGATATTGCGGGAAGGGCTATGGTGGCCCATGATCCACAAAGATTCCAAAGAATACTGCAGGAATCGTGATGTCTGTCAAAGGAGAGGGAAACCCTCATGAAGAGATGAGATGCCATTAAATCCACAATTACCCTTGCATGCATTTGAGAAATCGGCAATTTATTTTATGGGTCCTATAAACCCATTAGGGAAGAGAACTAGGGCGAGGTACATTATTACTGCTACTGATTACCTCACCAGATGGGCGGAAGCAAAGCCAGTAAAGGACTGGAACGCCAGTACTACTCTGCAGTTCATTTTTGAAGAAATATTGTCAAGATTTGGCTGTCCAAAGATTTTGATGAGTGACCAAGGTACTCATTTTTTGAACAAGACCATTGAGGAACTTACAAAGGAATTCCACATTCGTCATCAGCGCAGTACTCCATATCATCCACAAACAAATGGCACTGTTGAGGCTTTCAATAAAATACTAGAGAATGCACTGACTAAGGTTTGCAATGTAAATAGAGATGATTGGGATCTACACATCTCCTCTGTGTTATGAGAATACAGGACCACATGCAAGAAATTGACAGGGCATACACTTTTTCAGTTGGCTTATGGGCAGGAAGCTATAATCCCAATGGAATATATTGTCCCTAGTTTAAGGATCGTTATGTTCACCGGGATGGCAGGTCACGCAACATTAGAAGAAAGGTTGCTACACCTTGTTGGGTTGGAGGAAAATCGCTTTATTACTAGCTTCCACCAAAAAGCTCAGAAAGACCGCGAGAAAGCTTGGCATGATCGCCATATAAAGAACAAGTGCTTTCAGGTAGGTGACCTAGTCCTCCTATATGATAGCAAGTTCATGAAGTTTCCTGGTAAATTTAAGATGCATTGGCTTGGCCCATATACTGTGATACATGTTACTAACACTAGTGCAGTCCAGTTAGCCAATTTAGTTGGAGCTACCCTACCAACTCTGATAAATGGAAGCAGGCTAAAGCTGTATCATGATAGCCCTACTTCGCAGAATGCTGAATGACAAGTAAAGAAAGAGATTTCCAAGTGTTAGGTACAGTTGAAATTAGACACTGGAAATGTCAAGGAGTCTGTACATGTATGTTAAGTAGACCAATGTGTGTACCATGCAGCACTGCTGAAGCTGCGCGAAGAAACAAAAAAAGATGAAGTAAGAAAAGAAAAAGGGAACTGCGGTAGCTCGGCGTGGCACTTAGAAAAATAGCCATTACACTACCGTTGAAAAAAATAGCCGATATGTGACCGTTGCAAGCACTCGCTTCAGCATTTAATGAAAAGATAGCAGTTCTGAACACACTGATGATGGAAGAGACCGAAGGAGTCATTCAAATTGGCCAATGGACACCACATTAAATGCTCATCTAGCTATTAGAAGGTGCGGGGAGGACTCAGCTGTGCCTATAAATAATGCTGCATAAGGACTCGCGGGCATTACCAGACACTTAGAATTTTTATGTGTTTGCTCCTATGCTAGCAACCCTTAGTCATCTCTCAGAAACAATTGCCTACTCTTTCCAGTGAATGTCCAAATCACCAGATAGAGAAGAAGAGCTTACACTTCAAGAAGCAATCTGAGTCTTTCAGCATGGGGGAATTACAGAGTTAATGAAAACCCCTGCCAAGAAGGTTGTAACAGAACAAGGCCAAGGATCCCGTAGATCACCTCGCCATACTCCAATCACGCAGGACAAAGGGAAAGACATAACAGCACCACGAAGCAAGATTCTAAAGATGGGTTAGACGGCGCAAAAATCGTCAGTCTTTCAGAAAGAACCATTGAAGCTCACACCAGAGTATATATCACCACGGGCATTAGATGCCCCAGTCTTTAAACTGGTCAAGAGTGCTAAATATGAAATCCCATTGTCGCCGATCTCGAAACATGTAGAGGTTTCCAAGAACCTACTCGAAAAGATTCCGGACTGTAAGTGGGAATATTTTGACCTCCTTGGCGTGCAAAAGGAAGAGCCCCATGCACCTAAGTACCCACAGTTCCAGCCTGACCAGTACATGTGCTGGAAGAAAGATGCCAAGGGCACATTTAACTTTGTTGCCGAAAGCTGGCTGACACCAGTAGTTCAGTCATGATTGTTGAACCTCCTTAGATTGCCACATTTTGATCGCTCGCCGGAAGTTAATGCTATGGCTTGCACGTTGATGGTGCGAATCCACAAGTGATATTTGTGGCTCGATAGAAATGTCGATATAAACATTGATTTGATCCATCGCATTACCAGGTTAAGCAAGCATGGTAAGGATCCAAAGCGTTTCTTCCAAGGGAAGAGCAAGGAAAAAGAAGTTGTCGAGAAAATGAAGAAAAGTTATGCATTAGTGAAAGGAAAAAGAGGTTTTCCCACAGAAAAAATTTAGGACAAAGCAACAAAATTTGTCACCCAGCTGCTCGTAGGAAAAGTCATAAGAACAGCTAGACCTACGGAGGTGCCTACGGGTGTAGTGCTACTCGGTGCCGCAGTGGCTGAAGGCACTGAGTTTAATCAGTGTTAGTATCTTCTTAATGAGTTCTTGGATGAAATTAATGATACGTAGGAGAATGGTGGATAGTTCCACTTTACATGGATGATCATCCTCATCGCCTTTTCCGAATGGAAGGAGCCAAGGGACTATGTGGGTGTCATTATAGAAACCAACGATCCTAGAGGGTTCCGTTATGTCAACCTCTGGGAAAACATCAATACAGAATGATAGCATGCGATAGCTAAAGTTTTCTATCAGTATTACACTTAGCTGCGCGATGTTATTGCCGCTACAACTCACATTACAAAATAGGTAACGTCGAAGTACATTCGCATTCTTGATTTCAATGCAGACATACGATGTATCTTTATTTCACCTAAAGAAAGAATGAAGAAACCATAATGGTAGCCAGGAAACTACCATATGTATGAGGAGGAAATTGAAGTGCTCATGAAGAACTGGCCCACCGACTTCCATGTGGAAGTCATGGATGTTGAGACAGACTCTGACAAAGACGAGCCAATCCCGCTGTCATGCCCGATTGTTGAAGAAACAGGAAAGCAGAAAGAGATTGAGACCTCACAAAAGTCGAAGGCGCGGAAGAATATGAAGGCCACAAAGACTCAAGCTGAGACAGTGTTGAACGAGGATGAATTTGACAGGATAGAAGAAAGGGTCTCGGAGTAGATGCAGGAGCTCATGACTTACAAAGATAAAAAGGATCAGGTCATCTAGGATGATCTACAAAAGGCCATGCTCGCACTACAAGGCCTCTTGAAGAAAATGGACGAGGTCCAAAAGAGCATAACGTTGTCACGTGAAGCAGGAGCTAAAGGGAGGTCAGTAGGAACCTTCCAGCAAACGTCATCGCAGCTAGCCATAATGCTGCCATCAAAGACCAGGATTGTCCATGTGGACCCATTCGCTATTGCATTGCCAATGATAGAATAGGTCACCCTGGACACAAAGGGAGTCAAGCGGGTAGAGATCAACTTGGCCAAAATTCCCTTACCAGGCTTGCACTTCATCCACATGCAGATAGTAGAGGAGATGCATGAACGAATGGTAGAGTTGATGAAGTCACAAGTGGAGCTCACTGCAGCAAACAGGCAGCTCGAGTTGCATGCAGATACGTGATGAATAGGACCACCGGAAACAATTGGAGGATACCATATCCATTGTTGCCCAGGATATTGAAAGTATAGAACTCCAAGATGATCCTTCAGACACAGTTCTTAGGATCGGAGATAAGGTGAGATCCTTGAAGTCGGAGATGCAGGATAAAGAGATTTTTTATGAGGCTGATATTGCCACGTTGAAAGTAAAACTGAATAAGTAGATGCCATTAACTGAGCAGTAGTTACGAGAGCAAGTAGTGAGCGTTGTCCCGTAGAACATAATGATTGAGATGGCTAAGTTCTAGGATCTCTTGGAAAAAGTTTCAAAGGCATTCACTACCCTTGAAGAGGATGAGGGGCTACTGCAGGTAAAGACTGTGGTAAAAAAAAGGCAGACCATGCTAGAGAAGTTGGATGTAGAGCTCAAGGCTTTGCCACCTAGGGAGAGGCTGTCCAGGTATAAGGAAGTATCAGGCTTGAAGAAGCAAGTCCAAGCATTGAGAGAGAAAGAGACTAAGATGGATAATTAGTCACAACAACATCTGGAGGATGCTATAGCAGTGCCGCAGCAGATAAAAGACAAGCTAAAGGAACTGCGCGACAACCAGGAACAGTTACAAGGATATATTGGAGAAGAGATAACTCTAGCACTACTTGAAATAGTACAGCAAGTTGAACAAGATACCAGAGAAGCAGTGGAGCAGTTTCTAGGTGCATATAATGAGTTCATGGCGAAGTTAGTTCCACCAGTTGCAGAGTAGAGTGAGACGACCGAAGCAGCAAATGGCTCGGGGACGAGCCACATGTAAGTGTTAGGGGCATGTTGGGCCTAGGTCGGGACAATGTTTTGGTAACACCTTTTTTGATAAGTAGGGAAAGTTGAGCTGAGCGCAACACATAAATATAATTTTGTCTAAGTATTGAGGGTGCTGCGAAGCTATGCGCAACATTCGAGTTTTGGAAGCACTACGAAGACCAGCGTTGCGAGTGTAGCTAGGGTTTTACCCCTAGCTTGTGCAAATGAGCACCTACTAAGGAGAAGGAAATCCTTAGTAGCAGTTCAGTAAATGTAAATTAAAATGCTAAAATATAAATATAAATTACTCTAAACATGTGCATGAAACAGAAAACATAAGATGTAAAGAATGGATTTTGTATTAATTTTACCTCTAATGTGAAGGTTGGTGAAGCTCTTGCAATGCTCCAAGAGGGTTGCTCCAAGCTCCAAGTTGCTCCTTCTCTTACTCCAATGGTGGGAATGGGCCAAAAGGGGCTCTCAAGGTGAAAGTAGCTCAAGGGTGAGCTAGGGTTTCAAGAGAGATTTTGGCAAAGTAAGGGTGCTTATGACCGTGGATATGAAATGAGGGGTCTCCATCACCTATTTATAGTTTTTTGGTGGTGGAGTGCTGTCCCATGGTTTTGGGAACCATATGGTTTAGGGTAGCTATATAGGGTTTTTTCCTCCTTTTCCTCATTATTTTATATTTTTTATTTCCTTTTTAGAGGGATTTTGGATTTTTTTGGAGGAAAAAGGGGTTTTTTAGCCTTTTTGAGGCTTTTTTGATCGTTTTGTGGCCTTTCGGAGGCATTTTAGGCCTTTTGGAGGCTTTTTAGTGGGATTTTTAGGGTTTTTAAGGGAAATATGGTAGGAAAATGGACAAATGAGCCATGTAATGGGGTAGATGAGGTAGTGAACACTTTTTGGGTGTTAACAGATTGCCCCCTGATGTGTGAGGGCAGGAGCTCATCATATGGCCGATGGACATCATAAGTCATATATGGTTTTCTTGGGGTATGGAGAAGAGAAGAAACAAACTGAATCCCGGAACAACGATCCCGAACAAACTGCAAGAACTAAAAGTACATAACCGCAATAATGGATGAGGAATCATCTGATCATATGGATGAGGCAGGCATTCCCATGCTCAGATCAGGATATAACATAATAATAACAATGGGGTCCGAAAAATGGGGACCTGACATATACATAGCCTCAAATACTGAATGAGGAAGAATCTCAATATATGGACGAGGCGGGCATACCCATGTTCGTATCAAGATACATAAAAATAACTGTAAGGCCCGAAAAAAGGGGGACCTGTAGGATACATATAGAACCACTGTGTACATCATAAGAGTCCAGAGGGGACACCAAATCTGGGACATACTACTGGGATGACCATGTCTGAACTGTAGAACTGAGGCACTGGAATGACAACAGTGCTACTGAGTGTGGTACCAAAGGAACTGATGGGCTGCTGTATCAGAGTGACAAAGGGTCATACTCGCAATGGTACACTAAACTGGAACTGATCTAGGACTGAACTAGGTACTCAAGGAAGCATATAACTGGATGGATTCCGAATACAATCACCAACATAGCCCGGACATCCACAGGAACATATAACTGAGTGTTCCGAAGTGACTCACCAATGTGCTAGAGTCGGAGGAAATCCGGGGTCTTCAACACATAATGAAAGGGATGTAAATCCTGCGCGATTCTCAACGATGTGATCAAGGTGTTGAAGTCAAGCATGTGAGAAAAAACCATTCGGAGTGGCAATGATGACTCCTCCCAAAATGGTCCGTAGGAACTCACCACAGATGGTGATGGGTCCAAGGTGCAGGGGCCTCTGGGTCTATCCTCTGGAATAGAGGGGCTGTCGTCGACAGAGGGAGACCTGCAACTATCAAGGAAATGATGTTTCCTTGACAGGAGCGCGAGGTGGAGAACCGAAATGTGATAGTACTGATGGTAGGACTGACAAACTAGGGGGACAACTGGGCAAGTAGAGTAGGTGGACTCAAACTTCCTTTGTTCAGAGTATGATAACGGGGATGATCGGGCAGCATATGAAACTGACTGATGGGAAAGGGATCGTAGCTGTATTGGATCTGGGAGGGGGACTGGGCTGAGGGATACTCAAGCTAGGGTAAAATGGAAGGAGACTGCATAATACTCTAAACAAAGACGACCTGATTGGGGGTGCTGCCGAGATGATCGATCAGAGTTCCAAGAGGCACGGGGGGACTTCTTCATGGGTTAGGGAACTAGAAGAAGCGTGTATAAAATGGTACTATCGTGTGGATTTGTACGAGCCCAAGATAGTTCATGCTTGTGGTTGCTTTCAATTTTAGAGATTCTGAAAGCGATAAGAAGACTCCAGGGGGTTTCTTTTTCGTGTGTTAGTCTCCAAGGCCCAAAGAAGCATAAACGGATGCAATGAAGAACCCTTCTAGACAGTGTGACTAGAGTATTCATTTTTCGTAATTAGTCTACCAGGTCCATAAAAGGGTTAAACTTATACCAGATAGACACCCTTTCAAGTACTTTAACGAGCATGAAAGGAAGCAAGATTGCTCGGCAATCTTTTCATTGTTTTAGGAGTCAAAAAAGAGCTTAACAGAAACTCCCTAAGTGCCTTTTTCGTAAAGGACTTGTCTGGCCCGAAAAAGGGATAAAATTATAGTGAACAAAAGGAATGGCCAGGCAAGGAGGAAGTGTTCAATCAAGGAACAGAAATGATGACCAAGAATGAGGGTAGGGGGGGGAACACTGGTGGGCCTCCTTGCGGGGTGAATGAAATGGTGGTAAAATAATGAAACATTTGCAGTATGACAGGAGTGAATGGCTCATGTAAAAGTGTGGAACAATCTGATGGCGGCCGATGTGGCATGCAAACCGAGGCAACAAGGTGTCGGGACATAATGTTGAAACTATACCGAGTGAGAGCGAGAAATGATCTCAAGCATCATCACGAGCTCGAAAAAATGAATCTGGCGATATAAAGAGTGTCACAAACGAAGAACGGCCAATGTGGCATGCAAACCGAGGTGACGAGGGGCGTTTTGGAAAAATACTCAAAAAATATGGGGGTGAGAGTGAGAAATGATCTCAAGCATCATCACGAGCGCGGAAATATGAATCCGGTGGTGCAAATGGTGCGAAAAACGGAGGTCATAAGGACTCCGGAATGGTCAAAGGAAAGAACTATGCATATCAAATCAAATCAAACATACAAGTGACACGTGACCTCAAAAATGGTTGAGATCACAAATGTGAAAAAGTGAGCAGGGTTAATGACCTGCCCCCATGCTATGTGCATGGGGTTTGTGATGATCGATCACATATGTGTGGGTTTGAACAATGGGTTCATTGATGTGCTAAGATAGATGTGATGGGGAAGGTTCAAAATGGTTGATCATGCCCCTTATCCCAGGGTCGAGGTAATCCATGATGCCCCATAACTCAGAGGTGTCAATGTGGTGTTGTTTCTGGAGAACGGGGGGTACATCTGGCCATGTGTCAATATGGTGCTCTATAATAGTGGGGTCAAGACCAGGCACTTTGGTATAGGACCGGGCAAAGACATCATGGAATTCTTGGAAGAGTTTTTTGTACTCCTCAATCTCTGACTCGCTGCAAGAGGCTCCTGAAGTGATGAATTCAGGGGCACCTCCGGGGGCAGAGATATTTATGTGGATAACAGAAAAAATGTTGGCCCTGTTACCTTCCTCAAAGGCATCCAGAGCAGGAATAGGGTCCTTAAACCAGTCGACCTTGGTAGGAAGGAAATCTTTGGATTCAACCGCAAATTGGGTAGCGGTGCTAGAGGAAGATGCTTCTGGGAGGAAATACGAACGATGGTGCATGTCATCCAAGGGATACTCCGGGGCAGTGAGTGCCTCAAGAATCTCCTCATCAGTACTGAAAGTGTGGGCCTTCAAATCAGTTGACGAGGGAATGGTAGTTGAAGAGATCATGTAAATGGTGTTGATCTCCCCGGATGAGGGTGGGATCGGGGGGTGAATCTCTTCAATGGTGGGTGGTGCCGTCTCAAGATCCAGATTGTTCATCTCATAGAAAGTTGCTCTGTAATCGGGGAGATCGGGACAATAATGTGAGTAATGCCCATAAACACCGCATATGGCACAGGGGTGGTTAGTGCGCAGGGATTTGTCACGAGGCTTAAGGGTTGGATCTAGTTTGACAACCGGGATATTGGGGTCATCCTCAAGCATCTGCATGTGTTCCTATAATGCAGGTAACTGGGGACATTGATGAGTCGCATGGCCTAACTCATCGCACAACGAGCATTTGGGAGGAGCATGAAACACGGGGGGGTTTTTGACTGTCTTGGGAGGTGGTACAGCAGTGTAAGGTTGAGGGCCTTTGCCCCCAGTGGATTTGGGAGGAGGAGGGGGATTCGTGGAGGACGAAGGGGTAGAGACACCAGGGGGTGGCTGAGTGGTAGTAGCCATGGGTTGCACACGTTGGAGGACGATGCTTGGTGTCGACGGGGGAACGGGAGGTGAAAGATACCATACGGGTAATCCCAAGGTTAACCCAGGGAAGCTAAGGGTAGCCATGACCGGGGTGCTTACTACTCCCGATGGAGGGACTAGGAAGGGGATTATGTGGATAGGTGTAACACCAATGTGGCTAGGTACCAACGGCGGTTTAGGCAACAAGGGTGGTTGATTGTTAGGTGTTTGGTTATCATGGGACAAGGTACATAAGTCAGACACTTCGGGCGTAGATGACGAGGGAGGAATGGTTTGGAAGGTGGATGTCATTGGAGGGTCTGAGTAAACTCTAGGTCCCCAGGAGGAAACAAACGAGGTAGCGGAACCACTAACAGGTTGTTCAACCATGGGGAGAACATTTTCGGGTGCAGCGGGGGCATTTGGAGCATAGTAAGTGAGTTGGTCGATCTTGACCACGCGTCCATCATGGGGGAACATCATGGTACGAAAGACAGAGGAAGCGACCACCTTCATAGCATACATGTAGCTCCGACCGAGTAAGAGGTTGTAATCAAGCTGGGCATTGATGACCTTGATGTCGATGAGGATGGTTTTACCACCTAACTAGACAGGGACATTGGCGAGGAGACCTTGGGGCTGAGACGAATGACCGTCGTAGGCGCGTAATGCAGTGGTGGACTACTGAAGGGTAGGGGATCCCAACTTCTGCCATACGAATGTAGACATAACGCATGTAGAGGCACCTTCATCGATGATGCATCGATGGATGACAAGATTCTGAATGGAAACAGAAACTTGGAATGCTAAGGTGGAAGGCAGGCGTGGTTCGGACTGGTACAAATCAAATGCCATCAAATTCGAATCATTTGGGTTAATAGCCCCAATGGCTGAGAGTAAAGTCTTGTGCTGGGAAGTGCAGTTCTTCAAGACATCTAATGCAGACATGGCTGCAGGAGATTGGTCTAAGTCATCTACAATGTTGTAGTTTGACGCAGCGCGCGCATTGGGGTTATTGTTGATACAGTGAAGTGGGAAACGAGGTGCTTTGGGAGTGCCATCTATTGGGGGTGGAGGGATACGTAATGCCTGATCAGTGGGATGAGCGTTAGTGGTTTTATCAATGGCAGGGGCTTCAGAGGTGGATCCATATTGGTTCTGACGGGTCTGGAGGTTGACATCAGCAGATGACATCATCAACAAGTGGTGGGTACCTGAGTCAAACATGGGTTGATCAGGGGCGGCGTAAGTAATCTATTGTTGGGGGGGCGCATTGGCTTGAGGGGGAGCCAACGGCTGAGTGTTCACTATGCCTTGGTTTGGTAAGGGGTTTCGCAGCACCGAAGGTGGCTGCTGAGGTTACGGGGGGTTGGGTGGTGCTTGAGGAGCCACATGCCCTTGGCGATGGGCATCATCAACCCAAAGTTGCCGAGCTCGCTCCAAGTGTGGGCAAGCACGTGTGTAGTGGCCATAGACCCCACAAATAGAACAAGGATGGCTTGTGCACAAATTGGGGTTTTTAGCCTGCTTGGGTGGACGATCAGGGTTTTGGTTAGTGGGGGCCGCATTATTGTTGTCTGGGGGATTAGCCGGTTGACCACCTTGGTCTGTAGGTTGGTTATTCCCATGATTATGGCCCTTTCGGCGGTTTTGTTGGCCCTGGTTGCGCTGGTTGTTCTGGTTTTGCTGCTGATTTTGTTGGGTGTACACTTGCCCTTGGGCAGCAGGTGGGTTTTGGGGTTGTACAGGTGCGAGGGCAGGCTGCTGTAGATGATATGTAGGTGGAGGCTGCGCAGGTGTGGCACCTTGAGGGGGTTGCTGATATGTCTGCGGAGCAGTTTGTGGATTTGCCGTAGGGGATTCCTATGGCGGGTAATAAGCGGGTTGGGCCTGGGAAGGTGCAGGAGTTGGTGCAGCCTGCTGGTGGTAATAAAAGCTTTATGCCTGAGAAGGCGCAGGAGGTGGTGCACCCTACTGGTGGTAATAGGGATGAGGTGCGACCGGGGGGAGGGGGTAAGAGGCGGCTGCATGACCGAAGCACTGAGGTGGACAGGTGGTTCCATGGGAATGATGGTGATGTGTCATAGGAGCATACGAGTTGGTTGCTCGAGACTGTGAGGTAGCCTGCGAAAGGTCGGGGCCAGGGTTAGGACGTGCTATGGAAAAGGGTTGGGGATGCGAAGAAACATGGCCGATGATGCCATCTGTAGCATGAGATGCCCCCGGTGCATCATGATGGGAGGACTCGCCGCGAGGGGTGTCAGGTATAATGGTATAGAGATAACGCGATGGGGTGTAAATGAGGTCAAATTGTTGGGCCTTAAGGATGGCCTCTTCTTTAGACTGGGGTCTTTCTGATGCCATATCCTTAGCGATGACAGGGAGAAGGGATTTGAGGAACCAATCTAGGAAGATACGATCGTTTAATTTGATCTTGCATAAGCTATGGCGTCGACACCACTCATGAATGTGGTCCGTGATGTAGGTAGCTGTGTTTTGTCTGCAAGATAGGAGGATCTAAATGCCTGCATCATAGCGGACAGGTAACTGGAAGAACTACAGGAAGGTCGAGGCAAGGGAAGAAAAGGTGGCATGGGTTCCGTGGGGTTGCTCGATATACCACTTGGCTGTAGAGCCAGTGAAGGTGCGCTGTAACAGATGGAGGCGAATAGAGTCATCCACTATGGAGTTGGAGGAACACCATAGATGGAAGGACATGATATGGTTTTGTGGGTCCTCACCTGCGTTGCCCTCGAACTTAGGGATGTCAGAGGGGAGCTTGGTGGGCATGTGAGGCTAGCCATGAATGGAAAACTGGAAGAAGGATGTGACATAGTAGTGGGTTGGACCAAGTTGGTGCCAATACCACCAAGTGGAGGGGTAGGATTTGGGATGTGGATCCCAAGTGGGGGGACCAAGGTGGTATAGGATGGTCCTGCACCACCATGGGTAGTGTGAGTCACTGATGGATTGGGGATAGGTATTCCAGCTGCGGGAATAGGTGCAGTGAGGGGAATGGAAGATGTGGGCCCCATTGAGGGCATACCCACAGCGGGGGTGGTAACTGGTGTAGTGGTGGATGGGCCACCAATGGTCCCTACCAAGAAAGGAGTGGAAGTCACGCCAGCCATGGGGCTAGTAGGGGCAGTATAAATGGGGTTCTCAGACTCTTCTTCAGAATCAGAGGTAAAGTAGGGGGTGTCAATATTGGGTGACGGAGTCCTATGTCGCTGACGAGTGGAGTCAAGTGATAAGGCTCAAGTTCAATGATAAGTGGTATCAAGGGATGATGATCTATGTTTATGATGGGTGGTTTCAAGTGAACCATGCTGTGGGGGCTTCCCCCTGAGGCGCCGAGAATGTCTCGGGGACTAAATGGTGACAGATGGTGTCAAATCGCTAGGGATTGTGGTGAGTGAAAAGACAGCTCAAAAATCCTAATGCAACCGAGTGTTCAGAAGGAGAGCTCAAAAACAAGGCACTCAGGCCAACAACCAACTCAAAACACCTACTATAACAGCTGTGCTACAATAAGTGGAGTACCAACAAAATGGTCAGAATACCAACAAGCAGCAGGTTTCCTAAAAATAAAAACTGGTGGACTCACTAGACCAAAAGGAGGTAAGGGAGCAAGCAAACACCTAACTAAAAAGTATTCTGACTCAACTAGACATATCCTCTGCAAGGTGATGAAATCCAAGTCAGACAATATGAATAGGAAAGCCAAGTGGCTAAGATGTCCCCCTACCGGGAGGGACACCAGGTAGTCAATCCTAGAAGAATGGCAACTAAGATACCCCGTTCATGACACGTCCAGAAAGGTGAATATGCCGTTTGGTCCTTTTACCGCAATACCCCTATACAGGGATATCCCGAGAACTGCGAAAGGTATCCTTCGGTGACTGAATGGAGTGCGGTATTCCACTCAGGTCTCCGGAACCTTCCTCGTGACTTCAACCCTCCTAGGGGAGAGGCCCTCTGGTAAACTGGTTGTGACCGTGCCAAAAAGTACTAGGGGATTTTGGTTCCCTAATTGGACAACAGCTATGTCTCAAGTGTAAGTAACCGAGGGGTGTTATTGGAAGCCTATCCCCCCGATCCTACCTAACTACAAAGATTCTTTAGTGTTCCCCAAGTGGGGTTAGAATATTGGTTGAGTTAGGTAGTTCTTAAGGCTCACTTGAATTATGTGATAGAGTGTGTTCTCGTGAGGTGATGAACCCAAAATAAAAGTGCCACAAGGGGGGCAACTTTCTAATTAACAATACTGAAATTTAACATGCAAAATTTTCTGAATTAAAATACTAAAATTTTAAAAAGATTCTGTAAAGGGTACAAAAATTATGTTGCAGAAAAGGCTGTAGGGAAGGATGGCTGCAGGTAGGACAGATGGTTGTGCAGATGCAGAAAATATTGCAGCAAAGGGGGCTGGGTTCAAAACTGGAAAAAATGCAGAAATTAGACCGCGGGTCTGTGGCGAAACTGAGCAGTCGGACCGCAGGTTTAAGGGAAACAGGCGTGGATAGGACGTGGGTTTTTGGCCGACAGACGCAGTCAGGACGCAGAGAAAAGGTAAAATGACGCAGTCGGGTTGCGGGAAAAGGGCTGACAGACGCAGTTGGGACGCAGCAAAGGGGATGAAAGCCGCAGTCAGGACGCGGGAAAATGGCCGACAGGTGCAGTTAGATGGCAGCAAACAGGATGATTAGCCGCGGTCGGATCGTAGGTAACAGACTTGAATCTGCCGGCAGGGTGCCGTAAAAAGTCTGAGAGCCGCGGTTGGGTCGTAGGTAAAGGCCTGAAAGACGCGGTCGGGACGCGACTGCAGAGGGAAAAGATGCAGTTTACGGCAGCCAAAAGGGACAGCTGAAAGGAAAAAATGGGAAATTATTGCAGAAAACTAAATTTTTTTAAACGAAAACCAGAAATTCAAACCTAGGGGAGTCGCCAAAACTGTAGCTAGGGTTTTACCCCTAGCTTGTGCAAATGAGCACCTACTAAGGAGAAGGAACTCCTTAGTAGCAGTTCAGTAAATGTAAATTAAAATGCTAAAATATAAATATAAATTACTCTAAACATGTGCATGAAACAGAAAACATAAGATGTAAAGAATGGATTTTGTATTAATTTTACCTCTAATGTGAAGGTTGGTGAAGCTCTTGCAATGCTCCAAGAGGGTTGCTCCAAGCTCCAAGTTGCTCCTCCTCTTACTCCAATGGTGGGAATGGGCCAAAAGGGGCTCTCAAGGTGAAAGTAGCTCAAGGGTGAGCTAGGGTTTCAAGAGAGATTTTGGCAGAGTAAGGGTGCTTATGACCGTGGATATGAAATGAGGGGTCTGCATCACCTATTTATAGTTTTTTGGTGGTGGAGTGCTGGCCCATGGTTTTGGGAACCATATGGTTTAGGGCAGCTATATAGGGTTTTTTCCTCCTTTTCCTCATTATTTTATATTTTTTATTCCCTTTTTAGACGGATTTTGGATATTTTTGGAGGAAAAATGGGTTTTTTTAGCCTTTTTGAGGCTTTTTTGATGGTTTTGTGGCCTTTCGTAGGCATTTAAGGCCTTTTGGAGGCTTTTTAGTGGGATTTTTAGGGTTTTTAAGGGAAATATGATAGGAAAATGGACAAATGAGCCATGTAATGGGGTAGATGAGGTAGTGAACACTTTTTCGGTGTTAACAACGAGGAAGCAGTGCTGCAAAGCAGTCAGGACACGTGGAGTGAGCAAAGCGGAGTGATGGACAAGGATTAGGTGTAGGTATCGGACATACCAGGAATGGTCTAATTTTGGAAAGATGCTCCAGGGGTGCCGAGCGGTAGGCAAGAGCAAATCAAGAAGGCAGCCAATGCATGAGTTTGTTGAGGAAAGCGACGTCTTGGCACGGCTAGTGGGAGAAACCATTAGCAATGAACGGTTCAGTGAAAGAGATCTATTGGCACGTCTGCGATAAGGAGGCCGATAGCAAAATAATGAAGATGTGGATAACCGCCACAATGAAGCAGATGCTACCAGATTCCAGGAAGCCGGTGTAGGGAAACCGACGCAATTTTGTAAACCCTAAGGGTTTTAGGGTTTAGGTCTTCGACTTTGTACAGACATGCCCTTAGAGGCATGATCTATTTAGGAAGACAATTTTGTATGGGATGGGATTACTATGTGGCTATGTTTTGTGATTACTTTTGTTGTTGTATTGTAAAATCTCTCTGAGCTAAGAAGATTGTAAAGGCTCTCCAGCTGTGTGCATAGAGACCTATCTGAGAGGAAGGAGAGTCTGCAGTTGAGTGTCCAGACTAAGAACGGTTGTCCCCATCCCTTTTAAAGAAATATATTACCAACTATTCTTGTGGATTTAGCTTCCCACCCGAGGGGGTGAACCACGTTAAATCTCGTGTTGTGCGATTGTGTTTTATGAATGAATGATTACTTGTGTTTTCTATCAATGAATGTCTAGATGTTTCCTTGCATACTGTTTTGAAGAGAGATTTTATATGCATTTGCCATTACAGAAGTATGGAAATGGTATGTTAAGTTCTGTATGAATAGTGGAATGGTGAACATTTATTCTTGTGTATGAAGGCAGTGAATCAATCATTTAGTTAAGTACTTTCTTACACATAGTAAAGGAATGTCTGCAGTGGATTAGATCAGTCGTCTATGTTCAAATAATGACATCCTGAGTTAATGAATGAATGTTAGAAGGATATTCAGTTAAGCACCTGAATGAATGGATGAGTGATATTCATTTCAGTGCCTTAAGCATTTACAAGATAATCCAAGTATAGAATAAAGTTGGATTGTTTGCAGCTTCAGTAGAAGTCCCACAGTAGAAGAGTATAGTGGTGCGGACCGCGGCGTTTCCCATTGTTGCGCAGTCTCACCTCGCAGCACATATCCTCTGTTGTGTTGTGCAGTACATCTGTCCAAGAAACTTATCACTTACTGTGGAAATATGATTCCTCATTACCCCATAGATACACCTCAGGTGAGACCTCATCCTACTTGCAGGATGTTGCCGAAAGAGCGGGTGCGAAGGGATTTTGTTGGTCAAAAGCAAACCGCAAAGAACCTGGGTCTTATAGAAAACCTCTGGGTTAGTTATAGCCAACAAGGTGCTTCCACTGCACCTTCACTTGCCCAATGGTCCGATTCCGGAGAATAGTTTCCCTCCTTCCGAGGATACAATCCGGTTCCATCAGAAAATATCTGTCTTGTCCCACTTGTACATAATTCCATTTTACAACATGAGTAGCATCGTGTACATATTTCCTTAAAAATGATATATGAAAAACATTATGTATTTTTAAGTTTGGTTGCAAATCCATTTGGTATGACACTGCTCCAACCTTAGACAATATTTCAAAAGGACCACAATACCTGGATGCCAACTTGGCACAACTTCGCAATTTCAATGAACTCTTTTTCAGTCTTACCTTGATGAATACAGGTTCACCAACCTGGAACTCTTTATGAGTTATTTTTAAATCTGCTTGACTCTTTTGCCTATCTTGGGCAACTTTTAAATGTCCTTGTACCCGTTTCATAATTAGTTCTAACTCCTGCAATAATTCAGGTCCTAAAACAACTCTATTTACTGGATCATTTCATGAAACAGGGGTATCACATTTCCTACCATAAATAATTTCAAAAGGACTAAGTCTGGTCGATGCATGATAATGATTATTATAAGCAAATTCTGCTAAGTGCAAGTAGTCTTCCCACATACCAGGAAGATCCTTAACATACATTCTTAATAAATCTTCTAAAACTTGATTTACCCTTTTTGTCTGTCCATCCGTTTGTGGATGAAATGTTGTACTGAAATTTAAGGTTGTATTCAACCCCTTAAATAGTGACCTCTAGAAGTTTTAAGTAAACTTAGAGTCACGATCTGAAATTATTACTTTCGGTATCCCATGTAGTCGAAAAATCTATTTCATAAAGATTTCTGCAATGTCTGGGGATTTATGAGTAGTCTTTACAAGTATGAAATGTGTTGTTTTGCTGAGTTTGTCCACTACCACCATGATAGAATCATGTTGTTTATGATTTTTAGGTAATCCAGTAATAAAGTCGATGCTGATCACTTCCCATTTCCAACTTCGTATCGGTAACAGTTGCAACAATCTAGTAGGATCTTGGTGTTCAACCTTCACTTTTTACAATCCAAACATTTAGCTATGTACTCTGCTACTTCATCCTTCATCCTGACCCAATAGTATTATTTTCTTAACATAGTAATGGTCTTTTGATAACCTAGATAACCAGAATAATGAATTTTATGTATCTCATTTAATATCAAAAATTTTATTTCTGGTATGTCTGGTACATACAATCTATTTTTATACAGTAATAATCCATTATCCTTCATGCTGTAATCTGTCATAAAATTTTCAGAACTGTTGTTTGCTATCTTTTCCTTCATTTTTCTGTATTCTTCATCTGTTTCACTCTTTTCAAGAATCTGATTTTTCAAATCAGTTGAATAAGTACTGGTGGCTAAAATAAAATTCAGTTTTTCCTTACGACTCAAAGCATTTGCAACCTTGTTCTCGTTTCCTTTAATATGTTGGATTTCGAAATCATACTCACTTAAGAAAGTCAACCATCTAGCTTGTTTAGCGTTCAGGTTTGTCTGATCCAATAAATATTTCAGACCCATGTTATTTGTTAATAACATAAATTTTCTGCCAATAATGTGGCGACGCCACATTTTTAAGGCATGAATAACTGCCAATAACTCTAAATCATAGGTAGAGTAGTTCTTTTCATGTACTTTCAGCTTTGTAGATTCATATGCCACCACATGCCCTTCCTATGTTAGGACTCCACCGAGTCCGTCATTGCATGCGTCTGTACAAACTACAAAATCCTTGTTGGGATATGCTATCCTCAAGATAGGTGCTGTCGTCAATAATTCCTTTAATTTCTTAAAACTGTTCGAACATTTCTGATCCTACACAAATTTCTTCCCTTTCTTCTGCAAAGAAGTTATGGGGTTGGCAATCTTTGAAAATTTTCTATAAACTTTATGTAATATCCAGTAATGCTCATAAATAATCTTACATCCGACACATCCTTAGGAACCGACCAGTCATTAATGGCCCTTATCTTGTCGGGGTCAACCGAGATTCCTTCTTTCGAAATTGTCTGTCCTAGATACTGAATTTTGTCTTTGTGAAAGTTGCACTTACTAAACTTAGAGTATAGTTGATGATCTCTCCGAACTTGTAAGATAATCCGTAAATGTTCATCATGCTCTTCTTTACTTTTTGAATACACTAAAATGTTGTCTATGAGCACAACAACAAACTTGTCTAAGTATTTGTGCATAATATTATTCATCAAACACATAAATACAGTCGGGGCATTAGTCAAGCCAAATGGCATGACTACGAACTCATAATGTCCATACCGAGTTCTGAAAGTTGTCTTGAAAATATCTTCATCCTCAACCCGTACTTGATGATATCCTGATCTTAGATCAATCTTTGAAAATATCGTTGCTCCACGCAGCTGATCAAATAGATCGTCTATGCAGGGCAATGGATACCAATTCTTGATCGTCATCTTATTAAGCTAACGATAATCTATACACAGCCTTAGGGTTCCATCTTTCTTCTTAACAAAGATGACAGGTGCTTCCCAAGGAGACACACTCGGTCTAATGTACTTCTTATCAATAATCTCCTTCAGTTGTGATTTTAATTCGTTTAATTCCAATATGTTCATTTTGTATGGAGCTTTTGAATTTGATACTGCTCCTGGTATTAATTCAATGGTAAAATCTAAATCTCTTTTAGGAGGTAATCCTAGAATCTCCTCAGGAAATACATCCTTAAAATCCTTTAGGACAGGTATGTCCTCTAATTTCAATTTGTCCTCTTTACCAATAAACTCATCATTTACTACGTTTACTATAAACATCTGGCATCCTTTCCTAACTTCCCTCTTAACTTGCATGGCTGAAATCTGTCTAAGGGTTACCTTCCTTGGGATGCCTTTTATTTCTATAGTTTTTCCTTCTTCATTTAAACATGTAAAACTTTTTCCGTAATAGTCCAGAATGACATGATGGGATTCTAACTAGTTTACCCCAACTATAATATCATAAGATCCTAAAGTTAGAATATTCAACTTGATTTGTGTTTGTAAATGATTCATGGATAAGGTACAACTTTCTATAAAATCTGATACTTTTCTTTGTTCCAGTTGCTAGTCTAACTAGCCAAGATTTACTAAACTTTTATGTTTTAAAATTAAGATTTTCCACAATATATGGTGCTATATAACTTAAGCTAGCACCAGGGTCAATTAAAACAGTAATGGGATGATTTTGTATCATACCTTCAATCTCTACCATAGAGATTTGATGATCTGCTTGCCTGTTGTCGAGTGATGTACTAATTCTGGGCATCTCCCTCGCCACGTCTCCAACAGTAGGTTTGGTATGAATAGAATTGATGTTGTTAGTCTTTCGCTTCCTCAAGGGACATTCTGATGCATAATGAGGACCTTGGCATTCAAAACATTTGATAGGTGCTTTTGGTTCATTAGTTCTAGTATTATTAGGTGCATTTCTGGGTGCTGTAGAATTCTGCTGTGAATTGTTTCTGAAATTGTTCCCTTGATAATTCTGATTCTGAAAATTCTTCCTTTGAAATCCGGAATTTCCACTGAATCTGAAATTTTTCTTTTTCTGCTCAAAATTGTTGGGCTTATGATTTTTCTAGTTTGACATTCCTTCTATTTTTCAATTTGTGTCATAACAGAAAACTTCCTTTCTCATAGTCTCTTCCAAGGTTTTAGGACTATCATACTCGATTCTGTCCTTAATGTTGAAAGGTAAACAACTCAAGTATCTTTGAATTTTTGGTTTTTCTTCTATGAGGTATGGCACATATCTCGGTAAGTTCAGAAATTTACTGTTCATTTCCTTCATGTTCATACCTCCCAACTTCAAATCGTTGAACTCTTTAGATTTTTCTTCATGGTACTATTCAGATAAATACTTCTTTTTAAAATATCATTTAAAAGCACTCCAGCTTACATCTTTATCTTTGATGCCCTTTACTCTTTTGATGTCCTACCACCAAATATCCACTTTTCCGGTCAAGTTATATATAGCCATTTTTGCCTTCAAGAACTCTAAATAGTTATAGATCTGGAAGTATTTCTTCATACCGGATAGCCTAGCTTCAGCGCTCTTGCCTTTCTCAGTTTCTCCATTGAAAGCTTGAGGTCTAATATTTTTGAATTCCCCAGAAATCTGCTCATACTCCTTATGATTTTTCTTTCTGGGTTTGAAATCTCCTTCACTACTATCACTGGTGTAGTTATGTTTCCTTTTACGCACTTCAATAGCATCTCCTGATGAGGTTGAACTGCTTTTCACCTCACTAGTTTTCTTGTTCTGATTTTTATTAGCATGAGGCAGATCCTCAACTTTGGAGATATCTTCATTATCTCTCTCTTGCTCCTCAGTTGGGCACTGTTCAAACAACATTTGATTTAATTGTTCTTGTGCCTGCAGAATTCTTTCATTGTCTTGTTTCATAGATCTGATTTCTGCCTTTAATTCATTAAAAGCACGTAACAATTTTGACGAATTGTTATTTAGTTCACCGTGACCTTCTTCTACATAGTGTTGTTCTGAACTGTGACTGTTTGGTTGAAATCTGTCATCTATATGATCAGCTGAATTCTCCATACCTGTAGCTTAAATAATTTCTGGATAACATCATAATTAAAATTCAAATTAGTAAAGTTTTTCTGTTGTATAAAATTTTCTGCTGCGTGTTCTTGGACCTTTTTCAGGCCTAGAGTTCGAACATGAGCTCTGATACCATAGGTCACATCCCGAATTTTCATAAAAATTTAAAATTTTTGATAACAACATTAATTATGATAATTATAATTGCGGAAATAATAATTGTTGATTATGACAACATTAATTGAGAAGTTGTTAGTACTAAACATACTTTAATTTCTGTTTAGCAGCAATATGACATTGACAGATTTAAAAAAATAATTAGTAAACATGAGTATGATGACAAATTAGCTAACAGATTGAAAATATGATGCGACACTTTTCTTTTGCAATGATACTGACATTTTGACTTTTGATGCATAAGTGTGTCCTACGAGGTACCCTGGAGTTTACTTAGCTGCAATGCCAACGCACTTGAATATTCTATGTGCAGATGATAGGTAAAAAGGTTCAATAACTGTGTAGTTAAAAGTACGTGTGTAATTCAATTCAATCGTGAAATAGAAAAATTGTGAATTCTTTTATGAAAACAAGTATCTATAGGTATGATGGTTTAGTGCTTCTTCCCAGTTTCTCTATATTGTCTTAATTGTTTATAATGTTGAAAATAATGACGTTAAGAAGGTATTTATGCTGTATATGTTTATTGTCGTATGCCAAAGAGGTAATTCTAGCTTAGCTATGGTCATCATCTCAAATAACTAAAACTTGTTAAGTGTTAACATCGCGATTATATTACTAACTGTCAAATGCATTGCAGTCAAAGTTAGGGTATGAAATATTTGGCCATGGCATGCTCCTATGCTAGTTACTAATCATTGATCATGTTGAAACATCATGGCGTAACTCCTATGTCATTTTAATTTTATTTTTATATATATGAAATAATAGAAACCATGGTTATTATGCTAACCATATACGTCATATAAATTTCTATCCTATATAATAGTTTTATAATTGCAAAACTATTCATGATATAAATGAAATTCTACAATATTAAAATTAATATGCAAATCGAAACTTAATATATATATGACTAGAATTAAGCCTAGATACACTAATTACAATCATAAACATTGGATCTAAACTATTAACAATATATACAATGTTCACAATATTTAAACTCACATAAGAATGGAGCTTCAATATGTGACTAAATAGAGTTTTTATATCCAAATAATATCTCGAATTTTAGTCATAACTTAGAACTAATATCTACTATGCAAACATAATGATAATGTTATTAAATTTGTGGATATCAATTTGAAACTATAACGTTGGATTTTATGCACTGACATGAATTAATGTCGACAGGGTGGTGAGTTGTTGGTTCATTAAATGGCGTAAGTCTCGAGCTATCATAAAGATCGAGTCTCGATCTTGCATTAAAAGCTTGGCTCCCAACTCCATTTGGCAGGGATTTGTTACAATTCCACGTAGTGTGAACTCGATGTAATAACAACCGTGTCAGTCACTATGTAATGGTTCTATAATGAACTCTTCTGAGTTGGCTGTTGGTCGATCCTTCATGTGCCAAAGTGTCAAGAATGTGCATCTGAAATGATAGTGCAATAAATGTAAAGTTATACCAACCCCAAGGTAAATGCATTGGCTTGTTTGTGATCGTTAATGATCTTGAATTCTGGTCGTTGATTACAACCCTAGTGTTGCGTCGTTGTGTTGGGCTTATTGTGGAGTGGAAGAAGTTATTGTTGCTAATGTTTCAGTCTGTTAGGGCCGACAAGCCATTGGTTTGTAGAGCTAGAAGACAATGTAAATGGGTTCAACCTCATGACCTGTAGGTTAGGCTTTAAGTTGCAGGTTATTTGTCTTTATAATGGCGGAGTGCTTAAAAAGTTGGGTCTCTAGCTTGAAGTGTTATTGAGTTTATAGTTTTTAAGCTTCTCGTTTTAGGATTTGAGTGAAAACACACAAAGCTGCAAGGTGAAAGAGGGATTCCTGGCCTTGTCTTCAGCAAGGAACTCATTGTTTACTGGTGAATGTGAAGAGCAAGGTCGCTTGTTGCGAAGGTAAACACTTTCGAAATCTTAGTGTTTTCTTTGTTGAAAATCGATTTATGGTTGGACATATAACAGTTATTTAACTGTATGCAGTTGTTGTGTCAGTTGCAGGTTGTGAAGAATGATTTGAGCAAAGGTTTGGAATGAAAAGGGAGTGCTTCCATTCCTAGTAAGCTCCGGGTCTCAAACCCTCGTAGGTGCCCTTCGTCTGTGATTGGTGTGGTTTCAAAGGAATGAGTAGCCAGTTTTTCACCATGCCTCGTCATTGCCTATCAGTTAAAAAAAACTTTGAAGACTCTTTGTTAATCAAGTAATATTGTACAGGAGTGTTACCCTTATTTGTTGGTATGATACTTAGTCTTTAAACTCTGATGCCTAAGTCATCAAAATGGGAGTTATAAACTCATCGATACAGAGGGTTTTTCCACATGTTTAAAATGTTTATACTCGGAAATAATCCCTGTGCGATTTCGTTTCGAAAACATGTTGTAAATTTTTGTTCTGAGAACATCGACTTTGTTTCTTGAAGTTGGAACTTTGTATTGGTTTAAAACTATGAATCACGACTTGTTGATTTAAGTTATGAGAATAAAAGTAGAGCCAAGGCTCGTCTACTATGTAAACAATATTTATCTTCTTAGCAATGAAAATGTGCGCTATTTATTTCTCTGTAAATTGTCTTTGTTATACGACTTAATGCTGTAGGTTGATATCATGATTTTCGATCTATACTAGGGTTTGAGAAACTTGTCTTAAATGATAACTTTGTAATAAAGGATTGATGTTTGATATGAGCTTCTAAAGAAAGCTTTGGTGCCAAAACTAGGATTCGATCCATTGTCTATGTAGATTGTAATTGTTTATGTTTGCAAAAACAATGATAATCGAAATCGAATTCTAACTAGGGTTTAATGTGAACCCAGTTTTGGAAATCAAATTTTGCAATTTATAATATATTTATATAGCTTATAATATACGCGAATAAGATGAAGGATAAAGAAACAAGGTTTATCATGTTTTTATTATTTGATAGGATAATAATCAATGCAATGTTACAATAGGGAAATGAAAACAATGTCTGTGTAAAATGTTAAGGTGTGAAGACTGTGTAAAAGACTGTTATTTACAGCTTTGATATAATGAATACATTTATTTAATTGCAGCTATCTTAATTATATTTTAGACGTGTAACGCCCCATATTTTGACTAGGCATGTTTATGAGTTAGACACCTTTCACTTTATTGCTTGTTATCTGTTTGACTCAGCTAGACAGAGTGAACTATATTTTCGGCATGATGGACATGATGATATGTTGCTACTGTGTTAATGATGTTACTATATTCATGCAGTTATTAAAGTTATGATTATCATGAGATTCTTTTATTTCATAATGACAGTGTATGTTTGATAATCATCCTGGAGGAAATGTGATATATATGATGTGGTAATTATGTTGTGATCGATTTGATGATTTTATGTGATGAAATAAATGAGGTTGAAAATATGGATCAGACAATGATAGAATGGAAAATATATGTTTTAGCGTTTTCATTGATGAAATGTGAAATATATGGTGTTGTACGTGGATGCCATCCTACGATGAAATTGATAGAACTGTTATATTCCATACATACCTGTGATGCGATAAAATTGTGACGTCAAATAAAATGATGTTGATGATATGGATCAATTAGTGATCGAATGGAAATGCTTGTTATAAAACGTGTATTCTGCGGAATACTAACCTACAGGCACGAGGGCTAGGGGATAGCCAGATACTTGATCTGATATACGGATAAGAGCTTATCCATGCAGGGAACCTTAGCAACCGAAACTGATGATACGATGACATGGACCGATAATCTCGAGAGCAGCAGAGTATGTTTTGATAAGGGTGTAGACCCGGTATGTTGAGAGTGATGGATGTATTGCCCACCCTATGTTCCTATGATACCCGAGGTCGTGGGAGGGCCGTGCTGAGACGCGCTCCCCATGTAGTTGTGATGACAACGGCCGGATGCCTGCTAGGGGAGGATAGTTCCGTTGTTCAGTCGACACTATCGCTCTCAAGTTCTATGTGGTCAGGTCGATGAGTCCGACATCCACTTTTGTACTAGCAGAGGAGGGATAGGGAGGATGTGGCAGTAGGTTAGGATGGGAGGATATGATAGTACTGTTGAGGGTTAGGTATTCGTTGACCTGGGGTTAGTGGTAGTAGGTAGCTTTCCTTGTACCTGAATGATTGATCAAATGTAATCATAAAAATAACGAAATGTAATCATAGAAATAACGAAATGAAATCTTAAAGTTTAACTGGTAAAGTAACCTATGATGTTTTAAGTAATATTATGATGAATGTATACTTGTTCAGTTTGCATAAAGTATTATTGGTATTAGTTAGCTATTATGCATAGGAAATATGAAGTATGTTTATAGCACATGTCCGTCTTGTGCATACGCTGGCCACGCATGCACATTATGCACATGCGCAATAATATTGTTTTACAACATACTTACCAAGATTTAACAATGTTATAAGTTATCCTAGATAACTCAATTAAGTATTTAATGAGTGATTTAATTAGTAAAATATTATCAAGTTCTAATGTATAAAATAAGTTAATTAGTCTTCATTGTAATGAACAATTAAGATAAGAGTCGTTACTTGTAAGTACCCTCAAATGAAGGTGTCATCAAAATGAAGTATGATAGTTAAATATTAATACTAGAAGAGTGTGCTAGATAATTGTTGATCATGATTAAATAAACCGTTAAGTATATTTCATTATCTATACATAGAAGTACTATGTTGACACTTATTGATTAAACAAATAAACATTTTAATTACTATTCACAATTTATTGAATTTCTATCATTATTAATTATTATTGTTGTTATTGTTGTTATTTAATCAATAATAAAATAATAAACCTTTTTATAAAAGCATAGTGGATTGAATAATTAATTAAATAAATTATTCATTTGACTAATTAATAGAATCATTCCAAATAAATTAAAAGATTTGTTTAAATAAAATATTGAATGATCCCACTGCTGGAGAGAAACTTGGGTGATTTGAAAATAATATATAATCCACCTTTTTACCTTAAAAGGGGATGCATTAATGATTTGTACTTCCAAGACCACAACAGCTAGGGCAGTGGAGTGATAAGGAAGTTTGACTTTATGAAGGAGGTGGATTCCTATAAAGAGGGGATTTAACAAGTAGTAAGGGGGTTATTGTGGGAGAACTGTGAGGATTATTTTTGTGAAAAATGAGGAATGCCGAGGAGGGGGTTAACTCGATGCCAAGGAGGGGGTTAACTCGAAGCTTTGAGGAGGTGGGAAACTCAAAAGAAAAGATTGAGGAGGGGGTTAACTCAACAAATTATTACCATGGAAAGGTTCGATGGGAAGTTGCTGTCGGGATTATCGGTCTGTGGGCTCGGGGGCTAGGAAATCCGTTGATTTCCTAGGGTCAGCACGATAATAGCTGATCGACAGGGTGGACACATCATTTTGGGTTGCTAAGGTACCATACAGAATTCACCATGTAAGTCTTCTGATCTTCCTGCAAATCTACGAGTCTAGGTATTTTACTGAGCTAGCTTAAATAAATTGTATTTCCCTTCTATTTTCAGATTATGCATGAAATAAGAACAGAGCTGTAATGAACATTTAAGTTTATGTTTATTTAAATTGCAGAGATACGTAGACATTTAGATAACAGAGACATAGACGATTGAAGTTCTCCAGAAAACATAAGAGAAAACTTGGTATTTACATGAACATACAATAGAGACCTAGTGCCTTGAAGGCAGAGCACTACATTTGGTACCAGAGCCGAGGCTCAAACCCTAAGACCTTAGGGCCTAACTACACCTGGAATCATAGGGAAATTTACTAGAGAATAACAAACAACTAGATGTCTGCAAAAGGCTAGATAACTTGAAGAGCCCTTTTCCTATTTATTTTCAAAGCATAACCGAAACAGAACTTGAATGATATATATATACATATATCGAACAGAAAATTTTGAAATTTTGTGTGAATCCAGCATCCTCCACCGAGAAAATTGAACATAAATTTTTTGGAGAAGCGCTAAGAGGCTGCCTGTAAAGTAAATGAACTCCCATACTCCAAATCTATGGAGGATGGGCATATTCTTCCTGCAATATAATAGAAAACTAGGTTAATAAATGTGTACATAACCTGTTTCCTTGTGCAGCAACACAAAACCTGTTTGAACATGGTGGAGAATTTTAGTTTACACCAAAAGGTTCGTAAACCATGTTTCTAAATGGTGGATGACTGCTCATTTTAAAATAGGTTCTGAAAACAATTAAAATACATTGTTCTGTTCCATGATACATTCCTTGTACTTAAAAGCATGTGATAAATTTCTTTCAGAAACACCCTTCCACTTCCTTACCTCAGAGTTTCAGTTAGCTCATCATATATAACTCTAATGAATTTTATAAGCACCAACTAATCATTCTTAATCAACACAGCCTTTTCGTATACTAACTTTGGATCACAATTCAGGAAGCCATGTAAATTATCCATCAAATCTTCATGAGAACCCACATCAAAAAGTCATGGGTTCTTGAAATGGTTTGATGGACAATTTCGTAGACTACAGAAGCTTCAAAGGTATTAAGGGCTGTAAAATTGGATTTAAAATTGTATATTCTAATTGTCACTACAGATCAGGCATCCAAATAATTGGACAACCAAAAAGTTAAACCCACGAGTCTTAAACCCAAGGCCTCTTATGGCAAAGGACCATGACTACATAGTTAGTGTTAAAATATTTCAGCACAGAAATCCTATATTGATTAGCATAGAAAACTAGATGCAATAATGCACACACTAAAACTAATGAGTTGTCAGCTTACATTTTCTGGTTTTCATTGCTTTTCTGTATCGAGCCTCTTGCGCTGAGTTAGAACTCTTAATGTCCCTAAATAGACCATCAATGGAAACTGTCCTCTCCTGATATAAAATATATATATATATATATATATATATAACTTCCATGTTTTATGTTAATCTAAAGAAATTAATTGAATTATCTTATTCTTATGTCTGATGAACAAAGCAAAATTTGAAGTTGGTTCTACATCATTTTTAACATATTTTCTGCCTATAAACATAACATATGTAAACATCATATAGACTAAGCCTACGATGCTATTAAATTACCAATGAAATTCTACTCACAGGAGAGATTCCAACAAATCATGACTCAGATTCACCAAACTGGATGGTCACAAAATAGTTGTATAACATTTCCGATATGTCTAAAACCTCTACCCATTCTACACGAAAATCACAATAGGGTGCACGATAAAGCTTTACACGACTATCAGTTGTGCAGGCAACAAGTAAACAACCTCCATTTGGAGCCATTCCTTGTTGGGACCAAGCATGGATTGAACATAAGAGTGTACATCTCTTGACAAACAAGTACGCAGAATACATCCTGTCAAAAGATCTTCCTTTTCAACTACTCCGATATCAAATGGTGGGATTGCAGAGATGGTAATCAAACCTCAAGGCCCATCCAACTGAGTTGGATTCTGAATGGTGACCAAATGGCCAGTAGCAATGGCCAACAAGTTCTCCTCCGACCAGACAACTGAATTTGAATAAAAGGTGAAACCCTAGCGCAGCTCCTGAACTGAACACAGTAAAATTTATTGGGATAATCCCTAGCTCTCAATACCATGAGCTCAACATATGAACAGTCAAGGGATACTGGGCACAACCCAAGCTCATCGCCGAGCGTCCGTCTGAAAGAAGTGCAAGCAACCAGCTTCCAAGTCAAACGGGGACCACCGAGCCCGCGGCTAGGGATAACAAAATGGGAGATAATTGAAAGTCAATAATATTTGACCAATAGCCTAACAACCGTTATAAATCGAGTACTTGGAAATTGTAATAAAACTATGTTTTAGGGGAAATAGTGCATTTCCAATCATGAGAAATGATGAAATTAATTATTAATGAGAGTGGGTATCTTTACAAAACTGGCAAGAAAAGGAGTAAGATTATATGTGCATATCATGTCTAGTGATAATGTGTAGTGTATGAGGCACCCTGAATAGAGGTGGTAGGTCAATATTTAAGGTATGTGTGAATGGATTCCCCTATTGGAAAATTTAATTAGTATTAAGAGAAGGGAGATATCTATGTATTAAAATCAACATCCTAAAATTTCTATGTGTAATGTGCAATTAATCATGTTTCAATGTAGTAAGTGGAAAGAGATTGAAGTAACTAAGTATGTGCGAGAAAGAGGTGAGGATTATATGCTGCTAGATTTGCTTAGGTTAAATTGTCATGATGGGGGAATTATTATTGAGAAACAACTAGGATTTAATAATTACAAAATGAATGAGCAGTAAATTATAAAAGTGGGTAAATTATTGAGGGACTAATGAAGTTACCCTGAATAAATGTGCGCCGAACCCTCAACCAGGTTAAGTGAGATAGTAATACCAGTAAATGTGGTAATAATGGAGGAAAAATAGGAACCGATGTGCACCTCAGTGAATAAAGTTATGTTGTTTAAAACCCTAACAGATACTATCAGTGAACTTAAGCATTTTGGTAAGATATAGATACTAAGAACATTCTAATAAGTGATACTTCCCCTAATTTCATATTTGATTACAATACTTATGGTTATCAAGGACGCAGATTGATTATTAACACTAAGGTAACAATAATGTTTGTCTGTAGGATGAAATAACAGGGACCTTCATCTCCTAATAGAGGTATGCAAACCTTAAGGGTCCTTGGTAGTTGGATCAATATAAGCTTTGTGATGAGTAAACCTCCCTGGATGTTATAACTTGAAGGATATTACTAAACGGTATGAAATAGGATACTAAGGTGGATAGAACATGATTATAACATTTAGGCATTCTAGGCATAATATTGAGATCCAACAAAAGGATTAATCTAAATGTTTTTTTTAATTATTAGAACACACATCAGGGGGATAAAAGAAGCAAAGCCATAGTATAATACCGACATATTCGGTCAAGTCAAAGCTGAGTAAGACAATTATGGCCAACACCTGCTACTTGCATGAATGAAGAGGTTAGGCATCAAGATTTTCCCTGCATTATTATGACCATAACTTCGGGACGAAGTTTCCTGAAGGGTGGGTGTATGTAACACCCCATATTTTGACTAGGCATGTTTATGAGTTAGACACCTTTCACTTTATTGCTTGTTATCTGTTTGACTCAGCTAGACAGAGTGAACTATATTTTCGGCATGATGGACATGATGATATGTTGCTACTGTGTTAATGATGTTACTATATTCATGCAGTTATTAAAGTTATGATTATCATGAGATTCTTTTATTTCATAATGACAGTGTATATTTGATAATCGTCCTGGAGGAAATGTGATATATATGATGTGGTAATTATGTTGTGATCGATTTGATGATTTTATGTGATGAAATAAATGATGCTGACAATATGGATCAGACAATGATAGAATGGAAAATATATGTTTTAGCCTTTTCATTGATGAAATGTTAAATATATGGTGTTGTACGTGGATGCCATCCTACGATGAAATTGATAGAACTGTTATATTCCATACATACCTGTGATGCGATAAAATTGTGACATGAAATAAAATGATGTTGATGATATGGATCAATTAGTGATTGAATGGAAATGCTTGTTATAAAATGTGTATTCTGCGTAATACTAACCTACAGGACACGAGGGCTAGGGGATAGCCGAATACTTGATCTGATATACGGATAAGAGCTTATCCATGCAGGGAACCTTACCAACCGAAACTGATGATACGATTACATGGACCGATAATCTTGAGAGCAGTAGAGTATGTTTTGATAAGGGTGTAGAATCGGTATGCTGAGAGGGATGGATGTATTGCCCACCCTATGTTCCTATGATACCCGAGGTTGTGGGAGGGCCGTGCTGAGACGTGCTCCCCATGTAGTTGTGATGACGACGGTCAGATGCCTGCTAGGGGATGATAGGTCCGATGTTCAGCCGATATTATCGCTCTCAAGTTCTATGTGGTCAGTTCGATGAGTCCGACATCCACTTTTGTACTAGCAGAGGAGGGATAGGGAGGATTTGGCAATAGGTTAGGATGGGAGGATATGATAGTACTGTTGAGGGTTGGGTATTCGTTGACCTGGGGTTAGTGGTAGTAGGTAGCTTTACTTGTACCTGAATGATTGATCAAATGTAATCATAAAAATAACGAAATGCAATCATAAAAATAACGAAATGAAATCTTAAAGGGTAACTGGTAAAGTAACCAATGATGTTTTAAGTAATATTATGATGAATGTATACTTGTTCAGTTTGCATAAAGTATTATTGGTATTAGTTAGCTATTATGCATAGGAAATATGACGTATGTTTATAGCACATGTCCGTCTTGTGCATACGCTGGCCACGCATGCACATTATGCACATGCGCAATAATATTGTTTTACAACATACTTACCAAGATTTAACAATGTTATAAGTTATCCTAGATAACTCAATTAAGTATTTAATGAGTGATTTAATTAGTAAAAGATTATCAAGTTCTAATGTATAAAATAAGTTAATTAGTCTTCATTGTAATGAACAATTAAGATAAAAGTCGTTACTTGTAAGTACCCTCAAATGAAGGTATCGTCAATATGAAGTATGATAGTTAAATATTAATACTAGAAGAGTGTGCTAGATAATTGTTGATCATGATTAAATAAACTGTTAAGTATATTTCATTATCTATACATAGAAGTACTATGTTGACACTTATTGATTAAACAAATAAACATTTTAATTACTATTCACAATTTATTGAATTTCTATCATTATTAATTATTATTGTTGTTATTGTTGTTATTTAATCAATAATAAAATAATAAACCTTTTTATAAAAGCATAGTGGATTGAATAATTAATTAAATAAATTATTCATTTGACTAATTAATAGAATCATTCCAAATAAATTAAAATATTTGTTTAAATAAAATATTGAATGATCCCACTACTCGAGAGAAACTTGGGTGATTTAAAAATAATATATAATCCACCTTTTTACCTTAAAAGGGGATGCATTAATGATTTGTACTTCCAAGACCACGACAGCTAGGGCGGTGGAGTGATAAGGAAGTTTGACTTTATGAAGGAGGTGGATTCCTATAAAGAGGGGATTTAACAAGTAGTAAGGGGGTTATTGTGGGAGAACTGTGAGGATTATTTTTGTGAAAAAGGAGGAATGCCGAGGAGGGGGTTAACTCGAAGCTTTGAGGAGGTGGGAAACTCAAAAGAAAAGACTGAGGAGGGGGTTAAATCAGCGAATTATTACCATGGAAAGGTTAGATGGGAAGTTGCTGTCGGGATTATCGGTCTGTGGGCTCATGGGCTAGGAAATCCGTTGATTTCCTAGGGTCAGCACGACAATAGCTGATCGGCAGGGTGGACACATCATTTTGGGTTGCTAAGGTACCATACAGAATTCACCACGTAAGTCTTCTGATCTTCCTGCAAATCTACGGGTCCAGGTATTTTATTGAGCTAGCTTAAATAAATTGTATTTCCCTTCTATTTTCAGATTATGCATGAAATAAGAACACAGCTGTAATGAAGATTTAAGTTTATGTTTATTTAAATTGCAGAGATACATAGACATTTAGATAACAGAGACATAGACGATTGAAGTTCTCCAGAAAACATAAGAGAAAACTTGGTATTTACATGAACATACAATAGAGACCCAGTGCCTTGAAGGCAGGGCACTACAAGACGTAATATAATGTATAGGAATATGAATTCTATCTATTTCCTATGTACAAAACTTTAAAATACATTGATTTCCTATGTAAATATTAGGGATAGGAAAAACACAATGAAATTTTGCAGTAATTAATCTATATATATTTTACATGAAAATAGTGGAATATTCTACACTATAATAGATACTATATAGTAATTACTTTTGTTAATTATAGGGCAGAAACTGATAAACATACAAATTACTAATTATCTATCGAATCAATGGAAAATTGCCTATCTTGTCATGTATTCTTAATTTTTGTATCTATACTAGAGTACGATGCATAAAACAACATGTGAATATAGATATTGGTTTATCAATTTTAAAACATCATCAAAACTTTAACATTCATACTTTAAACAAATTTAGAAATAGAATCTTCTTCCAAACAAAAAACAGAGATTACTAACTTTACTGAACAGAACTATTAGTTGGGAGAAAGTAGAAAATTTGTAAAACCTGGATAAATCTGTAGGGCAACAAACAACCCAAGAAGACTGTTCCACCCAACCAATTCCTGAAAGCAGTCAAGTACTTGCCTTAGGACCCCCGAGCCTGTTCACTGAACCACCAGGAGGAAGAAACTTAGGAATTTAGGATCTCTTCTTGTAGTAGCAAGTAACTTATTGAATATCCAAGAGTTAGCAGTCCAAGGGACTTGCTCCAGCACCTATGGTTCTCCTTAGCAAATAATTTGCAGACTTATGATTTGCACTCACCACTAGCCTCCCTATTCGAATCTCTCAGTGATCACCTGATGTGCATGAGGAAAATATCTCTGTAGAATATTGTGTAAGAGCTTCCTGCTCAATTCGAATTTGTTTTATGTAGGCTACCTAGGAATTTTTAGTTGTTACTGGGTCATTAAATAAGCTTCCTACTCACTCCCTAAACCTGGGGGATAATACCACATTTTTAGGGGTAGTTGTCCCATAAACAACAGCTAGTGGTGTGATGCAATTGCTTCCATCTATCCTGTACCTTCCAACAACTCCCATTCCTCCTAGTGGGTCAATGAACACTCATTTAACAGTCCCCTTGGGTGTTTGTATCCTAATTAGTTAATTTAAATAATAATAATATGTAATTACATTCATCCTTGATCAAAACTGATCATAATTACAAAACTTTGTAATTAAATTTAACATAAAGTGTTTTGCAAATAAAATAATAATTTCTAAAATTTGGGTAGGTGACATCATGTGCATCAGGATGATGTATGGTGAGTATCAGGATGATGCTCTGTGGCCGTGGACAGGTTGTGCTTGAGAGGACTTGTAAGACCTGGGAGATCCGAGAGGTTGGGCTGTGTGCCCATAATAAGTTCTGGGATGCTCTTTCGAGGGTTTGTCCTGTGACCACATGTAAGACCTGGGAGATATGATAGGTTAGGTTGTGTGCCCATAATAATTCCTAGAATGATTTTTCGAGGGATTGTCCTGTGACCACATGTAAGACCTGGGAGATCTGATAGGTTGGGATGTGTGCCCGTAATAAGTCTTGGGATGCTCTTTCAAGTGTTTGTGATGAGGGTCACATATAAGACCTGGGAGATCCGATAGGTTGGGTTGTGTGCCTGTAATCATTCCTAGGATGCTCTTACGATGGTTTGTGATGCACATAATAAGTCTTGAGTATTCCATAGTATGGCTGGTGATAATGAAGACCTGTAGGTGGTGGGCCTACATCCAGCATGAAAAAGGGTTGGCTCTGTAGAACTTCCTATGACGAGTAGATCAAAGATTGATTGAGATAGTAGTAGCAGTGACGATGATGATGATTTGATGTCAATGATCTAGTAACGATGATCCAGAGAAGAAGACTTGTGCTAGAAGACCTGTGTCGAGAAATACCTTCCTAGTTAAGAGGGAGTGTTGATGTAATTGTAACTTTAGAATGTATTTCACCTATGTATATTTTATTCCTATATAAATGTTATTATTCCTCTATACATAAGTGTTTGTATTCCTATAGACATGTTATTATTCCTTTATACGGAAGTGTCTTCATTTATATTGTAAGTGTCATAACTTATACTTGATGGGTTATTAGACCACCTTGATGGGGTCGGCCCTGTCAGCATTATGTTATGTGGTTAAGTTAAGTCCGACCTAATAAACGTTATTAGGCAAGTCAAGTCAAGCATAAATAGAGTGCAGGAGGCACTCTATTTGATCATTCTATTCTTCACTCACACACTCATTGGAGAGTGGCACAATAGTGGAGGAGGAGAAGCTGCTGCTAGGAGGACGATCTCTTGTACTTGGGTTGTATCATTGCTCTATCTATCTCTAAGGAAGTTGCGGGGTTTTACACCTTCTTGGTTTTCACCGGTGAAACTCTGTGTCTCTTGTGTGCTTGAATTATTGTGTCCATGTTTGATATGCTGTAGATATGCTGTACATGTTATTCTCTTAGTTAAGATCCTAGATCAGATTGAAATTTCTGAAAAACTAACATGGAATCTATCGATGCAGAGGACATCGACCAAAGGATTTTTATTTGATCCAAAAGTATGTGAGAACACCAAAGAATTTGTATTGCAATTTCTGTAATTTAGTTGGACATGATGATTCCAACTATAGAGCATATGAATTAATGATAGAAATGAAACATGATGTTTACAGAGTTCAATAGGAAACACCGCAGCATAATGATAATGTGTAGTATGATCAAGGCACATATAGAGGCCATGGTGGATTCCGTGGAAGAGGAAAAAACACTGGACAAGGACAAGGAAAAGGAAGAGGTCATCTGATCTTTTATAACTCTGCTCAGCCTGACCATCTTTCTAGAGACTGCACAAACACTACTACTACATGTAGATATTGTAAATCTGTTGGCCATGTTATTGAAGTGTGCCTAGTGCTACAAGCAAAGATGCAATAAAGAAGAGAAGAATCACCAAACCCGAACGTTTAGATGATTGCAACAGAAAGAGATCCAAAAATGAATGTTGTGACGGGAAGTGGAGCTGCGACAGGAAAAGATAAAGAACCAGAAGCTTCAACTTCTGGAGAGCACCACACTAACCAGATACCAACAGAAGGGGTATGGATAAGAAAAGCTACTGGGAAAACACCTATTTTCGATATGGAAAGAAATAAAGGAGTATTTGAAGAGGCAACGGAAACTGTCAAATACCCAGCACCTGCGACAGTAAGAATCCCGTTGCAATGTGAAACAATGCATATGGAAGATACGCCAGAAGCATATGATCAAATGAGTAACGCAACAAAAATGAGAACTTATGTTGCCCAGTTCCTATGAAGCTGTATGAAGCTGCTATAGAGCGAATATTCCTTACTAGAACTATAAAAGCTAGTAAACCACTATGAATAGTGAAGTTGCATGAATCCTGTTCATAAGGCAATTCACCACATAAAGAGCAATAAGAGAATAGGCCGATAAATGAGGCTAAGTGTACAAATTGGGTATTATGAGATGGATGAGATCATCCTTGATTTAGGATTTGAAGTATATGTATTGACCAAGTAGACATGGGTACAAATGGGGAAACCAAAATTGTCATGGTCACCCATATAGTTAAGACTAGCGAATCAGCAAAAGCTTATGCCCTTCGAAAGGCTAGCGAATATTCGTGTTGACATTGATGGAGTGCGAAGTTAGGCAGACTTCGAGGTTATCGAAATTGTAGATGAAATTCAACCTTACCCTGCACTATTGGAGATAGATTGGGCCATGTATAACCTCATGATGATCAACTTGAAGAAAAAAAAAATGATATTTGAAGGGGTAGATATCAGGGTCAGCACGCCCTTGGACCCTTTACAAGGACCAAGATATGTTGAGCCTATCAAAGAATAATGCAGAGCTCATGATCCAGATTGCATCTATCAGATGACAACAAACCATGTCGATTGCATCAATCCTATAGCTGATGGAACACTTAGTTGGTGTTGCAACAGTTCTTGCATATTACACTCCAACATAGGACTCGAGAATTGGCAAGGCTGACTGCATGAAGTATCTGTAAGGAGATGTGCGCAGATTACAAGATCACTGCGTTGGATTGGAACCAAGGTAATTCCAATCCCTACTTATGATGGATTAACCAATGTCTATACATTTTTGCAAGAGTATATTGTATCAATTTCAACCGAACATCGCATACCGGCATTGGATATAGCACTATGCAATACACCTTCCAGATGGTGGGTCGTGCATAAGCAGAATTTGAGCACATGGGAATAGTGCAGACATATGATGAAAATCAAATTCATAGAGAAAGTTGTGTTGACCATGGTGAAGTACAATGGACAAACAGAGCTAAGGGATCACATATAGACTTGTTCACAAGCATGGATAAAAGGGCCATAGACAGAATGGGTTCATCTGTTTGTGCACACACTAGAGAAGATTCCAAGTAATTGGTATATAGAAGCAGAGATTCGCAGAGAAACCACAGATTTCTCTATTTTAACTATAAATTTCCATAGAACCTTCAGTTTTTCAGATGATTGTATAAGCATAAATGAAGCTCTGCATGTTATCAAAGAAAGGATATTCAAAGAAGAATGCCCAAGTACAAACGAAGCATCTCACGTTCTCAAAGAAAATATATTTGAAGACGTAAAGGTGCCTGTCAACCTATAGGTAGAATGGATAAGAACAATATGACATGCCCTTGAATGTTATAACCTCACTAAAGATAAAGAAGACACAGATGAAAGTGATGAGGAGGATCTGCACAATATCAATATTCCAGAGTTAGAAGGAGCGCGCGATGTAGAGGGACCTTCGTTAGAAATTATAGATATGAGAGGCCCTATAAAAACAAGTGTAATGTCACTTTTTAAATTTTTATTAAAATGCCCAATTTTTCACTTTTTCCCCAATTTGGACCTTTGACTAGTTTTGATGTGTAGGTCTCCAAATTGATCCAAATGCTCCAAAATATTCTGTGAGGGTGTATGAATGATATTAAGACTTGAATATGAGTTTCAGGTATGGCTTATAACCCTCCAAATACTTCTGCAAATTTGTTTAATATTCTGGACAAAGTATGGGATTTAACTAGCAATTTGGGGATCAAATCCCCCCAGGGTAAGTACTGAAAATGGCTCTCCAAATGCCTCCAAAACCATTCAAAATTCAGAACATAGGTAGGGTATAACTGAGGGAAATTAATAAGTTCTCATATTCACCATTAATCAGTCATTAAATATGTTCTAACCATCTCCCAAATAACAAAAAAAATACCTAATTCGACCCTTGGAGAAATGGCACCAAATCTCTTCCAAATGCAAATAAACTTAGCAAAATGACTTCAAATACTTAAGTGCTAAACATGAGACTTCTAAGACTCATCAATGGCTGTCCAGTCATCATAAATATATCATATAAACATTCTTTCATTCGAAATCATCAACATTACAATGGCATACATCAATGTAGTGGGGAAATGGTCATGGTTTTCTCATTAATCATCATTTTTACATACAACCACTTGTTATTTTGACCTGAGAGTTTCTGAAGATGAAGCAAAAAGTATATTAATCTTATTACAATAAGAAATGGATCATGAGAATCTCTCCCAAATAGTACAAGAGCTCACCAAAAACGCCCTCCCTCAAGGAGCAAGAATATGCCTTCAAAACTGGAAATGGTTGAGGGAAAGTGTTGCACTAGAAGAAAATACGAGATTCCCTATAGCTTACACCTACAAATACAAAATCCATTAAAGGTCCATGAAATACCTGAGTGGCCTCTCAAAACACCAACTTGGAAGGGAATCTTTCACCCTCGAAATTGGCTAAGGCAAGAAACTAGTCATCCACCAGCTCTCTCTTCACAAATGCATTTTTTCTCAAATCATCAAAAGAAATTCTCATGCTTGATTTATGCATTTTACAACCATCCTTAGCCTCCTATGGTTTGAACTCCTCCCATTAGCTTCTAGATATTTTCACTTAGGAAATATTCCACATTTGCCACTTGTCTCCCTAGTTCCCAACCTTCCATCTTCTCCCAATTCGAGTAGGGATGTCTTTGGCTTCTCCAACTCCCATGAGCACCTTATTGGAGCCTATTTTTGGGGTTGACATGTCTTAATGGTTAGATGACAAAATTCAAATCTGAAATTTGTCATAGATGTCATAGATGCTTCATCATTGGTGTCATAGGGGCTAGGGAATCTAGCCCAAGTGTCCACAAGCTTCCAATTTGACTCTTCCGCTTCCATGGAGGTTACCATTCCATCCCAATTCGACTTAAGATTCTCAATTCCATGTGTATGACTTACTAACTCACCAAATAATGTTTTCCCTCTCATTGATTCTAAATGGCAAGAGAGATATTGCATGTGGCAATGAGAAATCAAGGTAGTGTGGGTCCCACATCCTCCATATGTATTCAAAACCATTTGCCACCTAGAGTTTCTCTTGAATTTATTTATTCAACCTCATTAATTAAATACTTGAACTATTATAATGTATAAACATTATTCATTTGATCCTTTATTATAATTCCAAATGTACCCATTCAACCTACGGAACTGGTAGGATTGATGGGAATGTCTTGCTATGTAATTATTTGAATGGGGACATTACAACAAGAAAGGTTAATATTGTGTAACATACCCATTTTTATGAAATAAATTTTATGTTGAAAACATTATGTTAACTTTTATTGTAAAGTTTTTATGTTGGACAAGTGTCCAAGGATGACTGTAATTTGCACAATATTTTATTATTTAATAAATTAAATAGGAGACAAACACCTAAGGAGATTGTTGAAAGACTGCTTACTGACCCACTAGGTGGAATGGAATCTGGGGTAGAAGGCAATGGACAAATGGTATCATCATGATTCAACTAACTTGCTTTTAGTATGGGACAACTCCCTTGAAATGTGGTCATAGTGCCCTGGAAGGTGGGACTGGAGCTTGAGGCTCATTTATTCTGAAACTGACCACTCAAGACCTAGGAAGTCTATAAAAGAGCCATTGAATTGTGAACTGAGGTTCATCACTTTTCCTGATGAGGAAATTTACCTTGGGGTTTTGCTGTGCTTGCACCCAAGATATTCAACGAGGGGATATGCTAAGTTTTTGATCACGGAGTAAGTCTGCCTCTGATACTGCTGAGTGTAGAGTTATACTAATTGAGTGCTGAAGCTATAGTGTTGAGTGCTGAAGATATTCTACCGAGTGTTGAAGTTGAATGCCTTGCTTCTACCTAGAATATTATACCTAGTGGTTTAGTGAACAGGCTCGGGGGTCCAAAGTAAGCAAGTAGATTGGCTACTTCTTCTAGAGAAGGTTTGGAGGAATAGGCCTCCTTGGATGTTTTTTGGCCCTATATTCATTTACAGGTTCTACTATCTTTTTCTAATTCTAAGTAGTTAAAGTTCTATCTGCAATGATTGATTTACTATTTTGAAAGGCATTATTGAACAAATGCATTTATTTTAGTTTCTGAGTCAATTAAAATTTTGTATATTACCGATTATGAATGATGAATTGAATAAAATATTCTCTGCATTTTTCCCCATGCTAATGGATCTCCATCGTACTCTAGTACAAAGAAGAAATTAAGGTAGATAAATTGATAGGCAAATTTCCAGGTGAATGAGAAGATTGACCCTGTTATATTTCGTTAGTTTTTCTTACCATTAATATTCTGTATCAAATAACATGATCCTATGTCTTTCTCTTATCATTCTTTTTATTAGTTAAATGTTTCAGGTTCATTGTATTTCTTTCATCAGGATGTATTGAATTTAACAACTGCAAAAACATTTATTTCCTAAGTACAAAGTACTGTTATCCCTCATTGCTAACAAGTATATTTATCATAAGACCAAACAGTTTATCATATCTAAGTATTAGAAATTTTCTTTCTGCTACACAGTATTTAAGAAATTATAACATCTATAATTATATAACATAATCAAGCAGTTTATCTCTTTTATTTTTCGACAGTAATCGATTAATCTAGGGTTTATGCTATTTTTTTTATATAGTCCTTCTAACTTCTGCAGCAGTTTCTATTTTCATTTCTATTTAAATATCTTATGCAAAATATCTGTAGTATCTAGAATTTTAGTTAGGGAACAATAGCTGACCAAACTCTTAACATAATATCATAAATTGATAAAAATAAATCATATTCAGTTTTTCCCAAAGATTCCAAACCCTCAACTGAAAACCCTAACACTTTCGTATTTCTTTTCACAAACATTTTTATACGATAGAGCTAGTGTTTTCCTTTTTAAATTAGTATCAAAGATTTGATATCACATATACTTTTATGGTCAAAATTGAACTAGGGTTAATACCCTCTCAGTGAAAAACATTCACACACATTCAATTAAAATCGATGCATGAACTAAACTTTTCCATTAAAGTTAGAACCACAAATCAGTACATCATTACAGCCTATTGGATTTCAGCATCTCTACACATTTAAATGCCGTAAGTATTTAGTTGAGCATCACATTATTTTCAAACACAAAGCTACACCATTGTTGCTTCCAAATCGTAACTGTAAATTTTATTTATATACAAGAGGGTTTCATCCCCTACTTCGACATAGCTTTGCAAATGTCAAAACAACACACAGTTGGGCCGGTTATCAAAATATGATGAGGGTTCACCCTCTGTCCATTAAAACATTACATTAAAACTTTTACATTTATGGCCAAAATGATGCCAGGAACAAGCATTAAGTCTGATGAGCAACGTCATCAACAAGCTATGCTAGAAGAACCTACGAGGATTTATACCACTGAGGCTTACCAGGTGGAGTGAGCTTAAACCCTTCCATGGAGCTTTTATCATTGCAATCCTCCAAGATGATGTTAATACCTGCCATAGAAACCATCACCATGTTAAAACCCATTTTTAAAACCAAGAAGATGCATGAAGTTCAAACTTTATACATTGCAAACAATGCTCATAGAGTCGAAAACATTACCTCGGTTGCAGGAGAACGAAGTTGGAACACTGATAGTAAAGAGATCATAATCCATCTAAAAGCCATAACAGAGGAGGTTTCAGATGCCACGAATTCACCTTTCTACTCTCAATCAAGATCACTGGTTCCAAAACTAAACCCCGGGAATCCTCTATCAAAGTACAGGACGAAATCCACAAGGAAATCGACACTCAAAGCTCCATTAAAAACCTGAAACTATCACCATTTTTTATAACTAAAGGTCTCACCATCAAAACCATGGAGTCGTCAGACGTTCGGACTTCAAACCCTACGACTACACGGCCTGTTGGCCTCTCTCCAAGCCCAATTTCTCCAAATGAATGCAAGGGAGTAAGTACAAGCAAAGATGTAGTATGAGCAGTTGGGTCAAGACCCAAACCCGAGGACAATCCAGATCAACGGAGGTGATCGAGTCAGTTGGACATCACAGAGTTCAAAACATTGGTACATTCGAAGTTTCATTAATAACTCAACCAACGTAGAATCTAGCTCAGAGGCAATTCATCAAATTACTATCGCATAGCTCGAACAACCATCAACATTTCGCACAAGACTTCATGTGGAATCCACCACATGGATAGCCAACAAGACATTCCACTAATGGAGTAGAAGAGAGCATTAAAGTTCAAATCGGACACATTAACAACAACCCTCGAAAGACTGCAGAGCAGTAAAGGACCTGTCAATTCCCATTAACACTACATTGGAGTGAATTACATAACATTAATAATTCATGTTTTCAAATTTATCACAACTATTGCATAGCAGTGCATCTAGGCTTGCATTACATTATTTCATAATGTCCCCAATGTATAGTTCACAATCATATAGTTAAATTATATGATGCATAGGTCGCAATTTCATGTGTAATATATGGTATTTACATTTTATATAATATATGGTAGTTGCACTATAGGTAACATATGGTATTGGCATTAGTAATAGAACTCAATGTATGAGCATCGCATCATTTGAAATTTCTAACCTTAACTATATCAATATACTATTATATTGCACATAGTAATGTTATAGGATTACATTATTACAATAAAATCTTAAGTAGTAAGAATGTAAATCAAAGGATCATTCTAGTTTCTATGATTTCACCTTTATGTATCAGTAACCTCATTTCTATAATGGATGCAATATGACAAACTCTGTTGTGATAGTAAGAAAATCACTATGTATTGACACTTGGAATATAAAAGTTATCTAACGCTTGCAGGTATTAGAATTAGAATGTAACTCATGTTCCCATAACATGAATCAACATAAAAATCGGAGCAACCACATTGTTAAGTACCCTCGATATGTTATTATTGCATTCGAACATAATAATAAGATCCACATAACGTTTATACATTTGTAATCTAGCACGAAGTTAAGAGCCTGTAGAGTATGTACTTTCTTTTGAATACATTCATTAACAGTCTAGTGTAGATAATAATAACAGTTATTTCCATGAATGGTATGAATAACTAGGCTAGCACTTGTTAAACTGAAAAATAACTGAAGATCCATACGATCAATAACTTTCATGCATAGAAGTACTCATAACTATCTTAATGCATTGATGGATAGCTAAAACATAATTTGAATTGCTTGAAGCACTTGAAATTGTCGTAATACCATACCTGTAATTCTGCGAAAAGGAACAAGTTCAATGCTTTATCTATCAAAGCTAAGTAAACCTCAGGGCACCCCATAGCAACCCCTTCATCAACATTCCAACATAATAGTAAGTATTTATCGCAAAAACTGTATTGCATGAGAAGTTAAATACTGTTTGTAGAATTATATTTTATAACAAATGAACTATTGATTTATTATGTTTAATAATTATGAAGTGTCACTTTGTTAAACTGCTATTAGTTAAATGGTTAACAAACATTCTATTTCCGCAGTCAGTGTTTTTAGTAATTAATGCTACTTTAAAAATTTTAAATTTTTAGTGGATTTTCGGGATGTTACATATTGGCACAAGCAAAGAGCCAAAGTTTGCATCCCATTAGGGGAGTTTTGAGGTCTAAAATGGGCCTCCTAAGGGAAATAATAAAATAAGAGTTCTAAATTTTAAAGAGGAAAAAGAAAAACTACTTCTTCTTATTGTATTTTTGACATATCTCCTTAACGGTTTACCCAAATTTCAAGTTTGGGGACTCGTTGGATGAGGATTTTAATTCCACATCCAACCCATACCCACACTGCATACTTCTGAGGCACCCACGACATGAAAAAAATCAAAATACTTTTTTTATTGAAATTTTGATTTTTTTCATGTTGTGGGTGCCTCAGAAGTATGCAGTGTGGGTATGGGATGGATGTGGAATTAAAATCCTCATCCAACGAGTGCCCAAACTTGAAATTTGGGTAAACCATTAAGGAGATATGCCAAAAATATGATACAAAAAAGTAGTTTTTTCTTATTTGCTCCAATTTGTTTTACAAATTTTACCCTTATGGTTAACATCATCATATTGAATCCTATTGGTTCTTATAAAGTGAATTTTTATGGTACATTATTTGTTTTGAGGCCCATTTTTTACCCCAAAACTCCCCTAATGATTGGAGACTACTATTATGATGAAACGATCACCGAGATCGCAGATGTTCAACATGAATATTAGGATTTATTTCCAATGAAGTTCGCTGAAATGAAAGGAATCTTGGGAGACTTGGGAGTGATGAAGATACCTCTCAAGCTAGGCGCGAAGCCTATCAGACAGAGACCTTATAGAATGAACCCAAGATACAAAGAAAGATTCAAAGCAGAACTAGACAAGATACTTGATGCAGGGATCATTGAGTGAGTGGAAGAATCAGAGTGGATAATCCCTATGGTTATCTAGGACAAGAATGCCAAAGGTGGGATAAGAATCTGTGTAGATTTGAGGAAACTGAATGATGGTTCGCTACATGACCCATTTCCTGCTCCATTTACATATGAAGTATTGGACAATGTGGGAGGAAATGAGGCCTACTCGTTCACTGATGGATTTTATGGTTACCATTAGATAAGAATTGATTCAACAGATAGGCATAAAACAACATTTGCTACTGAATGGGGCTCATATCAGTATACAGTTATGCCATTTGGATTGAAGAATGCACCTGCAATATTTTCCAGAGTTGTTGTTGCAGCGTTTAAGGAATTTATCCATAAGTTCTTAGAATTCTATTTTGATGATTGGACTATCTTTGGTTTATTGAAGAACCATTATGAGAACCTGGGAATGATGCTAGATAAGTGCAGGCAACATCAACTCTCCTTGAACTTAAAGAAATATATTTTCTATGTACCGTATGGTATACTACAGGAACACATTGTGTGCAAGCAAGGTCTGATGGTTGATCCTGCGAAGATCGCAGTGATTGTGAATTTACCTGCACCAAACTCAGTAAAGTAGCTTCACACAATGCTTGGACATACAGTATATTACATAACGTTTATCAAGGGTTATGTGCAGATAAACCGCACCAATGGATAAACTTTTGAAGAAAGAAGCACAGTTCATCTGAAATGCAGACTGCGAGAAGGGACTAGACACTTTAAAAGAGAAAATGGTAACTGTTCCTATCCTAGTTTTTTTGGATTGGAATAAGCCATTTCACGTACATTTTGATGCTTCATCTATAGCGTTGGGCATTGTCCTCACTCAACCAGGTGAAGTGGGAATTGATCACCCCATTACGTTCTCAAGAAGGAAACTATCTTAAGCTGAAAAGAACTGTACAACCAAAGAAATAGAGGGTCTAGCTATGGTTTATGCACTCCAAAAATTCAGACACTATTTGCTGGGTCCACACTTCTCCATGTACACTGACCATTCATCTTTAAAGTACCTGGTCAATAAGCCAGTGTTAGGGGTAAGAATCTGTAGATGGTTGTTACTTTTCCAGGAATATGAATTTGGGATCATTGTTAAACCAGGCAGACTGAACCTGGGACCTGACCATCTCTGAAGGATTGAGTCAGGCGAAGAACCCACCAATTTTGAAGACAATCTTCCTGATGCGCAGTTATTTGCCATACAAATCACCGATTAGTATCACAAGGACATTGTAGACTTTTTGACTAAAGGATTGGCACCCACGGAGTTTACTACGCAGCAGAAGAAGCTGGTAGTGAAAGTTGCAGACTTCACTATCATAGCAGATAAACTATACAAGTTCGGACCGGATGAAGTGCTGCGCAGATGCGTGTTAGAGCATGAGAAGCTGTTTATTTTGGTTGAGGCACACTCAAGTGTCTCTGGAGGTCACTACGCAGGTAGAGTTACTACGCAAAATATATTAAGAGCAGGGATATGGTGGCCTACACTACACAAAGAATCAAATGAGCATTGCCAAAGTTGCAATTTTTTCCAGAGAACAGGAAAGTCACCATGAAGAAACAAAATGCCATTAAGACCGTAGTTGACTTTAAAGGCATTTGATAAATGGGTTATTGATTTTGTGGGACCTATTAACCCACCAGGAAAAAGGAATGGTGTGAGATACATTATCACCACGACTGATTATCTCACTGGATGGGCAGAAGCTAAACGAGTGAAGGACTATATCGCAGTTATTGCCACGTAGTTCATTTTTTAAAACATCCTTACCAGATTTGGATACCCAAAAATTCTAGTGAGTGATCAAGGAACTCACTTTTTGAATAGGACAATTACTTCCCTGAATGAAGAGTTTCAAATCCATCATCATAGGAGTACACCATACCATCCACAAGAAAATGGAACGGTTGAGGCTTTCAACAAAGTATTGGAGAATGTGTTGACCAAAGTATGGAACACAAATAGAGATGATTGGGATCTGCACATTCCATCTATTTTATGGGATTACAAAACAACTTGCAAGAAATTGACAGGCCATACACCTTTCAGATTGGTCTATGGATAGGAAGCTGTGATGCCTATGGAATACATTGTACCAAGCTTAAGGATTGCTGCATTCACAGACATGGATGATGAACATACACTACAAGAAAGGATTCTACACTTAGTTGGATTGGAGGAGGATCACTTGATCACAGGCTTTCACCAGTAAGTGTAGAAGGACAGAGAAAAAGCATGGCATGATTGGCATATCAAGCACAAAATATTCTAGGTAGGAGACCTTGTCCTCCTATATGATAGTAAGTTCATAAAATTTCCTGGCAAATTTAAAATGCATTGGCTTGGCCCATATACTATTATGCATGGTACTAACGATGGCAGAGCTTAGTTATCCACATTAGCTGGAGACAACCTACTAGGATTGGTTAATGGAAGTAGAATAAAACCCTATCAGGATAGTCCTACTTCGTTGAACACACAGTGAAATGTATCTGCGTAGAGCAGAGAAAAAAAAACGAGAAGTAAATATGCGTAGTTGCGAAGTTCAAAAGGCAGTCGCGCGGATCAAATGAAACATGATAGATGCAAAGACTAGTATGAAGAGAAGTAGCACCGCGCAGTGGACCACGCCGGGAGAAATGATGACTTATCCGCGCAGTTTGACGGAACAATTCAAAATAGCCATTAGAGATGAAAAATAGCGGTTATACAATGATTTTGCGGATGACCATTTCAACATTTAACGCAAAATTAGCCATTCTGAAGCAGTTAATGAAAGAAATGACTGAAATCCTTGGCGGATTTGGCCAACGAGCATGACAATTAATGGTTATCTAGCCGTTTATGGGCACATCTAAGCCTAACTGCGCCTACAAATACCATCAACATTGGACTCACGGGCATTACCAAAACCTTCAAATATTTCAATACGCCATAGTGTCAATCTGTTTACAGTGAGCGCTAAGTAATTTCATGAGTCTACAGAGCAAGTTCCAGTGAATGTCTGACGATTCCACAGTTGAGCAAGAGTCCACAATTGAGAAGGATGTGATCGATTTTACACAAACCAACATTGAAGGGTTGATGAGAACCCCTGCCAAGAAGGTCATTACAGAACAAGGCCAGGGTTCATTCCGATCACCTCGACACTCTGCACCAATGCAAAGAAATGGTAAGGAACCAGTGGCCGAGAAAGTAAAGGTGAAGGTGATGGGATCCAAGCTACCAGAAATTACACCATAGGACAAAGAGCTTCCATTATCCTTAACTCCAGAGTATATTTCTCAGCGTGCACCATATGCACCGACCGTAAAGCTTGCTAAAAATGCCAAGTATGAGATACCACTTCCTCCCATGTCTAAACATGTAAAACCAGAAGCAAATCTATTGGGTAATCTCACAGACTGTAAGTTCAAAGACTATGTCTTACTTCAAATGCAGAAGGATCTGGATGAGCTGAAGTACCCGTAGTTTCAACCTGACAAATATATGTGCAAGAAGATGGATGTGAAGAACAACCCGCTACTTGTAGTGTAGAGCTGGCTATATGAAGTTGTGGAATTAGGGCTTCTAAACCTGATAAGGCTTCCACACTTCGACCGAAGTCCGGAACTAAATTCAGTGGTGCGCACACTGATATTGCACACACACCAAGGTTACCTTTGGCTGGACAGAAACGCCAACATCAATATAGATCTGATGCATAGGATCATGGGGTTAAGAAAACGAGGAGTAGACCCTAAAAATTTCTTTGCCAGCAAAACCCGAGATAAAGATATTGCCACACAGATGAAGGAGGAATATCAGATTCCCAAAGGCAAAAGTGGGTTCGTCACAGATGAATTAAAAGACGATGCTACAAGATTTATAGTACAATTGCTTGCTTGAAAATCTTGTGCAAGGCATGACCGACAGAAGTACCAGCAGGAGAAATTATGCTCAGTGCGAAGGCAGCGTAGGGAAGCAGATTCAACTGGTGTCAATATTTACCAAATGAGTTTTTGGAGGATGTTCGCGAAACTCAAGTCAATGGCGTTGCTTCCCATTATAGTTGGTTAATGGTTTTGATTTCCTTTGTGGGATGGAACGAGCCAAGGAATTATGTTGGTCTCACGTCTAACCTCAATGATTGTCGAGGACCCAGATATGCAAATCTCTGGGAAAATATGCTACAAGACCGACAACACACCTCAAATGAAGTATTCTTCACATACTACGAGCAGTTGTGCAATATCATTGTTCGGACACCACATATCTCCTAAGAGGTAACATCCAAGTATATCTGCACTTTAAATTTTCGAGTTGACATGCATTCCATTTATATTTCAGCAAAGGAATAGAAAAGGAACCCAGAATGGTTCCAAGGGAACTATCACATGGACGAGGCGGATATCGATCTCATCATCAAGGAATGGCTAGATGAATGGAAGGTCAAAGGAAAAATGGTCATTGAAAATGACTTAGACAAAAGTAATCCAATACCAACAAAAATAATTGTAGAGTCACCAACAGGGAAAAGGAAGGAGCCTGGAAGCTCCGCGTAGGACAAAGTGTAGAAGAAAAAGCAGAAAGCAACAAAGGATCCATTAGACGCGAAGCTCCACAATGACGATTATGACCTCATCGCGAGTAGAATCATCCAATATATGGATGAAGCGCTTTCTCTCAAAGACAACAAAAATAAGAGTATGCAAGCGAGTCTAACAGAAAACCTCACAACTTTGCAAAGCATAATGACAAAGATGAAAAAATTCCAAAAAGACTTGGTTCGTGATTCTGACTCAGAAGGAAGATCCAATGCCACATCACAACAGAAGACAAAGCCCTTGGCCTTAACCATGGCACCAAGACCGCACATTGTCTGTATTGACCCACTAAGTGTAATTTTACTACGCGATGAATTAGCTTCCAGCACGCAGGGAATAGAGCATGTGGATATTGATATTGCGATGCTACTCCTTGAAGGCGTACATAATCTACAGATGCAAGTTGTGGAGGAAATACATGATAGAGATATGGCCATCCTGAACCAATACCAAGACTTACAAGCAAATTATAGATAGTTGCAGGAAATAAGTGCAAAGAAGGCTAAGTCACTTGAAAGCAAATAGGAGCAACGAAGAAGAATAGAGAAGACCGTCGCTTTGATCTGCGCAAAAATACCAGAGTGCGAGGAACAGCTAGAGCTCGTAGACACTATCCTTAAGATTGGCTCAATAGTGAGCGGTCTTAAAGCTGAAATGGCAGACATGGAGATACACTATAAAGAGAAGCTTGTGACCTTGGAAGCTCTAAATCTCCCGAAGAAACCACCCAATCAGGTAGAACTAAGAACAACAGAAGTGAAGGCTACCACAGAGAACATATCAAGTGAAATAGTGAAGTGTTAGAGCTTACTGGATGAAGCAATTAAAGCCTAGATTGCGTCGCAAGAGGACCCTCAGCTATTACATGTCCAAACCAACTTACAGGAAAAACAAGTAGCGTTAGACACTCTAAGCCCTTGTTAGAGCCTGGTTATGGTTGACACCCATGCCGGAGCAAAAACCATGGAGGAAGCACTTGCAGCCATCCAAGCCAAACTCTAGGATCTGGATGAAAAATTTCTCAGCCTCCATCTTGAACATTCATCCATGAACAACAAACGCGAGTCTGAGTCTTCATTAGACAATGGGTTCTCTTCTTCCAGCAATTTTCGTGGTCTGAATATTGATTTTCGTGGTCTGAATATTGATTTTCCTTGCTTCAATGGTATTGATCCAACTGGATGGATCTATCATGCAGAATAGTATTTCAGTCTGCATGATACTTTTGATGTCAACAGAGTTCCACTTGCATCCTTTCATTTGGAATAGGAAGCTCTTCAATGGTACCGTTGGTACATCAAGTCTCATGAAGAGCGAAAATGGCCAGATTTTTGCCAGCTTATTTTGCAACGATTTGGTCCTAGTTCTTTTGATGACTTCACAGGATCCTTCACTAAGCTTCGCCAAATTGGCACTGTGAGAGAGTATCAAACCAAATTTGAGAAACTAGCCAACCACACTGAAGGATTTCATGATGACTTCTACCGAAGTTTTTTTATCAGTGGTTTAAAGGATGCAATCCGCTTTGAGGTCAACATGTTCTGTCCCAACACAATGATGCAAGCCTTGGGGTTGGCTAAGTTGATAGAAGATAAGATTGCATCCCAACAGTGCTCCAAATCCATTTTTGTTCCCTTCCAAAATATGGGTTCTCAATGACCTCCCATCCCACCAGCTCCTCGATCAACTCCTATCAAGCATTTTTCTGATACACAGATGTAGGCATGCAGAGAAAAAGGGATTTGTTATAATTGTGATGAGAAATTCACTCGGGGACATAGATGTGTTCAACAAAATCTCTATCTCTTGGATATGGATTCTCTGTCTTCCTCTGAAATTGGTGAAGAAGCCGATATACAATGGATGCTCCGGTCGACATGCAGGATCCGCCTATTGACCCTCCATCTCAGGACGACCAGCTAGAGATATCTCTCCATGCTTTAGTTGGAATCACCACCCCCGAAACAATGTGGGTCTGAGGTTACTTCAAGAAGCTTCCTCTTACAATACTCATTGATTCAGGTAGTACTCATAACTTCATTGACCCTCGGATCGCAAAACAGGATGATTGTTTTTTCCATCCTTGCTCCAACTTTGAAGTCATGGTTGCTAATGGGGGCACCTTACCTTGCAAAGGGAAGTGTCGTAATGTACATATCTCTATAGGAGATTATAACCTACACTTTGACATGTTTTCCTTGACCTTAGGTGGATGTGATGTGGTTTTGGGCGCTCAATGGCTATGCAAACATGGCCCCATCTTATGGGATTTTGCTGAACTTTGGATGCAGTTCTCTCCCAAGGGACAAAAACACACATTGACAAACTTACATCCAAGGTCTCTCAACATTATCAGTTCACATCACATGGAAAAACTCCTTAAGAAGAATTCACATGGTGTCATCGCTCAGATCCATTCCATTCAGATGCAACCATCAGGAGTCTCCACTACTCCTTTGGATCTACAACAAATTATGGATTGATATACAGGTGTATTTGTTGAACCAATGGGATTGCCACCTTCAAGGCCTGAGGACCATCTTATTCAGCTCCTTCCTGGAAGCGTTCCTCCCAACATCAGGCCCTATCGTTACCCATTTCACCAAAAAACAGAGATTGAAATGCTCGTTCGAGACTTACTGAAGCAAGGTATTATTCACCCAAGCACTAGTTCCTTTTCTTCACCAGTTCTTGTTGTGCACAAAAAAGATGGGCCATGGCACCTTTGCATTGACTTCTGAGCACTTAATCACCTCACCATCAAGGATAAGTTTCCAATTCCTGTTGTTGATGAGCTTCATGGTGCTCAATTTTTCACCGAGTTGGATCTTCGTTCTGGGTATCATCAAATTCAGGTTCACAAGGATGATATCACTAAAACAGCTTTCCGCACACATGATGGCCACTATGAGTTTCGAGTCATGCCCTTTGGCCTCACTAATGCTCCTTCCACATTCCAGGCCTTGATGAATAAAATATTTCGGCCCTACTTGCGGAAATTCATTCTAGTATTCTTTGATGATATCCTCATCTACAGTAAAACATGGGCTGAACATCTCCAAAATCTAGATCCGGTAATGAAACTTTTCTTTGACCATCATCTCCACGCCAAACAATCTAAATGTATTTTTGGAGAGAAGGAAGTTGAGTATCTTGGGAACATTATCTCATCACAAGGGATTCGTGTAGATCCTGCCAAAATCGCTGCCATGCATAATTGGCGGCCTCCTAGGACACTCAAGAGCCTTCGGGGTTTTTTGGGGTTGATTGGATACTACCAAAAGTTTTTCAAGGATTGTGGGAAGATTGCAACTCCATTAACTGTTCTATTGAAAAAGGATGTTTTCACATGGACACATGCTACTGAGTGTGCATTTGACAAACTGAAACAAGTTATGTGTACTACACCTATTCTAGCTATGCTCGATTTTTCCAAGCCCTTCACTATTGAGAGTGATGCTTGTGGAAATGGACTTGGTGTTGTTCTCCTTGAATATGAAAACCCCGTTGTGTTCACTAGAAAGGCCCTTTCAGGTAATAATTTAGCTACCTCTACCTATGAGAAGGAAATGATGGCTATTTTGCATGCAGTACAGAAGTGGCGACCCTACCTATTAGGGAATCATTTATGCATCAAGACTGATCACTAGAGTCTGAAATATTTCCTGGAACAGTGTGTATCCTCCCTAGCACCGTAGAAATGGATTAGAAATCTCATGGGTTATGACTATGAGATCACTTACAAGAAGGGTAAGGACAATATTCTGGCAGATGCTCTTTCTCGCACATTTGATGACCAAGGTTCTCTTTCAGCTATTCCTATGCCTATTCTAAATTGGTTGCAATCTGTTCAATAGGGCTATGTCAATGACTCTTCATTATCTCAAAGCATCAAACGCTTGGGCAACAACCCTTCTGATGTACCACATTACTCTTGGGATGGTGCTTCTCTGAGATACAAGGGTCGTCTGGTGCTTCCCCAAAGCACAGATCTTCAATAGGCTATCTTCTTTGAACTCCATGCTTCTCCATCGGTAGGGCACCCTGGGTTCCTCAAAACTTATGAACAGGCACGGCGTAACTTATTTTGGCAGGGCATGAAAAGGAAAATTCAACAAATGGTGGCTGAAAGTAGCACAATAAGGGTGAAACAACACTCCTTCTGGGATTGCTCGAACCCTTGCTCACACCTACCCGGATTCAGAAGATATTTCTATGGATTTCATCGAAGGGCTCCCTAAATATGAAGGGAAGACAATGATTTTGGTTATGGTTGATCACCTCTCCAAATATAGTCATTTTTGTGCTCTCAGTGATCCCTATACAGCCTCCTCAGTTGCTCAAATTTTGTTGGACTAGATCTTTCATCTTCATGGAATCCCTTCTTCCATTGTCTCGAATCGTGATGCGACTTTCACCAGTCATTTTTGGACAGAACTATTTCGCCAGACTGGCACCAAACTGAAGATGAGTTCAAGGTATCACCCACAAACAGATGGTCAGACTGAAATTATCAATAAATGTTTGGAAACTTATCTTCGTTGCTTCACGTCTGAACAACAACATCAGTGGGAAAAGTGGCTTCCTCTTGCTGAATGGTGGTACAATATCTCTTACCACACTGCATCTAAAATGACTCCATATGAAGCAGTTTATGGTCAGGCACCGCCAGTTCTTATTCCATACACCCCCAACAGTTCTCCAGTTCAGGCAGTTGAAATGGTCCTTCAAAACCGCAATCAGATTCTTCGCATTTTGTAGGAAAATAATCACATGGCAAGAAATCGCATGAAGCAATAAGCTAATCAACATCATTTTGAGTGCACTTTTGAAGCAGATGATATGGTTTTTCTTCGTCTCCATCCTTACAAGCAATCCTCCCTGAAACTCAAAGGGTGTCATAAGCTCACTCCAAAGTTCTATGGGCCATATAAAATTCTTCAGAAGATTGGGTCCGTTGCTTATAAATTGGAACTTCCTCCTTCATCTTGCATTCATCCAGTATTTCATGTCTCTTGTCTGAAGAAAGTTCTTGGCACCAACATCAGAGGACAAAATATTTTAGCACAACTGGATAATGAAGGATCCATCCTTTTGGAGTCAGAGGTCATCCTCACTAAGCACACTCATCAGCTTTGCTCTTGCTCTATCACAAAGGTCTTAATTCAGTGGCACGACATGCAACCAGAGGATGCTACATGGGAACCACTCCTTCAGATTCAGTGACAATTTCGACATCTAAAGCTTTGAGGACGAATATTTTTCTAAGGGGGAGGGGATGTTAGGAACCCATGTCAACCCTTCTCTTTACTTTGTTAGTATATTGTTGTTGGACGCATATGCTTTGTAAGTCGTCCTGTAGTAATTGTTGATCCATAGTTTGTGTTATTCTTGTTGGGTGCATATGCTTTGTAAGTCGCCCATAGTATTTGTTGATCCGTAGTTTGTATTGGCCCATGGTTTTGACCCATACTATTGGCGCCTAGATTTAGTATATAAGTGTGCGTTGAGGCCAATGAAGGCACTGTGAAGTTATTTGTATTGAGATTGCTCAAAGGAGGTTTGCCCCTCAAAGTGGCCTACACTCAATAAAGCGATTCTAAGTTCTGTTATTTCTATTATCTCGTGTGTTTTCATTAATTAATTATTGTAGGTTGTTCACACTTACTTATGCAAATAAATGTCCCATTAAAACCATTGAACCCACTACATATGTATAATCTGACGAGTCTTTAAATTCTTGCATCAATGTGCTTTTCGACCTAGTGCATCTCAATAAATAATAATGCACTTTTTCTGTATTATTTGATGGTGCAATGACAACAAATACATCACCTTCTCTAACCAAATCAGAAACACGATCATAATCTTTGTCAATCACAACCGCTTCATTGTCGCACTCTACATCGCTGATATTTCCAAATGGGGGGAATGGTGTCAAGTCTTGGTGTCTCCATGGTTTCACAAATTTGTTAGTTTGGTTTTTACACTCATCCAAAGACTCTACATCATCAATACATGTAAGACAGAAGCAAGAGTACTTTCATTTCTTGATTGCATGTATATTTTCCATTTTCTTACTCCTAATGGAGTGTAAGCCCCTTGTTTTCAGGATTGTAGTACAATTATGTGGCATTGATCTATCAACATCTCCCATTGCAATATTCCAGAAAAATATTCTCACATTACCCATCCTTTCATTGAATTCATGGCTCAATTTTTTTTGCACCAATTAACCACATCGTTTGAATTTGCAAGGCAAGAAGCAGAGTGATTCATTTGATATCTCCTAAGTGCACGTTTCACGTAGGCCCCAACACCATCATGCTCTCCTTTTCCATGTCTCTTTTAAAAAAAGCTCCATGTGTGGTGAACATCCATGTTTCTATAAGGAAAGAAAACCATAAGAATGATCGTGCTGATTTAAACTGACTAGCACAACCATCTCACCACACCCAATGTTCTTTAACAGTGACCCTTCCTCTTGATAATTCTTTATAAAGCATACCAAAACAATTCTGGACAAAACATGTATCATGTGTACGATCATCACTGATGTAGAAATGATACTCCTTAATCACTTCACGATTATTTTCATTGCTATCAAAACCGTCGACATCAAGCTCTGCATGTCTATACATAATATGCACAAGTATAGATACATGATTTGAATGATAATACTCAGTCTGTATCTCCTTTTGCGGAGTGAAAGTGTAATTTTTAGGAAAATCGACAATGGATAATATTGTTCCTTTTGGAAATACATCTCATGATTTCTTGAACTGTAAGTCCTTCCATTGTGCTGAGTGAGAGTGCTTGATATATTTATATATTTGATCCCTGAACAAATTCATAAAATCTGTCAAAGAGATATTACTTTCAACTAAATTAATCTTTCTTGAGGTTGTTGTTGAATCTATAACATGAGTATAATCAACATAAACATATCTCTTCCATTTCACAATGCGATTTGACAATTGAGGATCGTTTGCATCAATGGGGTAGTTAGCATTAAAAAGGGTCAAATCATAACATTCCTCAAATTTTTTTACTTCCGACGCATTGTTTCTTATATAATACTTGATCATTCTCTCATGCACATAATATTTTAGATACAAATTCATGAACACTTGAAGGATGGGGGTAATTTGGCCAACACTGCATGCCAAAATTTAGAAATTTCTCATAATATAATTTGAATTCTACATGGTATCGACAACAACATGTGTCGCAAACAATGATGGGCCTGGCATACCATGGTTAAAGCTTCACAAATGTGCGAAGGGAAACCTTCACTTCAACATTACTCTCCATAAATTTTCTTAACATTTCCACTTGAGTGATCTATGTTATGTGTTTGGCATGAGTTTCATGAGTTTCTCTTGTCAATTGGTTGAGCACTTCTCTTCCACTGACGGCTTTGGTCAAGTTGTTGACTATCCATTCTCTACATTCGATAGTTCCTCCTATGCGGTGGGAAAATTCCATAATGCTGTCCATCTTGAGATGATGGAGTCCAATTCCTCCTTGGTGAGCTTGTATTGTGTTGGAAACCACTACCTCTGCTTATCCGCTCATGCTTGGATGTAAATTATTTTGGAATTGACCAATAACCTTGCAATCGGTCGATACTTCCTCATTGCTTTCTCAGTTATCCACAGTATTTCTTGTGCATCTATCCACATCATGTCTAAGAACAAGTACAATTGTATAGTGTTGAATGCTTATCGTTCTTTGTCAGTTGTTTCCCATAAATTTGTGTACCCCCCCCCTTCTCGTTCTCTTGATTCTATTATTTCCATGCCTTGATAGTGCTCTGGCTCCCTCCATCCTTCTAATGTGACCAACATCAAGAGCCATGAATATGTGAATGCCTTCCCTTTCTTATGTGCATCAAGTGCATCCTCTAGCAATTGATTTAGAATAAATTGTGAATAGTTCATCTGTACTCCTGCAACACATTGTTCCGCGGAGGTGATGATTCCTGAAGTGCACTCATTTTTCATGTTCTTCCGTAGAACCTTAAATGCTCATATCACTACAACAAAATAGCCCTTTAGGGGTGGTTTTGTCTTGCGGGGGTGTTGGTAAAACCCCCTGTAAAAGTTTTTTCATACATTTGGAGGCGGTCTTCTAAAACTGCCCCTAAAAGTCATGGAAATTGGACTTTTGGAAGTCCTGAAATTTGATGTTTGGGGGTGGTTTTGGGAAAACCCTCCCTAAAAGCCCAATTCTCATAACGTTTGGGGGCGGTTTGTCAAAACCCCCCCTAAAAGTCATGAGAATTGAACTTTTGGAGGCGGTTTTTTTGGAACCCCCCTTAAAAGTCCTGAAATTTGACTTTTTGGGGTTTTTGGGAAACCCCCCCCCAAAAGCCCAATTCTCATAAATTTTGGGGGCGGTTTGTAAAAACCCCCTCTAAAAGTCATGAGAATTGAACTTTTGGAGGCGGTTTTTTTGGAACCCCCCCTTAAAAGTCATGAGAATCGAACTTTTGGAGGCGTTTTTTTTGGAACCCCCCCTAAAAGCCCAATTCTCATAACTTTTGGCTGCGGTTTGTCAAAACCCCCCCTAAAAGTCATGAGAATTGAACTTTGGGAGGCGTTTTTTTTGTAATGCCCCTTAAAAATCATGATTGAATTGAACTCTTGAGTGATGATTAAGGCCTTGAGACGTCACATAATCTCTAAATAGTGAATCTAATTTAAACTACAAGTGGGATATGTTCGTAATTTTTAGATTTGTAACACCAAAAATGAAAATTTTCTTGTCAATTTCAACATGCTAGTAATTTTCATTATGCCATTACCCTTTCTTCTCATTGTTTTCCCCTTTTTGTGAAGGGTGACTCAAGTGGATTCCAATGGACAACAATGCCAACAAGAGAGCATAACAGCACACACACATGCCCATATCCAAGGCCTAGAATATATTTTAAACTAATGAGTTGAGTGAATTCAAGATGCAATTACAATAATTATTAGACAAAGTGTTCATATGACCAAGTGCATCATCTTGGATAGAACACATATTGGTAGTCAATAACAAGGATGGAACCTTTTGGATGTGCGTTGGTTATTCAATGTTAAATAAGGTGACAATTAATTAAGAACAAGTACCTCCTACCCAAATTGATGATCCTTTTTATTAACTTAGATTGGAAAAGGTTTTTTCAAAGTTGGAGTCAAGTTTTGGGTATCATCATATGAGAGAAAAGACTCGCGATTTGCATTATTTAAGATGTGCCACCACCTTTCACCTTGTTTTAGACACATGCCGCCTTGCTGTAGACCCATGTTAGTGCATACCAGTACTGACTCAATTAACTACATGAATAATAAGCTCTCCACCATCGTCATCAGTGCCTATGATCAGAGATTGTCAAGGAAGAACTTTACGATAAACATGCCCGATAATGGCATGGTTCCGAACTTTACATGTATTGTTCCTGAGGAGTTGTTGTTAACACGAAGCTTTGGACCCAGTCTAATAAAATATGAGGAGACATAATTTTAAAGTTAGCCAAAATTTAAATACATTGGTCAAGGTCGATGCTATATATTCAACTTCATCAGTTTCGTTTCATCAGTTGCCATGTGTGCCTTAAAACAGTGAGTGGAGGTGTCTTTCACCAAAATCCTGATTCCACTTTGATCCTTATTTGTTGTGCCATCGAAGAATCCCATGGGTGAATTACCAAATAAAATTGGTCGATTTATCAAAATTTTTACTTTGTCCGCACTTGGATCTATGATAAATTTTGTTGATGCTTTAATAATCCTTCTCCCAACCTCCTCTAGGTTATGTCTGTAGTCTTAAAAAAGAATGGCATTCATTAAAATCCATAAGCCCCATGTGACGATAAAGGGAATTGATTTTACCTTGGGATTTGTTAAAAACTAGAGCTTTAAATATTCTTAAAGGGGCTGCAGATGCCAATTATTTTTGACTTGAAGAATGTTACAAATCAAAGTCCAAAGCTTTGAGTAATGCTGCAATCTATTGCAAGATGTTGTATGGTCTCCTCACTGCTCAAACATAATGGATAGGCTGAAGGTCCAATTCCACCCCTTTATTTGTAAATCTCCCGTGTTAAGACTTTATTTCGTAAGCATAACCACATAAATAGAATTGATTTTGGAGGATCTTTGATTTTCCATATCAGTACATACCACCACTTCAAATCATCATTCTCATAAAGATATATAAATGCATTATAGGCCTCTTTTATTGTTTGAACAATCCCTTATATTTTGTTCCAAGTCCAAGCCAACCTATCTAGTTCTGTAGATAGAGTGATCCCATTTTGGTAAATTCCCTGTATGTTTGTGTTCCATTCACTGGCTAGAGTTCTTGTGAGTCTGAGATCGTATGCAGACATCCAAATACTAGAACCTATCAAGTTGGAGATATTTGTCTTATGTATATATGCAATATAATAAAGGCTCTGGCTATGTAGGTGTGGTAGTAGTTCTTCTGATAGTATAAAGACAGATCCTACACCCAGAAAAGGATCCAAGCCTAAAAGAACTCTCGTACCTGTACCAACCTTCCAAGCAATCCACCACTTAACCACAAGTAGTGTAGTCAATATATTTTTCCATATAATGAAGGTTATTGGGAAAGCAAAGTGTTTCTTCCTCAGCCATGATACAACATCAACTCCTTTAAAATATTTCCTTCTCATAGTGACACTCCAAATACCATCATGAAAAAGTGCCCTCCACAGTGATTTGGCAGCTAGGGCCTTGTTAAAGAGATTGAGATCTCTTATTCCCCAACCTCCCTTATTTGTTGGCTTTGCTATTAGACTCCATCTTGCCAAATTGTAAACCCCCTGAAAGTCCAACTAGTTGTCGCAACACAGTTCCATGCATGTCAGACAAACTCTTAGAAAAAAATATTTAGCTCTAACATGATCCAACATAGTCTCTTGAAGAAACACAACATCAGGTTTAACTGTAGACAAAAGCTCCTTGAGGGATAGCATCTTGGACTAGGCACCCACAATCCCCCTAATGTTAAGAGAGATTAAGACTAGCATTAAGGAACCCTCATATCAGGGTTCAATGCTCTAAGTTGCCCAGAAGGAGAACGAACAGGAAACAGGGTAATTTGAAGAAACCATTATGGGGTATGTTGCCAACCCTCCCTCAATAACCCCATGTCTTTTTTCCTGTTAGTGGAATTGTTTTTAGGCTTCTTCCGGATGGTGACATTTGCAATGTCCACAAGGCCAACTCCATCTACAAAGGATTTATAGGTCTGAAGAGGCGCTTTATTAATAAGAACTACTTTGTATGAGGGTTCTGAGGGTTTGGTAAACAAATTTGTATCCAATGGAGGGGGAGAAGCCAAGGTGCATTCACTGTGTAAATGAGGGGTAGTGTGAGGTCCCCCAGGAGAGGTCTCAGTCAAAATAAGGCTTTTGGCATATGTAACAACCAAGAGTTCTATCAATGAGGGGGAAATCAAAGGAGGGTTTTATGAGATGACAAGGTTCAAATGAGAAGTAAAGGGATGGGAATTGTTAAAATTTTCCAAGAAAATTTCCCAGAAACCCTCAAAAATATCAACCAGCCACTCCTCATTAATACTTAGCAAAAGAATGTCTTATTCAGTTAAAGAAGTACTAAAGAAATTCAGAAAGGAAATATTTAACCTAGGAATGAAAGATTCAGTATAGGGGAATTGACTGGGCACCTTCCTCTGAGCATTCTGAGTCGACCTCCCATTTAAGTCTTATTCTCCCACTTCTCAAACCAACTCCAGAGACCGAGCCTCTCCAACCACTGAAGGACAGTTTGTTTTTATATGGCCAGTGGATCTTCATACATGACACCGAAAGGGTTATGTCCAATACTCTAGGGTTTGAATGAAGGACCCCAAGTTTCCTTTGAATGATTGTAATAGTCCCAATAATGAAAGAAATGACGTTGAAGAGATACTTCCTTCTTTTCAAGAAGAGGGGAAACAAGAAGAACACGGTATGCACATTAATTATTATATTTTAACTTTGTGATAACTTGTAAATTTTTCTATTAATCATTGCTTAACACCTTTACAATTCCTTCTTCTATAGATGATGTTCACAAACAATCATGCCAAGAAGATATTCACATAGAAGGGGATGATCCCTCTACACATGCATCGGCTGAGATGGTCAAGAAGAAGTGTAGAGGACCAACAAGATGTGCAGACATCAATAACTTGGAGGCTCCACTTGAAATTGAAATTAATGGAAGGAACCAACCAGTTGGTCCAAACTCTGTGAAGTTATCATCATTACTAGGTGTACTTGCTAGGTAGATGGTTCCAATCACATATTTTGATTGGTGAAAGGTTCCAATTCCACTAAAGGATGACTTATGGAACATCATCAATGTGAGTATTAGAACTTTGTATATTTGTTCTCTACATTTGTATTTTTGCATGATTTCAATGTTTATTTTCAAACAATGGATGACATATAGTAATTCACTTCTTATATGTTGCAGTCCAACTTCATAATCCCTATATGGAAGGGATAAGCCTCCATGAGGGTCTCCTTCGAGAGACTTATCGAAACTTCTCTTTTTTCTCTTCGTACAGGCACCAATGCACCCTATAGACTAGCAACATGCATCGGTGATGTGCTTTGTAGTGGAGCAAGGTAAGTCGATAAGGAAAAGACACGCTTTACTAGAAGGCAAGGTGCACCAAGCTCTCTAAACAGGGGTTTTACAAGGAAAAAACCTCATGACTCATCTTCTAAGGATTTTGGTCAAGTACTTCAGGTATTTAGGCAAGGATAAAGTGTACTTGGTTCATAATCATGATGAGTACAAAATTTCTGTGTAACAATGAATGAACTATAACTTCATCTCTCGAATACATAGATTTAAAACCCAAAAACATTACTAAAAACGTAATTACGAAGAAACCAAGGTGCCTTCACATTGTAACGCCATTGGACTTATCACATTTATCCTAATAGATTTTAACTTGTTCAAGACTCTACCTAAAGTGTTGAGTCCCTTTTTATCCACTACACATGCATTAAAACCCTCTATAGGGTTGTTAAAGGTGACCTCATACTCCACTCCTGACCCGCAAGTTTTGTTAGTTTTGTACCTAGGGATGTGTTCCCCTAGTGATTTTAGCCTGAGTCACTAAGAAGGGGAAAAAGTGACCCTCACATTAAAAACACATTTAATGAGACTTTATGTTTTTTAAAGTCACTTTTTGCTAAAATTAAAGTGTGTGAGCAAATAAATTATTTAAGTGATTTAATTAATGTGATTTTTGCTCTCATCTTATCCTAGGCATTGGATTGAGTGAATATCCACCATTGGATTAGATGCCCATCTGTAGTGCCCCTAGACTTGTGTAGACATTGAGGGCACCTGCTGAGTGACCCGGCTGATTGAAACATTAATTAAATAACCTTTTGACCTTATTTTTTTGAGTATGTGTATCTGAACTGTTGAGGTAAATGAATAATTGCATATGTTAAACGATTAGCTATGACTATGGAAAATTATGTTGATGGATAATGCTTAAGGACTAGCTGTATGGTGATTATGTATTTGGCGACGAAATGTATATTTGATAAGATGAATGAGCAGTTTGAATAAATCATAAATGTTTAACAATGCTAGAGTTAGAAACCAGATGATGATTGTTGAGAACAGTGCTACTAATAATTTGTTGCGAGAAGTGTGTGTAGAAACAAGTGAGACGGTTCACCAATGGACACACAAAGGAACATGGAGGGTCGTAGAGTACGAGTAAATCACACACAGGGAGAGCGACGACGATGTCGACTTCCGACGGAATACCACGCTTGAGCAGATAAGCACTGATCCGCTTGCTCAAGAGGAAAGCGTGAGGGCGTACGAGGTGGGCCACGACGGAGCTGGTCACGTACGAGTTGAGGGGCGCGCAGTGAGAACGGACTCACTCCTCAGCGCCATTAGTCCCTAGATAGCATGTAGACGGAGGATGGATGGTAACGATTCCTAAAATCCCTACAAGAGTTCCCGCAAGTCAAAACGGAAAGATGGTGGCAGAAGGGCCCGACGATGCGGTACCCTATCGAGAACGGAAAGAATGGATGCAAGGACCCAACGATGCGGTACCATGCCAAGGAATGGAAACCATGGATGACTGGACCCGACGGAGTGGTGCCATGTCAAGGAATTAAAATTAAGGAACTAGGAGCCCAACGGCGCGGCACCGTGATCCTAGTGAGTTTGATTGTTAAATTTAACTGCATAAAAACTTATGAGAATAACTCTAGATCATTACTTAGCAAATGCATAAAAATAATTTAGGCATTTGCACATGAATAGTTATTTTTGTTGAGCATTTAAAATAATAGAAATCATTATTTAGGAGCAAAATAGAATCCTAAGATTAGACACCTAGTCAACTAAAAGCTAGGAGTTAATTAAAATATCTGGGGGACAAACTGGAGCAAACTTAGGGGTGTTGGTGCACTTCCTAGAGAAAATGACACTTGGATGGGTGAGTGTTTTAATTAAATAATTAATTCAAAATATTTAATTATGCATGAAGCGACATGTGTCGCATGAGATTTTCCTTTATAAGGAAGACTTGGGGAATGGGTAAAGGGCCCATAATTTGGATGATTGTCGTAATTTTCGAATGCCTCAAGACTTGCTGCTATCTAAGGGTTTGGCTTAGAAATCCTGGTGGGAAGGGAAGCCCAAGCTGAATTTCTGAAATACTTGTGTGAGCTCTACGACCCAAAGCTCGGGGGAGGCCATGCGACTGAAAGCATGAGCCTATGGTTGGGTGGCGAAGCTAACGGTTGCTTCGCCTATGGTTAAACGAGCTTTGCTGGAGGGATCCTATGGAAGACGAAGGCGACAATGGACCAACCGGATCGGATTGACAGGTTCAGTTCAAGGGGACCCTAAAGGAGGGGTCCTACATCTCAAAATGGGGGTCCCTACATTTGGTATCAGAGCCGGTCGACCCTTGAGGGCACCGGACTCATATTATTTAGGGGTTGTCAGTATCTTCATCAAAGTTAGATCAACCCAGACCGTCGAATCGGCCCCTACTACAATATCTACTCCATCTCAGACTCGACATTCCAATCAGGTTCAACGTCTTTCAAATGTTGTTTTTCAGTGTTTGATATTTATATTTTAGTTCTATTTTTGGTTGAGAATCGATCTACCTTTCTGTGCATTTATAATTGTGTTTTAAAATGCATATATAATTATAGATCTTGAGTATGGGTTGAGGAAATCGAACTCAATAGATGTGAACCGATCCATTGTGATAGCCCTGTGTATTTCAATATTACCGGTGAATTCACTGTATGATCTTTCGAATTTCTACATCTCTGTGTAATTGAAAAAAAATAAAAAAAAATCCTACGGTGAAAATGCTGTGGGATTATCGGTCTCTTTTATCTCTGTGTAATCAAATTTATCGATTGATATCACTGTGTAATTAAAACTCAATGGTGAAATCAATGAGTGGATCGTCCATTTAAATCTCTGAGAAATAAATCTGAATTGTGAAATTGCTGTATGAACAACTTACTTCCTGGGATCGACTGTAGATCACAGGAATTCGTCTTTCCTCCTTTCTGTAGCAGAAAACAGTAAGGATAATCACGACTGAGATCCTATTAGATACAGACCAATCCATGTTCTTCAACCTGTGTGATCGATCCATTCAATTTAGAAATCATTAACTGAAAGTCAAGTCACTGCTCTTATTTCATGTTCTATGGGATCCATTTAAATAAAAAAAAAAAAAAAAAAAACTGTTGCGTATTCTCCAAACCCGATCTGCTCATTCCAAGACTCTAATTCAAATCAAACCTCTGTTTCAACAGAGTTCGACGAAATCTAAACGGGTCCGAATTGTGTCCCCATCTTTACCTGAACGGTTCATTCATTGCGGATTTTGTTGGAAATCGAATCTCTGTCCATTGTACTGGCTCGATGAAATCTAATATAATTGAACCTACAACGATCAGCTCAGTGTTTAACTAACCTGTTGTCTCTCTCTACGTGTACCGAGTTAGCCTCTCCCATTTATCAGCGGAGTAACATAGGCTTTAGAGCCACACGATTGCATTCTTCACTTCAGTTTTCCTTGCCTCGAACCTTCACTGCTCCTTGATTGATTGCTCGCAGAAAGGAAAGGAAAGGGCAGTAGAGAAGGAGGAACGCGCCTTCATTGGATACCATCGACACGTGGCGCGGCCTGTTGTTCTCTTTTTTTTCGGTGGGGGGGGGGGGCGCGTTAACACCCCGAGCCTTGTCTTGCATTTAAAGTCAGTCACCCTGTGTTTAATGCTCAGTGCCTTGAAAACTATCCCTTTATAGTCATAACAATGTAATTCTTTATGACTCTGCTCGGGCGTTCCTTGGTTTTCCCGAAAAATCTTGACTGATGTGCCCACATTTGTTTTAATTAACTCTGTATGTATGTTGTCTCTAAGTTGTTATTATATCTATGTAAACGCTCAGAAAATAGAAGCCCCAGCTCTGTGCCACCGGACAATTATCGACCTCTGTCCCGGCAGGTGACCCCGTTGATATTCAGACTCTGTGGTATGTGTCACTCGATTGACTGTAACATAAGGTTATTACTGTTACAGCTCTTAAATTTCCTTATTAACTGACACTCAGTGATGTAAATTCCCGGATGTATGATAGTGTTATTGTGTTTCTGTTTAAGCCTACATCTCAGTTTTAAAGCGAATTTGTGATACATTTCTGTTAGTTAGGAAGTGGTGATTATTAACTATGTAGGAATGATGATTATTAAATTATGCTAGTGAATTTCATTTTAGTTTAAGAATGATGAATTTCATTTTAGTTTAAAAATGATGATTATTGTTAGAAGTAATTTTCATTAGTTTAAGAAGCAATGTTTTCAATATCAAACCTTTGCCTGGATTTAAATAACTAAAATTTCATTTTACTCTGAACCGCGGACATAAGAGAACCATTCTGTATTAGAAGCACGAAATCAAATGAGAAACTCTGAATTGATAGAACGATAGATCGGATCAGCCGATCCTGATTCCCCACTGATTTCCAGTGCGTGATTTAGGCTGTACATTAACTCATAGCATTTAAAAATTACCGTGAGAATTAAACGGAGTATTAAACGGTCAACGTCTTCATCATACAGTGAATAGGTGCAATCACTTAAGATCATACATTGACCCACAACGATTTCAAGATTTCCAGTCGGTTTGTTAAGACCGTATTCCTTAAAAATTTGACACGGGTTGTAGCTCTTAAGATTTTGTTTCGATTAAATAAATAAATAAGTAGTGGGACTTTAATTCCCCAAGGACCGGTATAACTCTTATTTTTTTTCCAGATCGAATTATATGCCGATTATAGGGAGATTTCTATGTTGAGAAAATTGCCATAGTTTTGATCTCTCAAACGTTTTCTTAAGTAAATGTTAGACTATAGATTCCCAAGAATCATCATAATCATTTACCTCCAAATAAGAATTAAATACAACGTTGAATTATTACAAACAACCTGTTCAATTCGATTGTGGCGCTATTTTTGACATTAACAAAATGCTTTGTTCGTTATAGTCTGGAAACGAAACAGAATCTAGCTGCGGCATTATGCATGAAACGAAATTATATGTCTTATTATACTAAATGAAGCTACTCATCCTCATTAATTGACTGAACGCATGTTCTTTTATATTATGGAAATAGATGCATGATGATTCAAATAAATATGTCTTTTAAATCTTATCGTGGAAGTGTTCTTTTATAATATTGAAATAAAGGTATGAAGTTCAAAAATATGTCTTTTAAATCTTATCATGGGAGTGTTATTTTATATTATTGAAATATATATAATATATATATAATGTTCAAATAAAATGTCCTTGAAACTTATCTTGAGAAAAGCTAGAGCTCGTAAAGGAGACCCAAATCTTGCCTAGTATAGATATGAACTGTAAAATAGAGAATTATAATACTATTGAGAATTTTAAGAGATACATAGTGAAAGAAATTCTAATCATACTATATAGAGGATAGATAGGGATTGTAAATAGAATTCATAATTTTATTATAAAATAAGTTGTATAATAAAAGGGGATTATAATCTTATCACTGTGGAATAGAGATATATCTCAGAAAATATAAGTATTGTAGGACTATAAATAGCACGATAAAAATATAAAGTAGGATTCTTTTATGTTAGAGATATTGATTGATTAAAATAATACCTATGAAGTGAGATAGAGTCATAGTGGACCCATGAGATGTAAGGTTGTTAAGATTCTAAATAAGCTAGGATTATTTATACATTCATAAAATAAAAAGTAGAAACTAAAAGATAGTGGAGTTAGGTTCCTTAATGTTCGTCATCTCATCTTAACCTTGAAAATTAGTGTTAATCCCTAAATTCTGTTGAGTGTGTTTATATTTATATATATATATATACATCCTCGTTGGACGAGACATTACAACTTGATAATGTTTTTGTAATCGTTATCGACTATTCTTCTAAGATATAGGGAAAGGTAAATGTTATTCACTTGTTAATATTTTGTAATTGTTTATTAACTATTCTTTCTAAGATATTGGGAAATGTAAAATGTTATGTGAACAATAGGATTTCATAGGTAGAGGAATTCTAAATGTTTGTTAGATACCTTGCAATAAAATCACTTTATCATGAATGAGATGAGTATAAGCATACAGTGAAAGTTTATTAAGGCATTCATTGTTTATTGAAAGTAATGGAGGTTAATAAGCCTTCTATAACGTTATTACATTTAGTTGAGAATGTTAGGTAGTGATATTGATTATGATGAAGGGTGAAAAATATTGTAAATATTTATGGTAGGTTTTGAACACATGGGAAATACAAAATGAGGTTTTTTTTTTTGTGCTTAAAATTTGGATATATATATATATATATATTGTAGGACAATATATTTATATATATGTGTTAGTTATTCATATAATAATCGACATTGCATTTGTTACTTGTTAATGATATGAACAATTAGATTATGGGAATTTGATGTATGATGCTTCAGAGTCAATGTTCTTATTGTGATTAAGATTTGAATATATATATATATATATTTTGTAACTATGAAGTGAGAATCATATTTGAATTTATGTTGAACACTCTCACATTCGTTTAATAAGATATCTAATCCGTGACACACATTACAAAAGATTGTGTTCTCAAATATTGTCAAAAATTAATATTATCTAAGGAAGAATTCATTTAGTTCCTTTATTGAATTGTGAAAGTTGAGCATCATGGAAAAGATGAAATTAGAGCTAGGAAATATTTGATATGAGACCTCGAATTATAAATCATTCATTATTTGTAGACCTTTTGTTATGAATACGCGAATAGTAAAGTGAATGATGATTCACTAGGAAGTCTCTTAAATTTGGGATAATTTGTATAATCGCTAAAGTTAAGGAATTTGTATTTATTCCATTATTATGGTTGAAGATATTTCGGGATAGGAGTATAGTAAAGTGAGTAGTACTATATGGAAGTCCTTGAATTAAATACCTTGATTAAATATGCTTAACTTTTACTGGGAGATAGGATTGTAAGTAGACAATGATAAGGTTCAATATTAATTGTGGCAAATGACATAAGGAACCTCTCTAGAATAATAAAATAGGTACTCAAAAAAAAAAAATCACTTCTGGAAGAGCATTACATTGAGTTCATCGGTGATGTATGAAGATCAACGTAGAAAAATCGAAGCTGCGATTTTTACTTCTTCTCCTTCGACAAGGATACTTCGAGCTTCTTGAACAAATGCTTATTCTCTGAAATCAAGGTGATAGCTTCGTAGGTATGCACTACTAGTTTGTAATCGTGCTTTGAAATGTGAAAAGAGAGAAGTTAAACTTACTTGAATCATAGAATCTTAATAGTGCTTAAGATTAGGAAGAGAAGACAACCTTACATGACTTTGTTTATAAAAATCTAAGATTATACTTTTAACTATACTAAGTAAATGGCACTCTAGTATTTAATTATACTTTGGATTATGAGAAGATAGAGGTTGCATGTAAGATTAGTTCAGTAATGGTTAAGGAATGCATTGAAGAATAGAATTGGGAAGGGTAAATTCTTATTTTGAAATTCGAACATTGTTTTGAACATGTGATAGTTATACATAATTATAGAAAAGGGAGAAGTTGGAATTGAATATTTTATCCCTTATGTTGAAATATGTCAATGTTTTCAGTATTTTCGTAAGTGATATACTTATAGTTTTGTTGAATTGAAAGAATTTGTTGTAGACGATTTCAATCCCGGTTACAATTAGTGAGTCAAGAGAGAACTGTTGTGGGGATTACTACACTACGAAAGGTACGATTTAGTTATATTACCAATTATGCTGCTTATACTTATATGAGGGTAGAAAAGAAGAAATGAAATTTTATTATCAATTCTGGATATATATTGAAGAAATGAAAGTGAAAAGGAAGTGAAAACTCACCATGGAAGCACATGAGACTTAAATTCGGGACGAAGTTCTAATTAAGTAGGGGTGTATGTAGTGCCCCTAGACTTGTGTAGACATTGAGGGCACCTGCTGAGTGACCCGGCTGATTGAAACATTAATTAAATAACCTTTTGACCTTATTTTTTGAGTATGTGTATCTGAACTGTTGAGGTAAATGAATAATTGCATATGTTAAACGATTAGCTATGACTATGGAAAATTATGTTGATGGATAATGCTTAAGGACTAGCTGTATGGTGATTATGTATTTGGCGACGAAATGTATATTTGATAAGATGAATGAGCAGTTTGAATAAATCATAAATGTTTAACAATGCTAGAGTTAGAAACCAGATGATGATTGTTGAGAACAGTGCTACTAATAATTTGTTGCGAGAAGTGTGTGTAGAAACAAGTGAGACGGTTCACCAACGGACACACAAAGGAACATGGAGGGTCGTAGAGTACGAGTAAATCACACACAGGGAGAGCGACGACGATGTCGACTTCCGACGGAATACCACGCTTGAGCAGATAAGCACTGATCCGCTTGCTCAAGAGGAAAGCGTGAGGGCGTACGAGGTGGGCCACGACGAAGATGGTCACGTACGAGTTGAGGGGCGCGTAGTGAGAACGGACTCACTCCTCAGCGCCATTAGTCCCTAGATAGCATGTAGACGGAGGATGGATGGTAACGATTCCTAAAATCCCTACAAGAGTTCCCGCAAGTCAAAACGGAAAGATGGTGGCAGAAGGGCCCGACGATGCGGTACCCTGTCGAGAACGGAAAGAATGGATGCAAGGACCCAACGATGCGGTACCATGCCAAGGAATGGAAACCATGGATGACTGGACCCGACGGAGTGGTGCCATGTCAAGGAATTAAAATTAAGGAACTAGGAGCCCAACGGCGCGGCACCGTGATCCTAGTGAGTTTGATTGTTAAATTTAACTGCATAAAAACTTATGAGAATAACTCTAGATCATTACTTAGCAAATGCATAAAAATAATTTAGGCATTTGCACATGAATAGTTATTTTTGTTGAGCATTTAAAATAATAGAAATCATTATTTAGGAGCAAAATAGAATCCTAAGATTAGACACCTAGTCAACTAAAAGCTAGGAGTTAATTAAAATATCTGGGGGACAAACTGGAGCAAACTTAGGGGTGTTGGTGCACTTCCTAGAGAAAATGACACTTAGATGGGTGAGTGTTTTAATTAAATAATTAATTCAAAATATTTAATTATGCATGAAGCGACATGTGTCGCATGAGATTTTCCTTTATAAGGAAGACTTGGGGAATGGGTAAAGGGCCCATAATTTGGATGATTGTCGTAATTTTCGAATGCCTCAAAGACTTGTTGCTATCTAAGGGTTTGGCTTAGAAATCCTGGTGGGAAGGGAAGCCCAAGCTGAATTTCTGAAATACTTGTGTGAGCTCTACGACCCAAAGCTCGGGGGAGGCCATGTGACTGAAAGCATGAGCCTATGGTTGGGTGGCGAAGCTAACGGTTGCTTCGCCTATGGTTAAACGAGCTTTGCTGGAGGGATCCTACGGAAGACGAAGGCGACAATGGACCAACCGGATCGGATTGACAGGTTCAGTTCAAGGGGACCCTAAAGGAGGGGTCCTACATCTCAAAATGGGGGTCCCTACACCATCTACGGATTAGACAAAAAGGTTGAGGAAGGCTAAAACCTAATTCATTGTTATGGTTGTGAATGAGAGAGAGGTCGAGTGAGAGCTGAAAGGGCACCAGCGAGACTGTCATTTCCTTGGCACGAGTTTCCAGGCACAGGTTTCCAGTATTGGCTCAGATTTCGAGGTATTCACTTAGCACATATTATCAGCACAATTTTTCTAGATAGAAGTTTAGCTATAGCACAAAACTTGAGGAGAAACACCGCACAGAAGGTATTATTCCCAGCACACAGTTCGAGGAGAATCTAGGCAACATTCCCGAGATATGTTTTGCTAAATCTGTGGAGAAGGTATAGGGCATGGGTTTAAGAACTTTGGCATAGTTTTCTAGCAGGAATAACGGCACAGAAATCGAGAACTAACAACACAGGAATCGAGTTGGATTTCAGTTTAGTTCTTGCATAGGAATCAAGGGAAAGTACAGTGTACGGACTATGTATTGTTCCAGCACAGTTTTGAGTTATTTCTGGCATGAATTTCTAGGCTGTGGGCACACTAAACGAGGCTCAGTTTGGTGCACACTTTTCAAGAAAGCTTCTACTGAGTGGTGAAGATAAGTTAATCTTTCATTGTAATGCTGTGATGAATATTTTGCTGAAGAAATAATATCTCTCTCTCTCTCAACTGGTTTTCCCCGTGGGGGTTTTTTCCAGGGCTCGATTTGGCCAAAAATATCTGAGTCAAATTTTTATGTGTGATTTTTAAATGTGTTTACAGCCTGTTAGTAGCATTATTTTGTGTGTTTGACTGTTACAGAGAAATTTATAAGTAACCTACAGCCAATGCAAAACCAGCTGTAGGTGAAATCCACAAATTGTTAACACAAACCAGAAGACAATTTAGTGCGGCAAAATTCTACAAGTTTTTCTACAATGGCATGAAAGGTCTTCCACACCACCCCTTGTGTTGTTTGACAACATGCACACTAGGTATTCGATATTCGGAGATGAGATGATGTCATGTCCCAAATTTGGTATTGTGTCACAATGGCCTAATCACATTGGCACTATTCATTAGAGTTTGTCAAATTGATGCTAAAGGTCAAATAATTGCCAAGGAGGAAAATTACTAGTTTCCTAGATTTGGGGTGGAAGCTTTGGGATTTGGAATAATGGGGATAATAAATGATGTTTAGACATTAGAAAGGTTCACGTATTTAATAAATAGAGCGAATAAATAAATTCAAGAGAAATCCTAGGTGACAAATGATTTTGGAGACATATGGAGGATGTGGGACCCACACTAGCTTGATTTTTCATAATACATGGTATCTCTCTTTTGCAAATTCGAATTAATGGGAATGTGAACACTCTTGGGTGAGTTGATAAGTCATAACACATGTCATTGAGAATCTTAGGTCGAATTGGGAAGGATTGGTAACCTCCATGGAAGATAAAGAGTCAAAGTGGAAGTTTGTGGACACTTGGGCTAGATTCCCTAGCCCCTATGACACCAATGATGGAGCATCTATGAAAACTATGACAAATTGCAGACCTGACCTCTGACATCTGACCACTATGACATGTCAGCCCCAAAAATAGGCTCAAGGAAGGCGAATTTGGGAGTTGGAGAAGCCAAAGAGACTCAAAATCGAATTTGGGAGAAGATGGAAGGTTCGAACTAGGAGACAAGTGGCAAATGTGGAATATTTCCTAAATAGAAATCTATTGAATCTATTGAGAGGATTTCGACCCTTAGAAAGCTAATGTTGGTTATAAAATGTAGAAATGAAGTATGAGAATGGCTTTTGATCATTTGTAGAATTTGCAATTGCATTTGTGAAGAGGGAGAGCAAGTGGATGACTAGTTTCTTGCCTTAGCCAATTTCGAGGGTGAAAGATTCCCATCCAAGTTGGTAATTGGAAAGGCCATTCAGAACTTTCATTCAAAGCTTTAATGGAGTCTTTATTTGCAGGTATAAGCTACAGGGCAGCTCATGGTTTCTTCTATTGCAGCTCACTCCTTCAACCATTTCCAGTTTTGATGGCATATTCTTGATCCTTGAGGGAGGGCGTTTTTGGTGAGCTAGTGTACTCTTTAAGGAAGCTTTTAATGCCCCAATTCTTTTGTAATATGAATTAAATACTCTGTTCTTCATCTCCAAAAATTTTCAGGTCGAAAGTCCAAGTAGAAATGTATAAATCTCATTTTTAATGGAAGAACAATGCCATTTCCCCACTACCTTGTTGTGAGCCAATGTATTGATGATTATTTCGAATGAATGGATGATTCTATGATATATTTGTGATAAATATACTTCCATGGATGTCTTATACAAGTTTCATGTACTGTACTTGAGAATTTGAAGCATTTTTACTTAGTTTAGTTGTATTGGGAGGTGAAATAGTGCCATTTCCCCAAGGGTCGAATTGGAGATTTTTGCAGTTGAATGGGAGAGGGTGAGAATAGTTGTAATAATCCATTAATGGTGCATATGAGACTTTAATAAAATACTTAATGCATTACATACCTATTTTCATAAATTTGAGTGGGTTTGGAGGCATTTGGGAAGCCATTTTCAGTACTTACCTCAGGGGGATTTGAACCCCAAATTACTAGTAAAATTGCATACTTGGTCCAGAATCTTAAGAGAGTTTGTAGAGGTATTTTCGTGACCATATGTCATCCCTAAACTTCATATTCAAGTACTAATATCATTCATACACCTTCCTTGAAGATTTGAAGGGATTTGGAGTCAATTTGAGACCTAGAGACCAATACTAGTCAAAGGGAAATCACTAGTAAAGTTACCTACATTGACCAGAATTGAAAGAGGATTTGCAGAAGTATTTTAAAGGTTCAAAGGCATCCCTGAAACACATATTTATGTTCTAATATCATTCATATACCTTCTAAGAATATTTGGGATCATTTGGGGCAACTTTGGGACCTAAAGATCAAAACTAGTCAAAGGTCTAAATAGGGAAAAAAGTGAAAAATTGCCATTTTGATAAACTTCCTAACAAGGGACATTATAGTGGTATCAGAGCATGGTCCTTGCACCTGTGCATTAGGTACATACATTCAAGAATAATTCACAGCCATGTCTTACTATTATGATGAATCCTATGAGTACAATTGTTACGAGGAATATGCATATGCTTATGAGCAATATGAAGTAGAATGTGAAAGGTACGAGGAAGAGGTGCCATCATGCAGCACTTCATACAATTTCAAGAGAAATGAAGATTATTCCATGACTTTAGATCTGATGAATATGAGTGTGTCATACCAACCAAGGATAATCCTATGAGCGAGTTCCAGAGATGGAGAGAAAAATATAAAACCTTGCCCCAACAATATCAAAAATATCAAGAATATCTTGCTTCGAGCAAAAATACACAAAATGCCATGTCTTTTGAGTACTATGGTGAACATGTTTTTTAAAATAGGACAAAAAATGAAGATGTGGAGTTAGTGAAGAAAGGTTTATGCCCTTCTTGTAAAAACCCTTGGAGCGAGTATCATATATGTGTGCATGAAATGATGTCCTCCTTAAGGAGAGCTTTTGAGATTTATTCAAGAAGAGATTCCAAATATACTGATCCTAAAGAAAACAAGGAAAAAAATGCATCAACTTTGTTGAAGGAGAAAAATGAAGAGACATCACAAGAGCATGAAGAAGATTCTATTGAAAATATGGAAGATCATTTCGAGACACCTTCTAGCTTAGACATGAAACAAAGAGCATCTACTGATGGATGCTTAAACTATGAAGGAATACCTACTGATGGGTGCTCACACCTCTATGTTGGTGACATAGAGATCACTTTTGAAAGTGTTTCTGCAAGCCCAAGTTCCATTAAGCATGATAATGAAGACCTTGTAGCAGTTGAAGAAGAACCAAGATCAACTTCCCCATCACCACTTGAGCTTCATGAAGTTGGTCCAAGCAAAAATGAATAAGATGAGGAGGTTCATTTGCAAGAGCCTCATTTTCTTGAAGGGTCCTTAAAGATGAATGAAAAGAATATCCAAGAGTCCCTCAACATTTTCCATGACACTCAAGCATTGGTGTCAAATTCTTGTTGGAGAGCTACTTCATTGGAGGAAACATCCTTCATTGAAGACATGGAGAAGATTCAAAGAGTAATGTGCCACATCAAAGGTAATTTCATGTCTTTGATTTTTGATAGAAACCATTTGTTTGAGTTTAATGAATTGTTACATGATGCATACTTGAAGAATAATGAGGATATTCATAAGCTCACAATTCAAAATGAGCAACTTCTTGAAAAGTTGCAAGATACTTGTTTTTCCTCCTATGTTTTAGATTATCAAATGGTAGATTGTTTGGAGGATTCTCATGATATGGTGGATCATGAGAAATGTGGAAATTTGAATGTGCTTAATGTGTTTGAAGATGAACTTGAATATATCCAAACACTTGATGTGGTGGAAGAGGAACTTGAATTGTCTCTTGATGAAGGTTATGCAATTTTTAAAGAAGAGCATGAATCCTCTACATTGGAACCAATCTATGAGAAAGGTTTCACACTTTTGAAGGAGCTGCATGATACTACCCATATGGATCCTTCCCATGATGAAACTTCTGCACTTTTTAATCATTTGGGTAGGTTAGTTCATTATCCTACATCCTACAACTCCATGTTTTGTAGCATTAATCTCAATGAAGTATGGGTGAAAGGGTTCATTTTGATGGTGCCACATGAGGAGTATGGAACTCCTAGATTTAAATTTTATGATGACATGGTTGGAGCACATTCTTATTCACATTTGCAGCAGCATCCTTTGTTACTTTATGATGATGCACATCTACACGAATGCACCTATGATATGCATTTGAGTCACTTAAAGACTCATGGTTTGTTTTGCTCAACACTTTATTCATTTGATGTTGGAGGAACTTCATCCAACACTTGGGTGAATAGATTTATGACTGGAGAACATTTTTGTTGCAAGACATATACTTTTTTATATACTTATGACTCTCACATTCAGGGATGTATGGGTGAGACTTCTTTGAGTCATTTGAAGTCTCCTTGTTTTTTCTGCTCATTATTTGGTTCAGATTTTAGTGGAGATTCTTCATTCACTTCTTGGATGAAAGAATACATGGTTGAATATTTTGATGCATATCACATCCTTTTGGAGCAGCATTATAGGACATGGGATCCTCACCTATGTCATTGGAGCAGATTTGATTGGTCACTTGAAGCTTGTATGCACTTGGAAAATGGTGGTCTACTTCCTTGGAGGTGTAAGCACTTTCATGACTCTTTGATGAAGCATATCCTTGATGTACATTTTCATTATGTTGTTATGTACTTTGATGATATATATTTGGTACTCATGATGTTTGGAAGGATGCATACAAGAAAATGGGATCCAGGAATCCTCTTAACTAATGGTGTGGGTTGGAGAGCACTCTTAATTATTGGGGTGCAATACAAGCAATGGGACCCTGGAATAATTTTTATCTCATGGTTTCAAATTTTTTGGGGAAACAAGCAGTATGGGAGATGGATTTCCCCACTTAAGAAAGTGATTTTTATCAGAGTAGTGCAGCAGCAAGCATGGTGGTTCCTCTCTAAAATCTTCACGGAAACTCAAAGACTCAAGGTTGGGCAATTCAACGGCAACTTCAAAGAATTATACAGAAAGCAGGTTCTTCAACACCCATGTTTAAAATTGCTTGAGGACAAGCAATATTGGGAAGGGAGTATTTTTCATGTCCCAAATTTGGTATTGGGTCACAATGGCCTAATCACAATTTCTCTATTCATTAGAGTTTGTCAAATTGATGCTAAAGGTCAAATAATTGCCAAGGAGGAAAATTACTAGTTTCCTAGGTTTGGGGTGGAAGCTTTGGGATTTGGAATAATGGGGATAATAAATGATGTTTAGACATTAGAAGGGTTCAAGTATTTAGTAAATAGAGTGAATAAATAAATTCAAGAGAAATCCTAGGTGACAAATGGTTTTGGAGACATATGGAGGATGTGGGACCCACACTAGCTTGATTTTTCATAATACATGGTATCTCTCTTTTGCAAATTTGAATTAATGGGAATGTGAACACTCTTGGGTGCATTTGTAAGTCATAACACATTTCATTGAGCATCTTAGGTCGAATTGGGAAGGATTGGTAACCTCCATGGAAGATAAAGAGTCAAAGTGGAAGTTTGTGGACACTTGGGCTAGATTCCCTAGCCCCTATGACACCAATGATGGAGCATCTATGAAAACTATGACAAATTGCAGACCTGACCTCTAACATCTGACCACTATGACATGTCATCCCAAAAATGGACTCAAGGAACGTGAATTTGGGAGTTGGAGAAGCCAAAGAGACTCAAAATCGAATTTGGAAGAAGATGGAAGGTTGGAACTAGGAGAGAAGTGGCAAATGTGGAATATTTCCTAAATGGAAATCTATTGAGTCTATTGAGAGGATTTCAACCCTTAGAAGGAAAAATGTTGGTTATAAAATGTAGAAATGAAGTATGAGAATGGCTTTTGATCATTTGTAGAATTTGCAATTGCATTTGTGAAGAGGGAGAGCTAGTGGATGACTAGCTTCTTGCCTTAGCCAATTTCGAGGGTGAAAGATTCCCATCCAAGTTGGTAATTGGAAAGGCCATTCAGACCTTTCATTTTGAGCTTTAATGGAGTCTTTATTTGCAGGTGTAAGCTACATGGCAGCTCATGGATTCTTCTATTGCATCTCACTCATTCAACCATTTCCATTTTTGATGGCATATTCTTGATCCTTGAGGGAGGACGTTTTTGGTGAGCTATTGTACTCTTTGGGGAAGCTTTTAATGCCCCATTTATTTTTTAATATGTATTAAATACTCTGTTCTTCATCTCCAAAAAGTTTCAGGTCTAAATTCGAAGTAGAAATGTATAAATCTCATTTTTAATGGAAGAACAATGCCATTTCCCCACTACCTTGTTGTGAGCCAATGTATTGATGATGATTTCGAATGAATGGATGATTATCTGATATATTTGTGATAAATATACTTCCATGGATGTATTCTACAAGTTTCATGTACTGTACTTGAGCATTTGAATCATTTTTACTCAGTTTAGTTGTATTGGGAGGTGAAATAGTGCCATTTCCCCAAGGGTCGAATTGGGGATTTTTGCAGTTGAATGGGAGAGGGTGAGAACAGTTGTAATAATCCATTAATGGTACATATGAGACTTTAATAAAATAATTAAAACATTACATACCTCTATTCATAAATTTGAGTGGGTTTGGAGGCATTTGGGAAGCCATTTTCAGTACTTACCTCAGGGGGATTTGAACCCCAAATTACTAGTAAAATTGAATACTTGGTCCAGAATCTTAAGAGATTTTGTAGAGGTATTTTGGTGACCATATGTCATCCCTAAACATCATATTCAAGTACTAATATCATTCATACACCTTCCTTGAATATTTGAAGGGATTTGGAGTCAATTTGAGACCTAGAGACCAATACTAGTCAAAGGGAAATCACTAGTAAAGTTACCTACATTGACCAGAATTGAAAGAGGATTTGCAGAAGTATTTGAAAGGTCCAAAGGCATCCCTGAAACACATATTTATGTTCTAATATCATTCATATACCTTCTCAGAATATTTGGGATCATTTGGGGCAAATTTGGGAGCTAGAGATCAAAACTAGTCAAAGGTCTAACTAGGGAAAAAAGTGAAAAATTGCCATTTTGATAAAATTCCTAACAAGGGACATTACAGATGAAGATTTGATCCTCTATCAAAGAGTCCTTTAGATAATCCACAAGTAGAAATTTTTCCTCCATCCTCTCATTCATTCGAACAATTAGGAAGGCCAACCTCCGAAATGGTATTCATACTTTTTTTCTATATTTTGCATAAATTTTGTATTATTGACCCCTTTTGCTTACTAATTTTCTATGCTTCAGAGCCTCTACTCAACTTCTTCTTTGTTCAACAATTCTTATTTCTTACCCTCTAGTAGTTTTAAAGCCTGTATTTCCTCACATGAAAATAGTCCATTAATATTTTGCTAAAAACTATTACGAATTTTAACCTTAGCCTCCTTTAGATCCCTTTGATTGTCTTGACCCTTCTTTTTTGTCCAATCAATTGCCATTGTTTTCACCTACCTCATATTATCAACAAATTGTTTCATTGTTGTATCCCCTTAGGTTACATCATATTTCTTCTAGTTTCAAATAATTAGCTACCTAAATCTTTCTCATTAAACTAGTCATGGTTAAATTTGAATGGAGTTGGGGGCTTCTTGTCCTCATTCTCATTTTGAAACAAGATAAGTAGGTGATTAGAAGATCCACCATAACCAACCCAATATTTCAATTTTGCAGCCTCTTCCACAACATTTTTTCCACCATAAATATATATAGCCTTTTGAAAATCCCAATAATGACCCTTATAGAATTTCTCCATGTTGGAACTAACTGAACAAGTTCGACATATACCAAATTTAACTCCTCAAACATATGAGAGAAAAAATATGCTAAGAGGTTTAGTCTAGCCACTTCCCTCCATATTTCCCTCAAATTTAGGATTATCTTTAAATTCCCTAAACAATAATTTTCTCCCTTGCTAGGGAACCTTAATCCCTTCACATCTCCCATAAGACATTCCTATCTCCATAAAAAATTAACAATATTGAAAACTTTATCTAAATATTTAGCTTTAAACTCAAGAGAGGATTAATAGTTGAGTTCCACCCTAAAACTCTTTAAAATGCCCTCAACATCAATTGAACAAAAATTCCATCCCTTCAATTTTTTCGAGAGAATTTTGATAGCTTTGTTTCACAAACACATGGCTTCATGAAGGAAAACTATGTCTAGTTTGTAAACTAAAAATAATATCTTTAGGACTTGTTGTTTGAGGGTGCCCTTGACCCCCTTTACATTAAGTGAGACTACAATAATTAAGGACATTTATTTTGGGTCTTCTTGGCTCTAAGGACCCCACTTATAGTCATTTGCTTTCCCTCCTTGAATTATTTTGAGGATTTTGACTTTGTTATGGCCATATGCGATTTTCTTCCCATCCTCGATGACTGTATTGTATCGAAGGCTAGTCCTCCCTTAAGGACTCTTTTTCCTCTAGGAATTATGATTTCCTAGTTTTCAATGAATGGTTAGATTTGTGCAAATTTTGGGGACTTTAAAACTTGGTTGACTTCACCATTAGAGTTTTCAGGGCATAGTCTTAAATTCTCGCTTCCCCTAAAGATGAAGCTTATCAAAGGAGCCTTTGAGAGAGAGAAATGATATATGGGTTATTGGTTAAAATCCCTCTTCTAGATTGGTGTTTTCATGCCCAAAAAAATTGAATAGCATTGCTAAAACCTACTTTCTTAGATAAAATTGGAGCAAGGGCAAGATTAACTTATATGATTGATGAGTGGTTCTTCAATTTTTCCACTTATGAGCCATTCAAAGTCTCCATGGCTCACTAAATTTCTCTAGATATTTTAGTTGCTTCAATATTGATGTCTCTCCCTCTATTTGGAATTGTTACTTCCACTTTTGAAACTATTTTCTTTTGTCTCCATAACTTTCAATCCATGATCATTTTTACCTCAAATCTCAACATTCTCTTATGGGGATTTGTAGGTTATGTACAGGAACTGGGTGTTCCCCGAAGGACTCTGTATCAATAGTTCAAATTTCTGCACAAAATTCTAATGCTAATGGAACTACCTTTGGCCCATGTGGGTCTAGCGCTTTCCCATTTTTGGGTTCACAAACTAAGCGTGCCCAAGATGGGTTGCCCCGTCAGTCAGCTTGGGCTTCGAGAAGTCTAAATTTCTTAGTTGGAGGGCATAACATTGATGTGCCCACAGAAGGAAACTCAACAAGCGGTACAACATCCACAGCACTATGAAGCCAAGAAAGAGAATCCATGGAAGTTCAGGAGAACCCTCATCGTGTGCGAGAAATCAAATCGATATCAGGCAGTGCAATTCAAGGTGTAGAGGTATGTTCTGGAAAATTGCCAGAAGAGGCATCTAGGTCTGTAATCTTAAAGCCCTCTCATCTTAGTAACTAACAGAAACAAAGGGTTGGAACCAAAGAATCCATGGAAGTCCAGGAGAACCCTCATGGTGCGCGAGAAAGCAAAGGGATAACAGGCAATGCAATTCAAGGTGTAGAGGTATGTTCAGGAAAATCTCCAAAAGAGCCATCTGGGTTTGTAAGCTTAAAGCCCTCTCATCTCAGTAACCAACAGAAACATAGGGTTGACGGTTCCAACCCGGTCGTGATGAATAAGATTTTACCAACTAGTTCATATTATCAGGGTTACGGAGGGAACAAAGAAGAAAGTTTTGATATAAGCAGAGGAGGCAGAGGAGGAAGCAGGGGAGGCTATGGATATCAAAGAGGAGAAAATGATAGGAGATCAGGGAACGAAGTGGAGGGTGGAATAGAAGCAGAGGAGGAAGAGGAGGCAGAGGAGGATATGGCTCTCAAAGAGGAGAAAGTGATCGCATTGATGCTCTTGGTCGATTGGTTCATGTTTAATATCTGCGTTTTGTGCTTTTCTAGTATTTTGTTTTGAATTCAACAACAAATCTTATTTAGACAAGCTTCCGAATTTTGGGATGTCGGATTCAGATTCTCCAACGTATGACTATACCTTTTGTGTACACAAGATATGGGGGAGGGCGACACCTGAGGAACATTTAGTAAACAAGTATCATAAACAATTTTGGCACAAACTTGCATAATTGGTGTGAAGTGTTCCCAAGTGTTGATGCTGTCCTTGGCCTTTTGTTTGGTATTTTTGATGCCACAAAGATCAACAGTAATGGCGTCTTTATAAGAAGTGGGTGATTACAAAAACTGAGTAATGGTGTGTTTGGTCTTTAAAAGGAGAAGTTCGTTGTCATTCATGAGTTTCTCAGGGTCTTCAATTGGCTGAGCAAGAACATGGCCTTCATAGATCCCTTCCTTTTCCTATATAAGATGTTCCTTAAGTTGTGTGATGAATATTCAAGGTCTGTTGAAGCAATGCCTTGTGTCCATTGGTCTTTTTCAAAAAATCATCAAAGTATTCTCCATAGATTTTTTTTCAATTTCAACCATCCTTAATCTATGTACAACAATTTTCTTAACAAGTACTAGAACAAGGGTAACATTTTATGCAATAATTATATGCTGTTGGAAAAATGGAGTAAAATGACTGAGATACTCAAGCTCTTGTTGTACATGATTTTCTACATTACTGACTGGCAAAGATTGTTGACAAAGAATTGTCATTGTTGATCAAAAAGTACACAATAATAGAAAGTTGTATGATAGGATTGAGACACTTGTATGATAGTTGTATGATAGGATTGAGGCACTTGTATGATAGTTGTATGATAGGATTGAGGCTATGCCTATTCTTGAGCTGTAAGTTGATTTGCTTTGTGTGTTATGTTTTCCATATGTAGTTTCCTTCTGCTTTTATGGTGTTTGGTTGAAGCACATCTTCTCCATCTGGAATGTTTGATGGGATCAATGTATATGAACTGTAAACAATTTGACTGGACTCAAGTAGAATGGCATGGCTTGGGAAACTAATTGCATGAGTTGACTAAGGGTTGAAAATAGTTTTTGACATGATTTCCTTGAAATGTTGAAGCTCCTATCAAAGAGTTTGTGAGTTCCCAACATTGGTCTTGACTAACCCACACTTAGGTCAACTAACCAATTTGTGGAGCCAAAGGGTATTACAATGATGTTTGAACACTTGAGAGCAACATTTTGACAGCTTCATCCCTTTTTCCATGGAGTGCATGAATTTTTGTTGTGCTTAAGATTTTAGATATTCATGTCTTCACTAAATTTACAACTTCATCACTCTAGTGCTATTTTTCATCTTATGTGCTTTCCTATCTAAGATTTCATCATACAGAGTCAATTAATTGACTTCACCTATTTTAACTCTTAATGATGCCGATTTGTTTATGGAGGTTCATGTAGCGATATGTTATGTCATGCAATATTGATGTTCTTGGTAAAATGTGATTTTCCTGGCACATTAAAAAAATTATACTATTTTCATGCACTGAAATTGAAAGGGGGATCTTGTTGTCATTATCAAACATAACTCCTTTGTTTCCACAGTCAGACACTATCGCTACCCTCATGTTTGTCTATATCGAGCTTCATTCCCTCAATAAACAAACTTGCTTTGACTTGACTAAACCATGTGAAGACTTGGGTTACCTATAACTAGTTTCATTGTGAAATTTTTGGCTTGACTGTTCCATGGGAATACTGTCTTCTTTAAGGGAGACGTCTTTAGACCAAGCCATGTCATACTGCAAAAATGAAATGAAAACATAGCTCTAGTCTTATGAGACCATAAAGGAGCATCTTGGCTGAATGCGCATTCTGATCAAGATAAACAACTTCTGTTTACCACTAAGTTGTGTTGCATCCTAATGCTCTAGACTCATGCTAAAGAGCATATGTTGTCATCTTCATTAGAATTATTGAAATAATTGCTCCTTTCTGTTTTCTTCTTTCTCTGCTTGTTTGTCTATGCATATTGCTCTTGTTAGTGCTACTTTGTTCCCTTTTGTACAAAATATTCCTTCTTAAGCATCCAATCCAAATCTTCCATGGGTTGGTTGTCATGTTTTTCATATCAACCTTTGGATTGCTATAGCAAGGGCATCATGATGCTTTATTGTTGTACATAGGTATGTTGAATATTTGTGCACCTGTAGCAAATGTATACTTTGTCCAAATTCTCTTCATATCAAACTTTTAACCTTGACTCAAACTTATCTTAAGGAAAGCTCCCTTGTGTTGGAGAAGAACAAACCTAAAGTGAAAGGGAAGAGTTGTTGAGGTGACAATGGGAAGCTTTTGTGAGTTACACAAAACTATCAACTTGGTGCTTGGGACTTTATACTTTTATGGGTTCTAGATTTCATTGTAAAAGTATCAAAATCAAAGAATTCATCCTCGAGTGTGGATTGTACCCATTGATTCCCCAAAATAGTGCATCCCGTGTAGGAAGAACTGTCCTTAAGGTAAGAATGTTTAGTATCTCCTCCATTCAATGAATTATTCTTTCCCTCACTCTGAAAATAACTTGTGGCATCTTGGACATAACCATGTATTCTATTAAAAAAAAACATTTTCCCCCTACAGTACAGGTGTGTGTTCATTGTTGAGGTTTCATTTAAGATGACAATACCTTTCATAAGAAGTATATGGAGATAGTGTTAACAATGCAACAAAATGGAATTGATTATAATCAAACAAATAAAGTTGAATTTCCAAAGTAAAATTGATTATATATTACATAATGCAACAGTAGCACATGCATGCACGCATGTAAATATATCTTAACAAGCCATAAGGTTTAAGGCCACTTAGCATGACTCGGATACATAGGCTCCAATACCATGGGGAGGTGCACAAGTGCAGTCAAAAACATCATCTCTTGGAATTATCCATGTGTAATAATTTTGAAGTCTCAAATATTCTTGATTATTTTGTTTTTAAAGCTTATTTCTCATTTATGTCTATTGTCTCTATTGGATGGCAGATGATGCAGCCCATGGACTTAACAGTGAACTCAGAGAGATTCCACAAGTGGAGCAATGGACAATTCCTTTAATCCTGAAGAAGGTATTACTATAAGCAATTGTAGTTTATTTTTGAAGAGTGAATCCTTTTTGTCTAGGTAATTTTATTGAATTATGTCTTCATTAGTATTACCGTGAGAGATTTTTTTTTGAAGAGAATGATATTTCTATTTATTGAAAAAATTTACCCACATATAACATTAAAAATATCCCAACTCTGGTAGAGATTGGGACAGATCACACCTTGGATAATATTTGGGGACACCATCATAATTAATATCTTAAACCACCAAACTACTGCAAACATTTTCATGTGACAAGTCACTTGATCTTCAGAGTTGGAAACATCTCCTACAACATTTGGTTTCAAAAAGTGAAAACATCACCTAATTCCTAGTATGGAATTTCCTATATGCTTAAATCAGTAGCAATGTTCCTGCTCAGGAATTTATTCATATTATTAACCTTCCAAATCTTTTTGCTAGTAATTTGTATGTGTTCAACCTGCATGATATTTTTTCAAGATAGTGTACATACTTACACTATTACATTATACAGAGATATTATTATACATACATACTATACATACTTACTTATTATTACATTATACATACTTACACTCTAGTTGACATAAATACACAAAAACATTCTTACCTAAGTATGCAGGTCTGAATGTGTCTATAAGTTTTTGCATGTTTATCTAGCCTTGGGTCCATTAATTTACACAAATGTTTGTCAACAAATGTATTCTTTACTTGGAGTTGAGATAGGAAAGCATATATAAGAAATATTATTTCAAGATAATCTAGTCATTGTCAAACAAGCACTGCTTTAATGATGTAATGCACTCCACCATAGTGTTTTGGATAGCCTTCTCTATTTCTTAGTTTCACCCGCTCCTCTGCTTCTTCCCCCATCATTTTCTGCTAATTTCTCTTACAAAGCTACGAATGCCTGAAATATTTCTTATATTCCACAGTTATTAGATAAATATTTTTGTAGGCTCAAGATTCTTCAAGATCATGCTGCTTGGACATTTCACCTCACTGACAGAATTTATGGCCTAACTCTAGGGTCTTGTACTAATCTTGAACGGATTTAAAAACATCAGTAGGGGTCCCATCGACGCCCTTTTGGTGTAGCTACTTCATGTTCAAATTGGGCCTTTGTTGGCCTAGAAGTTACACTATAGAGTTGGTTCAACAACCCTGCTTTCTCGGTTTACAATTCTACTCCACAAATTTGTAGGAAGGAAATAGACCAGGGTATAAAACAGACCAACAGGACCAAAGAAAACAAATGATTTATTAAATGGTCTCCATCATTAGTTAGGCCCAACAAAACTTTTCCCTAACACAATTAATGTATGTAGGTGGTGGGGGATGGATAGTCATTGACATAACCTTCCAACATGATGGATAATTCCAATCATTCAATTTTAAAAGCCGCGCTCATTCCAACTTGGCCTTGATTCACCGAAGCAGTTGATTGAGTATTAACCATTGACCAAGGTTCCAACCTTCTTGTGCTCTACCTTGCATAAATGGCATGTTAGAAAAAGGGAATATGTTGGGTGGAAGTCCTTGGTGAATTGGTGGAACAGATGCCATCAAACATGGTGATTAATTCAAAGGAATTTGTTATGTGGCTCAACCTCCTACCTTAGGCTTTGTTTCTTGAAGAAAATTCCTAAAAAGAAAAATAGGTGGTGCTAGCTAAAAATAAAAATCTAAGCATTCAAAATTTCCTCATTAATGCCATCATATTTTTCCATAAAATGCCCATTCTAGACTTTCTGTCTATAATTGTATTCTCTAAGGTGGCCCAAGTAATACACATTAATTTTGGTTCTCTCATCTTCTTGAACTATAAACAATTCAGCTTCTTGAGGGTTATTTACTACCTCAGTTTTTCTACTTGGTTTTCTTATCCAACTCATTCTACAGTTTTGTGGATTACTTTGGTAACCCGAGACTTTGACCAACTTTATAATATTTTTCACTTAGTGTTTCTATTTTAATAAGAATTTTAACTTAAAACACTTGACATGAAAGATAATTTAAAATTTTAATTAATTCTTCCTAACTTTCAAATGCTTGCTATCAATTTCTTTTGACAATGGGGATTTCACACTGTTTTCAGTACTATTTGCACTGTTGGATTCATTTTCTTGGGCTCTTCCCCATAGTAGGATATGTTTCCAGTGTACAAGTACTTCACTTAGGAGCCATTTTTTCCACCATTTTCATACCACTAGTATGGGCACTCACGAACCCTATTTTATGAGTCATTTGCACAGTAAGATTGATTTTATCGATCACTTTTTTGTTGTGGCCTCAATTTCATGTGTGCAAGTGTTTCATTTTGGAGGCCTTTTCTCCATTCATTTCAACCAAGGCCCATCACTACTTAGTTTGTTTCATCATCAACATCATCTCTATTTCGTGGTAAAAGTGCTTGTAACCCTTGTCTGGAGCATATGCACTTAGTCAGCCATGTCTACACATAATCGATTTGGTTTATTGCATGTCGCCTATCCCAGTTGACTCCATCGCTGTGATTGATGAGATTTATTTGGTGATATTTCAATTCCCGTGCTGAGTGAATATGTGGCAAGAAACATTGTGAATCAGTCATCTCTGTGCACCTTTCCACTACCAAACAAGCTTATCTCTAAAACTGGGCCAAATTGGAGGGTTAAAAGACAATTCTAGGCATGAACAACCCGATGAAAAGTGATTAACAGCCACCAACAATAGGTTTGGAGGAATGTTGGGTTGAATTTGAGGGTTGAAATGGCATTAAGAAACAATTTTGGGCATGGATATGGACACAAAGAGCAGACCTGGGCACTCCAGCAACCTCAATCCTTCATTCTGGGCACAAACAGGGGTTGTTTTAATCTCCCAATCTGTAGCTTATAGCAGTATTATGAATTCTGGGTGCTTTCTCTCCACAAAAATGGTGTAAACAGAACTAAAAAGCATATCTGAGTTAATTTCAGACCCTAAAAACCAAGTCTGGGTGCGATTTAAGTCATTCTAGGCAGCTTTATGAGCTCTTTTCATGATGAAATCTCATCTCTTCCAAGTTGAAGTAATTCTGGGCACATATTTAACCCCAAACAATGGTCCTTTTTGAAGTTCTAGGCATGAAGACAACCATAACATCCACTCCTGTGCCACGCAGAGTTCATTTCCGACCCTGCTTTGAAGACAGCCTTAACATCCCCTTGTATTTAATTAAGTTTTCCACACATAATAGTATCAGGTCTGATCTACAGAAAAATGTTTCTTTACATCTTAATGCAAGTTTTTTTCCCTAAAAAACAACTAATTTGTTTTATTTCTGCAATTTGGTGTGATGGCATGAATATGGTTGTGATTGCATACAGATTGAGCATGGTACAAAAAAAAGAAAGAATTTTCTACCCGAGTGAATATAAAGTAAACAAATGCTCATCAGTAATGTATACATTTATATTTCATTGTAATTTTAAAAGCAGTTCTTAAACATATTTAGGAGAAAATACATACCTCAAAGTCAACAAAAGCAACAGGCATTCCACTTTTAGTTTGCATCTTCAACATTTTGAAACCCCGAAACCTATTTTAGTGGAAGCCCCAAATAGAATCAAACAAATTTATTTGAAAAAAATCACAAAACATAAGGTAATGCACACAATCATTATGGGCAATGGCAGTGCTTGATGATCCCTATGAATTAAAGTCTTTCACATGTACTATAATCCAACTTTGCTTGAGAAAAAGTTTCATAATGAGAAGTGTTACCCCATATCTTGCAGGGGTGACTAGGAGATTTTTCACTTGTGATTGCCAAATCACGAGTGCTTGATGACAGATTGATAGAGTTATGCTTCACGGATGATTCCCTAGATGGTTTTCTTGATGGATCTTATTGTGTAGTAGCTAGAGACATGAGATCTCTCCATGATGTTTAGATTCTTTTATGCCCTCATATTGGATATTGGCATGCTCGCTCATCCTCTATCTAACACTTGTACATTCATTGAAAGGGAACCCATCAACTTAAGGCATCCCAAAATTGTGAGTTTTGATTGGAGCGCTTGGTCTATTGGTGTGGTTTGATGGTATTTGGAGACTCTTCCATGAGAGTTCCCTAGCTCCTAGGCCTTTGATCAGCTTCTTGGTATGATTATCCATCATTTCTTGAGGATTTCTCTAGCCCAAGAGGAATTTTTCATGATTGGGGAGACTTTGTTGCTGATTTTTAGAGTGACCTCTCATATGTGGTTTGGTATGGCATCTTGAAGACATGTTGTGGTTTTCCATGGATTACATGCTTGAGGTCATTGAGCCTATAGTGCAAGCATAGTAAGTATAAGGCTATCGTTCTAACCTACTATCCTTATGATGAGCTTTGAGCCATGGAACCGACCTACTATGCTTTTGACGCACTTGGGGCCATTTAGCCTAAATTAAGATTTAATAATTGTGAAGAGGGTGCTTACAATCAAAGCTCCTCAGTTAAATGATAGATAGTTTTTTAGTTTAGAATCTTGGACAAGCTTAGGGCCATATTGAGCCTAAAGTAAGTGATAAACTTAATCAAAGCGGAATCACTGTATAGCTCTTAGGAGGGGTTGGATAGATGAGTAACCTTTAACCTTGATCAGGGCTATGGGGGAAATAAATCAAAATTTGTTGGTACAGAAACTAGTTATGGTTAGATGCAATCCTTGATTGATTGTACTTGCACAATAACTTTGACCATTGCATTTATGGTTATTGGATGGTAAATATATCAAATGATTTTGGCTATCAAGCCAACTTATTATGCTTATGATGCACTTGTGGCCATTGAGTATAAAATGAGATTAACAATTGCAAAGAAAGCACTTACAATCAAAGTTATCCTTTTAACTTGAGTGATAGATATTTTTTAGTTTTTTCTCTTAGGCAAGTTCAGGGCCATTAAGCCTAGAGCAAGAGGACAACCTTAGTCTATTTGAACTTTCTATATAGCTCAAAGTAGTGACTGGATGTATGAGAGACCTCAAACCTTGATCAAAGCTAGGGGCAAATAAATCAATGGTTGAATGTACACACACTAGTGGGTGTTGGATGCAATCCTTGATTGAACATACTCACACAATAACTTCAACCATTGTGCCTATGGCTATTGGATGATAAATATATCAAATGCTTTTCGCTAGAGTTGAAAACTTGCTCATTATTTTGGCATGCTTGGTGCCATTGAGTTGAGAGCATGGGAATTTTGATTCAGGGCATTATGCACAACTAACCCCTACTTTGCTTACACTTGGTCCATCGACCTTTTAGCAAGATCATGCGCAATATGAGACATAGTTGTTCATCTGATTGGTTTGGTCAATTATTCACCATTTTTATGAGGAACAATAGAGCTATGTTGCCTAAAAGTAGTGCTGGTTATGATACTTTTAAGACTAATTCCATCATTTGAAACAAGGGTTAGATGGTTGACTCACTCATCATTTCAAATGTATGCCACATTGGTAATCTGTAAGAACAATTTTGTCATGAGTCAATTATTCCTTTCTTAGGAATTAGCTGTTGAAAGTACCAATATATATGGTGTATTATGGTCAAAGAACACGCATTCCCAAAATCCATTTTATTGGGATGGGTAAGATCGGGTTCACTAAATGTAGACAATGGAATAGGTGTTTGTAAATTAGGGACAACAACCTTCTATGGCTGCTAAGAGGCCTTACAACAACCTTCTATGGCTGCTAAGAGACCTTGATAAGTGGTTGAGGCATTAGGAGAAGTGCTCCAATAGTCCTCTTCAAAGTGGAACATCAAATCTCAGTCCCATATAGTATTTCCCTGATCATAACTAGTTTTGGTGCCATAATTATTTCTTTGCTAACAAACATAGATATCTGTTTATTCTAGGCATTTTGTTGAATATTGTGAATATCTCTTCCTTAGAGAAGGTACCTTGTGTGAAAATCAATAAACAAAAGCTCTAATATGCTTTGCTCATCTTTGGTGATATAGAAGCATTATGCATTTGTTGAGTCTAGAGGTGATGAAGCTAGCCATGCAAAAGATTTCTTTCAAGGAAGGCTCTTTAATGAGCCTATGATACAAGTTTTATATTCAAATATTAAGATTGGGTTTGTGTATGATCCGCAAGATAATCCACTCTGACTTCATTTTGAGAATCACTTCCATGTGATACTCCAAATACAAGTGGATTTTCGTTTGGTTCAATTGAAAAGTTTGGGTCTGTGGGCATGATCATATGGTAACCATTTTTCAGTGGGTTTTTTGACATATGGCACCCTATACCCATATCTAATTTTGCTAGAACTCTGAGTTTGCTAGGATAGGGATAGCATTATGGAGGTAGAGGAATGTTGTTGCTAGCAAGGCACACTTGTTAAAGGTGGAACTCTTATTTGTAATTAGTAGGTAAAATAATTGAAACTAAATTTCTAGAGGTAGTGATTCTCTTTACAGGAAGAATCCTAGATATGTTCACCAAACAATTGTGAGTGATGGCACAATGTTGTTTTTAGTGCCTCAGCATTTGCCAAGTGTGTTTTGAAGGATCATTGCACCAAGTGTTTGCATTTGGCATGCAATGTTATGCAATAGAGTTCATCACATACAAAAGTTTCACGTGATATCTAATAGAGATTTGCAGAGTTGTTGTTCTAGACCACATGTTTCACATCACCAACCTTACAAATATAATACTTGACAACGTAACTCCAAATGGTTCCATGGAAAGGCTCCCCCCTTGTACAATGCAACCAGACTTGCATGATTGTTTCTCTCCATGATTGTGATTGTTAGGAGAGTTGAGCTCACTCACTCTTGTGCTCCACTTGAGAATCAAGTTCATATAGCCTTGGCAACACCCTGAAGGACATCATCTACCAGTGCTATGATCAATTCATAGTGATTAATGGCTTTGATGAGAAGATTGTTTCTTGTACTTGTCCTTAGCGGCCAACTTTGGTACTTCTTGACATCATCTCTTTTGATAAGATTTGAGTGTCTTTCGCTTTTGGTACTTTACCTTATTTGCATCATCTTTCGATCTTTTTGTGTACCCACACATTGCTCCTTATGCTTCTTGATTGGCTTGGCTAGATTTATTTGCTAGTTGGTTGGTTATTTAGTTGTTAGTTATGAGATTTGTTCTTCTGATTTTACCATTGATCTAGCAGTTGCTTTCCCATTCTTTCCTTGTAACCTAGTTTTTAGATGTACTTTTTAGTCCCATTGGCCTTCATTAGTGCTCATTCATTGGACATCAATAAAATTATCTGATCTGATCTTATCTTAGGCTTTGTACTTGAATGGAAGACCACTGTAGCACAAGCCCTTCTACAATTGTGCCTTTAATGTCAAACCTTGGCTTCTTGAACCATCAGTGCCATCTGGACACATCTAGAATTACAATAAGGCTATCCTAGAAAATATTAAAGTGAGAGCAGAGCAAGGGAGGTTGAAGAATGTCAAAGTTGCAAGTAGGAATATTGTCCATAATTGCTAGAATTAGAATCAGACAGGGACCAGTGGGAATCAAAATCATGAACCACATTGAAACAAGGTTGGGACCTATTAACAATTAGTATTAAAAATGATGGACAAAAAAAATGAAAATTATTCAAATTTTGATTTAAAAGAACCATGATGTGTTTCAATGCAAATCAAGGACATTAAATGCCAAATATTTAAAGTTTTCTTATGTATATAACATGTATGTTTGAAACAACAAAATTACATCAAGATAGAGGTTTTGACTCTTAGAGATGTGTTGACACTATATTTGAAAATACTCAAACCCTAAAAGATTTGTCAAAAATATCCAAAAGAAGTGAATTTACTATGGATGGGTTGAAATAAAGGGTCATAATACAAAATCAACAAAGAAAAAACCTACATGTGCAATAGACTGAAAGTAATTATTGAAGAGGTTAAGTCTTAGTGAAGTTTTAATGGCGGAGATGACAATAATAAAGATCAACGGCTGTCATGGTTTCCCACACCACCCAAAAGATCGTTTGCAAACATTTGTGAGTGGTTGTGGACTTAATACTGCTAGGTACGTGTCGCATTCTTATTGATACGCATGAACGTGAGAGTCGTATCACAAACCACTACAACACCGTGCAGAACTTCCAAAGGATAATACGGGGCGGGCCATAGCACGTGGCAGATGCAGAAGGCACAAGGGAATACCCCACATGTTGATATAAATCGGAGGGATGATATACATTAGCACAAAATCTATGGCCGAGATTCATTCGCATCATGGGAAGCACGCACTCAATAGAGGAAAGAGTGGTTGCGGTAATTAAACCACTCTAACAGGTGTCAGGAAATGGTTGATCCGCACACAGTGAAAACCGGAGAAGAAAACCATTATTGAGATCGTGGATACCACCATGGGAAATAAAGGGGCGTAAGATCTAACGGCTCAAATCAAAAGGCCTATGATCAACGGTTGGATATAAAGTACATTTGGAAAGCTGCCAGAAAATTAAGAAAAAGGGCTTATATAAAACAAAAGGGTTTTCAAATAACGGCATTTTGTCTATGTGTCGCTGTTCCTGGAAGCTCTGAAGACTGGTGGAGATCAGCAATTGCGACATAAGGATAAAGACGTGTCTATACAGGTAGGGTCTGGTGACCTGGCCCACATTTTTAATGGAAATTTGTTTGTAGAAATGATTTAAATGGAAACTGTACATGATATAAATGTTTTTAAAGCGAAAGAAGGCCTAGAAGATAGAGATGGGGACATTCATGATACCCTAATCAGGTTACCAGTCACTGAAGTTAAACTTAAGTTGTCTAAGTTATTAGAAGAAGGTATAGACATACACAGAGTCCACTAGTCATCCTTGTTAGCCTTCTGCCCAGACCAAATCCCATCTTTTCCAGAATTTGTGTCGTGGTGTGCTGAGAATTATTCCATAGAAGAAAGAACTATTTTAGATAGTCGAAAAACCAGAGTCGTTTGCAAAATAGAGCCTGCCATCATAATTAAAGCGCTAGAAATAGAATTTTCCCAAACCCTCGAGTCTGAGAATTTTTTTGAAACTTCTGTTATTGAATATTATTATCAAACCCTTCAAGATGATAGAGAAAAGTGTTTGTCTACGTGTCTTAAACCAGAAACCAACATTTCAGATATCCCGTACCCTATAGATATCACTTTATTTGATGAAAATACCCAGGTGGTTCTGACATTGTTGGCTTTAATCCTAGGGTTCGATATAGACATGTATGTAACTGAGTTTCAATTAAGTCTTTTGTATAAAATGAGTACAATTCAGTTAGGGATTGATGAAAATCAAATTCCTTGACTTAATTTTGAAGAATTCTTGACTGAGAAGATTCATGACCAGATGGTCAATTTCCCTACTCTGAGCCATTTCAGATTTCAGTCTTTTTTGATGAAAATGATCATGGTCACCAGTCATGAAGAGTTACAATTCCGTGAGATCGTTTTCACAAAGTTATTAGAAAATAACATGTTTAATTACATAAATTATATGCTCTCTGAGATTTACAGAATGATTTTTTATGAAAAATTGCCTAGAGTATTACCACAAATGCAAGCATGTATGCAATTAAGTGCAGAATACGCTGTAGGAGATTGGTTCTTGTCAAAGGACAATACAGTGATCAGGCTATATGGTTTCAAACATAAACCCTATCTTTTACCAGCATTTCTTACCTTAAGGGTTTTTGCTTTGGAGTTCCTGAGACAGAAGTTAATTGTTGAGGGTAATAATTTCTTTCTTTTCAAACAAGCAATAGATATCAAGTATCCGTTCACACTTGGTCCATTCATAGTGAAGGGTAAAAACGATGCTATTTATATAGAAGAATTATTGAAAGATATGGGTTTTGAGACCGACATGGCTATTGAATATGATCCGTTAAACATAATATCAAAACGGAGAACGTATCATCGCATCAAAGGGTTGAATCATCAGATGATTGAGGGAATGTCTGACAGATCCAATTGGCTGAAGTATAAGGAAGAAATCATTCCATATTCACATGATAAAGAAATGATATTGACAGATGCAACAACAGAGGCAGAAAGCACGATGAATACTTAAATTGTAGGGTTTAAAAGACCCATACAAGATGTAGTGAACATTGAAAGTGAATGAGCAGAAAAAGGGAAAATTTTGAAAATGGATGAGCAACAAGAGTTAATGGCAGTTTCAGAAGAGGAAGGAAGATCCGAAGTCAAAATACCAGAGGTCATGGTAAAGGAGTATAGTATTTAAGAATCCCCAGTGGAAGATGATGTAAATAGACCACAAAGTCTGATGGATGTATTTAATGAACACAGTCAAAATAAACAAGAATCCTCTTGGAAAACCAGTCAGTTATTTCCAAGGGTTAGAAATATATCCAACACTGAAGTCAATTTGTTTACTAACAGAAATGTCAATGAAAATTCTTTAAAATTTTCAGTTGTTACTAAAGATAAGATCTCAGAGATGAAGGTGGATCTGACAAAAATCAATGCCCCAGATAAAATTTTATTGCACAGACAAATAGGAGAGGTTATGTATTCAGATTATTTGGGAGCGATATTAAAGGCAGAAAAATTGAAAAATTTAGTGGATAAATTGAATAACCAGTTGAGACAAGAGAAAGTAGAAAATAAGTCTCGACAACAACAAATAAAAAGATTACAAATAGATTTGATAAACAAAGAGGGAGATGCAGCAGCAAAATTACTCAAAGAAAAGGATGATACAATTCTAATGTTAAGGCGAAAGCTAAAAATCCTAGACACTTTGTTTATCCAAGGAGCCGAACTAACAGCACTGGAAAAAGAAAAAGAAGAGTTGTCAAATGAAGTAAAGGATATTACTGCAAAAATGTTGAAGCTCACCAAGGAAAAAGCTCATCGGGAAAAAGAGAAAATTGGTTTGGAAGAACAATTGGGGGAAATAAAGAAAAAAGTTAGCAGAATTAGGTCAGCAATAGGTACATGCAGATACAGATGAAGATAAAACTGGATTAGATGGTCTCTTATAAGCCATGTCCCAGGTAAGTTTGAAATATGTCGAAATTAAAGAATTGAAATGGCAATACATAAGCTCAAAGAAGAAAATGAGAGTAAAGATAAGGAAATTAAAACTTTGCAAATAAGGAATCAAGAATTAATTGATAATAATAAAGGTTTGGCAGCTCGTGACACGATAGGCTGTAATGCAAGGTTGCAAACATATGGTATGGGATCAAATTATAAAGGAAGTTAAAAAATTAAGACCTTATCTTGATTATATTAGAATCAAAGAAAAAGTAGCCAAACACGCCTTTGAGAGTTGCAGAGCAGTCAGAGAGAATTTAAACAAAAAGCCAAAAGAAATAGCACAGAGGGCAATAACTTTCTTAAACAGTTTAACTGAAGCAGACTTGACAGCAATGAATATAATGAATAGAATTTCAGTCATTACATGGGCCAGAAGAATATTGGGAAAATATTCACATGTTGAAAATATTGAAGCTAAAGCTGGAGATATATGAGAGGAAACAATCAAGTTTAAGAAGCAATTCGAAAAAATAATAAACAAATGATTCCCTGCATCTTGGGATGAAAAGAATGAATTGATTCCTCCCAATGAATATAAGAGGTTATTGTTTGACATAAGAATGGATCACAAAAAGTTTCAGCATTTGGATCATATGCTTACAGGAAAGATTTTAATGGAAAAAATTGCGGAAGACTTTGAAATTTTAAATATGTTGATCTCAACCTATGAGAATCTTTCTCTTGTTTCTTATGCTGGTCACCTTGAAATGCGAGTCCTGGTGAAGGAATTGACCAGTTATGATTTACCCACGGCCGACCAATGGAACTATGTGGACAAATATGGAAGGACAAGATATTATGTCCATTCATAGATACATTCATAATTTTTTCCAAGTGGCAAAATGATGCTTTTATTTTAAATTTGTAATATTGTTTGAAGATAGTTATATATTGTTTAAAGATAGTTATCTTTCGAGTTAAGACATTTTCAGTTACTAGTTAAAAGAAGCAATTATGTCAAGCTTCTTTCGAATTCTGTATAAAAGACAATGAGAGTCATTTTTGAAAGGGTTGGAAACTCTTTGAGAGACGATATGTTTTGAAGTCAAATTTTTGATAAATAAAAGGTCGTACAATGGAAATATCTATCGTTTGAGACCAAAGATTCATGTGTTGACCGTTTTTATAGTCTGTTTTTTCCCTTATCTTTATATGTGCATGTCTACTTTCTTTGTTATATCTTCCATTATGTTCTTCTTCTATACTTAAATGAACGTTTGAAATAAATCGGGATTCATACTGGTTATGCCTCATTTTATCGCATTTAAGTATCCACTATTTCTCCAAAGTTGACAATGGATTCATCCTAGTTAGATGCCTATTGTTGATGGACTGTCATTATTTCTTTCTATACCACCTACAAAATCAAATTGACTGTGATATGGTTGCTATCTTGCCTCTGTGGAAATCTGTTTGGTATAAATCTCTTGCTGGCACGTTAAATATTTGAAAGTTGAATCCATGCCCATTGTTTCTTGTTTCCTTTTCAACCAAGTAAATCCTTTTGAGAAATTTTAGAGTATTTCTATATATTTTTAGCCTTTACATATATCTTGTGAGAGAGCCCTCTCTGGTGAAAAAAATGGCTAAGTTTTCTACCTAAAGTTTGGTTTGAAATAAGTTACCTTAGATGTTATTCTTTTACAACCGTGATAAAATCTAAGTGCTAACATTTTTGCGCCGTTGCCGAGGAACGAAAGTGAAATTTTCCCTGGGAGAAATGATAGAGAAAGGTCAAATTTATTGGGAAAGGAAATTTGAAATTTTATAAGTTGGTTGTAAATATTGCCCTAGCGACTTCACTTGTGAAAAATTTTCAAGGTTTCTGAAGGTATTCCGAAATAGACATTGTGGCTACAAGAAGAAATCCCGGTTTACAGTTCTTCTCAGGCATGGATAATCCAGAAAAGCTCCTCAAGATGGATAAAGGCAAAGGCCAGACAAAAGAAGGTATTCCTCAGTTTTCAAATATATTGCCTTCTTTTCAAGAAAATCTGTTTGAGGAAGAAAATATTAGTTCAAGTGAAAACGTTTTGCTTAGAACTAAATCAGATTCTGATTTGAAAGAAACAAAGGTTGACACAAAAAGTTTGTGGGACTATTCTTTAAAATCTGTTTGGGAAAACTTACAAAAATATGAAAGGGCTAGGTCTAGAATATCGAAGGCCCAAAGAATACCTGTACAAAGTCATAAACAACAGGTAGTGATCATTCTACCTTATAATCCACCACCCATGGCTTCCAGATTTGCCCCATTGGTTTTGCCCGCTGCTTTACATGATTTTCCTCAAAATTATGGACAGAGAATCATTACTTTTGATAATGAGGGTAATTATACAGCACAGCAACATGTTGATAACTTTAGTGATTTCATTGATTTAGAAGAAGTGGATCACGATGATACAAAATTGAGGTTGTTTTCCCAAAGCTTGCGAGGCGAAGTCAAAAAATGGTTCAGAGCTTTAGCTGTAGGATCAATTGTTAATTATGATTCTTTCACAACCCTTTTTATCGAAAGATGGGAGGACCAGAAAAATCCTTCACAGATGTTGACACAATATAACAATCTAAAAAAAAGAAGGTTTTGAGTCGGTTCAAGAATTCTCTGCCAGATTTATGAAAGTTTATAACTCTATCCCTGCAGACATAAAACCACCAGTAGGAGCAGCCAAGTTACATTATGCAGATGCTCTTGAAGGTGATTTTTCATGCACATTAAGAGAAAGAAGATCTACCACTTTGGCAATAATGATGAAAGATGCGGTGGAAGTTGAAGCTAATATGATGGCTTTTGGAAAGATGAGGCATAGAGATATAGACCAAAAGAAAAGTAAAGAAGATAATCAAAATACAGCTTCTTCTTCTTCTTCCACAGATGTAAAATTTGAAGCAATGATGAAAACTATGTAAAAGTTGTTAGACAATTTAGTGGTGGATAACAAAGCTCCGAATAAAGAACAAACAGAACCTCAAATCAGAAACCCTAATTTTAGGAGACCCTTTGTCCCACCCATAAGGCTAAGAGATCAGAGGAACCCAAGGAATGCAGAAGAAGATCCAGTCAGATCTCCTTTCCCTAAAAATTATATCATTGGGGAAGTTGAAGCTGAGATGGCTGAGAGTGATATTCACCATTGTGGCAGTTTTGATTCAGAAGTGTATATAACTAAACATGAACATGATATGTTCCTTGCAGAAGGAGAATGTTGTAATTTGGAGACAGAAACTGATCAATACCAAATCAGTTACCAAAGTGCTATAAACGATCTTCAAAGAAAGATAAATCTGAGAAACAGGGACGTTATAATAGACAAAGGAAAAGAGTCAATGGGAAAATCAAAAGGATCTACAGATAAATCCTCCACCAGTCTGAATGAACAGGAAACGAGAAGAAATGAAAACGAGGATGTGCCAAAAGTGATTTTAGATAATAAGAAAGATTCAGTGAAAGAAGGTGATAAAAATTTGGTTCCTTTCAATATACAGAGTGAAATGTCCATAGTCAAAATTTCTGTACCTTTCAATGAGATATTAAAGAATAAGGAATACAAGGAACAAATTTTTAAGATGATGCAAGTAGAAAATCGAGTGGAAATAGATACTTTGGAATTAGATAATGATACTCCTAATATCTATTTGGGTTCAAGATTGGAAGATAATAGTTTTGGAGAAATTTCTCATTTCTATGTAGATTTGAACGTTCATGATAAAGTTGTGCATAATTGTATGTCAGACTCGGGAGCTTCTCATAATCTGATGCCAAAATTTGTAGTTGAATTTTTGGGATTGGAAATCACAAGACCATATGATGACCTATTTTCTTTTGATTCAAGGAAAGTCAAATGTTTAGGGTTGATCAAATATTTGACAGTCAATCTCAGTAAAATACCGGCCAATGGTATTCTCATGGATGTGGTGGTTGTTGATATTCCAGCAAAATTTGGTATGCTATTGTCTAGATCATGGGCCTCGAAGTTAAAAGGAACTTTGCAGATGGATATGTCTTTTGCTACTATTCCAGTATTGGGGGTACACAGAAGATTATATGCTGAAAAAATGGCTGCTTATTTGGTAAGTGACTTAAAAGAACCCGAAAAGCATGCTATATATGTAGTAGACACAGATTTGGGGTCATGTATTCTGTACAATGATGTTGAATCCAAAGAAAAGATGGATTTAATCGAACCTAAAGAAAATGAAAAAGAAAGACTGTTAAGAGAAAAAATTAGAAAAGAAGGAACTTGGAGAATGCACTTTGATGGAGCTAGGAGCAAAGAAGGAGCTAGTGCGGGAGTATGGATAATCACACCTGATCGAGAATTCTTGATTTTTTCTTATCAATTGAATTTTGAGTGTACAAACAATGTTGCAGAATATGAAGCTTTGATTCTGGGGTTGAATGTATTGAGAGATTTAAAAGAAAAAAGAATTGAAGTGTTTGGAGATTCTAAATTGGTAATAAATCAGGTAAAAGCTATTTATCAAACCAAACATCCTAAAATGAGGTCATATAGGAATGAAGTGTGGGATTTATTGGAAAACTTTTTCGATGAACATGATGTTGTTTCAATTCCCAAAGTTAATAAAACTGTAGCAGATTCTTTGGCCACTGCAGGAGCTGCGTTCAAAACCCCTATCTTTTCTAAAAAGAAATATGATATTGAGGTCATACACAGACCATCTATCCTAGACAATATCAAACACTGACAGGTTTTTGAAAATGATTGTTGGCTTGGTTTTGCAACCAAGCTTTAGTGCTATGGGCACCTATCAACAAGTGATAGCAGTTTCAAAGATTGAAAGCAAAAACAATTTATAAATTTGAATCTAAACTAAACTAGCATGTGCATATAACAAATAAAATTTTCTGAAAATGATTCAAGAACAAGAAATAAAAAGAATGAGTATTGTATTAAGATACCTCAAATGGTGAGGATTTCTTGAGTAGCTCTAAGGGTGAGCAGCTCCAAGCTCCAAAGGTCTCTTCTCCAAGATAGCTACAATGGTCAAAAGCTCATGAGAGATTTTGACAGCATGAGGATAGGATGATGGATGGATGGAAAGTGAGGAGCCCCTACCACCTTTTTTATAGTTTTTGGTGGCGGGGAATACCATTATGGTTTTGAGGAAACCAATGGTATTGACCAACATGGTTTAGGTGCCTTTTCCCTCCTTTTTCCTTTTTTGAATATTTTTAATATTTTTATTCCCTTTTTAATATTTTTGGGAATTTTGGACCATTTTTTAGGGTTTTTTATGCTTTTTGAAGAAAAATATTCATTTTGAGTGGAAAAATGGGTGTATTAAGGTCTTTTGGTGACCTTTTGATGGCTTTAGAGGCTCAAATGGTGAAAAAGTGGACAAATGGGTCATGTGAATAAGGAAATGAGCTAGTGAGCACTTTTTGGGTGTTAACAATGATCAACAGATTAAATGCTTTTCAGAGATGACAGATGAATTCAATTACAAGTCTATTGATGCAGAAGATGTTGGAGCTGGTCCAGATGAAAAAGATTCCCCTGAAGAAACAGAAAAGTTCAAGCAAAGGATTGGAGGTAAGGATATAATTCAGCTGAAGAATAACATTATCCCTAGAGGCTTGATTCCTTTAGAAAAATTGTTTGATAAAAATGACGTGGTGAAAAATCCAAAAGTAGAACCTAAACCTAAGGATGTAAAAGATTACAATTTAGGTTCCGAAGAAGATCCCAAATTGGTAAAGCTTTCGAAGAAATTACCAAGAAAGGAAGAGAATAAAAGTGTGGAAGTGATGAAAAGATTTTTAGATGTTTTCTCCTGGAGTTATGAAGACCTGAAAGAATATGATGTTTCTGTTATACAGCATACAATTCCTATCAAACCTGATGAAAAGCCTTTTAAATAGAAGTTGAGAAGAATAAATCCCAAGTTGCTTCCAGTAATAGAAAAAGAAGTGAGAAAGATGTTTGATGCTAAGATAATTGTGTCCTTGAGATTTTCTAAGTGGTTGGCTAACCTAGTACCAGTAAGGAAAAAGAATGGCGAAATAAGGTTGTGCGTAGACTTTAGAAATTTGAACAAAGTCTCTTTGAAAGATAATTATCCACTCCCGAAAATGGATTAGATTTTGTAGAAATTTGTAGAAGCCGAAAGAATTTCTGTTAGATGGTTTCTCACGTTACAATCAAATTAAAGTTGACCCAGAAGATCAGGAGAAAACTGCTTTTACTACTCCATGAAGAACGTTTATGTATGCCAAAATGCCATTTGGTTTGATGAACGCAGGGGTAACCTTTCATAGAGCCATGGACATTGCATTTGCAGATGAAAGAGACAAATTTGTGGTAGTATACATGGATGATATCACTGTATATTCAAAGAATGCTGCTGATCACTGGAAACATCTAGAAAGAGTTTTTCTGAAATGTAGAAGATTTGGGATCTCCTTAAATCCAAAAAAATCTCATTTTTGCATGGAAGAAGGAAGATTATTTGGACACATCATATCAAAGGAAGGCATCAAGATTAACCCAGAGAGAGTATCTGCCATACTGAAGGTCAGGATCCCTAGGAGTAAGAAGGAAATTCAATGATTTATTGGAAGGGTAAATTGGTTAAGAAGGTTCATTCCTAGTTTTGCTGAGATTTTGAGAAACATATCTGAAATGCTAAGAAAAGACAATGAAATTAAATGGATTGAAGAAGCAAGACAATCTTTTGATAATATTAAAAGGGCATTGACTGAAGCACCAATGTTAATTAGTCCAGATTATTCAAAGGATTTCATTATGTTTACTTATGCATCAGAACACACAGTAGCTGGAGTATTGTTACAAAAGAACCAAGAAGGTGTGGAACAGCCAATTGCATTTTTCAGTAAGATTCTGAGGGATGTAGAATTAAAATATAACATTATGGAGAAACAAGCTTATGCTTTAGTGAAAGCATTGAAGGATTTTGGGATATACATATTGCATTCTCATATAATAGCACATGTTCCATCAGCAGCAGTGAAAGATATTCTTACCCAGCCAGATCCTGAAGGAAAAAGAGCAAAGTGGATAGCAGTATTATTGGAATATGATCTCGACATTAAACCTACAAAGCTGATAAAAGGCCAAGGTCTGGCTAAAATGATGACAGAAACAAATTGGGATTCTCTAGGTATGAATTTTCTTTCTGAAATTTGAAAAGAAGATGTTGCAAATTTACAAGTAATTGAAGATTTCTCTTTATCTCCCTGGTACACAGACATTGTGTATGTTCTGCAAAATCTCCAAGCGCCTGCAAATATGGAAGAAACCAAAGCAAGATCAGTGAAGTTGAAAGCAGCCAAGTTCTACATATTAGATGTGTAATATCCCTCCTTTTATCTTTATCAGAATTTTAAATAAAATAAATAAATAAATAAATAATACTAAATGTATACTTGTTCTGGTGAGGAATGGTTGGGAGACCATGATTTGATATCGTAGTCTTACGCATCACCTTAAGCATGAAGATAAAGGGTCGTCACTATTTCTATTCACCATAAGTATCTCACTAATATATTATGGCCTAGTTTTTTTTTAGACTCTTATATGTTTAAGCCATAATAGTAGATAAGATAATTAGCTTTGGCTTGGAATGTCCGAGAGTTATCTACAAGGTCTGAAGACAAGAAATCAAGCCTAAAGAAATTAATAAAGAAGGTTCTATATGCAATAGTCACCTTAGTTCCGCGAAGAGGATATCATGGTAATTAGGCAAAATGCTATGATTGAGGATTATCCTTTTATATATATATATATATATATATACCTCACAATGTGTAGATGCCATATTATAAATGAAATATATTATGATAGAAGTATATACACATATAATGTATATATAGATGATAAAAATAAATTGAAAAGGGTCATCTATAAAGGTTTGTTTGTCATTATGAAGGAACTATAGAATTTATCTCTAAGAATTAAGAATTATGAAGCTATATTGACTATAGAGTATTTTTCATTTCAAAGGAAAAGTGTTGAGATGAAATAACTTTAAAATATGAATATATATTCATTACTTATTTTAAGGTATGGTTGTTAAATAGAAAGGTATCTATTTAAACCCTGGATCTGCTAATGCTTCGACAGAAGTTTAGATTTAAGACAGGTGCGAACTATGCATCTTTTCCATTGAGAGCAGCGTATCTATTTAAACCCCGGATCTGCTAATGCTTCGACAGAAGTTTAGATTAAGACAGATGCGAACTTGGCATCTTTTCCATTGAGAACAACTTATGTATTTTAATTTAACTGCAAGTACAGTTAGGATGGACGCACAATTGCATTGCTCCTTTAGTTGGGAGATTACGCAGTAGTAATAGATTCGTGACGTACGGAAACAGTGGAGGTTAGATGAATTTTTTTGTTAAGTGTTATCTCTGCATGCCTATATTGATGAATGCCTGAGAACCCTACCGTAGTACAGCGAATGAATGAGTTCGATCTCAGTGAGTGAATGATGATCTCTGTGGAGGGACTCGTGCAGGTTTTATGCCACTCACCCACTCTCAATGAGTCGACGGGATGGCCTTGAATGAGTGACACTCGGGATCTAACTATATTTTTTTTCTTACTTGATTGATAGATACCCATCGGCGTGGACAGCCTTCTCATAACTCAATAAGTATACAAAGAGTTATTCTGTGGTGTAAATTACATCTGCCCATCGGCGTGGACTTTGTGTGGATAGATCTAGTACCCATTTTTACTATTTCATTATCCAAATAAAATAACATAGATTTAATCCTGCACTCAGATCGGACTATCGATCAGGTAATGATCTTGTAGAGGCGTTTAAATTGTGAAACTAGTAGTTAACTCCTCCTTTGAGGAAGTCGACCACACCTTCCCTTGTCTACTGTGTGTTGAAAACGCAAAGGTTGGGTGATTACTTCAAGAGTATCAACCAATGCATAAAGTTTTGATAGATGTTTAGATGGGTTATATATGGATGATCTCATAGAATGGGATCTGTTCCAGTCTTATTTTGCTGGATAGATTTCTGTATTGGCATTTGTTAATACGTTTGTGCTTCTAGATCTTGTTGCTAAATTGGGGAATGAGTTTTTTCCCTCTAATCCATGCATGATGCGTGATCAATATGATTAGGGTAACGTCCAGCCTGCCGATCTTTGTGGGAGAAGAGATGGTCGTATTTGTTATAATACTTCTGCTTTTATTAAAGTGATCTCGGCATGACTAGGGTAGTGTCCATCCAGCGGACCTCTGTGTGAACAAAGATATTAGAATTTATATTTTTTACTTCTTATTTTCTTAATCTCGATCTCGGCATAATTGGAGTAGCGTCCAGCCAGTGGAACTCTAAGTGAATATGGATTGTAACCACCCAGGATCATGCGATGTGTTTACTATTAGTTAATGAAGTTTACAACTCGAACCACAGTCCGAGCGAGTCGCTCATGAGTGTCCACCCTTTTCTAGGAGTAATTTAGATATTTGTATACACTTAAGTTACGCTTGGGACTTTTCATTTACGAAGGTTTTGTAAGTAAGTAAAGTTTGAATATTATTATATATAGGAGTTCGAGTCCTCTTGTCTTATAATAGCAAGAGTAAAACCATATCTACTTGGTTTCAGTTACGTTATTTCATAGATATATGCTGACTCTTTTATCTACATAACTTCGATGGCGTAGAGGATTTGGAAAGGAAATCCTTCCAGGTTTCCTATGGTTAGCTCGATCCCTACAAACTAAGTTTGTTTTATTATATATGTTAGGTATGTTGGATTTTGATTGATAAATGATGTTGCATAATTTCATAATGTCAGTGTGAATCTAGTATAAAAGAATGTTATATCTGTAGTGATTTCATTGAATGCCAATATTTAAACTAGCAATTTGGTCTGTACTTGTTTAAGGTGTGGGAGGTTCGAAATGTTCCTTCGATTTATTGGTCAAAACTTTATGTTAGAGTGGAATGATTCCTTAGTTAAAGTTCTCTTTTAACCTTATATCTTTTTAAGGCTATTTATTATTTTGAAGTTATTTAGAATTCCAAATTAAGGTATTTTATACTTTTGGTTGATTCATGAAAAAGCTCTATGTGATAGAGGCTTGATAGAAGAAGAAGGAATCGTGTTACAGCAACTAGGTTGCTTGTTGTAATCTTATTACCCTTTTTGGCCTAATAATAAAAGATGCACACACCTTTTGTGGACTAGCCCGTGTACGGGTGAACCACGTTATATTTCGTCTCTTGTGTTCCTATGGTGTTTCTCAATGTATCTTATGTATGAGTACTTGTTTCTGCCCTTAAAAATGTTATGATTACTTGATGTATACGATTGATATACCAGGTTGGTTGTTGATAAAATGTTTCGCTTATGATTATGATGGTTTTATGATTACTTGATGTATACGATTCATATACAAGGTTGGTTGTAGATAAAATGTTTCGCTTATGATTATGATGGTGTTATTACCATTGTTTTATTGAAAGAAGTATTTATTTCTAAAGATGCATATTAAGACATAATGAAGCTCTTGTGTTTCCGCAAGATTTAAGAATTGGTTGACTTATCAAGTTTAGAATTTATTTGGTGGAAATTAAAACGTATATCTTTTCCTTGATTAGTATAACGACATTTGTAAATAGTAATAAAGCAATATTTAAAGAAATCAAACCCACGCTTTATGGTTCCGCATAAATTCAAGTGGCATTTTAGGCACTTAGAAAAGTTTTAAATTTTATGAAATTTCGGGTACGTGACATATGGTATCAGAGCATTAGGTTACAACACTAGGGCCTAATGAGCTCAACATGCGATAAGTGAATATGAAGGTTGTTAAGTTTACTAATCAATTGTTTTCGTTTCATTTTGCATGCATGGATTGTACTGGAGGAGGGAAAATGAATCTTCGAGCTTGACTTCAAGTTTCTTCCGCCAGAGTGCAGGTTGCAAACACTCGGGCTTATTTGGGGTCAGTCGGGGAAAACATATATGAGCTAGTCGAACTGGCGACACAAGACGCAATAGAAAATTTCATTTCAACGGATCGACAACAGGTAGCTTACAAGTCGTCATTGAATTGCAAGTAAGTATGTTTCATTTGGTGAAAGCATTATAATGGCGTAACATTGTTTGTAGGTAAGGATAATATATGTTTCATTATGGAGATGAACAATCTGTTATTGGTAAATATTAGCTGATGAATATATCCTCCTATTTTACAAATTAGAATTCATTGGACGACGAGAAAATAATCATTAGCATGATAACGGTTGTGGTTTTGTGGAATGAGTCTTCGTATATTGGAAGTCATCCTAGTTGTGAATGTGCCAAATCTGTTGATTGGATAATTCGTCTTAAATACTTATTACCTTCTCTACCTTTATTGTTACTCTTAGGAGTGGATATCTTTCAGTTTCAGTAAACGCGTCATATGGGAGAATAGGGATGATACATTTTGTTAATTGCTTCTGACTAATCGAATTCTATTGATCAATTCGTCAGGATTTCCGAATATGAGATTCAGATAGATAAAATAAGCAGCTTATATCTGTTAAGGCGTTTATAAAGTAATTATATATGCTAATATTGGACTAAAGAAGATGGTCTAATGTTTTGATTATGTTAGGAACTGTCAAGTTCCTTCCATATATAAAGCCGAACATTACTTGTGGAAGGTTAGTTCGGTTGTATGTATGTTACCAGAACTTCCTAGTTATGTCAACATCGTAAATGTATCATTCAAAATGGCTTTATACATATGTTATATGTGGTGTCAAAATGATTATTTTGGTTAAGAAATAAAACAGTTAATCATGTTGCTCACATAATGAATGCATAGATGTAATTAATGGTGAGTATGTGTTATTGTATGAATAAAAGTATTGGAAAACTAGAACCACCATGGAATGGTACTACATGACACTTCAAAATTCTCTGATGTCTTTATAATGACTGTTTTAAATCCGCATTAGGAGTTAAGGAAAAACCGTTAATATCATGGAAGTTCCATGATATATCAGAAGTAATATTTAACAGTAATTGATGTATAAGCTTTTATGAAACAAGTCAAGGTGATGATTGACATATGTTTTATGCATGATTGCTCTTATGATTTAATTACAATTTTTCTTTTACAACTAACACATTTAATGTTATGGTCGAGCGGAATGCTATATTCCCACACATCACTACAACAGTCAAGAGGTAAAAATGGGATATATAGATGCATGTGATATTTCGTGTAATACTAATGTGTGATGATACAGGTAAACTGGTACCTCGACATATGAGGATCTTATAATAAGAAGATATGCGGCCACCCTTACAAAGGTATATGGTTATCATTATAAGGTATGCAAGTATGTTTTAGAAAATGGGTGATGAGATGTTGGTTGCATAACTAAAATAGGAAGTGTGTTTGAAATGGTGAAGGATAACATTCGAGGTTAAGAATTCATCATGTCCATGGGTCATCATAGGAAGAATATTATTTCGTGTTCAAGGAATTATGTAATCCTATTAAGTAAGTAGATATGCTTGGAAGGAGAAAAACGTTTACGTCAAATGATCAAGTATGGATATTGTAGTATGAAGAACGAATGATTTTCTTGTTTACAAATATTTGATTTTGTTATATAAAGTGTTACTAACAATTGAATTTGGCAGATGGCCAAAACTCAGTGGAACTTGTCGAAAGGCAAAGGCGTAATATATTATGCATGGTACAATAAAGGGGTGAGGATGAAAGATCCACATTGCAGCTTTTATTATTGTTAATTATTGTTGAATAAAGCACTAGACCAAATTGGTCAGAGAAATTGTATGGTTATCAAATGTAATATGACGAAATAATTGATGAACTTGAATGAGATTTTCCTAGACTCAAGCGAGGAGGCTTGAGGGGAATAGATTCCTGGACTCAAGCGAGAAGGCTTGAGGGGAATTAGGCGAGAGTGCGTTAAAGGCACTGAAACACTCCCGAGAAAATCAAGGAGTGACAGCCGCTAGGATTCTTGAAGGAATCAACAAGCGGTAAAGACCTAGGAAAACTATAAGAGAATGCATATGCGGGAGGCAGGACGCTGCTTAGTATGCATGAGAGAAAGTATTGCTGCGTGAGCACTGCGGTGTTAGGCAAGAAATCTGTAAAATAATTGCTGTGTGAGCACTGAGGTGTTAGGCAAGAATTTCGAAAGGATTGTTGTATGAGCACTCGGGTGTTAGACAAGAATTTCTTGGAGCAAGTAAATGGCTGGTTGCGATTAAGTTCATAATCTACAATTCCTGGATCACCAGAATTATGTGTGCTTGCAATAATAAAAGAACAAACAATGACTAAATATATTCCATAAACTGCAAATGTTATGTTACAATAAATGACTTAGTATTTATGAATATGAGTTTGATTATGAAGTTGATGATAGTTTTACGGTTTCTTTGAATTCCGGTTTTATAGTAAAAATACAGATATGATTGAGAGGGAATTGAAAAGGAGTCATGAAAGTGCAAAGGAGGACAAATAGAAATGACAAGAATAGGCAAAGGTTGACTACAGAAGAGAGGATAAACTGCTGAAAAGAATGAACACCGAGGACGGTGTTATTTTTAAGGGGAGGAGGATGTAATATCCCTCCTTTTATCTTTATCAGAATTTTAAATAAAATAAATAAATAAATAAATAATACTAAATGTATACTTGTTCTGGTGAGGAATGGTTGGGAGACCATGATTTGATATCGTAGTCTTACGCATCACCTTAAGCATGAAGATAAAGGGTCGTCACTATTTCTATTCACCATAAGTATCTCACTAATATATTATGGCCTAGTTTTTTTTTAGACTCTTATATGTTTAAGCCATAATAGTAGATAAGATAATTAGCTTTGGCTTGGAATGTCCGAGAGTTATCTACAAGGTCTGAAGACAAGAAATCAAGCCTAAAGAAATTAATAAAGAAGGTTCTATATGCAATAGTCACCTTAGTTCCGCGAAGAGGATATCATGGTAATTAGGCAAAATGCTATGATTGAGGATTATCCTTTTATATATATATATATATATATATACCTCACAATGTGTAGATGCCATATTATAAATGAAATATATTATGATAGAAGTATATACACATATAATGTATATATAGATGATAAAAATAAATTGAAAAGGGTCATCTATAAAGGTTTGTTTGTCATTATGAAGGAACTATAGAATTTATCTCTAAGAATTAAGAATTATGAAGCTATATTGACTATAGAGTATTTTTCATTTCAAAGGAAAAGTGTTGAGATGAAATAACTTTAAAATATGAATATATATTCATTACTTATTTTAAGGTATGGTTGTTAAATAGAAAGGTTAAGGTTTTATTTTCCCTTCTACGTGAGCATCTAGGGGAGAAATCAGTGCTGGTTTGTCCCCTAGCTGTCTTTTCTACCTACTAATCGGGGAAGAAGTCGGCGTCGCCTAATTTATTTTAGATGGACAAGTGTGTGTTGTTTCAGTTGAAGAGGCCACTTGTCACCACCATGAGGAGACCCGAGGGTGAACCTCAGGGCGAGTTCTCCAATGCGACCATGTCACTGTCTTTTTTTTAAAAGGGGGGTTATTCCAAGGAGGAGGTGCTGCGACCTGCAATCATAATGTTCTCTGGTAGCTATGGCGTAAGGAGGAATGGATGCGCCCAGTTAACCATCAGGGAATATATCTTAGACTTAGATTTCTTGGAGGTAAGTTTGTCTATGTTATTTTCCTCCATCTGCGTATACGCTGGATTCCGTTATGTATAGGGCATATGGGATAAATGTGTTGTGGTTTGCGATATATTTACTGTTCTCCTTCTGAACATCATGCATATGTAATGGTTTATACATATATAGGATGGTTCTGCTTGCTGTTATCCTTTTGTGAATGCTACGACAGAAGTTTAGATTTAAGACAGATGCGAACTATACATCTTTTCCATTGAGAGCAACGTATCTATTTAAAACCTGGATCTGCTAATGCTTCGACAGAAGTTTAGATTTAAGACAGATGCGAACTATGCATCTTTTCCATTGAGAGCAGCGTATCTATTTAAACCCCGGATCTGATAATGCTTCGACAGAAGTTTAGATTAAGACAGATGCGAACTTGGCATCTTTTCCATTGAGAACAACTTATGTATTTTAATTTAACTGCAAGTACAGTTAGGATGGACGCACAACTGCATTGCTCCTTTAGTTGGGAGATTACGCAGTAGTAATAGATTCGTGACGTACGGAAACAGTGGAGGTTAGATGAATTTTTCTGTTAAGTGTTATCTCTGCATGCCTATATTGATGAATGCCTGAGAACCCTACCGTAGTACAGCGAATGAATGAGTTCGATCTCAGTGAGTGAATGATGATCTCTGTGGAGGGACTCGTGCAGGTTTTATGCCACTCACCCACTCTCAATGAGTCGACGCGATGGCCTTGAATGAGTGACACTCGGGATCTAACTATATTTTTTTTCTTACTTGATTGATAGATACCCATCGGCGTGGACAGCCTTCTCATAACTCAATAAGTATACAAAGAGTTATTCTGTGGTGTAAATTACATCTGCCCATCGGCGTGGACTTTGTGTGGATAGATCTAGTACCCATTTTTACTATTTCATTATCCAAATAAAATAACATAGATTTAATCCTGCACTCAGATCGGACTATCGATCAGGTAATGATCTTGTAGAGGCGTTTAAATTGTGAAACTAGTAGTTAACTCCTCCTTTGAGGAAGTCGACCACACCTTCCCTTGTCTACTGTGTGTTGAAAACACAAAGGTTGGGTGATTACTTCAAGAGTATCAACCAATGCATAAAGTTTTGATAGATGTTTAGATGGGTTATATATGGATGATCTCATAGAATGGGATCTGTTCCAGTCTTATTTTGCTGGATAGATTTCTGTATTGGCATTTGTTAATACGTTTGTGCTTCTAGATCTTGTTGCTAAATTGGGGAATGAGTTTTTTCCCTCCAATCCATGCATGATGCGTGATCAATATGATTAGGGTAACGTCCAGCCTGCCGATCTTTGTGGGAGAAGAGATGGTCGTATTTGTTATAATACTTCTGCTTTTATTAAAGTGATCTCGGCATGACTAGGGTAGTGTCCAGCCAGCGGACCTCTGTGTGAACAAAGATATTAGAATTTATTTTTTTTACTTCTTATTTTCTTAATCTCGATCTCGGCATAATTGGAGTAGCATCCAGCTAGTGGAACTCTAAGTGAATATGGATTGTAACCACCCAGGATCATGCGATGTGTTTACTATTAGTTAATGAAGTTTACAACTCGAACCACAGGCCGAGCGAGTCGCTCATGAGTGTCCACCCTTTTCTAGGAGTAATTTAGATATTTGTATACACTTAAGTTACGCTTGGGACTTTTCATTTACGAAGGTTTTGTAAGTAAGTAAAGTTTGAATATTATTATATATAGGAGTTCGAGTCCTCTTGTCTTATAATAGCAAGAGTAAAACCATATCTACTTGGTTTCAGTTACGTTATTTCATAGATATATGCTGACTCTTTTATCTACATAACTTCGATGGCGTAGAGGATTTGGAAAGGAAATCCTTCCAGGTTTCCTATGGTTAGCTCGATCCCTACAAACTAAGTTTGTTTTATTATATATGTTAGGTATGTTGGATTTTGATTGATAAATGATGTTGCATAATTTCATAATGTCAGTGTGAATCTAGTATAAAAGAATGTTATATCTGTAGTGATTTCATTGAATGCCAATATTTAAACTAGCAATTTGGTCTGTACTTGTTTAAGGTGTGGGAGGTTCGAAATGTTCCTTCGATTTATTGGTCAAAACTTTATGTTAGAGTGGAATGATTCCTTAGTTAAAGTTCTCTTTTAACCTTATATCTTTTTAAGGCTATTTATTATTTTGAAGTTATTTAGAATTCCAAATTAAGGTATTTTATACTTTTGGTTGATTCATGAAAAAGCTCTATGTGATAGAGGCTTGATAGAAGAAGAAGGAATCGTGTTACAGCAACTAGGTTGCTTGTTGTAATCTTATTACCCTTTTTGGCCTAATAATAAAAGATGCACACACCTTTTGTGGACTAGCCTGTGTACGGGTGAACCACGTTATATTTCGTCTCTTGTGTTCCTATGGTGTTTCTCAATGTATCTTATGTATGAGTACTTGTTTCTGCCCTTAAAAATGTTATGATTACTTGATGTATACGATTGATATACCAGGTTGGTTGTTGATAAAATGTTTCGCTTATGATTATGATGGTTTTATGATTACTTGATGTATACGATTCATATACAAGGTTGGTTGTAGATAAAATGTTTCGCTTATGATTATGATGGTGTTATTACCATTGTTTTATTGAAAGAAGTATTTATTTCTAAAGATGCATATTAAGACATAATGAAGCTCTTGTGTTTCCGCAAGATTTAAGAATTGGTTGACTTATCAAGTTTAGAATTTATTTGGTGGAAATTAAAACGTATATCTTTTCCTTGATTAGTATAACGACATTTGTAAATAGTAATAAAGCAATATTTAAAGAAATCAAACCCACGCTTTATGGTTCCGCATAAATTCAAGTGGCATTTTAGGCACTTAGAAAAGTTTTAAATTTTATGAAATTTCGGGTACGTGACAAGATGCGAATTTATTTTGGAAAGATCCAGGAGGTATTCTGTTGAATTGTCTATTAGAGAATAAAGCGCAGCATATTATGGGGGAATTCCATAAAGGCATGTGTGGAGGACATCATTCATGGAAGGCTACAGTGAACAAGATTCGTAGAGCTGGTTTTTATTGGCCCAGCATGTATTTAGATGTATATAAAGAAGTGACCAAATGTCATGAATGTCAAATTTTTGAAGGAAAAAGAGAATTATTACCATATCCTTTGAAACCTATTTCAGTTGAAGCACCTTTTCAATAGTGGGGGTTAGATTTCATTGGCAAAATTAACCCAAATTCTTTAGGGCAGCATAAGTGTGTAGGAACCCCTCCTTTAGGGTCCCCCTTGAACTGAACCTGAAACTTGAACAACTTCATACAACCAAATTAGCCATTATAGTTATTGGAAAAATAAAATAAAAGAGTGAATAACTTAACAAAAATAAGCGAAACCTTAACCTGTCAACCCGATCCAGCTGGTCCATTGTTGTCTGCGTCTTCCGTAGGATCCCTCCAGCAAAGCTCGTTTAACCATAGGCGAAGCAACCGTTAGCTTCGCCACCCAACCATAGGCTCATGCTTTCAGTCGCATGGTCTCCCCCGAGCTTTGGGTCGTAGAGCTCACACAAGCATTTCAGAAATTCAGCTTGGGCTTCCCTTCCCACCAGGATTTCTAAGCCAAACCCTTAGATAGCAGCAAGTCTTTGAGGCATTCAAAAATTACGACAATCGTCCAAATTATGGGCCCCTCACCCATTCCCTGAGCCTTCCTTATAAAGGAAAATCTCGTGCGACACGTGTCGCTTCATGCATAATTAAATATTTTTAATTAACTATTTAATTAAAACACTCACCCATCCAAGTGTCAGTTTCTCTGGGAAGTGCACCTACACCCCTAAGTTTGCTCTAGTTTGTCCCCCAGATATTTTAATCAACTCCTAGCTTTTAGTTGACTAGGTGTCTAATCTATTTTGCTCCTAAATAATAATTTCTATTATTTTAAATGCTCAACAAAATAACTATTCATGTGCAAATGTCTAAGCTATTGTTATGCATTTGCTAAGTAATAATCTAGAGTTATTCTCCTAAGTTTTTATGCAGTTTAATTTAACAATCAAACTCACTAGGATCACGGTGCCGCGTCGTTGGGCTCCTGGTTCCTTAATTTTTTTATCCCCTGACATGGCACCACTCCGTCGGGTCCAATCATCCATGGTTTCCATTTCTTGGCATGGTACCACCTCGTTGGGTCCTTGCGTCCATTCTTTCCGTTCTTGACAGGGTACTGCATCGTTGGGCCCTTCTGCCACCATCTTTCCGTTTTGACTTGCGGGAACTCTTGTAGGGATTTTAGGAATCGTTACCATCCATCCTCAGTCTACATGCTATCTAGGGACTAATGGCGCTGAGGAGTGAGTCCGTTCTCACTGCGCGCCCCTCAACTCGTACGTGACCAGCTCCGTCGTGGCCCACCTCGTACGCCCTCACGCATTCCTCTTGAGCAAGCGGATCAATGCTTATCTGCTCATGCGTGGTATTGTTGTCGAAAGTCGACATCGTTGTCGCTTCCCTTGTGTGTGATTTACCTGTACTCTACGACCCTCCATGTTCCTTTGTGTGTCCGTTGGTGAACCGTCTCACTTGTTTCTACACACACTTCTCACCACAAATTATTAGTAGCACTGTTCTCAACAATCATCATCTAGTTTCTAACTCTAGCATTGTTAAACATTTATGATTTATTCAAACTGCTCATTCATCTTATTAAGTATACATTTCGTCGCCAAATACATAATCACCATACAGCTAGTCGTTAAGCATTATCCATCAACATAATTTTCCATAGTCATAGCTAATCGTTTAACATATGCAATTATTCATTTACCTCAACAGTTCAGATACACATACTCAAAAATAAGGTCAAAAGGTTATTTAATTAATGTTTCAATCAGCCGGGTCACTCAGCAGGTGCCCTCAATGTCTACACAAGTCTAGGGGCACTACAATTCATTCTATCTCAATCAGTCGAGTAATAGTTTCTATAACTGTCGTTCAAGCATTTTCATAGTAAATTCAAATGGTTCGTGTTTTACTTAGCCGGTTCAATTCAAAACTAGTACCTCATTATTCTAAACAGTTAAGGTGCCGAGGCGGGCATTACATACACCCCCTCTTATTAAAACTTCGTCCCAAAGTTAAGTCTCATGTGCTTCCACAGTGAGTTTTCACTTCCTTTTCACATTCATTTCTTCAATATATCCACAATTGATAATAAAATTTCATTTCTTTTTTTTCTACCCTCATATATGTATAAACTGCATAATTGGTAATATAACTAAATTGTACCTTTCATAGTGTTGCAATCCCCGCAGTAGTTCTCCTTTGACATCGCTAATTGTAACCGGGATTGAAATCGTCTACAACAAATTCCTTCCATTCAACAAAACTATTAAGTACATCATTTACCAAAATCCTTAAAGCATTGACATATTTCAACATAAGGGATAAAATATTCAATCCCGATTTCTCCATTTTCTATAGTTACGTATAACTATCATATATTTTAAACAGTATCTGAATTTCAAAATAAGAGTTAACCCTTCCAAATTCAATTCTGCAATACATAACTTAGCCATTCATAAACTAATCTTACCTACAATCTCTCTCTTTTCATAATCCAAGGTACAATTAAATACTGGAGGGCCATTTAAAAAGTATAATCTCAAATTTTATAAGCAAATTTATGTAAGGCTTTCTTCTCTTCCTTACTCAAGATCCTATAATTCAACATAAGTATAACTTCTCTCTTTTCACAATTCAAAGCATGATTACAACTAGTAGTGCATACCCCCGAAGTCATCATATTGGTTTACAAAATAAGCATTTACAACCAATTGATAAAATTCTTGACACAAAACCCTTCATCAAAAGTATACAACCCTTAATGCAATTCAATCTTACATACTAGCCAATTTAGAGGAGAATAATTCTAACCTGTTCGAGATGTTGGGAGTATCCTTACCGAAGGAGAAAAAGTAAAACCGCAGCTCTAAATTTTCCGCGTCGATCTCCATGCATCGCTCATCGTAAGTCACAATCTCCCATTATTAAACATTATATATATTCATTCCTTCTTGATAGTAAATCATAAGCATCCCACCTTCAAAATTATCTAAGCACTTCTTTCTTTAAATTCATATATGGTCATTACTTGTCATTTATCATTAAATACATCCAATAACCATGTTTTACATTCTATTCGAACATAATCTATTTAATTCAATAGTGTAAGAGTCTTTCTCAAAAAGATTTAAAAAGACATTACATTGATACACCATACATGTATATAATAAAGAGATTCATACATCCCTATTGTCGTGAATTCTAGTTTTCTCCAATAATCAAGGCTATAAGCACAAGTGGTTAAATTCATTAGCTCCTATATCATCTAGTATGGTTACAATACACCCTCAGGAACTTAATCGTAATTTTGTCTCATAATAATCCGATAATACATTCCATAAATGTCAATCCCAACAGGATTTCCTATATTTCTTATTCGTTCATGAGGGTCTACGAAGTTCTAATTTCCAACAAGCTGCATTGCGTCAATAGCCACCCAATAATTTATCAACATAACTAATCCAAGCAAGGTTTCAAATATATTACGTTATCCTCCCATCCAAGGAGAGAAAGTAAACATCATAAAATTTTCAGTCAAAAGTAGATGGGTAAGATATAATCTCGGTTTTAACAAAACAAGATAGACCCTTAAACATTCCAAAATCAATTCCCATAAGGCTACTTCCAAATACCTCTAAATGTTTCAATAATGTAGGTTCTGAATAAGATGAGATTCAAGTCTTCGAAATTTAGTGACTTAGTCGAACATATTAATCCTTGATTCCTAGTCCTTTCATCCATAACATCATGTACAAGTCAATGATTTTATCATGAATTTTCCTCCTTTCATCATTTATGTTGTCATAGATCCTCTTCAATAGTTTTTTTTTTTTTTTTAAGTCATAGTATGTGTGTAATCTTAACGAGTCTTATTCCAAGGACTAGTCGTCCCTTTGTTTAGCTTTCTCCATGTCATGTGGTTAGCATCATTACATTCAATTTATTATGCTAATCATCTCCATACCTCGTTTTACGAAAATCGTCTTCATTTGGCCCTCTCGGCAGTCTGTCGAATTCTCGAAAAGTATATGCATTTACGATATTATAATCCTCTTTCCCCCATTTATCATAAATATCCACACTCTATGTTAATATATCGTCATTTCAAGTATTAATAATTCTCATCCATTATTAAAATATCTACACTATATCTTAATACCGTCCACCATTATTACCAAATTTTGTGCACCATACCTTACTAATATCTGTCATTATTTTTAAAGGTATCCTATACACACTAGGATTGCTATCTTCATTATGCACATAGGATGCAAAATGTGCTTAATCATTTCAATATTTCTAAATAACATTGCCCTAATTTTGATTTCAAATAATGACAATCCTTCTCTTCGGTAAAAATTAACATACATCAAGTTAAACTTGATTTATACAACTCCTTTGGCATTTAATAACTAAAATGTATTTGAACCATCTTCACGAATATCTTGCACCTACAACTAAACTTCTCATAATTCATTTTCAATTCACTTTCTTTATAAACTCAACATCGACCAATGTGTGACCACGTGCCAAGCGACTATATACAATACACTCACCATACACTTTCAATATTTCAAACCTTAATTCAATATTTCAACTATATAGATGTATTGGATTTATATTTCTAACCTTATTTAACTATTTCTTTCCCTAAATAACATATAACATAAAACACCCCTTCTCTTTTCTTAGAATATATAACAATAAACACCCATTTTATTTTCATAATATAAAACATACATTCTCCTTTCATCAAATATATAACAATTATCATGCATCATCTTAATACGTTTCCTAGATAGGGAAGTATAATTTTTTTTTTTTTTTTTTTAACATTAATCACGTATGCAACGATACATTATGCAACTACCCTTGCATACCCATCATATAATCATCATTTTAATCCATCTCTTCAATCATCCCCAAAAATAATGAGTATACCCGATCCAACAATGTAATAAGTATACTAGAGCCCTTAGTGATTTATATGTATGTACGTATAGCCCATGACCCTTATGACTCTACTTAGAGTGAGATACTAATTTGAGAAACACTTTAATTGTCTTTGACGCCCCCTCCTCTCGATTTTGTTTTTATATACCAATAAAAAGTTAATACTAAAACTTGCTTTAGTTTCCAACTTCTTTGAATCGACTTTTACCATTTGCAGCACGTGTCTTAATCCACATATTTATTAACGCTTGGATGAAAATATTCGTTCTCGTCCTTTTTATTTGTTTTTGTTATAGGCAAAAGTATAATGTTCATACTAACACAATAGGTTTCTTCCATCATAGTACCATATCTATAAAAATACTTATACATATGAATGGTTTAAGGCACGTGAATCATATGTATTAGAATGTTAACAAAACTTAGCACAATTTTAAGAGGATATAAGTACACCTCATAATATAACTCCATACATATATATGTATATATATCTACCACTAATCAATGAACTTGTTTTTGTTCATTCATTTTGACATAGAATCTAGTCCTTATACTTATATTTATATTTATATTTATATACTTCTAAAGGACTACAAATAAAATTATATTATTTAGCGTTATAAAAGAGTGGAAAGGAAGGCGCATATGCTTTTTATAGTATGAATAATAGTTTATAATAATAATTATTTAAATTAATCATATTAAATTCACTTATGTATATGATGTCTATTCATTTATTTACCTAAATTTATGGATTATGGAATACTGATTTATCCAAATCATATTTAAACAACAAAACTATTAACAACATGCATTATGGAATACTGATTTATCCAAATCTATGCACTTTCCTCCGGATCATTTGGTAACTGTGTGTGCTTGGAAACATTCACCCAAACTACGGGTCCATCTTAATTCTGGATCTTAAAGTAACCCTTACGGCAGTAAAAGAAATGGCAAAGAGTAGCAGCTCGACTAGTGACAAAGAGATTTCAACCTACACCTACTTCCAGGTATTGGTGTACAACAGTGGATGGGCCTTTATTCCACATATCATGCAGACAAACACGAATTGAGTGTTGGGCTAGTACCGAGCTCGGCGTGATGAGGGTGTTGAACAAGAGACAGGGAAAATCTTGACCTCTATCAGCGTGAATACCAAATTAAATAAACCGAGATTAAAGCAACCAAAAGAAAATACTGAGATCGACTTGTCTCCAAGAATCTGAAGGTATAAAAGTACGGCCAGAGATGCGAGTTCGGTCGGTGATCTCAATGATCATCCTTATCTAGTCAATCGCGAGATTGAGGGTGAAGAAATTCTACAGGCAACGCCGATCTGTAACAATGAATTTATGTTATGTAAACTCATATCCTGTACAATTGAAGGGCGTGGGAACTTACAAGATAACATAGTAACAAGGTGAGGGTAGTCTCAAAACACCATCAGATGCATGGATCACATAGATAGTGATACTAAAAACTTAATCCTGAGTTATGGAATTCTAAGATTGTGGTTCTCATTCATAGTGAAAGGAACGGAGTAATCTCCACCACACAATATATTTTGTTCTATCATGACCAAACAACTGCGAATAGAGTATACATCTAGGTTCATATAAAGAAAAAATAAAATCAATGCTATAAGACTTTCTACGGAGACCAGAACACCGAATTAGATTGGAATACCAACGCTGATGCGAAACAGGGGAAATTTCGATTTAGTAATTACTGAGATTTTCCAGGACAAGGTTACAATTCGATTCTCAAAAGAAATTCGGGAATGACGGATACACAACGTTTGAGGATCAAAGATCAATTTGTATCTATACACAGAGAAAATCATTTCATCCACCTGGAAATGCCACTCAATAATCGATGCATAGAGAACGAAGAGGGATAATTCTGAGACGGTATGCAAGAAATCAATACCTAGATAATGTAGTGTCTCTCATCGGTACATTGACTTTAAAAGATTTTGATCTCAGATAAAATGGAGAATTAATCAATAAACAGATACTTTTTAAGAGGTAAATGTAAATCGCATTCAAGATCTGGAAACGCCGATCTATAAGACACACAGAGACTTTTTAATGGTAAATACCATTCGCACATGTTTTCTGGAAACGCCAAAGGAAATGGGTACACAAACAAATTCTTAATGAATAACTACCAATTACATCATAGATCCTGAAATACGTTCAACAACTACCATCACTATACGGATTCTGAAGTCGCCCTTTAATTCTTGAAATGAAAACACAGAGATCAAATTACCAGCAAATTTATGGATTGGGTGACGCCTTTTAAGTAAGCAATACGCCATCACGACTATGGATTCCAGAAATGCCCTAGTGAAATGAAATAGTTCTGATACAGAGATTCGATCCAAAGGTTTTAAACCATCCTCAGGATAAATAGAAGCAGGATTCAATGGTCGATCGATAGGGATCCGACTCGAAGCTTAAAATCAATTCTTATATTTCAAAATATATATATATATATATATATATATATATATAAAAGTATACAGCGAATAGTGGTCAATTCACCAGAGATCTGAATTGGAATCTGACTGGTCTTCAATGGATACTAACAGAGTTTATAAGTCGCTCATCAGAGATTCTGGAAATGCAAATTAATCAAATTGGTTCTTAATAATTTCACGGAAGCTTCTGGGTGATGTATTTATATCCAATTGACTTGTCAAATCGCAGCTAGTCTAGCTCGATGTTCAAAGGGCGTTGTCAGAATGTATGGCGTTTGTCTTAAATGAATGATCTGACTCGAAATGGTTATGTTCTGGTTGAAATTCCAGAACAGAGCAAATTGGAAATCGCAATCCATTCTCTACATAAAATAAAATCTTCGTCTGAATAGAATACAATCCGAAACCCTTTTTTTTTTTTTTCTTGAGAGATTTCAGATGAGGGTGTATCGGTTTCCAGATCTGAATGATGTAATTGAATGCAAAACAAATACAGATTCGCACAGTAGGTAGATACGGTATAGGATTTAATTATCGACCAGTCTCTTCATGGATGAGTTCCGTTTTAATTACTTACAATTTTCAAATTTGAGCGAATTCAACCTATGGCACACAATTTGCAGTCAGAAATAGTAGTATGATTTGTGCTTTACACAGCGACAGACTCTAAATAAAAGGGTTATGTTCCGATAGACCAAGACTTCGGAATCTGAGAGTTTCAAAGTTTATGATATGGTCTAACATGAAGATAGATTTTCGTATTCAGATTAGGATATGCGATCAGGTGTCAGCCCACGCGATCGGCTTTTAGATAAGTTTGAAACTCCAGATTGGGCTATCTCAGCTTCCGAACAGAGGTAAGGTAATCGACAAAATGAGATTCCAGATTGGAATGTAATCTTAAATACAGAAATCTTATAATATAAGAAAAATTACAGTTAAATAACGTATGCGATTCGAGATCAGTTGGGCGATCTGCTTCCGAACAGAGCTAAGGTAATTGATCAATTGAATTTTCAGATTGGTATAAATTTAAGATTTATGGTGTGATTTCTAACACAGAAAATAAATAGTAGAACTGATTTCGAATGCTGTGTAAAGCCTCAGAGTATACCTCTTCATTCTGAAAGTATAATAAGCATAGATCTGGATCGTGTTTACATATTCAGTCATACAGAGCTTAGCAAAAGATATGTAGACTAGATAGATAAACCTGTTTTCGACAGTTGTTCCTGCCATTGACGATGTACTTTGAGAAATTGCCGTCGATCCACTCTAGCTTCAAGGTTTACCATAGACCCCTAAATAATATGAGTCCGATGCCTTCAAGGCTTGACCGGCTCTGATACCAAATGTAGGAACCCCTCCTTTAGGGTCCCCCTTGAACTGAACCTGAAACTTGAACAACTTCATACAACCAAATTAGCCATTATAGTTATTGGAAAAATAAAATAAAAGAGTGAATAACTTAACAAAAATAAGCGAAACCTTAACCTGTCAACCCGATCCAGCTGGTCCATTGTTGTCTGCGTCTTCCGTAGGATCCCTGCAGCAAAGCTCGTTTAACCATAGGCGAAGCAACCGTTAGCTTCGCCACCCAACCATAGGCTCATGCTTTCAGTCGCATGGCCTCCCACAAGCTTTGGGTCGTAGAGCTCACACAAGTATTTCAGAAATTCAGCTTGGGCTTCCCTTCCCACCAGGATTTCTAAGCCAAACCCTTAGATAGCAGCAAGTCTTTGAGGCATTCAAAAATTACGACAATCGTCCAAATTATGGGCCCCTTACCCATTCCCTGAGCCTTCCTTATAAAGGAAAATCTCATGCGACACGTGTCGCTTCATGCATAATTAAATATTTTTAATTAACTATTTAATTAAAACACTCACCCATCCAAGTGTCAGATTCTCTGGGAAGTGCACCTACACCCCTAAGTTTGCTCTAGTTTGTCCCCCAGATATTTTAATCAACTCCTAGCTTTTAGTTGACTAGGTGTCTAATCTATTTTGCTCCTAAATAATAATTTCTATTATTTTAAATGCTCAACAAAATAACTATTCATGTGCAAATGTCTAAGCTATTGTTATGCATTTGCTAGGTAATAATCTAGAGTTATTCTCCTAAGTTTTTATGCAGTTTAATTTAACAATCAAACTCACTAGGATCACGGTGCCACGTCGTTGGGCTCCTGGTTCCTTAATTTTTTTATCCCCTGACATGGCACCACTCCGTCGGGTCCAATCATCCATGGTTTCCATTCCTTGGCATGGTACCACCTCGTTGGGTCCTTGCGTCCATTCTTTCCGTTCTTGACAGGGTACTGCATCGTTGGGCCCTTCTGCCACCATCTTTCCGTTTTGACTTGCGGGAACTCTTGTAGGGATTTTAGGAATCGTTACCATCCATCCTCCGTCTACATGCTATCTAGGGACTAATGGCACTGAGGAGTGAGTCCGTTCTCACTGCGCGCCCCTCAACTCGTACGTGACCAGCTCCGTCGTGGCCCACCTTGTACGCCCTCACGCATTCCTCTTGAGCAAGCGGATCAATGCTTATCTGCTCATGCGTGGTATTCTTGTCGGAAGTCGACATCGTCGTCGCTTCCCTTGTGTGTGATTTACCCGTACTCTACGACCCTCCATGTTCCTTTGTGTGTCCGTTGGTGAACCGTCTCACTTGTTTCTACACACACTTCTCACCACAAATTATTAGTAGCACTGTTCTCAACAATCATCATCTGGTTTCTAACTCTAGCATTGTTAAACATTTATGATTTATTCAAACTGCTCATTCATCTTATTAAGTATACATTTCGTCGCCAAATACATAATCACCATACAGCTAGTCGTTAAGCATTATCCATCAACATAATTTTCCATAGTCATAGCTAATCGTTTAACATATGCAATTATTCATTTACCTCAACAGTTCAGATACACATACTCAAAAATAAGGTCAAAAGGTTATTTAATTAATGTTTCAATCAGCCGGGTCACTCAGCAGGTGCCCTCAATGTCTACACAAGTCTAGGGGCACTACAATTCATTCTATCTCAATCAATCGAGTAATAGTTTCTATAACTGTCGGTCAAGCATTTTCATAGTAAATTCAAATGGTTCGTGTTTTACTTAGCCGGTTCAATTCAAAACTAGTACCTCATTATTCTAAACAGTTAAGGTGCCGAGGCGGGCAGTACAAAGTGGATTCTGACTGCTGCAAATTACTTCATGAAATGGATTGAGGCCATTCCGACAAGAAACGCCATAGAAACTGTGATAATGAACTTTTTCGAAGAAAACATCTTATCCAGGTTTGGTTGTCCTAAAAGGATAGTGACAGATAATGCTCCAGCATTCAAATAAAAAAAGATGATAAATTTTTGTCACAAATATCACATACATTTAAATCATTCCACTGCTTATTATCCACAAAGAAATGGATTGGCTGAATCTTCAAATAAAAGTTTAGTGAGGATCATTAAGAAGTTGCTAGAAGATAACAAGAGGGCTTGGCACACTAAATTAAAATATGCTTTGTGGGAAAATAGAATCAGTACAAAAAGAGCAATTGGCACTTCGCCTTTCCAGTTGGTGTATGTCATAGAGGTAATTTTTCCTGTTTCTTTGGGTTTGCCAGTTATGAAATTGTTACAAAAAGTCGAAGAAGAACCAAATCATATGCAGAGGAGGATAAATCAAATGATAGAATTACATGAAGTTAGAGTAAAGGCATACAACAAAACCCAAATGCATCTGGAGAAAATGAAGAAAAATTTTGACAGAAAAGTTAAAGAAAAGAATTTTCAAATAAATGATTTAGTTTTGAAGTAGGACTCTAGAAATGAAGATTACTATGGGAAGTTTGAGCATTTGTGGAAAGGTCCATATATTGTTGCAGGATACCAAGGATAAAATGCATTTACCCTAAAAAATTGTAATGGAGAATTATTTCCTGGAGGACCAGTAAATGGTAGACACCAAAAACATTATCTCTCTTAAAAGGACAGAGGTGAAAGAGAATTTTGTACAGTGTAAATATTTTCCTTTATCACATAGTAAAAAAAATAAAAATAAATAAATAAATAAAAATGATAATATGAACCTTGATTTGCAGCAAAGTTTGAATGCAGACCAATGGATTAGGCACTGTGTCTACGATGTTCTTTGCTACCTCACAGGGAGGATAGCATCCCGAGTTGGAGCTAGTTGTTGACACTATATTTGAAAATACTCAAACCCTAAAAGATTTGTCAAAAATATCCAAAAGAAGTGAATTTACCACGGATGGGTTGAAAAAAAGGGTCATAATACAAAATTAACGAAGAAAAAACCTACATGTGCAATAGTCCGAAAGTAATTATTGAAGAGGTTAAGTCTTAGTGAAGTTTCAACGATGGAGATGACAATAATAAAGATCAACGACTATCATGGTTTCCCGCACCGCCCAAAATATCATTTGCAAACATTGGTGAGTGGTTGTGGAATTAATACCACTGGGTACATGTCGCATTCTTATTCATCCGCATCAACGTGATAGTGGCATCACAAACCACTACAACACCGTGCGGAACCGTTAAAGGATAATACGGGGCGGGCCATAGCACGTGGCAGATGCAGAAGGCGCACGGGAATACACCACATGTTGACATAAATCAGAGGGACGATATACATTGGCACAAAATCTACGGCCAAGATTCATCCGCATCATGGGAAGCACGCACTCAATAGAGGAAAGAGTGGTTGCGGTAATTAAACCACTCTAACAAGTGTCAGAAAATGGTTGACCTACACACAGTGAAAACCGAAGAAGAAAACCATTATTGGGATCGCGGATACCACCATGAAAAATTAAGGGGCACAAGATCTAACTGCTCAAATCAAAAGGCTTGTGATCAATGGTTGGATATAAAGTACATTTGGAAAGCTGCCAGAAAGTTAAGAAAAATGGCTTATATAAAACAAAAGGGTTTTCAAATAACAACATTTTGTCTATGTGTCGTTGTTCCTTGAAGCTTTGAAGACTGGTGGAGATCAGCAATTGCGACAGAAGGATAAAGACATGTCTATACAGGTAGGGTCTGGTGACCTGGCCCACATTTTTAACGGAAATTTGTTTGTAGAAACGATTTAAATAGAAACTGTACATGATATAGATGTTTTTAAAGCTAAAGAAGCCCTAGAAGATAGAGATGGGGACATTCATGATACCCTAATTAGGTTACCAATCGCTGAAGTTAAACTTAAGTTGTCTAAGTTATTAGAAGAAGGTATAGACATACAAAAAGTCCACCAGTCATCCTTGTTATCCTTCTGCCAAGACCAAATCCCATATTTTCCAGAATTTGTGTCGTGGTGTGCTGAGAATTATTCCAGAGCAGAAAGAACTATTTTAGATAGTCGAAAAACCAGAGTCATTTGCAAAATAGAGCCTGCCATTATAATTAAATCCCTAGAAATAGAATTTTCCCAAACCCTCGAGTTTGAGAATTTTTCTGAAACTTCTGTTATTGAATATTATCAACCCTTCAAGATGATAGAGAAAAGTTTTTGTCTACGTGTCTTAAACCAGAAACCAACATTTCAGATATCCCGTACACTATAGATATCACTTTATTTGATGAAAATACCTAGCTAGTTCTGACATTGTTGGCTTTAATCCTAGGGTTCGATACAGACATGTAAGTAACTGAGTTTTAGCTAAGCCTTTTGTATAAAATGAGTACAATTCAGTCAGGGATTGATGAAAATCAAATTCCTCGACTTAATTTTAAAGAATTCTTGATCGAGAAGATTCATGACTAGATGGTCAATTTCCGTACTCTAAGGCATTTCAGATTTTAGTCTTTTTTTATGAAAATGATCATGGTCGCCAATCATGAAGAGTTACAATTCTCTGAGATCATTTTCACAAAGTTATTAGAAAATAACATGTTTAATTACATAAATTATATGCTCTCTAAGATTTCCAGAATGATTTTTGGTGAAAAATTGCCTAGAGTATTACCAGAAATGCAAGCATGTATGCAATTAAGTGTAGAATACGTTGTAGGAGATTGGTTCTTGTCAAAGGACAGTACAGTGATCAGGTTATATGGTTTCAAACATAAACACTATGTTTTACCAGCATTTCTTACCTTAAGGGTTTTCGCTTTGGAGTTCCTGAGACAAAAGTTAATTGTTGAGGATAATAATTTTTTGCTTTTCAAACAAGCAACAGATATCAAGTATCCGTTCACACTTGGCCCATTCACAGTGAAGAATAAAAATGCTGTTATTTATATAGAAAAATTATTGAAAGATATGGGTTTTGAGATAGACATGGCTATTGAATATGATCCGTTAAACATAATATCAAAACGGAGAACAAATCATCGCATCAAAGCATTGAATCATCAGATTATTGAGGGAATGTCTGACAGAGCCAATTGGCTAGAGTGTAAGAAAGAAATCATTCTAGATTCACATGATAAAGAAATGATATTGACAGATGCAACAGTAGAGGAAGAAAGCACGATGAATACTTAAATGGTAGTGTTTAAAAGACCCATACAAGATGTAGTGAACATTGAAAGTGAAGGAGCAGAAAAAGGGAAAAAGTTGAAAATGGATGAGCAACAAGAGTTAGTGGCAGTTTCAGAAGAGGAAGGAAGAACCGAAGTCAAAATACCAGAGGTCATGGTAAAGGAGTACAGTATTAAAGAATCCCCAGTGGCAGATGATGTAAATAGACCACAGAGTTTGATGGATGTATTTAATGAACACAGTCAAAATAAATAGGATCCTCTCCTCAAACCAGTGAGTTATTTCCAAGGGTTAGAAATATATCCAACACTGAAGTCAATTTGTTTACTAGTAGAAATGTCAAAGAAAATTCTTTAAAATTTTCAGTTGTTACTAAAGATAAGATCTCAGGGATGAAGGTGGATCTGACAAAAATCAATGCCCCAGATAAAATTTTATTGCACAGCCAAACATGAGAGGTTATATATTCAGATTATTTGGGAGCAATATTAAAGGCAGACAAATTGAAAAATTTAGTTGATAAATTGAATAACCAGTTGAGACAAGAGAAAGCAGAAAATAAATCTCGACAACAATAAATAAAAATATTACAAATACATTTGATAAACAAAGAGGGAGATGCAACAGCAAAATTACTCAAAGAAAAGGATGATACAATTCTAATGTTAAGCCGAAAGCTGAAAATCCCAGACACTTTGCTTATCCAAGGAGCCGAACTAACAGTAATGGAAAAAGAAAAAGAAAAGTTGTCAAATGAAGTAAAGGATATTAGTGCAATAATGTTGAAGCTCATCGAGGAAAACGTTCATTGGGAAAAAGAGAAAATTGGTTTGGAAGATCAATTGGGGGAAATAAAGAAAAAGTTAGCAGAATTAGGTCAGCAAAAGGTACATGCAGATACAAATGAAGATAAAACTAGATTAGATGGTCTCTTACAAGCCATGTCCCAGGAAAGTTTGAAAGATGTCGAAATTAAATAATTGAAAATGATAATACAGAAGCTCAAAGAAGAAAATGAGAGTAAAGATAACGAAATTAAAACTTTGTAAATAAGGAATCAGGAATTAACTGATAATAATAAAGGTTTGGCAGCTCATGTGACAGGACAGGCTGCAATGCAAGGTTGCAAACATATGGTCTGGGATCAAATTATAAAGGAAGTTGAAAAATTAAGACCTTATCTTGATTATATGAGAATCAAAGAAAAAGTCGCCAAAGACACCTTTGAGAGTTGCAGAGCAGTCAGAGAGAATTTAAACAAAAAGCCAAAAGAAATAGCACAGAGGGCAATAACTTTCGTAAACAGTTTAACTGAAGCAAACTTGGAAGCAATGAATATATTGAATAAAATTTTAGTCATTACATGGGCCAGAAGAATCTTGGGAAAATATTCACATGTTGAAAATATTGAAGCTAAAGCTAGAGATATACGAGAGGAAGTAATAAATTTTAAGAAGTGATTCGAAAAATTAATAGACAAAGAATTCTCTGCTTTTGGGGATGAAAAGAATGAATTGATTCCTCCCAATGAATATAAGAGGTTATTATTTGACATAAGAATGGATCACAAAAAGTTTCAGCATTTGGATCATATGCTTATAGGAAAGATTTTAATGGAAAACATTGCGGAAGACTTTGAAATTTTAAATATGTTGATCTCAACCTGTGAGAATGTTCCTCTTGTTTCTTATGCAGGTCACCTTGAAATGCGAGTCCTAGTGAAGGAAATGACAAGTTATGATTAACCCACAGCCAACCAATGGAACTATGTGCACAAATATGGAAGGACGAGATATTTTGTCCATTCATAGATACATTTATAATTTTTGCCAAGTGTCAAAATGATGCTTTTATTTTAAATTTGTAATATTGTTTGAAGACAGTTATCTATTGTTTAAAGACAGTTAGCTTTCGAGTTAAGACATTTTCAGTTACTAGTTAAAAGAAGCAGTTATGTCAAGCTTCTTCTGAATTCTGTATAAAAGACAATGAGAGTCATTTTTGAAAGGGTTGGAAACTCTTTGAGAGAAGATATGTTTTGAAGTCAAATTTTTGATAAATAAAAGGCCGTACAATGGAAATACCTATCTTTTGAGACCAGAGATTCATGTGGTGACCATTTTTACAGTCTGTTTTTTCCCTTATCTTTATATGTGCATGTCTACTTTCTTTGTTATATCTTCCATTATGTTCTTCTTATATACTTAAATGAACGTTTGAAATAAATCGGGATTCATATTGGTTATGCCTCATTTTATCGCATTTAAGTATCCACTATTTCTCCAAAGTTGACAATGGATTCATCGTAGTTAGATGCCTGTTGTTGATGGACTGTCATTATTTCTTTCTATACCACCTGCAAAATCAAATTGACTGTGATATGGTTTTTATCTTGCCTCTATGGAAATCTGTTTGGTATAAATCTCTTGCTGGCACGTTAAATATTTGAAGGTTGACTCCATGCCCAATGTTTCTTGTTTCCTTTTCAACCAAGTAAATCCTTTCGAGAAATTTTGAGCATATTTCTATATATTTTTAGCCTTTACATATATCTTGTGAGAGAGCCCTCTTTGGTGGAAAAAATGGCTAAGTTTTCTACCTAAAGTTTGGTTTGAAATAAGTTACCTTAGGTGTTATTCTTTTACAACCGGGATAAAATCTAAGTGCTAACAAGATGCTTATAATTGAAATTTCGATAGAAAAGACATAAAAATTGAGTCACACTCCTATAAAAGGAAAAATAAAATATAATCTAAGATGTGAAATCTAATGGCTAGAGAAGGATATGTGCTGTTGGAAGATCTGGAGTGATGTATGTATTATGTACTACTTAGGGCTAGATTCGAAAAACCCTGAAACCACCCATTAACATATTTCATGCTTTAACATGGGATGAGAGAAAGAAGAATGTATGCACTAGTCTGATCTTACACTTTGGAAAATTTCATGCAAAAGAAACCAATCATGCTCGCTTTTTTTGAACTTCTCTGCAATAAATAAGAGGAGTAAAAATTTTCAGCTCCATCCAAGATTGTTTTGTCATGATCAGTTGAAAACTTGAAAGAAAATCCTCAATCTTTCAGTTGAGACACAATCCTGTGGATATCTTTCTTGCCTTGTAAAGCTTTTAATGAATTCCCATTCATCTGATTGATAGCATTCAATAGCAATATCATAGTTGTAAAAAATGGTCGAATCAGTACTGAAATCATTTAGTTTGAACTGGTCTATTGTAACTGGTTGGAATGAGTGTTTCGAAATGCTTTGGACTAGTTCTTGAACCAGTTTGTTTAGACTCTAGAGTCTTGAAATATGAACAGGCTCTACAGAATCAGTCAAAACCAGCTGGTTTTGTACATGAGCGCAGGTCTCCCAAAAAATGTAAGAAAATGAGAAAGTGCATAACCCCTTCTAAACCGTAATCATACCCTCTTTATAGATGCTCCTGTCACCTCTTGCCAACCCCTATTTTCCTCCCACCTTTTTCACTGAGCATTTATGTGTTTATGGAAACTTTGGAGTTGTAGCAGAGAGTCGAGACTACAGAGGTGCTGATTCAGAGTGCTTCTTCAGAAGATTTGGATCTATTATTGTGTCAAGGCATTGATTTGAAGTGCTTCTTGGGAATTGGATATAGGCAATCTAAACTCGGATGATTATGAGAATGCTATGTTGTGACTCTGTGTTTTGATTGTGTTGTGAAAATTTGGTAATATGTTGCTCTGTTTCATTTTGTGGTTGATATTATCTGTTACAGTTTGTTGATGACAAATGTTATATGTTGAAACTTGAAGGTGGATGTTGTTGTTGATGATTGATCATTTGATGAGAATGTTATAAGTTATAATTGATAGATGATTGGTGTTATATGTGTACCAAATGGTTGATGCTTCATATGTTTTCATGTCTCCTGCAGCCAGCTAATTTGACATTCTGCATGTTTTTTGAATATATATGCTGCTATGAATTAAAGTATATTAAAATATGTATTATATAAAAATATGGTCCTGGAACTCTCCACTACTGGAATCATTTTTAAAATTGTGCTTCCTGCTTTCACTCCCTTACACCTCCACTAGCTTCTTTATCAAAAGTGTTTTTTACACCTTATCCTTAGCAGCAACCTCTATCAGCACCTTCATCATAGTTTCCTTATGCATCCTATTCTCAGTAGCCTCAACCAATATCTTCATCACATGTGCTTTCTTTAACATATTCTTAGCAGCCAAGACCTATGATTAATGAAAATCTACCTTCCCAAACTATCAATGTGCCTACTATTGCTTGTGTATGGGGTTTGAGAATGCCCCCATCATCATCCTTTATGGTACAATTTATCTTTACTTTATGCAAACCAAAGTAGTTATTATGGGTGAGTTCTCTTTGTTTTTTGTTGTAGTGTGGTAGCTTTTAGCACTTATATTACATTCTTGACTAACTTGGAATTCCCCAATTTTGAAAGGGTTCTAGCTCAATGGAAGAGCGCCTTCCTTACAAGTAGGAGGTTGGTGGTTTGATTCCTCCATGCCCTATTGATATTGCAATATTGGTGTTTTTAATAAAATATATTTTATTATGATTTACGATGGCTATATAGCGGGTTTCAAACTGTCTTTGTATGTTGTTACGAGGGGGGTTCTAAACTGCCTTCATATGTCACTATGAGGGGGGCTCCAAACCACCCCTATAGGAATCTACGAGGGGGGTTCCAAACCGCCCCTATAGGGTTCTACGAGGGGGGTTTCAAATTGACTCTATAGGCCTCAACGAGGGGGGTTCAAAACCACCCCTACAAGCCTCTATGAGAGGGGTTTCAAACTACCTCTATAGGCCTCTACTAGGGGGGTTCAAAACTGCCCCTATAAGCCTCTATGAGGGGGGTTCTAAACTTCCCCTATAGGCCTCTACAAGGGGGGTTCCAAACCGCCCCTATAGGACTATACGAGGGGGGTTCCAAACCTCCCATGTAGGTTTGTATGATAGGGCTTATGAGGGGGGTTCACAACTACCCTTGTAGGTCTCTATGAAGGGGGTTCAAAACCTCCCTCGTAGGTCTCTATGAAGGGGTCTACGAGGGGTGTTTAAAACCTTCTCCGTAGACCTCTACAAGGGGGGTCACAAACTGCCCCCAAAAGTCACTTTTGGGGGCAGTTCCAATCTCGTCAAAAACCACCCTTAAAGGGAAAAACTTTTTACATCGGTGCCTTTAGGGGCGGTTTTGCCAAAACTGCCCCCAAAGCAAAAACCCCCCCATAGGTCACTTTTGGGGGCGGCAGACAACCCCCCCTAAAGGCCAAAAATGTAGTAGTGTATGTTTTCTCTGACCCTGACAGCTTGGTTTTTAATCATGTCAACTAGGTATCCTATGGAGTTTTTCTCCACTTTGTACTTCGTCTTCAGCCTGACCGTGAGTTTCTTGTTATTGTCCTTCCCTTGGAAAAATTGGGAAGGGTCTTCTCCATGCTTGGGTAGTCTAGTCTAAATGGGTGGACCCATTCCTATTTTGATCGTATTCCCCATTTGTTTTGACATTCATTCAAATCCTCCTTTGGATCTCCTTTTCCATTGTACTTCCTTCCGCAGTATCCTTCAGTGTCGTCGAACCTAACATCCATAAGGTGTCAACATAGTGGCCAGTTTGTTATTGTTGATTTGTGCGGCGCCCACCATTGCGTTGATTTAGCCTTCAGGGCTTCCTCCAAGGCCAGTAGTCATTGTGGTTCTGCCACTTTTTCTTTAAACTTGGTGATAAATGTATTCAAGCTGGGAAACCCCCCATATGTTTGTAGCTCGCACACTTCTATAGCTACCCATCTCAGCGACTAGGTGATCTATCCACACCTCCCAAATGATACTTCATGTATTCGATTCTGCCAATTTTCAAGTTCTTGATCCGAATTTGACGACGTTGAACTGACACTGTTGCATCCCAACTCTCCATATGCAGTAGGATTGACGTAGTCTTATGATATTTTGTAGAGATGCTCTGATCCCTCAGTGAATTCATCCCTTGTCAACTCAACATATCTTTTCCCTTCTATAGGATCGATAGGTGCAACTACCCTCATCTCCTAGTTTTCGAATGACATGGTTCGTTTCTTGAAGTTGATGATGGCCTGATTCTCCATCACCCAGTCTATCCCTAATAGAACTAGATAGGGGCTTTTTTTGTCGAAAATATCTATCAGATCAAAATCTGTGTATGTTTTGAGTCCTTCTATCTCAACTAGGACCTAGCATAATCGACCAATCAAGTTGACCTTACTTTGATTCGCTAGTCGCAGTTGTATCAAGGAACATGCCAATTGTGGTTTCCCCATCATTTCCTAGGTCTGTTTTGTCAGAATGTTTACATCTAATCCTAGATCTAAGATAATGGAGTTGACATCGAATGCTCTGATTTGCGGAGACATCCTCATTTCTCTTCCTGTCTTCCTCTTCTGTATTCATTTGACCATTCGATCTTGTCGTGCACCCTCCTGTCAATGCAACAAGCTGGATATCTCTGCCAATGAATCATCATATTTTTCCAACTCCAGGGATCTCTCTAGGAAGGCTCTTAAGGTGTTAATATTTTTATGTGAATTCGTCATGTCGAATATCGACAACATGTCATAGGTGAATTCTTTATGGTAAAGAGGTGCTTGCCTCATCTATCTCATTTCCTCCTATTCTTTCAAGAAAATATCCCTTTCTGCTTCCATGTCGAATATGACTTGTTTCCTCGTTGTCGGTCGGACGCTCGATTGTGGCCTATCTTCCCCTGTTGAAGCTCCTCCGTGGGTGACTACTCCAAGAGTTGCAATTCAACCGCTTACCTCTGCTGATATTTTTTGTACCACTGGTGGCAGATTCTGGTTCTGATTCTAATTTGGTGGATGGAGGGGTAGGTTCTTAGTTTGCCACTTTGTGATGAGCTAAGTACAGTCTTCGACACCATGGACCACAACTCTAAAGTAATTGCACTGTGGGATTTGATTCAGGAAATCCCTTTGGTAATGCCCGAGCTAACCACAATTGTAACATATGATTGGTCCTCAACCTTGTCTAGTAGCTCCTCCTCGATCGGTATTGGTATCTCGACCTCCACGGAAACCCCCTCTGAAACCTCCTTGCAGTGGCCCATATGGTGGGTATTATGGTAGACCATACTGTGGTTGTGGATATTGCGGTTGACCATATTGTGGTTGTGGATGAGGTTGACCGTACTATGGTGGTTTATATTTCGGTTTACCATATTGAGATTGATCATACTATGGTTGTGAATTATAGTGAGGTTGTTGCTGATTGTACTGTTGTTGCTACTATACCAGCGGTTGCTCCTCTCCCTTCAAGAGTAGGTTGTAAGCCCTAGAATCCTTTTCATCATGGCCAAATGATTGACAGAATTTGTAATAAAAATTAACTGGCTTCGACACCATCTTCTATAGGTACATGCATTATTTTGGTCGATGTCCTCTCATCTAGTAGACATGACAACAAGGCATCCCCCCTTGACTGAGGGGATTCAATGCACCCAACTGTAAATAATCTTGAATTTTTGGGCGTTGATCCTTGTGATGTTCATCTGTTTTGCATCTACTACACCATATCTATTCGTGGAATTCTTTTCCCTTCTTAATATCTTGTAGCTATATTGTCAAATTTTCCAACTATGCTTGTATCCGATCCATGCCTATTCCTGTTTTGTCGATCGACGAAGCCTCCAACTTCATTGCAATTTCCAGCGCTTCTGCTTGGGATGTTACTTTCTGTTGCATCAGCGGTCCTCAGATGTGTGACACCAACCCTGCGATGAACCACACTTTATGCTGCATGTCGTTCATCCCGAAACTCACCTTTTCCATTAACGTTTTATACTACTAGTCGAATTCCCACACTGATTCATTTGGAAACTGCTTGATTTTCTTTAGTTTTGTGATGTATTGTGACTCAGATTTCGGTTTTCTAAATTCATCAATCATTCCCGCCTTGATCTGTGGCAGTGTTTTATTTGGACTCCCTATCGGTACCTTAGTAAATTTCATAAACTAGTCTAGCGCATGGCCCCTAAAGGTCGTCACTAGCTGTCCCTTTTGGATATCTTCGTCTTGGACCTACTTCACAGTCCATACCGCTTCGAACAAAAAACAATACTATTTGGGATCCTCATTCCCGTTACCTTGGAAAATTGGCATTTTTACATCATCACCTTCCATTCTTGTGCTCCTACTGTTATTATTTACTGATCCGTTACTCTTACCATTTTTTTGACACGTAGGACAACTCTGCGAATAACTCGTATTTCTCCCTACAAAGTTCTGAGTAGTGTGCAGAGTTAAGGGTACGTTGTAACTTAGGGTCAATCCCTCTTCGGCTTCGTGATGGTTGCTTTAGGTGACTTTCTCTCAGTCCTCCTCTTCTTCTCTGGTCACCAAAATATCGCTACACTTCTCAAGGTACCACAATCTTCCTCAGCCTCCCTTAGAAACTCGTCGTCGTTCATGTCCATATACCTTGTATCTTTCTATCAGACATGTATTCACGTGGTACCCACAACCTCCGCACACTGGTTTTCTACTCGTCAGAATTCATCTTCAGTATACCCTTTTCGTAGATGAGCATCTCAATCCACAACTTCAACGATAGTAGAAATCTCCGTCTAGGTCCTTTGAAAAATTTCCTCTCTGCATCACTATATGACTTGATTGTAACAATGGAAAACTCACTGATGTATCCCTCTAGGATACTGTCTACCCAGAATTCGACAACCCTTGATACCCTATTGTCAACCCGTTTTAACTGTGGATCAATTCTGGAGTCTAGTGGTCAGGTTCACCTCCTTGGAAAGTTTTCTTCTGAAATTTCCACTGCGCCAACCACTCATGCCACAATACCGGGAATTCACAAGAAAATACCTTGTGAATATCATAATAGATATGATTTTGCAACCATTTGCTTACCGTCTGCCTAGGGTTCCAGTTTTCTCCTTCCGTGAATTCCTCTATCTTTTTATCGAACCAATCCTGAATCTCTTGTTTCGTTGAGTACCACAACATGTCCTCTTCTTTCTTCCTCAAGGTCTCAGCGATAGAACCATTTTTTGGCATATTTTTGTCGATAGGGGTTTACTTGGCATTGTTGTTAACAGACGCCAACCGAACACCCTTAAGCACCGACCCAGAAAGGTTTTACCCATTCTAGCAACACCCGTAGAGCGAGTGAAGTCTCACCCGAGATGATTAAGGGGGATGCATGAACCAGGTTTCCGCAATAGGGGGAGGACATGAATCTATTCTCACTCTATCGCTACAAAAACCAGAGACTTATCTTCGCATCATGCTTATCAATTCAAACTCATATTCTTCATTCACATACTTAGAGGGTAGTCGACATTCGCACTAACATGATAAAACTAGCGATCGCATCAACAAAAATTACAGAACAATAGAACTTAAGTATAGTACGATATCTAGGTCGCATTCATCATTCAACACAAAAAGAAATAAGGAAGAGACATATCCGAACATCTTCATGCATTAACTCATCAAAAACCTGCGGTACAACCTTCGCAAGGACAGTTCCAAACACTTATCGAGGATCCATACAAAACTTGCCGAATGTAGAGAAAAACATTACACAATTCATCCCCTTATCTATTGATCAAATAATGCCCTTACACTTACAATCCTATTCCTATTTATAGGCAACTATGGTGTTTACGAAGTGGTCCAAATGATCCATTCTAACTAACTAAACTAATCTTGCGCTTTCATCAACTCCTTTTTCTCCGTGAATGGTCGTTTCTTCCACGGATGGTCCTTCTCATTGCTATCGGCTTCTGTACTTCATGCAGTCTAACCTCGTGCCAACAAAGGTTGTATGTGAGAAACCTACTTAAGGGCATCTTCACTAGAAGACAACATATTGAGGTTGGGGAAGTAAAAATGATTGATCATTTCAACTTAGAGTGGTAGTATACATTCTCTTATGACTTGAGGATATTTTCTTACTTGGTGACTTACCTTCGAAATTGAGACTTGCTAAGTTTGAGTTTTCAAATGCACATTTCCCTTATTAATTTATTGTTGATTACTCGAAAAATGAATTTACTCAATTTTAACCCCATTGTTTTAAGGATATATAGGTTTTTCCTTCAATTTCTTTTTTATCCTTCTTGGTGCTTAATACATCCATGTAGGTTGTGCATTGTTGATTAAATCAAGGATTAGTTGGTTATCTAGATGGGTTGTGAACTTTGTTTGTTGGAATGGCAATACTAAACCTAACTTTCAATGGGATTAGTACGCTTGCCTCTAACAGTGGGACCAATGCCAACCTAAAATTTTTCTTCATACTCGACATATGCTAGAGGACAACCTGATGAAGCTCCTTCCAATGTGACCTAACCAACAATGCAACTACCATGAGAGTTTAGAATATTGGACTAGTTATATCCTTTATTTTTTGATAACATGAATAAAATGTCTCTTACCATTTTGGTGCTTGGCATATTTTTCAACATCTACAAGAATATTTAGTCCTACTTGATACCTTATTTCTTGGTATAAAATACTTTCTTTGACTCTTCAAATAAACAAAAATGTATAGATTGGGAATCTTTACAAAAACATTGGCTCGCATGATCACAATCTAGTTCAAAGCTAGATAAGCCCTGCTATCAAAATTGACAAAGATCACTATAACAAATATCAATGTCACTTTGGCATACAACAATGCCAATACTAGTCCAGTTGGCACATGGTCATAAAGAGAAATAAAGTCTAGCCTTACAATGAACACAACAAAAATCCCATATGTCCAAAATTATAAAATTCAGGAATCTGACGGGATGAGACCTGCTTTAGGTGGTGTGTCATCATTGTCATTAGGGTTCGGTCCCTAGACAACATTGATTGGCTATAGGTTTGGGACAACATCCCCCAAACTCAATTACTCTGTTTGGGCTCCTCGGGAGGCTTCTTAGCCTTGGAAATGATAACGGCGGACTGCATGAACTTATCATTCTAGTGATGCGACAAAGGGGCCAACTTTGATAATGCTCCTATTCTCATGAACATCCTGACCAACCTTGTGTTGCAACCTACCATCATACCTCTAAGATTGTCTGGAACGAGCTGAATATGCGGGAGATTTGATGAGAAACTCCTTAGTCATATTGCAGGGGCACTGGACGAATACTCTAGTAGTTGGTGTAGTTGCGCCACATCTAGTTGCACCTTCTAAACCTTCTCAATAATCTACATCCACAAACTGGTACAAGTTGATTGCAAACTTATCAATTTACTATTGATTACAGGGTGCACCTGGTTTTATCTTCTAATGTACTCAGGTTCTTATCTATTATTATTTTTTATTCTCCAATTTTGGCATTACCGAGAAAGAGAATTATGTTCATGTAACTAAAAATATGCCAAGTGCAAGTCCTTAGTAGGAGTGAAGAAGGAACCATGAAACTTTGGAAGCTGAATACGCAGAAAAAAATTATAATTTTTTAACGGCTAGGGATCTTCCATTCGATGTTGCGTCTCATCTCCGGCTCTAGATGTGGTTGGAATTGGTTGGTCAAATGGAAAAAGCAATGTCCATAATTTACGATACAATGAAGAGGTAGTGACATTTACGCATTCAACAAAAGGGGCTATTAGCATAATATAGTGGACAAAAAAATATAGCATAATGAAATGGATAGAGATTCAGATTCAGTTAAGAAAGCCACCTATGGGAATGGGTAAAGGAAAGCTACTAACTCCTTCAAAGATTCTTTCTATATTTTTTATATATGCAAAGCAGACACTCCTTGAAGGAAAATGTTGTAAAGAGTAAATGCCTGTCAATGTAAAAAACGATAGTTTCCAACACAATTAACAAAACAATATATGAGTTTGGGTAGCTATAGCGGAAGTAAGTTCCTTGTTAACACACATTATGCTCTATCAGAATTATTGTTCCAATAGCGATAAATGCAAACGATGAAGTTAAAAAGAAAATTACAAACCCAATTCGTTTCATCCGGGAACCAGAGCCGAAAATCTAATTTGGAGGCAGTGTTGTTATGAAGACTCTTTTCGGAGTTTCATGGAGAAGAGGCCTTCTCTTTCCACAATGAGAAGCCTTAAGACATATAAATGACCATTGGACTTGAGAAATGAAAACATGTTTTCTTCAACATCCAATGCATGATAAATACTAGGCAAGTTTTATCTACATGATTGACAGTTCTGCCAATTCAATCTCATGGAGGACTCTTGATGTAAACGAGTCACAACCGTGCAGAATTGATCATTCAAAACTTTGTGAGAAGGCCTTTGAACTGATTCTAAAGAAAATTTTGTTGGGATACGCTACAACCTAGGCACCACATTATTCAATGTTTCAAAGCTAGAAACAACAATAGACAAGTAAGCCTATCTGAATATTCTTAGCATGTTCTTCAAGGAAAACTGGTTAACAAAGTGTGCCAAGTGCATTTCGAGGTGTTAATTTATCGACGTCTATACATTAGAAATCAAGAAGGAGATTTGTGGAAAGATAAATAGATCTTGACCTGTTGTTTTAAAACCCTCCATCACTCTGCCTCTACGACAAATCTGAATACATTTTAGCAATGAGCCCCGAACAAAAAATAAAGAATTTTTTATTTGAATACCAGCGTTGTTCAATTTTAACCATAAGAAAGCAAATTCTTGTGACAACGTTAAACTGAGCATACCTAGAGCGGATCCACATAACCGCAAATGTTTCGACAGCAAAGGAACCAGATTTAGGACTACAAGAATAGATGAAATCGGTTCACGAACAACAGTGAGAATCAAAGAAGCAAATGGTTGTAGATTTTAAAATAATGACTATTCAATTGGTACCGCAATAAGGGTTCCACAATTGGCGAGGAGATTAAAATTTAAAGGATTTCCAAAGGGTTTTGTGGACATTAGACGGTTTTGAGCACTCCTCTCCCCACTATAGTCAAATGTAGGGTTAAATAGGAAAATGAAGCCTGAATTCTCTCTAGGCAAATGAAGGACCAGTTTAACAATAAAATTTAACAATATGATTCTACCCTTGAAAAAAGAAAAAATTGGCTTAACAAAAAACCCTCCCCTGTTTCTGCAGCCTTGACGAATGCATTCAGGAAGACAGAACCACGGATAACCAATTGCGAAGAACCGCAGGCAAAGAAAATACCTGGAAATGTAGCAGCAGAAGAAAAACGAACAAACTAGAGAAACCAATTGCGAATAACCAGGCAATGAAAATACCTGGAAAAGTAGCAGCTGGAGAAAAACGAACAAACTAGAGAACATTTCCAACCTCGCTCTGCAGCATTCGTCGTAGACAGTCCGAAGAATCAATGCAACCAGCAAGGGCGAAAACAGAGAACCGTCAACAAAAAACAATACATGAAATTCGTTTCTCGTAGACTCCAACCTTTAACAGGAGGCAAAAGACGAACCACAACCGCTACAGCATAACCACCAGAACAAATCGAGAGAGACCACGATCAAACAACAACAGAACAACACCTACCACAACACAAACCAAGATGAATAAATCCCTCCCGCCCCCACCAAAGCTCGCTCCTCGAAATAAACCCGCATTAACAACACCCATTACGAACGAAACACTGCAATAAACACCCTAAGAAAATGTAACAAGAGACCTGCCAAAACCAAAATGACGTCCTTCACTGCCGATAGAAGGAGCAGAGGAAGAGCAAGACCGAAACGATTCACCATACCGTAAAGGAAAAACTGCATTAAACCAGCATCCATCAGTCACCAACCTCATTTAAACCCACTGACGACACAGAATCGCCGGGTCCTAGGGAAAACAACACCAAAATGACGTCACCTGCAAAACAACCAATAAGAGAGCACAGATTTCGTTCCATCCTCCACCTCCACTAATTTCCCCAACCGAAAAAATAATGTCAGGGACATAACAATTGTTTCTGCAAGAAATAAAGAAATAATATTGATATTTCTAAAATCCAAATATTTATATGTATATTCAATATCGTATTATTATGGCTCACAGACATATAAGGCACGCGGGAACATACTAGTTATCTCATACAATATCCATTGTGATGCTAACCCAAAAGTTAACGTTAGAAATAATTTTTTGAATTATTTAAATATCTATTTATATGCATTTTTCGTTTACTTGGAAATGGTAACTTTAAAAATAAACAAATGTGGGAATTCTAGATTTGGGAAGTGGAATTTGGATATAATCCACAGGAATGAAAGATACATAATGAGATCACACTACCTTTCAATCTTAGTTTAATACTTGTTAAAGGTTTGAATAATGTAATGTTTAAGCATTCGATGCATGTCTAGGTTTGGCGAAGGTAAACTCCTCAACGTTTGGAGCTCGACATTCGTCTGTCATCTAAGTTCAATCTTTGACCGTGTAAGTGTTATTTCATTGCTTATGCTCTCCATTTTATTATTATCTTACTTTTATAATAAACCTAACCACATTCGTTGTTGGTTTATTTTACATGTGCTTGTGTGGACACGACGAATTCAGTTGCAAACATAGGTAGGTGGTTTCCTCCGTCTTTGCCATGGATAATGCATAAGTTACATGCTTTATGCATGAATCTTGATAGCGTAATGGGAAATGCTTCACATTTTCCCATGCATTTATGGGCTTACCTATGACTAGGGTTATCCTTACGACTTCCCTTATGTCTTTCGACATTGGATATGGTACTTGTAAATTGAAGCCTTTTGGCTCTTGTACTCTCAATTTATAATAATGAAATCCTTTTGGCTCTTGTACTCTCAAATTATAATAATGAAATCCTTTTGGATCCTATGGATTATATGACTTCTGCGAAGCTTTGGTTTTGACTGTGTGCATCTGTGGTTTTGTGTATAGACTATAATTTGGGCCTTCAGCTCTGTGTGAATACTTGGCCTTCTACTCTCAAGGATGGAAATATTATTAGACTTAATATTGACTATGTAATGAGTTTTTATTTTTAGCATTTAGTTTGAACATTCATGATGTTTGACTATGTAATGAATTCGATTTACTTGTGTAATCTTGAGCCATTCGACTTTGTGTAAAAAATAGTTTCGACTTGGAAATATTGACTATGTATAATTAGATTTCAGTTTTGTTATCTAGCTTGAACGTTTATAATGTTAGATTATGAATAATATTGGACTATTTATCTTTTTGGCTTAGGATAAGGAATGCTTGTTTATACATACTTACACTTTCATATTTTCTAGATGTTTATATGACCCAATCGAGTCTGCATATAATGCTTATATTGATATATTTTTATACTCTATTGTGAACAATAGTAATATATTTATAAATCTATTTAATTCTGTATATAATATATAATATTCTGCTTCACATATATATTCATATATACCGAGTTAAAACTGTATAAACCCTAGCTTTACATGTATGAAGACCATTCCTACATAAACTTAAAATAACCATTAATATTACTAATATAAACAGGTAAATGAAATTTAGCTTCATAGTAATATTAACAGAACATTAACACAATTAATCTAAACATAATAATGAATAATGTAAACATAAACTTGATAACTTAAATCATGAGGTTAGTACATTTTAACATACATCTATTAATGAAATATTTAGTCATTCAATAATTACTAATAGTTTAGACAACTGTAGGAAAATAAAGAATCTAAAATAAAATGTTTGAACATAAATAAACTATAATAAACCTTTCATCAATGTGCATACCGAATCTAATCTGAAGTTCATCATTCCTACCAACCAATCTTAAAGAACAACCAAGATTACTTGCTCTGAAACTGCCGAGCCTGTTTGCTGAACCATAAGGACAAAGACTGTTGAAAACTATTCCTGTACTAGCACTTAATCCCACTATTTCTCTCAACAATGCGTTTTCCCTCTTCCATCCAAGCCTCCTGCCTGTCTTATGGAAATTAATATTTATCTTTTCCTAGGACTTAGGTCTCTCATGAGCCGCCTACTCTAGAAACTCCATCTTGAGTTCTGACTTGAATTATAGGGAAGATGCCTCCTGCACCTATTCATATATTAAATACATTTTTCTGCCACTTGGGTTTCAATTTCCAACACTTTTCATTCCTCCTTGTGGACCTGCAAGCACTCTTTCAATAGATACCTTGAGATTGGAATCTCCTTTTTTGTTTATTAAATAATAATAATTATTCAAAATCCTCACACAAGTGTCTTTGACGACAATTGGTCAAAATAATTGTTCAACAATAGTTAAAATAGTATTACAAAGTGTTTAACCTTAATTAAGGTTCTAGGGTGATTATAGTCCAAGAAAAGAAAGATAAAAAAAATGAAAGTCAACAACTACTAAAGGATGAACATATCCAACTTGACAATCTGAATTTTCCAAGTAAGATAGAAGAAGTTGACATCTTCTACTAAATGTAAGATCTATCTAAACTAGTTGTTTTGACAGACCACAAACCAAAAAGGCTAGGAGAAGTTGATGTCTTCTACTAAATGGGTCGCTTAAGAATGAAAAAAACTATGGAACTTGGTGATAACTTCGATTTTAGCTCAGTGGTTCTTTGGAACTTGGATCTAACTCAAGTTCTTGTGTGACAGTTCTCTCTTAAACTTGTCTTGAAGGCTCAATGGTTCCATTTTGAAAGTGGTAGTTTAAGAACCATCACAAAACAATGTCTAGCAGAAGGAACATGTGACTAATGTATTCTACTAAATGGATGGTTTTAGGATGACCACAAACTTTGCAACTCAGTGGAACATGGGTCAAACTTTGGTTTAGTGTTGCAGATCCAATTTTGGCTAGGTGGCCCTAGCTCAAGGATATCGCAACTCGCATGGCTCTGGCACTAGTTCAAGCTCACTTGTTCTGACTCACTTTGTATTTCTTGGTTGTTTATGATTGTCATTCATTCACCCTTATCAAGAACAAGGTGAGGATAAGAGAATGTCTCAAAAGCAATATGTGTCCTTACTTGATAATGAATTCTTCTGTATGAAATATATATTTGCTTGGCTATTGATGACCATTTCCAACAAGTGATCCACCCATAGTGAATATTATATCTTCGAGGACTCTTCAAAATGAAGCATCTATGTGAAGATTGGGTATGTTTTACAAAATGCTTACAAGGGTGAATATCAAAACATTCATATTTTATATGGCCAAATCAATCACAATGTTGGATTTTTGAACTTTTAACAGGTGTATATGAAGATGAACTTTCTTTCAACAACCCATCACTCTAAAACTCGAATGGCATGGAATAATCAGGGATGCTTAGTGTCACATCCTTATCATATCCAATTATGTTCTTGTTATGAGTGATCTCTTCCCAAGGTCTAATAATGGGATTGGAAAGAACAAGCGAAACCTCTATATTCATAAGTTCATCTTCATTTTCTTCTTATTCTAAAGCAAGGACAATGATTTTCTTATGTGATTATGAATTGGAATCATTATGTGTAGGATGATGAAAGGAATCATAAAGTGTAATATCCCTATTTTGACCACATTGCATTAAAATGTAAATGATGTAATATTGTTATAAAATCATGGTGAGGAGCTCAAGGCCAAGGCCCCCGCCATCAATTTATTGATGGGTATGGTTTATGTGCTAGTCGAGCACAATGGAATTGGAAATATCATGTAAATATGCATTTTAATGAAATAACTACAACTAGATATGCAATGCAACAAGAGTACGGGTTATGATCTTTACAAGGAATTGGGAGGGAAATATTCAAACCCTTGCTGCCAATCAAGTCAATCCAAGTGTCAATGAGATAACCCATAAAACCCTAAACTACCCATGTTAAATTTTGTACACAATCATTCATTTCCCCCAAGAGTTGGTTGAAGTAATTAATGCCTTGGGGAATTGAGAGGTATGGCTCTCCAAATTTGGGTATGGAAAAGCCACCATTCATGGAAATTCATGTTTGACTTCTTGGGCAATAAATGAGCCACAAAATTGCTCCCCATCCCAATATCCATCAACCAGTTTTTCCTCTCTCGCATTTTTGGAGCTACCTGGGCATTTTCCCCTACATGTTTTTATGGTTTTGCCTTGTTTTCTAGTTGGGAGGAGGGCGTTTTGGTGTTGCAGAGCTGTTGGAATGCTCATAACCTATGGAAGAAATCATTTTTACTCCCTGTGGTCGAATTTCCTCTTCCCACCGTTCGTTTTGGGTGAGCTATGAGTTGGGACAGCCAATGGGAACCCTGTTTCGTAAATCCCTTTGTAAAATTGTTTATCCATGCCCAACCATTGCGCTTGTTGTGTGTGGAAAGAGTATGATGGGGGTATGAGTTATGGGTATCCATTGTTTTGGCTTGAGCTTGAGTGAAAGCATCCAGGAATGAAGACGGTTTAGATTTAGCTTGATAAACCTAGTTGTGGACTCGCTTGACTTAGATGTGATGTTTTCTTGGGCTGTGTTGAGCTTGAGAGTTCATTTTTCCTTGTATAAATCATGTCCAGCTCGGGGGTGGTCTTTGAGTGCTCAAAGAATATAGAATGGGAAGATACCTATGGTTGGGTGGAACGTTGCAGCGACATGGCTATTTTCTTGGGACCATTTCACAATGAAGATAAGTATTTTTCTATCTATGTGTTATACTTCTGCAATGTTTTAATTTGATGACTCTTATTGATATGTTTAATGTATATGAAATGTGTGTGGATGATGTTTTATTCCGCTGTGCATGTTTGCTTGATTTGCATATGCACACATTTGTTTTTATGAATCTAATGAATCGAGCTGAGACAATAAAAAAGCCCCAGAAATGTAGTCATGTTCCCTTCCTTGGAGTGGTTCGACGAGAGGGATGTGACATAAGGAGGATTGTTGTAAACATTGTTGGCCCGATTTTGCAACCAGGATTAGTGCTATGGGAACCTGTTAACTAGTAGCAGCAGTTTCAATAGAATTAAAACAAGAATCTAATCTAAACAAAACTAATCATGGATCTATGCAAGAATATAAGCAAATAATGTAAACATTTAAAAAACAAGAACAAGAAAATATTTAAAGAATGAATTTGTATTGAAAAATGGGGGGGGGCAAGCAAGTGCTTGCGATAATACCTTCAATGGTGAAGGTTGATGTTGAGCAACTCCCAAGATGAGTAGCTCCAAGCTCCAAGAGGTCTCCTTCTCCAAGGTTGCTTACAATGGCCAAAATGCTCAAGGAAGATTTCGGCAGCATGAGGATGAGATAATGGATGGATGTGAAATGAGGAGCCCCTACCACCTTTTTATAGGTTCTGGTGGTGGAGAATACCATTTGTGGTTTTGTGGAAACCAAATGGTATTGACCAACATGGTTTAGGTACTTTTCCCTCCTTTTTCCTTTTTTGAATAAAATTAATATTTTAATTCTCTTTTTAATATTTTTGGGAATTTGGACCCTTTTTGAGGGTCTTTTATGCTTTTCAGGAAAAACTAATCTTTTTTAATGGAAAAAGGGGTGTACTCAGGTCTTTTGGTGACCTTTTGTTGGTTTCAGGGGCTCAGATGGTGAAAAAAGTGGACAAATGGGTCATGTGAATAGGGAGATGAGCTAGTGAGCACTTTTTGGGTGTTAACAGATTGCCCCCTGATGTGTGAGGGCAGGAGCTCATCGTATGGCCGATAGACATCATAGTTCTTTTGTCTTTTCTTTTTTAGGGGTTTGGGAAGGAGAAGAGACCGATTGGAGACTGGAGCCACGGCCCTTGGAAGCTGCAAGAAACAAAAAATATTGCATGGCCTCAATATGAATGAGGAATAATCTCTGATAATGGACAAGGCGGGCATTCCCATGCTCGTATCAAGACATATACATAACAATTAGTCCCAAGAAGGGGGATCTAATACAGAAAGAATCTACTGGTACACCATAATGGTCCAGGGGGGACATTATTTGGGATGTACTCCTGATCATAATGGATCTCAATAACTGATTCACTGGAATAACTGAGGAATTGCTGAAACTTAAGGTGTCCAACATCTGTAGGGACTCAAAGACTATGAGTCATCTCTGAGAAATAATATAACTGTATGCTCAAGGGAGTATGAAACTGGGGTACATTTGAATACTATCGCCATGCGCAATCCGTATATCTATAGAGAAAGTGTAATTGGTTTTATCCATAGGAACACTCTCGAATGTGGAGGAGTCAGGAGGTATCCGGGGTCTTCAACTAATAAGTGAAACGATCGAATACCCTGTGCGAGTCTCAACGATGCGATCAAGGTGTTGAAGTCGAGCATGTGAGAAACAATCATTTGGAGAGGCACTGAAGATTCCTCTCGAAATGATTCGTAGGCACTCATCATAAATGGTGATGAGTCCAAGACACAAGGACCTCTAGGTCGATCCTCTGGAATCAATGTGGTTGTCGTCGACAGAGGGAGACCAGCAACTAACAAGGCAATGATGTTTCCTTGATAGGAGCACTAGGTGAAAAAACTGCAGTGTTGTAGTACTGATGGTAGGACTGACATACTTGTGGGAATGAGAAATAATTGGATCAAAAACTGGGTAGACTCAAACTTCCTTTGTTCAGAGCATGATGACATGGTTGACCTGGCAGCGTAGGGAACTGACTTGTAGGTGTGGGGATCATTGCTTTGACTGAATGGTATATATTGACTCTGTGGGGGAGGACGAGCTGATAGGTGCCGTTGGGGAATTATCAAGGTGACATACTGCACTGAACAAAGGTGACCAAAATGGGGAAGCTGCCTAATGAGTAGATGTGATCTGTCGTGGCGCCAAGAGGCACCATTGATTCCTTCTTCGTAGTTTTAATGAGCTCCAAGAAGGGATAAAAGTGTGCTCTGAAATGGTACGGTCCTGTGGATTTTGTGAGCCCAGGACGGCTCATGCTCATGGTTGCTTTCATGTTTAGAGAGTCTGAAAATGGTAAGTGGACTCTATTGGTGTTTCTTTTTCGTAAGTTTAGTCTCCAAGGCCCGAAAAAGCATAAAATGATGCGGATGGAGAACTCTTCTAGCCGATGTGACTAGAGTATACCTTTTTCGTAATTAGCCTACAAGGTCCGAAAAAGGGGTAAACTTATACCAGGTAGATGCCCTTTCAGATATGTTTAACGAGCATGAAAGGAAACAAGGTTGCTCGGGAATCTTTTCATTGTTTGTAGGAGTCAGAAAAGAGCTTAACAGAAACTCCCTAAGTGCCTTTTTCGTAAAAGGGGTTGCTCGACCCGAAAAAGGGGTAAAATTATACCAAACAAAAATGGATTGATGAGGGCGAGAAAAGGTCTCAAGCATCGTCATTAGTGCGGAAAACTGGATCCAGTGACATAAGGATTGTCGAAAGCGGAGAACGGTCGATGTGGCATGCAAACCGAGGCTATGTGGGGGGCATGGAAAAAATGCCCAAAAAATCTAAAGGTGAGAGCGAGAAATGATCTCAAGCATCATCACGAGTGCGGAAAACTGAATCCGATGATATAAGGCATGTCGAAAACGGAGAATGGCCGATGTGGCACGCAAACCGAGGTGACGAGGGGGCATGGAAGAAAATGCCCAAAAAATCTAAAGGTGAGAGAGAGAAATGATCTCAAGCATCATCACGAGTGCGGAAAACTAAATCCGGTGATATAAGGCATGTCGAAAACGGAGAACGGCCGATGTGGCACGCAAACCGAGGTGACGAGGGGGCATGGAAGAAATGCCCTGACAATCGGGACGTGACAGCGAGAAATGATCTCAGGCATCATCACGAGCGCGGAAAACTGAATCCGGTGATATATGACACGTCCAACACGGAGAACGGCCGATGTGGCACGCAAACCGAGGCCACGAGGGAGGCCAAAAAAATGGTCAAAAAATAGACCCCGGTGAAAACGAGAAAAGGAAGGAACCTGCATGAAGTTCTCGCTGTGCTGATTCCAATGGTACCAACGGTTTGAAAAATGGACATCGTATGATACCGCAATGGTTGTTTGAAAATTGGCGGAATTTCTATAAATAGGGCATGGGGCCCAAATGACTTGTCATTGTTACGTGCGAGTTTGATAGAGCTGTCAGAGCTATTTCTGGATTTCTGGGAGATTTCACCGTTGGTTTTCGATTCAGCGAGTTGCAGGTAACTCTATTTGCCTTAGCCCTTGTCAATTATGTCTTTTTTTGTTTTGCGGCGGGCCCCCCAAAGGCCGCGAAATTCCATGTTGACTCTCCAACGTGGAATATCGCGGTTTTGGGTCTGTTCTCCCGCGATGAACCGCGCAGGTTTCAGGCTGACAGTTGCGATGTTCATCGCGACTGTGAGGTTGGAACCCGCGATGTTCATCGCGAGTTCATGGGGGATAGTCGCGATGTTCATCGCGACTGTCTGGCCAAAATCCGCAATGTTCATCGTGGGTTTTTGCATGGAGCCCGCGATGGCCATCGTGGCCTTTTGGTGGAAAAGCCGCGATGGGCATCGCGGTTTTTTGTGGAAAAGCCGCGATGGGATTTTTTCAAGAAATTTTATGTTGGGGCTAAAAATTTCTTCTGTTTTCTGGCAGGATGTTGAGGAGACCATTATCCTCGTGGCGGGGAGTGAGAGATCGATGATGATCTTATGGCGAGGATTGAGACTGATCCGGGGGGTGAGACAGACTCTAGCTATGAGCGGACTTTTGAAGTTCACTCAGATCCCACCTATTCGTTCAGTGAGACGGCTCCTGAACAAGCTTGTGCATTGGTGGGTGCCGGCGGAGGGTGCATTTATTATTGGGGGTGAGAGGTTAGAGATCACTCTCACGGATGTCTATTTTTTGACTGGGTTGCCTCGCTTGGGTGAGGTGGGCAATCTCTTACCGAGGATCCCACCGGGTGTAGATATGGAGGACCTGTTACAGACTTTCTGTGTTGATGATGCTGTTTTGCAGAATAGCTCTATTAGTCTGTGATCCCTACGTGAGTGGGATATGCGAGCTGTTGGGGCATGTGTTCTACGGATATTGGGTGCTGCTACACCACATCGTATGTCTGGGCGACAGACGATGATGGTGGAATCCATTCTTCGGGGGACATATTATGCCTGGGGGCAGATGTTTCTGGCGGGTGTCCGGAGAGATCTGGACAAGGCCATTCGAGAGGGAGGTGAGTTTTGTTATGCCTCATTTTTATGCTATTTTTTCTTCGAGCCGGTGCCGACCTTGCGGCCACGGGTACCCATTCGTGTTGGTCTCGTGAGTGAGCCTCGTATGATGAGATGGGGGTAGATGATGCCTCGTGGCGGCGGTGGTGTCCGCGGCTTCTTCATGGAGGATTTTTATCAGCAGTGGGAGCAGATACCCCTGGTGATTGAGGACTACCCCTATGCCGGCATGGACTATCGAGGTGACCCAGAGATGCCTCGTGCCCCAGGACAGGCCTAGAGTTTAGACGGTATGTTTTGTGTTTTATTTGATATTATATCATATGTTGTTTGGTTTATCATTGATGATTATAGTTGTATAGTATGTGATGGTTTACTTGCTTTGTGCAGATGTGGGTCCAGTGTCACCGCCTGACTACGTGGCTCATCAGGGGCGGGCGATGGTGGTCGCCCATCCACCTGTAGCGATACCCCCTCCGTGTGGTGGAGGATTTGCGGCTCATGGGTGAGGGGTTGGCCCTCGCGATGACGCCATAGAGGGTGTCAGACAGACCTTTGCGAGGATCCTAGCTGGACTCCCCGAGGATGGTTGGAGAGACCTGGATCGGGATGTTTTGGAGGGTTGCTTCGGTGCGCCGCCTGAGTGGTGGTCGCTCTTGTTGAGGACAGCGGTGTTTGTGGCAGGGCACAGGGGTGGTGCTCGGGATGTCCCTGCAGAGCCGGTTCAGATGAGGATCCGTCTACGGGATGACCTAGCGGGGCCAGCGGAGGAGGCGCCAGAGGAGCGCATAGTTCGGGCTCGCCAGGACCCGGCGGGGCCAGCGGAGGAGGAGCCGGAGGAGCCTAGGGATCCTGATGAGTAGATGATATTGTATCTGCCCCCAAATGCTGATGAGGATATGGGGAAGCATTTTTTTGTACGATTGATGTATTTTTTGTATATCGGGTGCTAAGGGCACCTATGACATATTGACTATCATGGTTTATATATATATATGTGTATATATTTTGGATATATTGTTGTGTGTGCACGTGGATGCACATTTGTCTTTTGTATATGCCCGTGGAGGCACATGTTATGCACGTGGATGCAGTATGTTTGTTTATTTATGTATTCCCGTGGAGGCACATGTTATGCACGTGGATGCATTATTTGGTTATTTGTTTTATGCCCATGGAGGCACATGTTATGCACGTGGATGCATTTTGTTTATGGATATGCCCGTGGAGGCACATGTTATGCACGTGGATGCATTTTGTTTATGGATATGACATGATGTGATTGGTGTGCCAGTCGAGGACATTGTTGGCCATATTGTCTGCTACACTGTTGAGGTGTCTTGGGACATGTGTGAATGAAATGGATTCAAACTGTCTAACCATTTGTTTAGTGCATAAGAATTTTCTGAAAAGACAGGGATCGCGTACCTAGTAATCATTGTTGAGTTGGGAAACTAGGAGCTGTGAGTCCAAGAAAACGTTGAGGTGACGGATGCTCATTTGGAGAGCTGCGGCCAGGAGACCGGTCACGGCATCGTATTCAGCATGATTATTAGTAGCGGCACCTAAACATACTCCGTCAATGTGAATTAACTCATGTGAAGGGGAGTATATTACCCAAGCTGCGGAGGCGAGATTGGGAGACCAACGGCTTGCACCATCAGCGAAACCAACATGGCAGAGTGGAAGAGGATCCATCTGTGGTCATGCAGAGAAAAACAAATATTTCGGTTTTTTGAATTTTTTGTGAACAAAGAAAGTATGCCTATACTAAAATGGACGGTGGTGTCCATCAGTTTTTCTATGGGTAAAATCGTTTAAGGTACAACCCGTTGCGTGGGTTGCGTAGGGGATTGCCTTCTGAATCGGTCAGAATGTATGCCCCCTTCCCGAGGCAGGTGTGTATGATGTAGGGGCCTTGCCATATAGACACGAACTTTCCCTTTCCGGTTTTATCATGAGCTTGATCGTAAGCGAGGACAAGGTCTCCCTCAGAAAAGGTTCTTGGGTGGACATGTTTGTCGTAACTTAGTTTCGATCGTTGTTTAGCTGCTTCCATGTTTTGAATGGCTGTGCGCCGATCTTCATCAGCCTGCTCTAGGAGTAGTAAACGTTGCTCGATCGGGGAAGTGTCTGGTAGGAGTTCAACGGCGATATGTAAGGCTAGGATCTGGCACTCAATAGGGAGGACGGATTCGACACTGTGAACTAAATGGAAAGGGGTAAAACTAGTGGCGGTTTTGGTTGAGGTGCGGTAGGCCCATAGTGCCGGGAAAAGCATGTAGTGCCAATTGGATTTGTGCTTGTCTACAGTACGTTGGCAGAATGGTCTTCAAAATTTTATTGATCACTTCGACTTGGAAGTTTCCTTGGGGATAGTAAGCGAAAGAGAAATGGTGTTCAAATTTCAACATGGTTGATAATTCTTTCCAGACGGCATCTTCGAAGTGAGAGCCTTGGTCAGAGACTAGTTGCTTCGACGCTCCGAAACGAGCGATAACATGGTTGAAGAAAAACCGCGGTGTAGTGTCGGCTTTGCAATTATAGGTCGGCATGGCTTCTGCCCACTTGGTGAAATAATCTACGGCCACAACGATGTGTTTGTGACCACCGGCTGACGTGGGGTTGCAGTCGAGGAAGTCGATGGCCCATTTGCAGAATGGTCCAACAGTGATGACTGGATGAAGGGGGGCGGGGGGGGGTTCTTGCTTTGGGGGGCAAAGAGTTGGTAGTTCTAGCAATGCTTGACTGCGGGGATGCAATCAGTAAACAATGATGGCCAAAAATAACCTTCCCGAATGATCTTCTGGGCAGTGGCCATGCCGGAGAAATGGCCTCCGCAAGCACCGTTGTGGCAATCATTGAGGACTTGTTCTGCCTCACTATGGGATAGGCATCGGCGTAGGATGGTATCAACGTCGCATCGGTAAAGTACGTCCCCTAACAAGAGGTATCGGGGGGCATGGTGTCATATGCAACAGCGTCCGTCACGATCGATGTGTGGTCGAAATTTTTGCGTACGAAGGTAAGTCAAAATGTCTCCATACCAAGGGTCGTCAGACGAAATGATGAAGATTTGCTCGTCAATCAGGTCCGTTTGGATAACGGGTGATGTCGAAGAGGATGGGGAGGTCAGTGATGAGGTGAGCAAGCGCGAGGGATTTAGTGCTCTTGGAAGTTCTGAAAGTGAGGTCATATTCCTGGAGGATAATGACCCATTTAGCAACACGACCTTGTAGGAGCCGCCAGGTTAGGCGATAGACCATAGGGTTGGAGTCGGCCACGACTGTGGTATGACTGAATAGAATGTAGTGTCACAATTTTTGCATAGAAAAGACTACAGCTAGGGCTAATCTTTCCTCGTATGGGTAACGCAGAGGTGGGCCAGACAAGGTATGGCTGACGTAATAAATCACATGCTCTTGGTGGGAGGCATCTTCTTGGACCAAAACTCCGGACACAACATATTCAGATGCCGAGACATAGAGGGTGAAGTCTTGAGAGAAATCCGGTGGGGATATCAAGGGGGCTTGTGTGAGAGCTTTCTTGAGGGCTTCAAATGCCGTGTCTGCTTGCTCATCCCAAACAAAGGGTATGTGGGTACGAAGTAAGCGTAAGAACCCGTGGACTTTGGTGGCATAATCAGGAACGAAGCGCCTAAAGAAATTGGACCGCCCTTGTAGACTTTGCAGCTGCCGAAGCGTGCGAGGAGGCGGAAGTTCTAAGATGGCTTTGACTTTCAGGGGATCGACATTGATTCTATCTTGGGAAACAATGAAACCCAACAAGCGGCTTGCCGGGACGCAAAAGACACACTTGTGTGGGTTCAAGCGGATTTTATATTTGCGACAACGCAGGAAAACTTGCCGAAGGTCGTTAAAGTGGTCTGATTGTTTTCGGGAACGAGCTGTGAGGTCATTAAGGTAGACTCGCAGGATATGGACCAAGTCGTGAAAGCAATAGGTCATGGCCCGCTGGAAAGTGGCACCAGCATTTTTAAGGCCAAATGGCATGACACGGTAGGCAAAGGTGCCCCATGGGGTGGTGAAGGCAGTCTTGTACTGATCTTCCTTACGGATGTGAATCTGGTTGTATCTAGAAAACCCATCCATGAAATATAGGACCTCATGGCCCGCACACTCATCAATGAGTTGGTCAATGAATGGCGTGGGGAAATTGTCTTTTGGACAAGCGTGGTTTAAGTCACGGAAATCAGTGCATGCTATAAGGGTGCCTTGTTTTTTGTTGACGGGAACAGGGTTTGACACCCAGGTGGTGTACGGAATAGGATAAATGAATCCTGCTTTGCGAAGTTTCTCAACCTCAGCTTTAACGGCTGGGAGTTTGGAAGGATGAATGGGTCACTGTTTCTGGCGAACAGGGGGTACCTCAGGCCATGTATCAATGTGGTGTTCTATGATGGCGGGGTCGAGACCAGGCATCTCGGTATAAGACCAGGCAAAGACATCACGGAACTCTTGAAAGAGCTTTTTGTATGCTTGAGTTTCTGCTTGAGTGCAAGATGTGCCCAGCGAGATGAGCTCAGGTTTCCCAGGTGTTGTGGAAATGTCTATCTGTATAGTGGGGGAAATGTTGGACATGTTCCCTTCTTCAAAGGCATCCGGTGCTGGGATAGGGTCCTTTAACCAATCGACTTTAGTGGGTATGAAATCTTTCGATTCGACCGATAGCTGGTTGGATGCGGTGGATGTAGATGCTTCCGGTAGGAAGTACGAGCGATGATGCATATCATCCCAAGGGTAGTCGGGTGCAGTGAGTGTCTCCAAAATTTGCTCATCATTATTGAAGTAGTCAGACCATAGATCAAAGGGTTCTAGTTTGAAAGTTGTTGAAATCATATAGATTGTATTGACTTCTTCCGATGAGGATGATGGCGGGGGGTAGATCTCCTCGATGAGGGGAGGAGATATCTCCAAATCTACGTTGTTTAACTCGTACAATGCTGCTCTATAGTCAGGGAGATCAGGACAATGGTGAGAGTAGTGGCCGTAAACACTGCATATGGCACAAGGATGGTTGGTGCGTAGTGATCTGTCGCGAGGCTGAGGAGGTGGCTCAAGTCTAACGATTGGGATGCTGGTATCATCGTCCAACATATTCATATGTTCCTGGATTGCTGGTAGCTGTGGGTATTGATGAGTTGGATGGCCTATCTCATCACACAAAGAGCATTTAGGAGGAGCTCGAAACACCGGTGGGGGTTTGACTGCCTTAGGGGGTGGTATAGCAGTGTATGGTTGGGGACCTCTGCCCCCTGCAGGCTTGACAAGAGGAGGAGGATTCGTTGACGACGAAGGGATCGTGAGACCAGGAGATGGTTTCGTCGACGAGGAAGGGAGTGTGACACCAGGAGGAGGTTGAGTAGTGGTAACAATAGGTTGTACCGGTTGGAGGATGACATTTGGTGTCGGTGGTGGAATGGGAGGCGAAATATACCACACGGGTAATCCCAATGTTAACTCGGGTAGACTAAGGGTATCCATAACCGGGGCACTTACTACACCCGAAGGAGGAAATAGAAAGGGGATGGTGTGGATGGGTGTAACACCGATGTGACTAGGGACCAATGGTGGTTGACTATCGGGTGTTTGTGTATTCTGTGAAAGGGTACAGAGGTTTGCGACGTGGGTCTCCGGTGACGGTGGTGGAATGGCCTGGAATGTAGAGGTCATTGGTGTATCTGAGTAAAGTCCGGGTCCCACAGAAGAAACAAAGGAGGTAGTTGCACTAGAAGCGGGTTGTTCAATCATGGGAATAACATTTTCGGGTGCTGCGGGGACATTGGGATCATAGTAGGTGAGTTGGTCAATTTTGACCATGCGTCCCTTGTGGGGGAACATCATGGTGCGAAAAACGGATGAGGCGACCGCTTTCATGGCGTACATGTAACTGCGGTGAAGTAAAAGGTTATAATTGAGCTGGGCATTAATGACCTCTATGTCGATGAGCACAGTTTTCCCACCTAATTGGACGGGGACCTTGGGTAGTAAACCTTGAGGTTGAGCTGACCGGTCGTCGTAGGCCCACAATGCAGTGGTGGATTGCTGGAGAGTAGGGGATCCCAACTTCTGCCAAACAAATGTAGACATGACGCATGTGGAGGCACCCTCGTCGATGATACATCGATGGATGACAAGATTCCGAATAGAAACAGAAACTTGGACTGCTATGGTGGAAGGCAGACGTGGTTCGGACTGGTCCAAATCAAAGGTCATCAATTTTGAATCATTTGGGTCAGTCGCCCCAATGGCGGAAAGTAAAGTCTTACGCTGCGTAGGACAGTTTTTGAAGACTTCTAACGCAGACATGGCTGCGGGAGATTGAGCTAGGTCATCTACGATGTTGTAATTTGACGCAGCCCATGCATTAGGGTTGTTGTTGATACGACGGAGTGGGAAACGAGGTGCTTTAGATGCGCCATTGAGTGGAAGCGGTGGTATCCGTAACGTCTGATCGGTGGGATGAGCGTTAGTATCCTTATCGGCGGGGGGGCTTCGGAGGTAGGGCCATACTGGTTCTGACGGATTTGGATGTTGATGTCGACAGTGGACATCATCAATAAGTGGTGGGTGCCTGAATCGAACATTGGTTGTTCAGGGGCGGCGTAAGTGATCTATTGTGGTGGCACGTTGCCCTGTGGGGGAGCTAACGGCTGAGTGTTCACCACTCCTTGTGTTGGAAAAGGGTTTTGTAGCACCAAAGGTTATTGTTGAGGTGGTGGAGGGTTGGGTGGCGGCTGAGGAGTCGCCTGCCCTTGACGATGGGCGTCATCTGTCCATAGTTGTCGAGCTCGCTCTAGATGTGGGTAAGCGTGGGTATAGTGGCCATAGACACCGCAAATAGAACAAGGATGGTTTGTTCATAAATTAGCATTTTTGGCTTGCTTAGGTGGCCGATCAGGATTTTGATGAGTAGGCACCGCATTATTGTTTTGCGGAGGATGGGTAGGTTGTGGAGCTTCGTTATGGTTTTGGTTGTTTCTACGGTTACGTCCTCTTCCGCGGTTTGGTTGCCCACCCTAGTTGCGTTGGTTATTTTGGTATTGGGGCTGATGTTGTTGTGTGTAAACATGCCCTATAGCATTGGGGGGATTCTGGGGAGCCGCAGGTGCAGGAGCAGGTTACGGTGGATAATATGTTGGTGGAGATGGAGGTGGTCCAGCTGCTTGTTGGGGTTGTTGGTACCCCTGAGTTATTGGATGTGGTGGATTAGCTGGTGCAGCTTGCTGTGGGTACTGCATCTGTTGTGGCGAGAACTGAATGGGGTTCTGTGTCATAGGTTGGATATGGTATATAGAAGGTACATATGCTGATGGCGCTTGCCCATAGCAATGTTGCGGACAAGAGGGTCCATGAATGTGATGGGTCTGGTTTGTTGGAGCGTAAGAAGTTGTCGCTCCAGAACTGGATGTAGCCCTAGGGAGGTCTGGGGTGGGCGTGGTGCTCACCATGCTTAAAGGTTTAGGTTGCGGTGTGATTTGGCCAATGATGCCATCAGCGGCATGTGATTCCCTCGGTGCATCACCACGTGAAGAGTCACCTCGTGGGGCGTCAGGTATGATTGTGATAGATAACCCGACTGGGCGTAAATGCGATCAAACTGTTGGGATTTAAGGATGGCCTCTTCTTCAAACTGGGGTCTTTCAGATGCCACATCCTTCGCAATGAGAGGGAGGAGGGATTTTAGGAACCAATCTAAGAAGATACGGTCGTCTAACTTAATTTTGCAGAGGCTTCGGCGTCGACGCCACTCATGAATGTGGTCAGTGATGTGGGTGGCCGTGGTTTGTCTGCAAGACAGTAGGATCTCGACTCCTGCATCATAACGGATAGGTAACTGGAAAAACTGCAGGAAGGTCGAGGCAAGGGAGGTAAAGGTGGCATGCGTCCCATGAGGCTGCTCGATACACCACTTAGCTGCAGAGCCAATGAAGGTGCGCTGGAAAAGCCAGAGGCGGATTGAGACGTCCACTATGGAGTTGGAGGAACACCATAAATGGAAGGACATGATATGGTTCTGGGGGTCTTCACCTGCCTTGCCCTCAAACTTAGGGATGTCAGAGGGGAGTTTGGTGGGCATCTGAGGCCACGCAGGATCGTGTCTGATGGGTTCATTGGTGAGCCTAGCTAAGTCTGGCAGGTTCAGACTCGCCATGTATGGTAAGCTAGCAGATGTGGAGACTGGAACTGGGACCTGCCTAGTCATTGTGGTATGATGTAGGGGTCTAGTAGCGCCTAAAGGTATGCTAGGTATGGAGGGTGTGTGCCCTCCAATAGGTGTAGTCTGGTATGGGCCAGCGCCTCCAAGTGCAACATGGGTTACACTTGGGTTAGGAATAGCAGTAGGGATTCCTGGGATAGGGTTTGTGGAAACCAGAGGGGGTGTGACCCCTAAGTTGGGCATACCCATAACAGGTGGTGGCCCTGTGTTGGGCATTCCTAAATGTGGAGTGTTGCCCATGTTGGGCATACCCAGGGGGGTGGTTGTTGCCATGGATGGCGCCGCCGCAGAAGGGTCTGTGGATGTCTCACCTATGGTGCTGGTAAACAGTGGATCAAATGGTGTTCCAGCCATAATGGTGGTTGGTGGTAATACAACGTAGTTTTTGGATTCTGCCTCAGAATCAGAGGTGAAGTGAGGCGTGTCAGAATCGGATGACCGTCTGGTTGACCGACGATGTGTCGAATCAAGGGATAAGGCACTGCGTCGGTGACGTGGAGAGCCAAGGAGGCTAAACTCTGGGAGTTCACCCTGTAGACGACAAGAAGGTCTAAAATTCTCAATGGTGAGAATTAAGTTTTTGTGTAAAAAATCTGTTTAAGTATGAGGTGGTGATATATATATAAAAACTCAAAACCCTAATGCAACCAGGGGTGCAAGAAGGGGAGTGAAAAAGAAGGCTCTCAGGCCAAAAAATCAACCTCAAAAAGGCACTTATTCTAGCAGCTGTGCTACAATAAGTGGAGGAATGCAACAAATGGTCAGAGTACCAACATACAAACGGTTTCTAGAAAAAAAATAGGTGTAACTAGACCAAAGGTGGGTTGAATCATGCAAACACCTAACTAAAAGTATTGTGACTCAAACAAACGATATCCTCTGCAAGGTGATGAAATCCAAGTTAGACAATATGAGTGTTGAGACAACGGCTAGATATCCCCCTACCGGGAGGGACACCGGATAATCAATCCTAAAGAAAGGCTACTAGGATACTACGTTCATGACGCGTCGAGAAAAGGTAAATCTGCCGTTTGGTCCTTGATCGCAATATCCCAATACAGGGATATCCCGAGAACTGCGAATGGTAGCCCTTCGGTTACTGAATGGATTTCGGTATTCCACTCAGGCTTCTGAAACCATCCTCGCGACTTCAACCCTCCTAGGGGAGAGGCCTTCCCACAAACCGGTTGTGACCACGCCAATAAATACTAAGAGGTTTTAGCTTCCTAAAGGACAACAACTATGTCTCAGATGTAATAACTGAGGGGTGTTATTGGAACACCTATCCCCCCAATACTACCTAGCTACAAAGTTCTTTTAGTGTTCCCCAAGTGGGGTTAATAGTGTGTTGAAATTAGGGTAAGTTTTAAGGCTCAGTTCAATTAAGTGATCGAGTGGGTGCACATGTGGTATTGTAAACTGAACTTGAAAGAAGTAAATGCTTTTACTGAAAATTTCCAAAAAATAAAGGATCTTTCGAAAATAACAAAGCAAATTTTGACTTTTTTCAATAAATGGAAATTAAAGGCATTTCACAATCAACTCAAAAAACAAAGGATCTTTTGAATCATGAAAGCAAATAATAGACTTCTTTAAAGAAATAAATGGATTTATTTTTCAAGGAAATTGCTAAGGGCAAGATTTTAAAGAAGTAAACAGGAAAAAATTATAACCTAGATAAACTGCAAAATAAGTCTTTCTTTCACTTTCTTGAAATTTTTTTAAAAAGACTTCTAGATGTGCATTTAAATAGTGAAATTTTTTCAAGGCTGTAAAATATGCAGAATTTAATACTGTAAAAATGTGCTATGTGGGCAGAAAGTACAGTAAAAATTAATTTTTAAAAATCGGAATGGCCGAATGAAAAAATCAGCAGTGCGGGTTTTGACAGAAAAGCCACGATGGACCGCGCGGGTTTCGGTCGCACAGTCGCGATGGACTGCGCGGAAAATGTCCGCGAAGCCGCAGTGTGCTGCGCGCAAATAGGCCGCAAAGCCGCGGTGAACCGCGCGGAAAAGGGATGTGCAGTCACGATGTGCAGTGCGGTAAATGACCGTGAAGCCGCGGTGAACCGCGCGGAAAAATACCCAAAAGCCGCGATGGACCGCGCAACTGTCAGGCTAAAAACCGCGAGGCGAAAGCCGTGCACGGAAGCCGAAAAATGAACCCGAAAATTGAGAATTCTGGGCTGTTAATGGCAATAGATGGGGCCAAAACTCAGAGCAGCAATGGATCTGCTGTCTAAGATGGCAGATCTATGGATCTAAAGGTTAAAAACTAATAAAAAAAACTAATTTTAAATGTAAAACTAGAGATCTATTGTTCAAACCCAGCAGAGTCGCCAAAAACTGTTGGCCCGGTTTTGCAACGAGGCTTAGTACTATGGGCACCTGCTAACTAGTAGCAGCAGTTTAAATAGAATTAAAACAAGAAACTAATCTAAACAAAACTAATCATGGATCTATGCAAGAATATAAGCAAATAATGTAAACATTTAAAAAACAAGAACAAGAAAATATTTAAAGAATGAATTTGTATTGAAAAATGGGGGGGGGGCAAGCAAGTGCTTGCGGTAATACCTTCAATGGTGAAGGTTGATGTTGAGCAACTCCCAAGATGAGTAGCTCCAAGCTCCAAGAGGTCTCCTTCTCCAAGGTTGCTTACAATGGCCAAAATGCTCAAGGAAGATTTCGGCAGCATGAGGATGAGATAATGGATGGATGTGAAATGAGGAGCCCCTACCACCTTTTTATAGGTTTTGGTGGTGGGGAATACCATTTTTGGTTTTGTGGAAACCAAATGGTCTTGACCAACATGGTTTAGGTACTTTTCCCTCCTTTTTCCTTTTTTGAATAAAATTAATATTTTAATTCCCTTTTTAATATTTTTGGGAATTTGGACCCTTTTTGAGGGTCTTTTATGCTTTTCAGGAAAAAATAATCTTTTTTAATGGAAAAAGCGGTGTACTCAAGTCTTTTGGTGAGCTTTTGTGGGTTTCAGGGGCTTAGATGGTGAAAAAAGTGGACAAATGGGCCATGTGAATAGGGAAATGAGCTAGTGAGTACTTTTTGGGTGTTAACAAACATGACCAAGCTTAGAATGTGTTTCTTATTGCGTTGACGGTTTCAATACTATTTAAACAACGTAAGGTATCATATGAGACAAGTGTAGGAAATTACATAGGAACCTAAATCACGGTTGCATAGGAAGGATTGTGTTCTTTCTTCATCAACATAATGGAAAATTCACAGCTAACCATGAATGAATCCTTATTAGATAGCATTCATCATCTGAACTACTAAGCATTCAACATACAATCATTCATCTAAAGAACTGCTCAAAAGTAAATCTGGAATAACTTAACTTATGTATTATATTACTAGAAAATAAGCTTCAATCCATTACTTCAAAATCAACTCAACAACTTACTAATCCTTCATCATTACACTATAATATGTCAAAAAATCGTAGCATACACAGTGCAACATTACATCACAGAATCCACATAATAACATCGACTGAACTAAAGACTCAAAAGCTTCAAAAATATCAGAAGAACCTCGGGCCCTTTACAAAAGAACCCTTCATACAGGCTAAGGTTCCCAAAACAGCCCTTCATACAGGCTAAGGTTCCCAAAACTAACAAGTGGTAAGTGGTGCATAGTATCTAACTGAACTTGGTGCGCAATGTAACTATCTGATGTTGATGCATAACTGCTTCTAATTTCCTGGCTTGACATGCAGTGAATGATAGTTCAGCATGGCATGATGCAGTTGAATGCAAAGATCAGAATATAAACTTCATCCTTGTCTCTATTGGCACCGACTTCAAAATCCCTCATGAACTTGACCATCGTCTGAATATATAATCCGAATAGGCTTTCCATCAACGGGTGTAAAATTCAACTGACGTAAAGCCCTGCTAGCTTGTTCCACGTTGCTGTAACTGACATACGCGTATCCGAGAGAAGTGTTGGTGATGGCATCTGTACAGATTCGAACAGAGATCACGGGGGCAATCTGCATGAAGAGACAATAAATCTGGCGAGCAGTAACACTGGGCTTCAGATCTCCCACATACAGACGCGTCGATACGAATTGATTGTTGCTGCCAGTACCAACTGCGTGTTGCTGCTGAGGGTTTTGGGCTTGGCCTTGATTCGCTGCCATTCTCTTTTGCTTTTGAGTTTCTCTAACAGACAGCTCCCCTTGAAGTATTCCAAAATCCAAACTGCAAGTGAAGTTCAAAATCTGGACATGGGCAAACCTCCCGAAACAAACCTACCGCTACTGTTTGTTTGTGTTCGTAATTCGGTCTGGGCTTCAGATCATCAGCAAATGGAGAAAGTTGAAAGGGCAAGGCCAATTCGGGTATTAACAAATTAGTGATATGCCTACTTATATCTAATTAATAGGGTAGTATTGCAATTAAGTAAACGTCCAGGTTATGTTATTGCTTTGATATGTTATTATTTTTATTTTTGTAAAGGTCGGCTCTAATAAAGGCATTTAAATAAAAATGCCATTATTATTAAGTTAATATAGCATGGTGTTTTTATAGGTTATTGCACCGAGTTTTGGTGTTTTACAGTTCAGTATGGTGAGATGTTGTAAAGTTAGCTTCTAAAATAAAATATTATGAAAAATAATTAAAAAATCGATATTCGTTTATAAAATAAAAACATAAAACTTAAACTAAGATCTATCAATCAAAAAAGATCAAATTTCTTGAGTTTAAATTAAAAAACGAAATACACCTCAAGAAAATGGATCCCCCTCGGTGCTTGATAGATACGGGTTTAAGATGGATATATGCTCGTCAATAATCATTTCATAGCAAAACAATTAATATTATTATTGAAGGGTTCTGAACCTTTAGATATAACCAATCACCCTGTGATTATTAACAACTGTCCTCACAACACAAGTTTGAGCATTCCTTTTTAAATATTCACTTTCCAATGGAATAAATCCCAACAAAAATAAGTCATAAATGTCAAATATAAAAAAATTGAAAAAATAATAAAAAAATTATATATTATATAAATTAAATATACTTTAACCATATTTAAAATTATACTAATTAAATAAATATACAATTAAAGATGAAGTATATATAACTTCATAAAATATCTCATGTAAAATTATTTGTGATTGCATTTAATTGAATCAATTTATAATGGATGCTCTAATTTGATAATGTATCTCGAATTGAAGTTGAAAAAATATTTTCCAATGTAATCTTCTAATGGATTCTAATTTGATAATGTATCCTCGAGTTGAAGTTGAAAAAACAAATTAACTAATACAAAATTGATTAAGAATATTCATGTGAAGAATGATGTTTATTCATAAATATGATATATAAATAAAAATAAAAAAGTTAAGGTCATTAAAGAAACACATATAATAACTTATATTTTATAATAATCTTAATATTAAATTAACAAAACACTTAAACTAGGTAACTAATGATATAAAAAAAATGCAAACAACAATGCATAAACATTTGTAAATATATTATTGATATACAAAATTACTACATAAATCCCATAATAGTTTAAGATGTCATTATATGTCCAAGTCATGTATGGATATGTCTATAGAATTAATATCATAAAGGTACAATGTGAACTCACTCTCATTTGATAAAGGAACATTTGGAGCGCTTTAGATACATATTTAAATATCAATTAATGATTAATAATCAATGAAGGAAATTCTTATGATGTAACTTGTGCTCAATGAATAATTGAAGCAATTTAATCATTACATAATTCCTTAAGATTAATTTATTATTAGAATGTGCTAACTTGGTTGTTAAATATGACCACTATGATGAATTTTGACAAGAGGTGGTGATCCAGTGTTGGAATGTGCTAACTTGGTTTTTAAATATGACCACTATCATGAATTTTGAGAAGAGGTGGTGAGGTTTGATCAACTATGTTATTTTCCATGTGGTCTTTATACACCGCAACATAGTGGTTTGAGTTGTTGTTGTGATGGAACCAAATATTAACTATTGAGTTGGCGATAAAGACATTCAATGCATGCATTGAAGAGTTAGTCAAATGAAATTTTGGTGTTATTAATGTACAAACAAGTTTGGCATGATTAAGAATTTACATAAGGAGTGTTGTAAAAATAAACATAGGGAAGAATTTCCCTAAATTTATAGAAATCATCTGCCTTGTCTCAATGACAAATGGTTGTCATTCCATTAGGAATAGAAGGCACACACATCACCCATTGATTCTTTGTTGTTGGTTAGATGAGGAAACCCTCAAAACTCCCAAAATGGGGAAACGTCCACCTTAAGTTGGCTCTTCAATTAGTCACAAAGTTCTCATTCTAATAACTTAAGCACTCTAAAGTATCGAGTTCAAATGAGATTCATACACATGCATCACATGCACTTCATCCTCTTAAATATTTCTTTATATAGAAATGCAACATAAGGGATCAATTTCCATGATGAATGCGAGATAAACTCAGTTTATGAATAATGAGTGAATAGTGAGACAAATAATGAGAGATAATTAATCCTCACATAGTATAACAATGCCCCACAAATAATATTGCTCATGAGAACATTCTAATAACATCATGTCTATCAACAAATGTTGATAGTAGAAAACATTGCAGTGCATTTAACATCCACTAAGAAATTCAATCATGTTCTCCCTTGAGCTTTAATAAGAATTTGTAAACTCTTCTAATGTGATTTAGGTAGTTTTTGCTTTTCTTGTGAGACACATTTAAAAATAAATTTGTATCTATTCACATCTTGGAAACTTCATAGGAAATAGAATATATACATGCTAGTGGTTTGTGAGTGTTACCTATCCTAAGGAATAAACAAGCCTCACATGTTTACAACTAAAACATAAAGAATTTTTTTCTGAGAGAAAGGTTAGATTGATCCTTTTAACAACTCTTTAGTAGACCTCCCAAAAGTTGAACTAGATAAGCCATATATCAATTGGATATTTTCTTCTAAATTCATTAGGGTTATAAAACTCGATCTTCGTGTTTAAGGAATTCTAGAATATTTTCTTACGACTAGGCACCCTACCATCGTTCTTTATATTTCTATGCATCTAGCATGACGAGATCCCTACAAACTAGAAATAGGCCTCATGGAGTCCCACGTTCATCAATGTTTAAAAAAATGCCTATTTCATCATGTCATTGGATGGATAAATATTGCTAGCCTTCAATCAACCATATTCAACTACTCTAATGGGGAGGGGGGCAATATATATGCTTATGAAATCTAAAGTTAGATTTCATAAGCATATATATTGCCCCCCTCCCCACTAGAGTATTTTAATGCACACATTACTAAAACTAAGGAAATGAAAACTTTCATTCATCATCACATACCAAAAGGATCTAAACACCTTATTTCAAGTTCTTAATTGTATTTTTATGCATATATGGATTGGAAATGAAAACTTTCATTCATAATCACATAGCTCAAGGATCTAAACACCTTATTCCAAGTTCTCGATTGTCTTTTTATGTATATATATGGATTGAAAATAAAACTTCCATTCATCATCACATAGCTCAAGGATCTAAACACCTTATTCCAAGTTATCGATTGTCTTTTCATGTATATATTGATTGGATTTTCCTAGTAGTTTTAAGTTGAGTTTTCTTGGGTTGAAAGAGATTTTTAATGGCTTACAACATTGAAACTTTATCATTTTGACATTTATTATTCTAGTGTATTTGGAATATTCCATTATATGAGACTACTATGATGAAAAATGTGTTAGCGAAGATCATTATAATTAAATTATATTGAGTTTGTGAATTATTTTATTTAATTTTTATTAGGTCTTATAATATTGATTTTTGTTTTTATATTACAAGGCAGGGACTAAGCTGCACACAGCTCTTGTTTGATATATTTCCCTTTCATCGATGATATATACCTTTGAAATTTTTACCCACCATGGTCTAAGTCTCTAGTAGGATTTTGGAGATGAGGTTTATGGTGATCCTTTTGCATTTACTAATTCTTGATTGTGTGGATTTTGTACTAACTAGCCATGCGGCTCAGATATCCTTCCCAAAGGAATGTTGGGGATTTATAATTGTGTTTCCACTGACATAGAACCTTGTTTTCGATATATTACAATTAATGCTTCCACGAGGAGGAATATTTGGTAGGCATGGTTATGTGGAAGCCTATGTGGAAGTCCATCGAAGGTGGTATTTATAATTTATATCAAACAAATCTATAACATCTCGGAAAAATCACAAAAATTAAAAAAATTCTACGTGACATTTATTGCTTATTTACTATATGCGGAAATAGAAGAAAGCATAAAAGTTTAGCTTGATGTACTAAATGCCAAGCTGGTTACAGTAAAAGAAATTGCGACTAAAAGATTTTATATTATGTCTTGATGTTATTCCTATTCAGCTGTACTGTTGCAAACTTCTATTGTTGTTGTTTATAAATGATGAATTAACGGTTTTCACTAATGTGCTTTTGTTGATTGATGAAGGGGTCCTACGGACGCCCCGAGGCTTACTTAGCATTTGTACTAAATCATGTGATTTCGTACTTGTGACAGTTTACAGGTAAGAGTTTAAAGTTGCAACAATTATTCAAATAGTTTTTCGGTAATCTCCTTGTGAATATTTGAAGAGATAACACTTTGGGCATTCTACCGATGAGAATCTTGGTTCGAGACTAAAATATTTAAAGATAAAGACGTCTGAAATTGACTGCTAATGTGCACAGGGCATCTTAATCCTTGTAAATTATAAGCTTGTATTTATTTTCAAGAGAAGTTCTGTAATGATCGTGTCTTTGTTTTGTACTCAGAATTATATATGGTTTTCATTAAAGTTTCATGTCGATCTGTATGTAACTGTCTATTGTTTCCCTCCGTAGCAATTTGTGGAAGATATATGTATGAAAGATTTGATATTTTTCCTAGGGACTATTTCCTACGATGATGGTGATAGTATGAATTATTTCATTTACACGATGCATTTCAATGTGTCTATGTGTAATATCTAAAATCCATTCACAATGTGTAATGTTATTTAATGGATTATCTATATGGTCTATTTGCAATGTATTTTGGGACATTGTCAATCTTTTACAAAATAAATAACACACTAAGTTGAGTGTTGTGTGTGATAGTGTGAACCTTATATGATACCATGCAAACCTTGTGGATTTCTATCCCAACCCTTAACATAATGTTATAAGGATGCTGTATCATGACCTCACCATAACCATATCCACATTGTAATTACACCATGAAATGAATGTGAATATGCATTACAGGTTGGCGGATGTAGATGTATCCTATGCATTGAATGCATACAAATAACGAGAATAGTGGAGTTCCATCGTGGATGGCATAGTAAGCTTGGGTCATGTGATAGCATCGTGGTATAACAACTGAGTGATGAGTTGTAATTTGACAAAGGTTTATGTGTTGCCGAGATGGATCCTCTGTGGCTGTGGCAATGATGGCTCATTTAATAAGGTAGATGGCGTTGTTGTTTCATAAATCCAATCGATGATCTCCACCGTTGATCTGGCAAGGGTTTCAATGAATGTGGTTGAACCCTACCTTTGCTGCAATCGATGAGTTTACTGTGATCTTTGTCATTTGGTATTGGAAGCTCTGTGTGGCCGACGGGCTATGGGTTTGTAGGGTTGTTGTGTTGCCTGTAGAGGCATAGCTCCTGCTTTTTGAACTTGTGACCTATGTAACTTATAGAGCCGAACTCCCCAGTTCTTTGTGCAGTTGATATTTGTTAAGGTTGGCAGCTTGGGTTTGTTTCCTTGATGTGGTTCGATACCCAAACCAGTTGAGGGTTTGTTCTTTTTAAAACTGGGTTTGAGATGAATAGCCACAGCCCCACTAGGGTTGATACATTTCTTGACACTATTTCTCTGTTCAAAAGTTGATGGCTTGGTGTGGTTTCCTTCTATCTCAACATTCGACAGTGTGAGTTCCAGTTATAGTTTGCAGATGCTGTTGTTTGGCATTCCTCTGCTACAATCCATCGTTTAAAGGTAATGTACTTCGAAGCTTTCACTATAAATTCCATTCCTGAGTGCTAAAAAAGTTATGGTTGTTCAAAATGATAATGAATTCATTCTTTTAAGAAATAACGTTTTTAACCACATCTACAATACATTTGTAGGTGTATGGTTCGGTAACTCCTCCAGTCTGGGCATTGAGAGTGGGCTACGGCTACACCAACCGGTAAGCCTCGGAGGTGCCTTGTAACTCTGGTTATGTGGGAAGTGTTGGCCGACATGTGTTTGTTCTGTGCCTTCATTTTGATCTTGGAGAGTTTTGTAATTCGTCAACCTTAGAGTTTGTAAAAGATTAGGGAGGATAGTTCCTCAACCCAAAAGGCACGAGCATGTTTTGATGATAACTGTCGTATGAATTTGTTCTTCCTCATACGCTTGGAATAATGTAATAAGTTATGTGTTTAAATAACAATGGTAATGTTTGATGTATATGGAGGGTTTCGACCTATGTGTAGATCATCTGTTTTGTAAACAATGTTGCTACATTCTACTCTTATGAATTTTACCAGGGTTAGGGTTTTATCTTCGTTTGGGAAAGTATAGTTTTGATGTTTGTCTTCGATAGGGTCTCGACTTCAAATTGGTGTTTTGCTATTTGGTTTAGAAATATCCTACAGATGTTGTAATGACTGAATCCTGAAGATGATACTGCAAATTTAAATATTCGACCTACTGGAGCGATTTTGGTATAAAATGTTTGGTTTTTGACTCTGTTCTTTGATGTGATAATGACATCCAACTTGCCCTTCTTGTTACTTATGTTTGGTTTGTCGATGGTTAATGTCAAGAATCTTGAAAGAAAAACACAGGAATTTGTTTTAGTTTGATTTGACAGGATGAATGAAAACTTGTATACTTTGTTTACTGGTAATAAAATATACGATGTGTTGTTTAAGTTTCTCCTTCAATAATTAAATGACAAATGGCTAAATGCCAAGGGTTTAAGATACTAGGTTTTTAAAAACAGTGTTAGCTACATGCCAAGAGATAATAATGATAATAATACTGTTATGGTTGTGGAATGAATTGATAATCGTTTTCAATTAAAAAGGGTATCATCCTCAGTCAAATAACGAGATCGTTGGTTGTGGTTGAATTTTATACTAGAATGAAGGAATGATATGCTAGTTTCTGTATTATGAGAGTTGTAAACAAATTGTTAGGGTTTAGGGTTTTGTACAATAAACTATAACAATTGCAGAACAAAACATAGACTTTTATTTCAAACTGCTTGGTATGTTGGTAAACATTTATGAGTTGGATAAATAAAACAACAGTATTCTTTGATAAGAAAGATATCAAAATAATAACATATAGAGCAGAAATGATTTCTTTATTTAGTATAAACACTGTTATTTTAAATGGAGTAGATTTACTGTTTTGATAAAATAAAATCAATATCATAATGAGTGCAGATATAGGAAAACTTTAGAATATACTAACTCATATTAACTACTAACAATAAGAAATTTTAAAGGAATTAAACAGAGATATTATTTTCATCAATCTTGGCAATTTTCCTATCATATCATTCTCTATTTAAATTATCTCTGTACTGGAGTACAATGCTGTTCCTTTTTGCATGGGGAAAAATGCAAAGACTATTTTATTCAATCAGTTCGATTTTATACAGAATTATTAACTTATTCAAGAAACTAAAACAAACTTATAAAATAAACAGTAAAAGTTAAATAGACAATAGAACTTTAAAATATACAAAATAGATAAGACAATGAAACCTGTAAATGACAATAGGGCTGACAAACACCCAAGGAGGCCTATTCCTCCCAACCTATTCTAGAAGAAGTAGCTCAACTGCTAGCTTCTTGTGAACCCTTGAGCCTGATTACTGAACCAATAAGTGGGTGGAATCTGTGTAGAAGCAAGGCACTCAAAAATGCCTTCTGCACTCAGCATCAATCTCCTGAAATATGTAATGTCCCCATTCAAATAAGTGCATAGTAAGACAATCCCATCAATCCTACTAGTTTCCTAGGTTGGATGGGCACATGTGGGATGGTAATAAGGAAACTAATAAATGATATTTAGACATTAGAAGGGTTCAATAATTTAATAAATATGATGAGTAAATAAATTCAAGAGAAATTCTAGGTGGGCATATGGAGGTGGTGGGACCCACACTAGCTTGATTTTTCAATGACACATGGCAGCTCTCTCTTGCCAATTCGAATTCATGGGAAGGTGAACACTCTTGGGTGAGTTGGTAAGTCATAACACATGGAATTGAGCATCTTAGGTCGAAATGGGATGGAATAGTAACCTCCATGGGAGAGGGAGAGTCAAATTGGAGACTAGTGGACACATGGGCTAGATTCCCCAGTTTTATGACAACAATAATGAAGCATCTATGACATTTTATGACAAAATTCAGACCTGACTTCTTACACCTGACCATTATGACATGTCATCCCCAAAAATAGGCTCAAGAAGGCGTTCATGGAGTTGGAGGAATCTAAAGAGACTCAAATTCGAATTTGGGAGAAGATGAAAGGTTGGAACTAGGAGACAAGTGGCAAATGAGGAATATTTTCTAAATGGAAAATTATTGAATCTATTGAGAGAATTTCGACCCCTTGAAGGCTAATGTTGGTTATAAAATGTAGAAATCCAGTATGATAATGGATTTTGATGATTTGAGAAAAATTGCATTTGTGAAGAGAGAGCTAGTGGATGACTAGTTTCTTGCCTTAGCCAATTTCGAGGGTGAAAGATTCCCATCCAAGTTGGTGTTTGGTGAGGCCACTCAGGTATCTCATGGTGCTTTAATGGAGTTTGTATTTGCAGGTAGCAGCTATAGGAAGTTTCATGGTTATGTTTAGTGCAGCACTTTCTCTCCACCGTTTCCAGTTTTGAAGGCATATTCGTGCTCCTTGAGGGAGGGTGTTTTTGGTGAGCACTTGTGCTTCTTGAGAGAGCTTCTCATCATATATTTCTGATTTTAATAGCTTCATATCCTCTGTTATTCATATTTAGAGAGTATCAGGTCGAAATACCCACTGGTTGTATGCAAAACTATTGATTAATGAGCAAACAATGTCCATTTCCCCAATGCATTGATGTATGACATTATAATGTTGATTATTTCAAATGGATGGATGATTCTCTGATATATTTGTGATCAATATACTGCCATGGATGTCTTATACAAGTTTCATGTACTGTACTTGAGCATTTGAAGCATTTTTACTCAGTTTAGTTGTATTGGGAGGTGAAATAGTGCCATTTCCCCAAGGGTCGAATTGGGGGTTTTTGTTGTTGAATGTGAGAGAGTTAGAACATTATTAAAAGTCAATTAATAGTGCATATGAGACCTTAATCACATACTTAACACATTATATACCTCTGTTCATAAATTTGTGGGAGTTTGGAGGCATTTGGAAGGCCATTTGCAGTGTTACCCGGGGGGGATTTGATGCACAAATTGCTAGTCAAAATTACATATATTGATCAGAATACAAATCAAGTTTGCAGTAGTATTTGGAGGGCCATAAAACATCCCTGAACTTGATATTCAATTATAAATACCATTCATACACTCCTACAGAATATTTGGGAGCATTTGGGTTGATTTGGAGGTCAAAACAGTAAAACTAGTCAAAGGTCGAAACTGAAAAAAAAAAGTGAAAAATTGGGCATTTTAATAAAATTTGAAAAATGGATATTACAAGTGGTATAAGAGCATGTTCTTGGCACCTGATGGTCTTAACAAGAAGTCAAAAGAATAATCCACCACCCTTTGAACCAGTAGTTGAAGAGGTTTTTGTTGAAGAAGAGGTAGTAGAAAAAGAGGAGTCTTTCGCTAGAACCATGGGTAGAGAGGAGGATGACAAATTAAAACATAAGGAGGAACTTATTGCAACCTTAGATCTATGTTTCTCTAAACTTTCAGCAAACATGGATAGGATAGGTGATAAATTGTTGCAAGGATTCGAATTGTTGATTAGCTAGCTTCAAAGCAAAGGGATAATAGGAGATAACAGTGGTTCACACTCAGGGGAAAAGATGAAAGGGAATGAGCATATTTTCTCAAGTATAGGACCTCATAATAGACCTGATGAATTTCAAAGCACACAAAGGCCTACTGCACCTAAATTTCTCACACCCAAAGAAGAGCCCAATCTTGAATTGGATTACAAGAAACTAGTAAATGATTGGAATGATTTGAATGAAGAGTGTAAAAGAGGTGTACCACTCAGTGACTACATTGATGCTATGAAACAAATTAATAGGAAGGGAGACAATAGGAGTCCATTCCAAAAAAAAGAATTAAATAGTGCTATTGGAAAAATGTCACTTCCTACTTTTGATGGTTCTTCTCAAAATTCTGCTAACACTTGGGTGCAAAAATTGGATGTATATTTTCAGCTGAATCCTATGTTGGAAGAGGATGCATTAAAAACGGCCATTTTGCATTTGGAAGGAGATGCCAATGAATGGTGGTTTCATGGGCTAAAAACCTTGGGTCATGATCAGGTTAAAACATATGGAGAATTTGTTGACAGGGTACTAGAAATATTTGAACAAAAAGATCTAGAATTGCCTTTCAAAGAATTAGCTCAATTGAAGCAGACTGGGTCCCCTACTGAATATATGATGGAATTTCAAAAATTATCAGTCAAGGTGGCTGATGTATCTATGGGAAGATTAGTATTGCTGTTCATTGAAGGTTTGGATGAACCCTTAAGAGGTTTGGTTAAATCCCACAAGCCAACTACATTAAAAGATGCAATGAGCTTGAATAGGGATCTCCAAAATGTGCTTCCTAGAACGAGATTTCCTCCTAAGCCTAGCTATAAATTTGAAAAGAAACCTTGGCAAAGGGATGGATATGATAAGAAACCTTGGCACAGAGAGTCATTTGAGAGGAATAAAAAAGAGGGACTAAACAGGGATGAACTTAGAAAAAAGAAACTATGCTTCACATGCTTCCAACCATGGACACCGGGGCACAAATGTACCAAAGGAAAGGCTCAATACATAGAAGTATTTTTTGATAATGAGGGGTATGATGGGAGCATGGATGAAGATGGACATATTTCAGATCAAGAAGAGGCATATGAGACAATATTAGAAGAGGAAAGACAAGAAGAAAATCAGCCTTCACCGGACAAAGGAAGAATGGCAGTGCTTTCAGCAGTACCTCGCTATCATACTATCCAATGCATAGGTGTGGTACAAGGACAAAGAACTTCAGTTTTGGTAGATGGAGCAGCCACTCATAAAATCATTGATGCAGAGATGGTAGAGAAAGGAAAGACACCTATTGAACCATTTGATGGCTTTACAGTTGTCATTCCCGGTCACAACACAATGCAATGCAAAACATGGGTTCCAAAGCTGCAAGTCACCGTAGGTAACTATACTTTTGTTGATAGTTTTTATGTGGTTGATGTTGCTGATACTAATGTGGTTTTGGGAGTGCAATGGTTGTATTCAATAGGAGAGCATACAGTAAATTATCAAATTCCCGAAATGAAATTCCAAGATTCAAAAGGAGTACAAAGAGTTGTGAGAGGGCAACACACTTATCCAAATCAAGTAGTGACTTGCAATAGCATGAGATCTATATTGAGGCATGGGGATATAGAATGGGCTGCTGAATGTCATATTTCATCTCCCAAACCAACTATAAATATTGTCAAACACCCAAAGGAGATAGAGAGACTTTTGCAAAAATATGAAAAGCTTTTTAGAGACCTTCCACATGGTAGGCCACCGGATAGGGGGGTTGAGCACAATATTGTTTTGGAGGAGGGTACTTCACCCATTCAGATACCACCTTATAGACATCCTAAAAGGTTTAGAGATGATATTGAAAAAGCTATCCAAGAAATCCTAGAGTTGGGGCTCATTAGACCAAGCTCTAGCCCTTATGCTTCTTCAGTAGTGCTAGTGAAGAAAAAAGATGGAACATTGAGAATGTGCATAGATTTTAGAGACTTGAACAAAAAGACTATAAAGAATAGGTATCCTATTCCTAGGATTGATGAGCTCATGGATGAGCTACATGGGGCCAAATACTTCTCAAAAATTGACCTTAGATCAGGGTATCACCAAATTCGAATGAAAGATGAAGATGTGCAAAAGACAGCTTTTCGATGTCATTTTGGCCACTTTGAATTTCTTGTCATGCCTTTTGGGTTAACCAATGCTCCAGCCACCTTTCAAGCATGTATGAATAGGATATTTTGCAAGCAACTAAGAAGGTTTGTTTTGGTTTTCTTTGATGATATTCTCATTTACAGTAAAACATGTGAAGAGCATTTGCAACAATTAGAGATTGTGTTGAAAATCTTGCAAGAGTCCTTATTTGCTAAATTATCAAAATGTGAATTTGGGATGAAAGAACTACTGTATCTTGGGCACATCATTGGGCAAGAAGGAGTGAAGGTACACATGGAAAAAATCAGGGCTATCTTGGAATGGCCATCACCAAAAAATATTATCGAATTGAGAGGCTTTATTGGCATATGCACCTACTACAGAAAATTTCTGAAAGGGTTCTCCAAGTTGACTTCTCCACTCACTGATTTGACTAAGAAGGATGCTTTCAAGTGGGATGAAGAGGCTGAAAAGGCCTTCCAAAAAATGAAAGAGGTAATGAGTAGTTGTCCCATACTTGCACTTCCTGATTTTACTAAACCTTTTGTTGTGGAATGTGATGCTTCAGGTGGAGGAATATGGGCTGTCCTAAAGCAAGGCCAACACCCCATAGCCTTTGAGAGCAGAAAGTTGCAGCATCATGAAAAAATTTACTCCATCTATGATAAAGAAATGCTGGCCATTATGCATGCATTGGCCAAATTCAGACAATACTTGGTGGGCAGCAAGTTTGTGGTGAAAACTGACCACAATAGTCTAAGACACTTTCTCACCCAAAAAGATCTAAATGAAAGGCAACAAAAGTGGGTAAGCAAGATTCAAGCTTATGATTTTGATATTGAATATGTCAAAGGAAAGAATAATATAGTAGCAGATGCTTTGTCAAGAAGGCCTTCTTTTTCTCTCATGGATATTGCGAAGGATTGGAAAAACATGCTACTAGTTGAATATGCCAAAGACAAATTTGCTTGTGATTTGTTGGATGGAATCAAAGGGGATGATAATTATAGGATTTTGAATGGGCTGATATATTATAAGGGAAGAATTTATTTAGTTCATAACTCCAAGCTCAAGTACCGAATTTTGCAAGAAGCACATGATTCCCCACTAGCGGGCCATCCGAGGATCTTCAAAACTTATAGACAATTGAGACAAATATTTTTTTGGAAGGGGATGAAGGAAGATGTTCAGAAGTATGTGAATGAATGTAAAGCATGTCAACAAAACAAATTAGAACTTACATGTCCAGCCGGCCTATTACAACCATTGCCCATTCCAGAGCAAAAATGGGACAGTATTTCCATGGATTTCATCACCGGATTGCCTAAATCCTTGGGTAAGGATTGTATATATGTGGTAGTTGATAGGTTGACAAAATTTGATCATTTTTTTGTTGTTATATCATCTTTTAGTGCTGCACAAGTAGCTGATATTTTTTTCAAAGAAATCTTTAGATTGCATGGGCTTCCCAAGAGCATTGTCAGTGATAGAGATAGTAGATTCATGGGTGCTTTTTGGAAAGAAATTTTTAGATTGGTAGGCACTCAATTGACTCCAAGTACCAGCTATCATCCACAAACTGATGGAAAAACAGAGAAGGTAAACCAATGGTTGGAAGGATACCTAAGAAACTATGTGGGAGGACAGCAAAAAGCATGGGCAAAATGGTTACACTTGGGTGAGTTTTGCTACAACACCACTTATCATATGTCAATAGGAATGTCTCCTTTCAAAGCATTATATGGTTATGATGCACTTACATTTGTTGAAATTATATTTTGTGATAGTAGAGCCCCAAAGGTTAAAGATTGGGTGGAAGAGAGCCAAGAAATTTTAAAGCTCTTGAAAGACAATTTGCAGGTTGCTCAAAATCAGCAAAAACAATATGCTGATAGACATAGAGAAGAGAGAACCTTTCAAGTCAATGATTTAGTATATTTAAGGTTGCAGCCCTATAAACAAACATCTCTCAAAAAGAATGGAGCAGAACAATTAAAACCAAGGTACTATGGGCCATACAAGGTAGTGCGGAAGGTTGGAGAAGTAGCATATGAACTAGAACTTCCGGAAGGGAGTAAAATCCACAATCTATTTCATATTTCTTGTCTTAAGAAAGCTCTTGGTCAGCAAATCATCACTTCAGAAATACTTCCTCCTTTGGATGATGAAGGTCAGCTCACACTTGTTCCGGAAAAGATTTTGAAGACACGGGAAAGAAGGTTGAGGAGTAGAATCATCAAAGAATATTTAGTGCAATGGAAGGACTTACCAAATGAAAATGCCACATGGGAAGAGGAGAAAATTTTGCAGCATCCAAATTTGAAATTGCTTGAGGACAAGCAATCTTGGGTGGGGAGGACTGTAATGTCCCCATTCAAATAAGTGCATAGTAAGACAATCCCATCAATCCTACTAGTTTCCTAGGTTGGATGGGCACATGTGGGATGGTAATAAGGAAAAAAATAAATGATATTTAGACATTAGAAGGGTTCAATCATTTAATAAATATGATGAATAAATAAATTCAAGAGAAATTCTAGGTGGCAAGTGGTTTTGGAGACATATGGAGGTGGTGGGACCCACACTAGCTTGATTTTTCAATGACACATGGAAGCTCTCTCTTGCCAATTCGAATTCATGGGAAGGTGAACACTCTTGGGTGAGTTGGTAAGTCATAACACATGGCATTGAGCATCTTAGGTCGAAATGGGATGGAATAGTAACCTCCATGGGAGAGGAAGAGTCAAATTGGAGACTAGTGGACACATGGGCTAGATTCCCTAGTTTTATGACAACAATAATGAAGCATCTATGACATTTTATGACAAAATTCAGACCTGAATTCTTACACCTGACCATTATGACATGTCAGCCCCAAAAATAGGCTCAAGAAGGTGCTCATGGAGTTGGAGGAATCTAAAGAGACTCAAATTCGAATTTGGGAGAAGATGGAAGGTTCGAACTAGGAGACAAGTGGCAAATGAGGAATATTTTCTAAATGGAAAATTATTGAATCTATTGAGAGAATTTCGACCCCTTGAAGGCTAATGTTGGTTATAAAATGTAGAAATCCAGTATGAGAATGGCTTTTGATGATTTGAGAAAAGTTGCATTTGTGAAGAGAGAGCTAGTGGATGACTAGTTTCTTGCCTTAGCCAATTTCGAGGGTGAAAGATTCCCATCCAAGTTCGTGTTTGGAGAGGCCACTCAGGTATTTCATGGTGCTTTAATGGAGTTTGTATTTGTAGGTAGAAGCTACAGGAAGTTTCATGGTTTTGTTTAGTGCAACACTCTCTCTCCACCGTTTCCAGTTTTGAAGGCATATTCGTGCTCCTTGAGGGAGGGCATTTTTGGTGAGCACTTGTGATTCTTGAGAGAGATTCTCATCATATATTTCTGATTTTAATAGCTTCATATCCTCTTTTATTCATATTTAGAAATTCTCAGGTCGAAATACCCACTGGTTGTATGCAAAACTATTGATTAATGAGCAAACAATGTCCATTTCCCCAATGCATTGATGTATGACACTATAATGTTGATTATTTCGAATGGATGGATGATTATCTGATATATTTGTGATCAATATACTACCATGGATGTCTTCTACTAGTTTCATGTACTGTACTTGAGCATTTGAAGCATTTTTACTCAGTTTAGTTGTATTGGGAAGTGAAATAGTGCCATTTCCCCAAGGGTCGAATTGGAGGTTTTTGCTGTTGAATGTGAGAGAGTTAGAACAGTAGTAAAAATCAATTAATGGTGCATATGAGACCTTAATCACATACTTAACACATTATATACCTCTGTTCATAAATTTGTGGGAGTTTGGAGGCATTTGGAAGGCCATTTGCAGTGTTACCCGGGGGAATTTGATGCACAAATTACTAGTCAAAATTACATATATTGATCAGAATACAAATCAAGTTTGCAGCAGTATTTGGAGGGCCATAAAACATCCCTGAACCTGATATTCAAGTATAAATACCATTCATACACTCCTACAGAAGATTTGGGAGCATTTGGGTTGATTTGGAGGTCAAAACAGTAAAACTAGTCAAAGGTCGAAATTGGAAAAAAAAGTGAAAAATTGGGCATTTTAATAAAATTTGAAAAAGGGATATTACAAAATAACATGCCGTCTCTACTTAGCATAAACCTCCTGAAATAACATGCCTTCTCCACTCAGCATCAACCTCCTGAACTCAATAAGAGTTTGGAAGATGCACAACATGATCAACAACATAGCATATCCCCTCATCAAATCTCTTGGGTGCAAACACAACAAAACCCCAAGGTAAATTTCCTTGCCAGGAAAAGTGATGAACCTCAGTTCAAAATTTGATGGTTATTATATAGACTGCCTAGGTCTTTAGTGGTCAGTTTGGAATAAATGAGCCTCAAGCTCCAGTCCCATCTTTCAAGGCACTATGACCACATTTCAAGGGAGTTGTCCCATACCAACATCTACTTAGTTACATCATGATGTTGCCACTTGTCCATTCCCTTCTACCCCAGATTCCATTCCACCTAGTGGATCAGTAACCACTCTTTCAACAATCCTCTTGGGTGTTTGTATCCTATTTTATTTATTTAATAATAATATATTGTTCAAATTACAGTCATCCTTGGACACCTATCCAACATAAAACTTTACAATAAAAGTTATCATAATCTTTTCTAACATAAAATGTTTTCCAGCAAAATGGGTATGTTACAAAATGAGATTTTAATTTTCTTTGTTGGTGATACAAGAAGTTTTGTTGTTTTCTGTGTTTTATTATCCTAACCTTATGACCTTTTCCCTGTTATAGCATGTTTCAATTCTAACCACTGAATTAAAATTTCACTTAGTTTTACTTAATTAATAGTTGAACATGATCTCTCGAAAACTATAGGTAAAACAAAACTAGTGCAATTGAAACTAAAGATCTTGGATTATTATTATTTTTAGCAAGGTATTGGTCACAATGCTATACAATTTTGGCAACAATTATTATGAAAAATTCAAAATATCTACCCTACAAAAGAGAAGTGACATGCCACCCTTTGGATCTTATTGATCCATTCCAGAACTTGATTGGTGTCATCGACTAGTTTCTAGTCCCAATCGACTCCTTGATTAGTTGAATCAACTTAGTCAAACCTAAGGATCACTCGATCCATCAACTCAATTGATTGTAAGTATCATTTAGTCCATTGAATCCATCCACTCATGCAATATTCTGCAAGATTCATACATCATACATGCCCCATAACATTCGATGGTCAAACACATGTCAATCAACATTCTGAATAGTTATAAGGCACTAGGAAGACACCATCAACATGGAAACAATGTCTCTTCATCTTCTTCAAGATGAAACATGGAAATAAAATGGTTTCTCTCCTCAATCAAGTTGTAACTACTTATCTGAAATTTAAATTTAGTGGGTAGGAACCCAAGCATATCTTATATTTTTATAGATACATGTAAGCCTGAATATGAAGGGGTTCCTTGTTCTTGATTGCACTAAGATGGGTCCCGAAAGAGAAGACTTGATTGGTTATTCATGGTTCCTTCATTTGAAATCCATTAATGTAAACAAGTCTTTTAACTCAATACACCTTCATACAATGTTTTAATTACATAATTAGGAGACCAATGTCCTATAGATGACTGCTTAATACAACTAGAGTTTAACCCTTACGATTTCTCCATTATCAATTCTTGACCTATATTTTCTTCAGATTGGTATTGTTTATTGATTTCAGTTGTTTTCTATTCATTTATTACCTACAATAGTTTTCTAATTCATTCAAGTATTATTCACTTCCACCATAACATATATTGATTCATTTAGTTAACACTATTATCCTTTTGTCGACTCTATGGGTGACACAAAACATTGGTATAAGAGCACTCTAGTCTTCTCTAGCCTTTCTTAAGCAATACTTGTATAGTTAGAAAACATATGCATGTTCTAAAACATTCCTAGACCTATGTATTTAACATTCCTTTACCTTCAACCTCTGAGTATTTATCTGCTCAAAAACCTAGACAAAAGATGGCAGGTGAAACATAGAACATAACTTCTTGTAGTGAAATTGAAGAGCTCATAGAGAAAGCACTCGCTCGACCGAGTACTAAAATGTACGATCATTTCAATGAGATCATTTATCGACTTACTAGTTGATCTGTATGGGAGTGTCACATACCCAAGTTCTAGACATTTTATGTTATTGAGAAAAAAATATGTTTTATTTTTATTGTAAATTTTTATGACTATTGACCAAGTTGGGTCACGGATGACTGTAATTAACTACTTTGAATATTTTATTATGAATAAATAAAAGTGGAGACAAACATCCAAAGGAGACTGTTGAATGAGTGTTCATTGATCCAGAAGGGGGAATGGACTGTGGTGGAGAGAAATCTGACACTTGGAAGCATCCTCAACTCACTCTAACTGTTGCAGGGGGCAACTTCCCTACTTTTTATGGTCATGTTTCCCAAGAAAGTGGAACTGATCAAACGGTTGATTTACTGAAATAAACTGAACAAAGACCTAGGCATGGTACTTATCTATCCATCAAATTCAGCAGGAGGTTGTTCATTATTCCTACCTTGTGATAATTTCTGTACACAAGAGATTTGATGAGGGGAAAGTTAGTAGTGATTGAGTGAATTAAGACTGCATTCTGAACTAGTGCAGCCCCATTCCTGAGTTCAATATTTCTAAATGCGGGAAGTACTACTGCTTGTGCTTTTGGTAAGTTGAAAAGGAATTTATTCCATTACTCCACACAACATCTTCACCCTGGTGGTTTAGAGAACAGGTATGGGGGTCCTAAGGCAAGTAACATGGCTATCTTTAGGAGTTGGTTGCCTGGAATGGGCTCCTTTGGCTATTTGTTTCTTCTTCTACAGTTCCAGATTCATATTGTGCTATCTTTTGTACTTATGTTATGTTAGTAAATTAAATAGGAATGTATTGGTTATTAGTTCTTCTCATTCAATATAAGATATTTCTGCCTCAATTAGTGAATATTTTACTTCGGTAAATTATTACTGTTGGAATAAAATGTAGTATGAATGATGTAGTTAAAATCGTAAAATGGCTGATTATAAAATTAGTTCCTGCATTTTTCCACACACTGTAAATAGTGTCGTACTCTAGTACATGAAAGGATTATTAGAGTAGATTTGAATGATTGTATGCAATGGATAAATTTAAATGATTATTTTATAAACAGAGGTATATCATTTCCAGTACTGTATTGTTATTTTAGTCAATTTAGAATTGTAAACAGAAGATACAAATAATCCCAATACTTCATTGTTTATGATTAAATAAATAAACCCTGTCTTTTGTTTATAAATAGCAATAGTATTGTCAGTACTTTCTTTTAAAAAATAGATTCTTTCCACTTATCAAACTCCATGTACAATAGTATCAGGCTCCACGTATCATTTTATTTATCATAAAATATGTCTAAGATAGGCTAAATATCATAACAGTAACCACATCGAATTCTTAAAAAAAAACTAAATACTATTATTACAGTAGAGAACAGTATCCATGCTCTCATAAATTTAAGAGCACCTTATCATTTCACTAGATTACCATATGATGAATGCAAAACTTAAATATGATTACAGGGTTTTGATTTCCTATATAGTTCAAATCCTAAGTCTACAGCCTCCTTATCTTTTCAAAGTTTTATAATCCTTTCATATATTGAAAACGAATGAATAAATCAAGCCATATATCGAAAAGCTTACAAACAAACAGTACAGATTATACAAAAGAGTTTTAAGCTAGTTCATACGGCGTTGTTGAAAGCCTAAACAAAAACTTTTAACTGTAATGTCCCAAAAATACATGAAAATTAAATTTTTTCCTGTCTGCGAAAATTGTTAGTTTATAACAGAAAAGGCGCACATTAAACGTAATAATATTATAAATAATCATACTTGTATGCTACAATGTATGTCTAAGCCTATCTGTTTCTACATAGCCTCTTCTAAGTGCAAGTATAGAATTTTGTGGAAGTGGTGTGGAAATAATGAGATCGTGTTTTCGTTGTGGTTTGCAATAGTGGGTTTAGTAGGTAGGAAGTAACACTAGATATTGTTTGAAATATCATGTGATTTTAATTATGTATGTCAAATGACACATTCAGGTGACAACCTTCTTGGTGACGTTATGTTTTTCACATTAGAGATTCCATAATACTCCCAGGCAGGTAACTACATACCTTGGCAGGGTTACCCAGAGGTATGGGCAATTGTAGGGGTTGTCGGACTTGCTTAGCGTAATGCTAATGCCATCACGTACTTTTGTATTTGGAGGTGTCTCAACTCTATGAGTAAGATCACTAAATGGGTGGTTCTTATTCCACTATTGCTCCTATTCCACCTGTGCTATGCTAAGTCTTTATTACTCCATTGTCATGGGAGTTCTTAATTCGAAGGTTTCCCAAAGTGGTTTGACAACTATTAGTTCTTGGGTAATGCAATCAATTGTGAATTGATCATACTTTGCAAAGTTGTATGTATATAGATCGAGCCCTTTGTAATTCAAATCACAGTGGTGGAATACTACGACTGCACTATAGGGAGTGTGAATTATTTGACCTCCACTCAGTTGGAAGTTGGTAAAGACTTTAATGCATTTAGTGGCTCATGGAGAACAACCTATCATAAGGGTTTGGCTGTTGATTTGGGTTTTTGATCTGTAGTCTTTGTATTCGACTTGTTGTTTGTTTATGGCTCTGCGCTTTCGTTGCTGGATAGTAATGGGGTGTAATGAATCGAGCTCTGCTCGTGGTCAGCACGCTTAGTGATTGTGGCTATTGATCATGGTGTAGGGAGGCCATACTCCTCACAGGTAAAGAAATGTAAACCCTATCAGTTATTGACAATTTCTAAATTCTTAGAACTGGAAATGCATATTCGAGCTAAGAAATACTATATGTTGTTCATGGCAAGTGTTACACACTTTCGTGTGGGAGCTACAAAGGTTTATGATGTCATGGGTGTGACTAGGTTACTAGCAAGTCTGGCTTCCCATGCGTGCCCTCCCTCCTGCAACTCTGATGTTGTTTGTATGCGTTTGGACTGGTAGTTTAGTGTGAGACCCCCATAAGCCATTGGCTAACTGAATCGCTTTGGGGAGGCCTAAAACAATCGTCTACTTGGTTAGACTTGACAAAATAGGGTTCTGATGTAATTTAACTAGCTAGGTGAATATGAGGACTGCAATATGTATCAGCTGGGTCTCGCCGATTATTTGGTTTTGCAAAAATCTTGTAATTTAAATAAATACTCTTCCATGAGGTATGACTCCTGTATAGTTATAATGATTTCAAATGCTACATTTATCTGTTCCCTATGTGTATTTATGTATTTGAGCTGAAAATTTAAGAGTTCTAAGGTTATGGGTTTCCTAGGTATTTTTGTAACTACTGTTCCGACAATGGAGACATTTATAAAGGGTCATTGACGCTCTCTTGCTTGTAATTAAGACCGTGGTTTGTATATTTACTTCAATGGTACTCGTTCTTCGTTTTGCATATTGCTACAAGGTTTATCTATGAACAATGTATTTCTTGTGGGTATATAAGACATCAACGAAGTTTTCTACACCTTTGTTATTGTAATGTGGGTAGATTGTAACTAAAAATGTCTTGTCTACCTTACTGGTTGCGTGGGTAGAATGGATGCTTGCCTTGCAAGGGTTTCAAGGCTGTACTCGACGTTTTTGGTTTGTTTTATATATAGACTTGTATTCTGTAGGAAATACTTATACGATTTGGCTCTTTGTGAAGGCCATGGGATTTGACCTTGGTCCTATATTTCGATGGGCATCTTCATGGAGTTCATATGAAATGCATTTTCCTTCTTGCTTCTATTTATGATTGATCTCTACGTTCCTGTAGGTGGCTATCGTAGGTTTGTTGGTGAAAGGAAATATAAAGGGGTCTCAGGTCTGTCTTATTTGATTAGCATTATATACAATCTCTGTTATACTTGACATGTTTGTTTTACAATATGGTATATAGGGCTTTGGGAAGGAAAACAAAGTAGATTGGGCAGAGAAAGAAATGTGCAATAAAACTAGTATTAGATACAGACTTAGAATATATGGAGACAATATATAAAATAATGATGCCTACATTTTCTTTTGCTATGTGTTGTATAGTGGGAATTTCGAATGGCTTCATGTGTTGTTCAACGATTTCTAATATGGTTTTGATTTCTGTCACTAAACAATTTTGTTGTTGATAATCTAAAACAGGGGTGTAGATAAGTGAAATAAAATACTACCATAAGTGGGATAAAATACTATAATGATTTTTTTCTGCATTCAAATCAACAATTCGCTTGTTCTAACAATCTAAGCAGTGTAAATGACTAGCAAAGACTAGCATGGCTAGTCCTGTTGGGAATGCCATTCGATTTCTGGAAGACTTGATTTAAAACTAATAATAAGAACATTGTTAATTTAACATTGCATTTATAACAGGGATATGAAATGTAGGAGGGTTTTATAATTAATCATACCTGTTGATCTCTGTAGCTTGTCCTATTCATGATTATTTGTTGATCCTGGTAACTTGTTTCTTACTGATACTGACCTGCACACTCAGCCAACTAGTTAGGGAAAACTACTGACTCTTAGCTGACCCGATAAATGATCTTGGATTTGATGAATTTGAGACTACCACATTCCTCCCAACCATGATTCTACAACCGTTCATGGTTCAGTATGAATCCCCCTGAGCTAGTTCTGACATTGAAACGTAGAAGTAGAGGCCCTTAGGTGTGTAGTTGGTTCAGATCTCCAAATCTATGGACAGAGTTCACTTCCTTGAGCAGAGGGTCCTTCTTGGCATAATAATACCAAAGGAAAAGTTCCCCCAAACTTTAGGGTCTGTCCTCCTTAAGTAGGACAAATCTTGAATTATGACTGTTGGAAATCACTGGTTTCTTTAAAATAATTTAATTTATAAAAACAATATTTGTTTATTTAACTACTAGTTATTTTGGAAACTAGGAAGTCTCAACCTGTTTCATTAAAGTGTTTTTAATCTTTTAGATATTTTCATAATAATAATAATATACAATTTCCAATACCATCTAAATATTAATAAATAATATTTAGTAGGTGGCAGCCCACTTATGCATAAATATATATTTATAAAGTGTAAACATTTATAAAAGAATATATATATATAATAATTAACCAATAGATATATATATTTATTATTGAAGCTCCTAATAATAATACTACTTTGGGGTCCTTAGCATTTTGTTTCACAAGATGCTTCTTTTAGTTCTTTTTAAGGGAAGGGTCCACTTCTTTGGACGGTTTCGGTAAGCTGGTAAAGGCACCTCTAGTCTCTCCCTTCGCATGTCAGATTCCCTCGTTTTAACATGGTAGTTACCGCAGTAGATGATGATAGTAAGTTTTATTTAATCAAGTTGAAATAGCTGTGATAAGACATGCAAGTGCTATTCAGAGTCCTCTTTGACTCAACACTTGAGAAATAGTAACCCCGAGTGCTCTTCAGAGCCTTTTGACTCAACACTCTCACATGGGCGTTCGGCTAGTGCAATTCCAGAGCCTCTGCTCAACACTAGAGCTAGAATGTGGTTGTGAGGCACATCTACGATAATTACATTTCCTCGGATCCAGTAATCATTTCTTTCAAGCTTGGAGTGCTCCAGGGCTCATGCCCAACACTCAATGTACATCGGGGCTTAGGCCCAGTGCGAAATAGAATTCTCTAAATACATCAGGGCTTAGGCCCAGTATATAGGTCTTTTGTGTGTTCCTGAGTCCACGCTCAACACACTAACTATTCAACCATGTAAATCATGCTATCCACAGTATAATGTCACAAAAGAGAAAATCTCAGTATATCATAATTTTGTAATCACTTCTCGAAATACAACATAGTTTATTCATTTGGCTTTCCTACCCTGCATATATTCAATAATGAAACAAATTAGGGTCCATGCCCAATACATCACTCATAAGGAAATAAATCAAAACATATAAATGTTATGTCAAACATAATAAATCACATATACTGGGGCTGTGACCCGACATGACATCATAATCATAGTTAGTCAAAAAGTTGGGATATTACATCCTTCCCCGCTTAAGACAACACCGTCCTGGTGTTTCCTAGGGACTAGAAATGAGATCATGAAACAAGGCGGGGTATGTCACTCTCATGGTAGCTTCATTCTCCCAAGTGGCCTCATCTGGTCCAAAGTGCCTCCATTGCACTTTCAACTGAGCAATGGTCCTCCTGCTAAGCTAGACCTCTCTCTTGTCCAGAATGTGGAGTGGTTCTAGAGTGAACTCCCCTTCAGGATTCACTTGTAATAAGGACCAATCAATGACATGTTTAGTATCGTATACATAGTTCTTTAATAAAGAAGCATGAAAAACATTATGAACTTTTATATGAGCTGGTAGGGCTAACTCATATGCTACTGGACCCTTCTTGCCCAGTATTTCAAAAGGTCCACAAAACCTTGGGGCTTGTTTACTGCAATGTCCCAAACTTAACGAGCTTCGTTTCACTTTTATTCTTAAGAAGACATGTTCATCGATTTGGTAGTCCTTGTCCTTTCTTTTCTTGTCTGCGTAACTCTTTTGGCGGTCTTGTGCTTCTTTTAAATTCAGTTGCACTTTGGAGACTAGTTGTTCCAAGTATTTTAGTATGTATAGCCCTAGCATAAGCCTATCCACAGGGCGATCCCAGGTGACGAGGGTTCGACACTTTCGACCATAAAGTACCTCGAAGGGACTCATTTTGGCCTAGGTTTGATACCCGTTGTTGTATGCAAACTCCGTGAGGTGTAAGTAGTCTTCCCACTTAGTGGGATTGTTCATGACATACATTCTCAGTATGACTTCCAAGATTTGGTTTACTCGTTCTATCTGTCCATCGGTTTGGGGGTGGTATGCAGTACTAAACTGTAGTTGTGTTTCTAATCTGGAGAACAATGCTCTCCAAAAGATACTAATGAGCTTTGTGTCTCGATCCAAGATGATTGCTTTGGGTATCCCATGTAACTGAAAAATCTCTTTTAGGAAGATTTCTGCAATGTGAAATGCCTTGTAGGTAAATTTTACTGGTATAAAATGTGTGGCTTTAGACAGCTTGTCTACTACTACGAAGATGGAGTCGTTTTGTTTCTTGCTATTGGGTAGGCCTGTAATGAAATCCATACTTATTACCTCCCACTTCCATTCTGGAATGGGTAATGGTTGAAGTAGTCTGAAGGGGTATTGGTGTTCTACTTTGACGAACTGACATTCTTGACACTTTGCAATGAACAATGCGATGTCAGCTTTAAGTTTAGGCCAAAAGTATTATTTATTTACGGCTGAAATCATCTTTCGATATTTAGGGTGTCCTGAATAGGGGCTCCGATGGAATTCGGTGAGTATGTTAGGTCTAATTTTCCCCCCTTCGGGAATGTAAAGTCTCTCCTTTGACCATAACAATCCTGATTCATCTATCTTGTATTATTTCTGTTGTTGAAAAAGCCTATCTTCCTGGATCTTTTTAGGGATATCGGCATAGAACCTATCACTTTGGCATGCCGTTCTAATTCTGTCATGTAAGTCAGAGTCCGTCCGACTTTTGGTTACGTCATATAACATATGAGATCATCGACTTAAGGCATCAGTGATCTTGTTTTATTTCCCCTTGATGTGTTTTAGTTCAAAGTGATACTCACTAAGAAAGGCTAACCACCTAGCCTGTCTAGCATTCAGGTCTGGTTGGTCAAATAGATACTTTAGACTCATGTTGTCCATCTTTAGTAGGAATTTCTTACCCATGAGGTAATGTCTCCACATGTTTAGAGCGTGGATAATGGCGGCCAATTCGAGGTCATGAGTAGGATATTTTTTCTCATGTTCCTTTAGATTTCTTGACTCGTAGCAGATGGCAAAGTCATCTTGCATAAGGACTCCACCGATTCCTTCCTTGTTTGCATCGGTACAAACTACGAAGTCCCCATCGGGGTCAGAAATTCATAGTATTGGTGCGCTAATCAGAAGTTGTTTTAACTTCTGAAAGCTTTCTTTGCACTTGTCTGTCCAGATGAACATATTGGTTTTCTTCTGTAATGCAGTCATGGATCAAGTGATCCAAGAGAATTTCTCAATGAACTTTCGATAATAACCGGCTAAAACTAGGAATGATTGTATGTCAAAGACACATGTGGGTGTGGGCCATTCTTTGATAGCTTTGATCTTTTCGGGATCAACTGCTGTTCCCTTCTTGGAGATGATGTGCCCTAAGTACTGTTTCTAAGATCTATAGAAATCACACTTGGTAAACTTTGTGTACAGCTGATGTTCTCATAATATCTGTAGGACTATTTGGAGGTGTTCCTCATGTTCTTCTTCATTCTTGGAATAGATTAGGATATTGTCTATGAATACCAAAACAAACTTGTCGAGGTACTTGCTGAAAACATTGTTCATCATGCACCTGAAGTTTGCGGGTGCATTGGTCAAACCAAAAGGCATTACTACAAATTTGTAGTGGTCATATCAAGTGTGAAACACAGTCTTACTGATGTCCTCATCACGGATCCTCACCTAGTGATATCGGGATCGCAGGTCGATCTTCGAGAAGATCTTTTCTCCTCCGACTTGGTCAAACAAGTCATCGATCCTAGGGAGTGGATAACGGTTCTTGATGGTTAACTTGTTAAGTTGGCGGTAATCAATGTACATACACAAGGTGCCATCCTTCTTTTTAACAAAGAGGATTGGTGCTCCCCAGGGAGACACACTCGATCGAATGTAACCCTTGTCTATTAGTTCTTATGACTGTATTTTGAGCTCTACCAGTTCGGCTATACTCATATGGTACAAAGTCCTAGAGATGGGTATAGATCTGGGGGTTATTTCTATGGAAAAGTCTAAGTCCCGCTTGGGTGGTAACCCTAGTATCTCTTCGGGAAATACGTCTTTGAATTCTACCAGTATCAGTAAATCCTCGATCTTCGGATCTCTATCGGCTTCTACCGATTGAAGGTGGATTTCAAACAGTTTACAACCCTTTCTTAAGCGTTTCTTTGCTTGTAATGCTGATACCGGTCAAACTGATACTTCCTTAGGTATACCCTGGATGGTTCTTTGGTTTCCTTGACTATATATGCATAGGATCGACTTATTTAAGCAATCCAACAAGGCATGATGTCCTTCCAACCAGTCCATGCCTATTATTACGTCATAAGATCCTAGCAATAATGTGTTCAAATCTATCTGAGTTAAAAAGCCGTTCAAATCTATGTCACAACTCTTAACTAGTTCGGAGACCTTCCATTTGGTACCGGTGGCTAATTGTACCATCCATGGTGCTTTGTGACTCTCTCGGTTTAATTTGCAAGACTCTACTATTCTAGGAGAGATGTAGCTCTAGCAAGCATCGGGGTCTATAAAAACTGAAATGATATTGTTAGATATCTTACCCTCAATTTCTACCATGGTGGCTTGTTGATCTGCCTGCCGGCCATCAAGGGCGACATAAATCCTACGTGTCTTTGCCATGTCTCCCACTATAGGCTCTGCTTGGATGTTGTGTAAAGTCCCATCTGTTTTTTAGGGCAGTCTCTGTAGTAATGTAGTCCCTGGCATTTCCAACAAGAAACAATTGGTGGGGCTATCTTTGCCCCTTTGTTCAAGGCTATCATGTTGGCTAGTGGTGGGGGTGCATTAGCTCGAGCTTGAGGTCGGTTGAAACCTCTATTGGGTGGGAAACTATTGTTATGTTTCTGAAAAGGTGGGGGTTTAAAACCCAGTCTGCGGTTGTCTGAGAAGGTCCTGAATCTGTCCCTATTTCAGTTGATGTTGTCATTTCTTGGTTGTCCATGCTCATAGCACATCCTGACTTTATGTAGGGTTATGTCAAGAGTTTTAGGCATGTTGAATTCTATTTTCTGTCTAAAGTTTGGTGGCAGCCCACCCAAAAACTGCTGGATTTTCACCTTCTCATCCTTAATATAAGGCACATAGTGTAGCAAGTATAAGAACCAATTTATGAAAGCTTCCATAGTCAGGGAACCCATTTTCAGCTCATGAAATTCTTTTATCTTCTTTCTGAAGAATCTTTCAGACATGTATTTGTCCTGAAATATTTTTCTGAAAGTGTCCCAGCTTATGTATTGCATCTCTTGTCCCTTAATGTGTTTTAGGTCCCGCCACCATCTGGAAGCCTTTCCGTTTAGGTTGTATATGGCTAGTTTGGTTTGCATCTCACTGGAGTAATTATGAACCTTAAAGTATTTGCTCATTTCTAACAACCACTCTTCAGCCATTTCTCCTGAGTTAACTTCCCCATCCTAAGTTGGGACCCTTATCTTTCTGAACTCCCCTTGTAAGTTGTCATCATTCTTACTCCTTTTCTTGCAAGGAGGTGGAGAATCATTGTCATTGGAAGAGCTCTTCCAGTCCCCTTCCAATGGTTTTGATTTATGTTCTGCTTGATCTCCTATTTTGTAACTGGCTGCTTTCTTTGTGTTAAGGGAATTGACATAGAAAGTAGGATGTTTAGGGGTTTTCCCCCTGTTGGGATTTGCAGTAAGGCTTCATTTATAGCCCGTTGTTCTCTTCTTTCTTGCATATTTTCATCCCTGAAACTATGGAATTCTGCCTGTAGCTGCTACATGGATTTCTCCAAATTTGAGTTGAGCTCCACCACGATTTCTTGCTCTTGTGGTGGGGAATTTAGGTTGCCTCATATATTGTTGCCTTGTTCTGCACTCATTTTTCTGCTACTGTTTGTACCTAAAATTTATATAAGTATCTGTTTATGGAAATAATGTGTTAGTTAATTATTTTCGTAAAAACATAATACAATAATTTAAACACTTTCATATTTGTGTAGCTGTGTTTGGTAGTGAGCCCAAAAGGTCACCTAGTGTTTGTAACTTGCTCTAATACCACTTGTAATGTCCCAAAAATACATGAAAATTAAAATTTTTCCTGTCTGTGAAAATCATTAGTTTATAATAGAAAAGGTGCACATTAAACGTAATAATATTAGAAACAATCATACTTGTATGTTACAATGTACGTCTAAGCCTGTCTGTTTCTACATAGCCTCTTCTAAGTGTAAGTATAGAATTTTGCGGAAGCAGTGTGGAAATAATGAGATCGTGTTTTCGTTGTGGTTTGCAACAGTGGGTTTAGTAGGTTGGAAATAACACTAGCTACTGTTTGAAATATCATGTGATTTTAATTATGTACGTCAAATAACACCTTCAGGTGACGACCTTCTTGGTGATGGTATGTTTTTCACATTGGAGATTCCATAATACTCCCGGACAGGTAATTACATACCTCGACAGGGTTGCCGGGAGGTATGGGAAATTGTAGGTGTTGCCGGACTTACTTAGTGTAAAGCTAATGCGATCACGTACTTTTGTATTTGCAGGTGTCTCGACTCTATGAGTAAGATCACTAAATGGGTGGTTCTTATTCCACTATTTCTCCTATTCAATCGGTGGTATGATAAGTCTTTATTACTCCATTGTCATGGGAGTTCTTAATTCGAAGGTTTCCCAAAGTGGGTTTACAACTATTAGTTCTTGGGTAATGCAATCAACTGCGAATTGATCATACTTTGCAAAGTTGTATGTATATAAATTGAGCCCTTTGTAATATAAATCAGGGTGGTGGAAGACTACGACTGCACTATAGGGAGTGCGAATTATTTGACCTCCACTCAGTTGGAAGTTGGTAAAGAATTTAATGCATTTAGTGGCTCATGGAGAACAACCTGTCATAAGGGTTTGACTATTGATTTGGGGTTTTGATTTGTAGTCTCTGTATTCGACTTGTTGTTTGTTTATGGATCTGTGCTTTCGTTGTTGGATAGTAATGGGGTGTACTGACCCGATCTCTACTCGCAGTCAGCATGCTTATTGACTGTGGCTATTGATCATGGCGCAGGGATGCCATACTCCTCACAGGTAAAGAAATGTAAACCCTATCATTTATTGACAATTTCTAAATTCTTAGAACTAGAAATGCATATTTGAGCTAAGAAATATAGTATGTTGTTCATGGCAGGCGTTACACAATTTGGTGTGGGAGCTGCGAAGGTTTATGATGTCGTGGGTGTGACTAGGGTACTAGTAAGTCTGGCTTCCCATGCGTGCTCTGCCTCCTGCAACTCTGATGTTGTTTGTATCCGTTTGGACTGGTAGTTTAGTGTGAGACCCCCATAAGCCATTGGCTTACTGAATCGCTTTGGGGAGGCCCAAAACAATCGTCTACTTGGTTAGACTTGATAGAATGGGGTTCTGATGTAATTTAACTAGCTGGGTGAATATGAGGACTATAATATGTATCAGCTGGGTCTCACCAGTTATTCAGTTCTACAAAAATCTTGTAATTTAAATAAATTCTCTTCTATGAGATATGTCTCCTGTATAGTTATAATTATTTCAAATGCTACATTTCTCTATTCCTTGTGTGTATTTATGTATTTGAGCTAAAAATTTAAGAGTTCTAAGGTTATGGGTTTCCTGGGTATTTTTGTAACTACTGTTCCGACAATGCAGACATTTATAAAGGGTCGTCGATGCCCTCTTGCTTGTAATTAAGACTGTGGTTCGTATATTGCCTTCAATGGTACTCGTTCTTTGTTTTTCATATTGCTATAGGGTTTATATGTGAACAATGTATTTCCTGTGTGTATATAAGACATCAATGAAGTTTTCTACGCCTCTGTTGCTGTAATGTGGGTAGATTGTAACTAAAAATGTCTTGTCTACCTTAGTGGTTGCATGGGTAGAATGAATGCTTGCTTGGCAAGGGTTTCAAGGCTGTACTTGACGTTTTTGGTTTGATTTATATAGAGACTTGTATTCTGTAGGAAATACTTATACGATTTGGCTCTTTGCGAAGGCCATGGGATTTGACCCTGGTCCTATCTTTCGATGGGCATCTTCGTGGAGTTCATATGAAATGTGTTTTCCTTCTTGCTTCTATTTATGATTGATCTCTGCGTTCCTGTAGGTGGCTATCGTAGGTTTCTTGGTGAAAGGAAATATAAAGGGGTCTCAAGTCTATCTTATTTTATTAGTGCTATATATGATCTCTATTATACTTGATATGTTTGTTTTACAATATGGTATATAGGGTTTTGGGAAGGAAAACAAAATAGATTGGGCAAAGAAAGAAATGTGCAATAAAACTAGTATTAGATACATACTTAGAATATATGGAGAAAATATATAAAATAATGATGCCTGCATTTTCTTTTGTTATGTGTTGTATAGTTGGAATTTCGAATGGCTTCATGTGTTGTTCAACGATTTCTGATATGGTTTTGATTTTTGTCACTAGACAATTTTGTTGTTGAAAATCTAAAACAGGGATGTAGATAAGTGAAATAAAATACTACCATAAGTGGGATAAAATACTATAATTATTTTTTTCTGCATTCAAATCAACAATTTGCTTGTTCTAACAATCTAAGCAGTGTAAATGACTAGCAAAGACTAGCATGGCTAGTCCTGCTAGGAATGCCATTCGATTTCTGGAAGACCTGATTTAAAATTGATAATAAGAACATTGTTAATTTAACATTGCATTTATAACAGGGATATGAAATGTAGGAGGGTTTTATAATTAATCATACCTGTTGATCTCTATAGCTTATCCTGCTGATGATGATCTGCTAATATTGGTAGCTTGTTTCTTACTGATACTGACCTGCACACTCAGCCAACTAGTTAGGGAAAAATACTGACTCTTAGCTGACCTAATAAATGATCTTGGATTTGATGACATTGGGACTACCACGTTCCTCCCAACCATGATTCTACAACCGTTCCTCGTTTAGTATGAATCCCCCCGAGCTGGTTCTGACATGTAAACTGAGAAGTAGAGGCCCTTAGGTGTGTAGGTGGTTTAGATCTCCAAATCTATCGATAGAGTTCACTTCCTTGAGCAGAGGATCGTTCTTGGCATAATAATACTAAAGGAAAAGATCCCCCAAACTTTGGGGTCTGTCCTCCTTAAGTAGGACAAATCTTGAATTATGACTGTTGGAAATTACTAGTTTCTTTAAAATAATTTAATTTATAAAAACAATATTTGTTTATTTAACTACTAGTTATTTTGGAAACTAGGAAGTCTCAACCTGTTTCATTAAAGTGTTTTTAATCTTTTAGATATTTTCATAATAATAATAATATACAATTTACAATACCATCTAAATATTAATAAATAATAGTTAGTAGGTGGCAACCCACTTATGCATAAATATATATTTATAAAGTGTAAACATTTATAAAAGAATATATATATATAATAATTAACCAATATATATATATATATATATATTATTGAAGCTCCTAGTAATAATACTACTTTGGGGTCCTTAGCATTTTGTTTCACAAGATGCTTCTTTTAGATCTTTTTAAGGGAAGGGTCCACTTCTTTGGATGGTTTCAGTAAGCTGGTAAAGGCACCTCTAGTCTCTCCCTTTGCATGTCAGCTTCCCTCGTTTTAACATGGTAGCTCCCACAGTAGATGATGATAATAAGATTTATTTAATCAAATCGAAATAGTTGTGATAAGACATGCAAGTGCTATTCAGAGTCCTCTTTGACTCAACACTTGAGAAGTAGTAACGCCGAATGCTCTTCAGAGCCTTTCAACTCAACACTCTCACATGAGCGTTATGCTAGTGCAATTCCAGAGCCTCTACTCAACACTAGAGCTAGAATGTGGTTGTGAGGTACATCTAGGATAATTACATGTCCTCAGATCCAGTAATCATTTCTTTCAAGCTTGGAGTGCTCCAGGGCTCATGCCCACCACTCAGCGTACATCGGGGATTAGGCCCAGTACGAAATAGAATTCTCTAAGTACATCTGTGCTTAGGCCCAGTATATAGGTATTTTTTGTGTTCCTGAGTCCACTCTCAACACACTAACTAATCAACCATGTAAATCATGCTCTACATAGTATAATGTCACAAAAGAGAAAATCTCAGTATATCATAATTTTGTAATCACTTCTCGAAATACAACATAGTTTATTCATTTGGATTTCCTGCCCCGCATACATTCAATAATGAAACAAATCAGGGTCCATGCCCAATACATCACTCATAAGGAAATAAATCAAAACTTATAAATGCTATGTCAAACATAATAAATCACATATACTGGGCCTGTGACCCGACATGAAATCATAATCATAGTTAGTCAAAAAGTTGGGATATTACATTAACTCTTCAACATAAGAGATGAGCTAGCCCTAAATCGTCATTATCTATCAGACTTTACAATGCACAACTCTATTGCCAAATTTTATTAGTTACGACTGTCTATTATTTATTTCTTTGACAAAATATTTACACTTGAACATTGAATCCCAAACACAACGATTCAAAAACAGTTCCTTTCATTTCAAGCTCATAAAAACAAAACATCTTACAATAGTATTAAGAATTCATTGGGAATCCAATGAAGAGCTTTATAAGCTCAGGAGTAAACCTCCCCAAAAGATAAACAATGCCTTTCGGCATAACTCTCAAACATCTTTCCTTATAGCTTAAATACCGTCATTACATTCGAAGGAAAAACCATGTCTCTACACTGTGGGAATATCTCTGAGTCTTACCCAAATGTTAAGCACCTTGCTCTTCTTGGCTACCTCCAACACTTTTCCAAGATAGAACCTTCCATGAAAGCCATTACGAAACCGGTTAAAACATTTGAAAAATGAAACAAAGAATCAAGAAGACATTATGGTAAACCCTACTGCGAAATATATATAAGTGTATATTAAGTATTTTTCACCTGCGAATAACTGAAGCATAATGAAGAACTTTGGTTGCATCAAAGCATACAGACTGTGAAGGAAGTTCCCACAACTTTTCCAAGAAAACTCAAAAAAACCTGTTAGGTTACAAATACCGAGCCCCACTAGAAAAAATTCAACTCCAACAACACTTACAGTTTGGGAGAAGATCTCTCATCGAGTGTCAGTAAAGGTTGAAACCTGTACATAATCCATTCATCTTAAAGCCCTGGTCATAGTAGGTCGAGACATCAAAACCTCTGGAGGCATCCTCGAGTAGGCTGTAAACCCTGAATGATAGGGAGCAAGTCGACCTCATCCTCACCTTTTGCATAATGGCCCGAGTGGTGTGAAGGGTTGCATACCAATGTAGTTTGGAGTCAAAACCAAGAAAAAAGATCATCAAGAGATTGGCGGTGTAAACCTTGCCACGAGTTGTGGACTGTATACGATCACCAAACCTCATAAATGAGATTTTAAAACTTCAACTATCTGAGCCCGGTATTATGCCATCATATCATCCACGTAGACAAATATATGCACAACTCAGCATGTAGGGTTTCATACAATAGAGGTTTGTCACCATGATCTATAGCGTGATCACGTGAAGTTTCCATGGTGGCTGTCAATAAGCCTTCCACTTCAACGCATTTACTACCCCATAAATGCTAAGTCCTAGTTCGAAGATTTTTCCTACACACAACCCACTAGCACCAACATTACCATAAGTTAAACATTATCAATGGCATATAGTCACACCAATAGCTTTCGTTAATGCATCAAGGTCCAAGTCTATAATGTTGTATATAGTAGCATCTTAGGGTTTTTGTAAATAGTTACATAACTATAATGCACATTATGACTCATAGTTATGACATGCAAATCATAAAGTATTATTATGCTGTATAGTTCGGTAAGGTATTAGTGTTATCAAAATGGTAAAGTATTGCATGTTCTAGCCATAGTTTGTGGATTGAGAACATGTAATGAATTATATTACAATGCTTCCATAAAATTAAATTAACATGTAAATATCACTAACTTATTCTTTGCAAATAGAAATTGTTGTATAAGTACCTTGTCATCAAGTTAGATACAAACTAGGCATTCTTGCCATCACAAATATGCAGAGTTAAATATTTTAGGACGTTTAAAATTACGTGAAATGTTGCATAGCAATTAACCTTCTGTCTCACCTGAACTTTGCAATCTGAAACTAATCAAGCATTAGCTAGTAATAGGTAAGTAAGCCTCGGGGCATACTCAAGGACCCCTTCAATTCAGCAAGACAATCGATCAGTTCTAGAAATCAAGCATGTATATTGAAAAATCAAATTAACGATGTGCAAACTAACAATTAAGTGTTGATGACGACATTATTTAAACATCCGATGTTGAATTGACGATAAAAGACTTACAACCTTAAATGTTTTTTTTTTACAGTTGTTAAGATGTGTGATGCGACTCTTAAGTAATCTAACTCTTAGTAACTAATGGAATGTTACAAGTTGTTAAGCACGTTGTATATGTTTAGTTGTGTTAAGTTAACATTTTGAGCTTAGCGATATAGCATTTTTTGCTACTTAAAAATTTTAAATTTTTAATGAATTTTTTGGGATGTTACATGTGGTATCAGAGCGCAAGTTGAAATACTAGGCCTAAAGTGGCTCATGAGTGCAAATGAAATACAAATTACTGATTTAATTTATTTTGTTTTCAGTTTCAGCATTTTATAATTTGAGTTTGTTGGTATGGAAGGACAAACAGTGTTGGCTGAGGACAGGTCCCTGAATAACGAACATATTAATAATGAACAAGGACACATAAATACATAAAATTTATTTGTCGAATTAAGTGATAATTCCTCTTAATTGTTAAGGATAGTGAAATATTTAAAATTTGAGATAAAAACTGTAAAGGAAGAAAACGAACGAATTCTGAAAGCTCAAGAGGAGCTGAATGAAATCTTGCTGGATAATTGTCATAAAAATGACCAAGATAAGAAAACAAAAAATAATGTTGAATCTGGAACTACGTCCTACCAACGTCATGATAAAAAGGTAAAATTGACTAATTATGACAGCAGTTCATCTTCTGAATTTGATGCAAGGTCATACAGGAGAAAGCACAAGTACTCTAGTGATAGTAGTGACAGTGACTGCTTCAGTAAGGAAAAGAAGTACAGGCCCTACGAAGAAATTTCTGGCGAGTTTAAAAAGATAAAACCACCAACTTTTAATGGAGAAACAAAAAAGAGTGAGATAGTTAAATCAAGGCTGTCCGGTATGAATAAGTATTTCTAGATTTACAACTACTCAAGTCATTTAAAAACTAAAATGACAATTTATAATTTAACTGTAAAAGTAGACATTTGGTGGAAAGATCTAAAAAGAGTTAAAGGTCTAAAGGAGAAAAGTGTAAATTGGAGCAATTTTAAGAAATACTTTAAAAGAAAATTTTTGTCAAAACAATATTATGAGGAAGGGGTTAAAGTGTTTTATGAGTTAAAACAAGGTTCCATGGAAATGAGAGAGTTTTGCAGCAAGTTTTTGAATTTATTAGGGTATGTGCCTTATTTTGAGGAAGAAAAACCTAAGATATAGAGGTTTTTGAGCTGTTTTCACTCTCACATAAAAGACCGAATTGAATATGATAGTCCTCAAACTTTTGAAGAGGCCATGAGAAAGGCGAACATTTGTTATGAGTAGAATAAGAGAAGAGAAGGCATACCAAGCTGGAAAGCAAAGAGGCCTAACAACTTTGAGCAAAGGAAGAAGCAGTTTTCTTTGAATCATAATTTTAAGAATAATAATTCACGCAATTACTCTAACAGAAAGTTTTCAGGAAATAATGGAGCAAGTAATACACAGTCAAAATTTATAGCTGCAAGGAACAGTGATCCACCTAAGACTTTTGTTAAAATTAATGAACAGAAAGAACCTGTTAAATGTTGGGACTGTAAGGGACCTCACTATGCATCAAACTATCCACTCAGAAAGAAATCTGTCAACAATATTTCACCTGATTTAGTTAAATGTTGCAATCTAAAAGTACATAAGTTTGATAAATCATGGTTGCTTCAACTAGCTACTGGCACAAAAAGAAATGTGATTGATTATGTGAAGGAATGTGAATTGTTAATGAATCAATTTAGGACTCATGTTAAGCTAAATGTGTTACCTTTAGGTTCTTATGACATTCTGAATGGAATGGATTGGTTGGAAAAGCATAGAGTTGTACTGAATTGATTTGAAAATACTTTTACTTGTTCAAATGATGCTTTTGAAACTGTAACAATAAAAGGGGTTCCTAGAAAAACATTTGTTAGGCAAATTTCTTCAGTACAAGTTAATAAGGTTATTTGAAAAGGGTGTAAGCTGTTTGCTGTGAACGTAATTAATAATGGACAGTCTACTAATGATGATAAGTTCAAGCTGGAAGACATACCCATTCTAAAGGAATTTTTGGATGTATTCCCAGAAGAAATTATAGGACTACCTCCGAAAAGGGAACTCGATTTCACCATTGAGTTAGTACCAGGAGCAGTACCAAACTCAAAGGCTCCTTATGGAATGAATATTTTGGAGCTTAATGAACTTAAGTCGCAACTTAAAGAATTGATTGACAAAAATTGTATAAGACCCAGTGTGTCTCCATGGGGAGCACCTGTAATTTTTGTTAAAAAGAAAGATGGAACTATGCGTTTATGCATAGACTACCGTTAGTTAAATAAGATGACTATAAAGAACATATATCCTTTGCCTTGCATTGATGATCTGTTTGATCAACTGCATGGTGCAACGATATTCTCTAAGATAGATTTAAGGCCGGGGTATCATCAAGTTAGGATTAAAGATGAGGACATCTTTAAGATTGTGTTCAGAACTCGCTATGGACACTACGAGTTTGTGGTTATGCCATTCGAGCTAACCAACGCTCCAGCAGTCTTCATGTGCTTAATGAACAACATATTACATAAGTACTTGGATAAATTTGCAGTAGTATTTATCACTGATATTCTAATTTATTCTAAGACAAAAGAGGAACATGACGAACATTTAAAGATAATTCTACAAGTGCTAAGGGAACACCAACTTTACGCTAAGTTCAACAAATGTGATTTTTATAAAGATAAAATATAGTATCTAGGGCATGTAATATCTAAGGATGGGATTGTAGTAGACCAAGACAAGATAAAATCAATTAATGAATGGCCTGCCCTGAAAGACATAACTGGTGTATGATCTTTTATGGGAATTACAGGTTATTACCATAAGTTTATTGAAGGATTTTCTAGAAGAGAAAATCCTATAACATCTTTACAAAAGAAAGGTAAGAAATTTGTATGGGATAAAAAATGTGAAGAAAGGTTTAAGAAACTAAAAGAGTTATTAACAACAACACCTATTTTAAAAATTGCTGATCCTAACAAGGATTTCATAGTATGCACAGATGCATGCAATGACAGACTTGGCGGGGTCTTAAGATAAGAAGGTCATGCAATTGCATTTGAATCTAGAAAGTTAAAGATTGATGAAAAGAATTATGCAACTTACGACCTTGAATTAGCTGTTGTAATACATGCATTAAAAATGTGATGACATCATTTAATTGGAAGAAAATTTATCTTAATGACTGATAATAAAGGATTAAAATATTTGTTGGATCAACCAAATTTGAACGCAAGGCAAGCTAGGTGGCTAGCTTTCCTTAGCGAGTATGATTTTGAGATTCATCACATTAAGGGAAAGGAAAATAAGGTTGCTGATGCATTAAGCATAAATGTGAAAGTAAATTTAATTTCAGCGATCAACACTTATAAAACTGATCTGGAAAATCAGATTAAGGAAATAATTGGATTGGATGGAAAATATCAGAATTTACATAATAAAATTGCTGAAGGTAGTGCTGAAAATTCTATAAGATATTTCAGAATTGATGAAAGAGGGTTATTGCTGTATAAAAACAGACTTTATATGCCTAATGTTGCTTAAATTAAATTGTTGATTTTAAATAAATTGCATAAAAGTCCATACTTAGCCCACCCTTGTTATCAAAAGATGATAACTATGCTGACAAAAGATTACTTTTGGCCATGTATGAAAAGTGATGTAGCTGAATATATTGCTAGGTGTATAGAGTGTCAGCAAGTAAAAGCTAAACAAAGACACCCAACATGATTATTGCAGCCACTACCTATTCCATATTGGAAGTGGGACATAATTAGTATTGATTTTATTATTGGTTACCTAAAAATCAGAAACAGAATGATTCCATAATGGTAGTTGTGGATAAGCTCAGCAAAGTAGCAAACTTCATACCTGTTAAGACAACTTACAAGGCTGCTAACATTGCTGAAATTTTTATGAAACTAATTTTTCATTTGCATGGTATTCCGAAAGTTATAATTTCTGAATGAGACTCGAAATGTACAGGAAATTTCTGAAAATCCTTGTTTAAAGGTTTAGATACTACCTTAAATTTAAGTACATCATTTCACCCACAAACAAATGGGAAGACTCAAAGAGTTAATCAAATTCTTGAGGACATGTTAAGATTTTATGTTAGAGATCAACTAGGTAAATGGGAGGATTATTTGCATCTTGTTGAATTTGGTTATAACAACCATTACCAAGTGTAACATACCCCTTTGCTGAAAACATTTTATGTTTGAAGAAGACATTATCTTCACTTTTATTGTAAATTTTTATATTTGGACGTGTCCAAGGATGACTGTAATTGCAGAATATTATTATTTAACTAAATAAAATAGGAGACACTCACCCAAGGAGAACTGTTGAAAGAGTGTTTACTGACCCACTAGGTGGAATGGAATATGGAGTAGAAGGAAATGGACAAGTGGCAGCATCATGAGGCAAGTAACTAGCTATTGGTATGGGACAAATCCGTTGAATTGTGGTCATAGTGCCCTAAAAGATGGGACTGGAGCTTGAGGCTCATTTACTGAAAACTGAGCACCAAAAAGACCTAGGCATATTTTTAAGAGCCATCGAATTTGGACTCAGTTTGAATAGTTTTCCTGGCGAGGAAACTTACCTTGTGGTTCTGCAGTATGCACACAAGAGATTCAATGAGGGGAAAAATTATGATTTTGAACATGGTGTAAGTATGCCTTGTTTACTCTTGAGTGCAGAGATTTAAGAGTATGGAAAGTACCTATTGATTTTTGGTTATACAACCTGAGTGCCTTGCTTCTACATAGAGTCTTCTACCTAGTGGTTCAGTAAACAGGCTCAGGGGTCCAAAGGAGGAAAGTAGTGTGGATGCTTCTTTTGGAGAAGGTTGGGAGGAACAAGCCTCCTTGGGTGTTTGTCCACCCTATCTACAGTTACTGGTTCTACTTGCTATTTCATTTTTGAAAACTATTATAATTTATTTATGTAGATGTTGAGCTAGCATTCATTAGTTAAAGGTTGATGCTGTAGAAGTAAAAGTTTGATTTTCTGATTTTGTTATGAATCTGTAGACTGCTGAATGAGAATGTGAAATGATTGAATAAATGCCTTCCTTGTATTTTTCCACGTACTATTTTTTGTACCGTACTCTAGTACAAGTAAGGAAAATTAAAATAGATAAATGATATGAAGTGATTGAGTAGAATAATACTGTTATATCTTCTGGAAATTTCTCTTATCTGCTATCTTCTGCAAATTTAAATTATCTTATGTTTAGACTCAGAAAACTTAACAGCTTTGATATTATTCAAAACATTTCATTATCTTTACTTCTGCAGCAACAAAATAAATTTAAGGTTTAACTGTTCCAGGTTTCTAAACCTTGGTAAAAGAGAGATAATCTTTATAGTCTTTTACTATTTTTATATACTTTCAAAAATCCTAAACAGTAGCTTTATTCATTCCATAATATGCGTATCTATTTTCCATACTCTTATCGTTTCTTTTCAATCCTATTATTACTTTCTAGCAACCAAACTACATTGTAATCTTCTTTTAATATTTATGAACTTTAAATAGTTGTAACACAAAAACATAACAAATATTACAGAGTGGTGAAACACTGCTTCCATCATTGACATAACAGAACTGCTATACATTACTATCGGCATCTGAAGCTTTTCATTTATTTATTTAGACTATGAAAATAATATTTATTTTATGTTTGTACAAAATCTATTCTTGGACCATTGTCCCAAAGCTACAAAATAACACACGTTCTAGGTTAAACATTGCACAAACTTTAGACATCACATTCAAGAACTCGGTCCTTTTAGTCATGTATCCTTTTTGCCTCGAAACATAGTTCCAAACACTTAAACTTTAAAAATAAACTTAACATTTTATACATGACTGAACTCGACGAAACCAAAACTGTTGAATACAGTTGTATCTTTCAGAAAATCTCAGTATTCATTGACATTAGGGGCTTAAGAACGCAAATGGTCAATTTGACAAATCAGTACAACAAAACATTTACAAGAATTTATGAATTCTAAAACAACTTTTGTGCTGTCTTTTGCTCAAAATATAGAAAAAAAAACACTGATAACAACACCATTTGATAGGGTTCGAACTCAAATCTTTAAACAAAACACAGGTTTCTTACACAATTAACATTGTTTATTTTTTATCAGAAATGCCGGGAGATTAAACCCCGCAGACAAAATAGTAAAGTATCACATGTACAAGTATGGCACAACTAGGGAAAACATAGATCAAGAACCAACATTCTCCTTACATGCCATATTGGCTACCAAACCCTACAATGACAACTCAAACAACCTTCCAACACCCTCAATGGAAGTATCAGCTAAGTCACACAAAGAACCAACTGAGTCATCCACAGGAAAACCTCTGAGGCTTACCGATTTCTTAGTGTTTTCCCCACTGCTGATACAAACGAAGAAAGCCAAAGACTTTGTTCACCTGCCGCATAAAAACACAATCTATTTAACAAACTAAAAAAATAAGGTTGAAAGCAAATGCACCCAAATTATAAAAATTATGCGACCTCATGGATTCTGAGGATGAAGCGATAGCTTACCCTTTAAACATAGGCGTGGAACCAAAACCAAAACCTTCTCAGGACCGATGAGAACCAGGAACGAAGACTGTACCAGCAAACAATAATAGAGTGGTTCGGCTTTGAGAGCCATGATAGAGATCTGAAGCAACAACTTACGATTTCAAATCTCGGAGAAGAGTCTCCATCCCTGTAACTAACCCTATTATCTCGCAGGCTAGTCGGCCTCTCCACCAAGCCATGAGTAAAACAAAATAAATTCCAAACAAACCACTTCGTCGAGACATAGTGGAATACTAGGGTTCAATCCAAAACCTGAGAGCATCACAAGATAAACGATAGAGATCTTTCCAACCAGAACAACGTTTTTCGAGCCACAACCATATTTAAGATCACATTAATTAACCCTTCCACCACGGAGTCCAGCTCAGTAGACATCAAAGTTAAAACATGGTAGAGCTCGAAAACATTGGTATGATCCTTACAATTACCTTCACATAACATTCACCACGTTAGCAACCATTGGGATTTCCACAAAGGTAGTAGATAGGAGAATTTAATGCTAAGACTGAGTACATATGACTGCCAGTGTATAACCACTAAGGACTTTAATACCTTGTTCTCATCGGAATTTGGCACGAAGGTGATGGCTGCAACATAGTATAACATATAATACCATAAGTCCATAGTTATAACCTTTTGTATTGTATCAACAAGTCATCGAACCTAGGTTTAAAGTTATCACACAAAGTTCATAGTGCATATAGCCTATTATCTTATCATTGCATATAGTTTACACAGAATAGGAAATGCATAGTATTTGCATATAGTATACATACTATAGGAATAGTATGGTATTTGCATATAGTTTACATACCATAGAAATGCATGGTGTTTTGCATATAGTTTATGTTTCACAAATGCAACCTTTTTACAATGTATGTATTGTCACAAATCCTTGTGTAAAGTCTAAAGGCTATTTCAGCACTGTTAAATTTTCAGAATTTACTTCAATTTTATCTAGGATCTTAACTGAGAAAACAACATGTACAGCAAATCTACAACATATCAATCATGGACACAATAATGCAAGAACACAAGAGACACAGAGTTTACTTGGGGAAAACCATAAAGGTGAAAAACCCCAATAACTTCCTCAAAGATAGATAGAGCAATGATACAACCAGAATACAAGAGATAGTCTTCTTATAGTAGCAGAGCCTCCTCCTCCACAAGTGCGCCACTCTCCAAAGTGTGAGTGAAAGCATAGAATGTGTAAAATGAGAGAGACACACTCTCTATTTATACACTAACTTGACTTGACCTTTACTCAACTAGGTCATCCTCAACTTAACCACTTAACATAATGCTGACTGGGCCAACCCCCACTAGGATGGTTTAATAACCCTCTAACCCACATGACTTATATAGGGCCGAACCCAACAAGGTGGTCTAATAACCCATCAAGTACAAGTTATGACACTTACAATATAAATGACGACACTTCCGTATAGAGGAATAATAACATCTCTATAGGAATACAACCACTTCTGTATAGAGGAATAATAACATCTCTATAGGAATACAATATACATATATTTGAAATACATTCCGAAGTTACATATACATCAACACTCCCTCTTAACTAGGAAGTTATTTCTTGACATAGATCTGCTAGCACAAGTCTTCTTCTCTGGATCATCATCACTGGATAATCGTCATCATCACTGCTACTGCTATCTCAATCAATCTCTGAATCTACTCATCATAGGAAGTTATACAGAGCCAGTCCTTTTTCATACTGGATGTAGGCCCACCACCTGCAGGTCTTCATCATCACTAGCCATACTGTGGAATCCTCAGGACTTATTATGTGAGTCAAGAAAACCTTGAAAGAGCATCCCAGGACCGATTACGAGCACACAGCTCAACCTATTGGATCTCCCAGGACCTTTTACATGCTACTGTACAACCTATCCACGGCCACATAGTATCACGAAGCACAACCCAGATGTACACACACAACACTTACACTCACCAGCATGGGAGGACCAACCTACCACCATCCGTGAAAGGGTCACAGCACTTACATCAACGACCATGGGAGAACACATCTTCCACCATGTCGAAAAGGATCTGCACTTACATCAACTCACATGGGAGAACACATCTACCACCTTGTTGAAAAGGCTCTGCACTTACATCAACGCACATGGGAGAACACATCTACCACCATGTCGGAAAGGCTCTGCACTTACATCAATGCACATTGGAGAACACATCTACCACCATGTTGGAAAGGCACTACACTTACATCAACGCACATGGGAGAACACATCTACCACCATGTTGGAAAGGCTCTGTGCATCTGTGTCTTCGAAACTCATCACACATAATCCAACTGATTATGTAATGTATCCACCTGATACATATGATCATCCTGATCATCATCACTATACCATCCTGGTACATATCATCTGGAGCAACATCCTGAAGCTCATCATCATGATCATCCTGATCATACAATGCATCTACCTGATGCATACCAAGTATCCACCTGATACATATCATCATACATGATCCACCTGATCATATAGTGTATCCACCTGATACAAATACAAATACATGATACATATCAACATACATGATCCACCTGATCATACAATGTATCCACTTGATACATATACATATACATGGTCCAAGCATCCAACATGATGCATATACAAAATACATACAAATGATCCAACTGATCATATCCAGCATCCAACATGATGCGTAGATACATATACATATAAATGATCCAACTGATCATATCCAACATCCAACATGATGCGTAGATACATATATAACTGATCCAACTGATCATACAAAGCAGAAACTAGAACATCATTCTGATGCTCATCATCCAGCGCTTACATCCATAGCCATGTGAAGGATCCTCCTTCCAACATGCTTGGAATGGCTTTAGCAAATGTTTCCATCACTTCTTCCTCGAAGTGTCCTCAATCTGAAGAACACCAAGCCTCTCCCTAAAGTACTTGAACTTCACCCTGGCTAGCGGCTTCATCAACACATCACCAATCTGCTCATCCGTCGCAACATACAAGAGCTTCAAAGCACCTCTCTGCACCATATCCCTGATATAGTTATATTTGATCTCTATGTGTTTCGACCTATCATGAAACACTGGGTTCTCAGACAACTTCACACAACTCTGGTTATTGTAGAAGATACCAGTAGCATCCAATGGGAGATCAAATAACTCAGATAGTAGCTTCTGTAGCTATACTGCCTCACAACTAGCTGAACATACTGCAACATACTCTGCCTTAGCTGTACTCAGTGCTACGCAGGACTGCTTCCTGCTAAACCAAGAGATCACACCTGATCCCATACTAAAGCAACACCCAGATGTGCTCTTCCTATCTGCAGCACTGCCAGCCCAATCTGAATCAACATAACCCTGGAGGTTAAACTTTTGATTCTCCTCATACTTGAGCCCATAATCCACTGCACCCTTTGGGTACCTCAGAACATGCTTTACAACAACCAGGTGAACACTCCTTGGATCTGTGAGAAACTAACTGAATGTGGTCACAGCAAAGCAAATATCTGGTCTCATGTTCGTCAGGTACATCAAGGACCCAACCATTTGATGATACATAGAGATATCAACTGGCTCAGATGAAGTATCACATAGGAGCTTCAGGTTCGATGCCATAGGTGTGGCCATAGCCTTGCAGTCAATCATCCCAAAAATCTTCAAAATCTCTACTACATACTTCCCTTATCCATGGAAGATTCCATCTGCACTCTGCCACACCTCCATGCCAAAAACAAATAGTGCATCATCCACAAGTTCTTCAACTTGAACTTGGAAGCAAGCTTCCGCTGCATGTCGACAATCAATCTATCCTCACCTGTTACAAACAGGTCATCCACATAGTAGTATCACTGGATTTCCTTCCTCAATCTTGTAGTAAAGGTTGGAATCCTGTAACATCCTCTTTTGTACCATATTTATTTTTAAATTTTAAATGTAAATTGCAATTTACTTCTAGTGAGGAGCTCAAGGCCAAGGCCCCACCAGAAGACCTTGTGAGCTATGTGGTAAATACCTTAAGGGAGAAGGTAATCATCCTAAGTTTAGGATAAATGGCTAGTTGCCACATGCGAATAATTGATTCTTTTGTCACTAGTATTAGAAAATTCATAAATCCAAGAGGAGTGACGGGAAACACCTTAGTAGGGCTTTAAGTGGAAAAGAAGCTAAAAAGTGTCACTAGCTTAATACTACCAATAATATTAATTAAATGTGGATAGAAAGTGGAGAGTAGGAATTTAATACATATATGGGATATATGTATTAAAATTATGTACTCCTAAAGGTACTTAAGACCATCAAGTACTACCTAACTTAATTAAATAAGCTATCATTTTTGGAACGGACTTATACACATGATAAATAACCTATACATATATGCAATAGAGAGTGGTTATATACCTACTCCATCAAAAGACGACGCACATACTATCCCAAGGGAAAATTGTATGTATAATTGATATATTATATCTAACTAAGACTCACTCGCTATTTACTATAAATAGTACAAGAGCAACGTGTCGTATAGGGAGTACTGAGATTGGCGCAAGCTGTCTCATTAATGGGATGTCAATTGCTTGTAAGGCAGCTACTTGCCATCGTTTTTAGGTGCTGGGATTCCTGTTGTACCAGGTGTCACTCGCTCAGGGAGGGGGCGGATTTTCCCATGAGATCCCTGTTCGTTCTGCGAGGGAGAGGGGATTCAACCTCTGCATTAAGAGGGGGATTTGCACATCTATGGAGAACACTCCTGCGCTGACAGGAAAACCTTTTTTTTTTTATTTGCTTCTACAATGGGAAAAGGGGGAACCTCTACGATGGCTTAACCTCTGCGATGGGAGAAGCAGGAACCTCTACGATGGCTTAACCTCTGCGATGGGAGAAGCAAGCGAAGGATATGAATATGTCTCGATTCTTCAAGAAAAGCAACCTCTGGACCCTTGCGATCTAAGTAGGTAAGAGTTATCACCCCACCGATTCATCACATCAGTTGATGCGGCCTCCTTTTGAGTGTAAGATTTCATTGTATGTAGTCTCTGTATTTTTCATTTGATAGGAGATGGTTATTACAGTTTGTATTTTTCATTTGATAGGAGATGGTTATCCTTTCACGGTTTCACCGCGTCAGGTAGATGCATTTTGGTTGTGGAAGGAAACCCTTTTCTTTTTTTTAAGCTGAGTCACCCAATTGTTGATTTAGACCGCTTCCATATGTGATCTGAGTTGAATCTATGTCTTAGTGTTTTCCAGCGTTGAATCGAGCGATTGATTTTGGGATATTAGTGGCTTTTGTTGATGCGTTCCTGTAGATTACGCACTTCATATATAGTATGGTTGAATCTAGGGCTCGACTGCCGTGGTCGTGTGAAGGTTTTTATTTTGAGATCGGTACTCTATCCGTAAAACCTGATGTTATATATTTATCTTTGCCGAGATCAGGCTAAGTACTAGTTGCTTTTGTTGATGCATTCCTGTAGACTGCGCACTTCATATATAGTATGGTTGAATCTAGGGCTCGACTGCCGTGGTCGTGTGAAGGTTTTTATTTTGAGATCGGTACTCTATCCGTAAAACCTTATGTTATATATTTATCTTTGCCGAGATCAGGCTAAGTATTCTTTGTGTTTTTTTCATTTCTTATCGAAGATTAGCGTTGGTTTCTTTAAGTTTATTGAACTCCGGCGAAGATCAGGGTAAGCTTAGTATACATATTGGATCTCTGTCGAAGATCAGAGATACTTGTTTTATAAAAGTATTTTCCATAGAGATAATTAAGAGATCGGCATTAGTTTTATACGGATCTGCAATTTAATTCGATGGGATCGGCGTCAGGCTCTTTTGGAATCTATAAGGAAAGGGACGGCTGGATATTACAAGCCCGATCCCTATAATTTTTATCCATTACATATATATGTAGGGAAAATCCAGAATCGCAGTAAGTTGTGTATATTTTGTGACGGACTGACCTCACACGGTCTGTGCACATATCTATACGGACCGAATAGATCGCAGTAAGGTGTGGTATCTCTGCACGTTGTATTGATGTTATCTCCTATACGGTTACATGTATGATGGTTGATTCGGTAAGAGGTCAGTACCTCGGATAGGTAGATCGCAGATCCACCTCTTCACGTATGTACATTTTATGAATAAGTTTTATACGGCCTATCTTTTTCTTTTTGCACGATGCTGACCACATCTAGTCACAGCTATGCTAACTCGACCTAGACAGAACGATCTCTGTCTATATACATTTACCTTGCTAATTGAGCGCTACTATCTCTGTCTGTATAAACATGTCTTGCAGCATGAGTTGGGTGAGTGATCCTTGCAAATCTCAGTTGATAGAGATTTAGCTTGATCTAGTTTCTATTTTTAAACCGTGTTTACATATATATGCTTTGTTAAATTTTGAGTATTAATTCACAATACTATAGGATCTTTGCTGAGAGAATAACATCTACAGTATATCAATGCATGACAATCATAATATGACAAGCATCACAAGAATCAAAAGCATAGAGACAAGAGACACAGAGTTTCCGTGGGGAAAACCCTAAGGTGAAAAACCCCACAACTTCCTCAGAGATAGAGAGAGCAATGGCTCAACCAAAATACAGCCAAATAACACTGAGATAGTCTCCTAGCAAATGATCCTCCTCCTCCTCACTAGTGCGCCACTTTTCAGAGAGAGAGATAGTTACATTTCTGAGTGAGTAAAATAGAGATCTCCTATCTCTATTTATACTCACCTTTTTGCCCAGTGACCTACTGGGACCGACTTGTCTACTTAGATACATCCACATTATATTATATATTAATCAGGGCCGACCCCATATGGTGGTCTAATAACCCATCGGCAAGTACACCCACTTGCGACACTTGTCAATCCACATGATGACACTTCCTTATAGAGGAATAACACATCTCTTATAAGGGTACAATAAATATATATATAATACATAGATGAAATACATTCCAAAGTTACATATACATCAACACTCCCTCTTAACTAGGAAGGTATTTCTCGACACAGATCTGTTAAACAAGTCTTCTTCTCTGGATCATCGTCATCGATGCATCGTCACCATCATCGTCACTGCTGCTACGATCTCAACCAATATCTGTCTCTACTCGTCATAGGAAGTTTTACAGAGCCAGTCCTTTTTCATACTGGATGTAGGCCCACCACCTGCAGGTCTTTGTCATCACTGGCCATAATGTGGAATCCTCAGGACTTATTACGTGCGTCACAAAACCTCGAAAGAGCATCCCAGGATGTTACGGGTACACAACTCCGACCTGTAGGATCTCCCAGGGCGCTATTACATGTGACCCCACCACAAAACCTCGAAAGAGCATCTCAGGATGTTACGGGTACACAACTCCGACCTGAAATCTCCTAGGGCACAAATTACATGTGGTCCACCACAAAACCTAGCAAGAGCATCTTAGGATGTTATGGGTACACAACTCCGACCTGAAATCTCCCAGGGCACAAATTACATGTGGTCATGGCAAAACCTTGAAAGAGCATCTCAGGATGTTACGGGTACACAACTCCAACCTGAAATCTCCCAAGGCCCAAATTACATGCCATGGGACAAAACCTCGCAAGAGCATCTCAGGATGTTACAGGTACACAACTTCGACCTGAAATCTCCCAGGGCACAAATTACATGTCCTCCCAGAGCAATGTCTCGAAAGAGCATCCCAGGCTGTTACGGGTACACAACTCCGACCTATAGGATCTCCCAGACATGCTCATCTGCACAATCTTATCCACGGCCACAGAGTATCAACCTGATACTCACCATACATCATCCTGATGTACTCATGATCGTCTTGATCATCATCACTGCAACGTCCTACTGCATGTTATCTGGAGCTACATCCTGAAGCTCCTCATCCATGATCATCCTGATCATCACTGCAACATCCTGCTGCATGATCCACCTGATCATCAATGCATCCAGCAAGTATCTACCTAATACATATCATCATACATGATCCTCCTGATCATACAATGTATCCACCTGATACATGATACATATCACCATACATGATCCACTTGATCATACAATGTATCCACCAGATACATATACAGATACATGGTCCAAGCATCCAACATGATGCATATACAAAATACATACACATGATCCAACTGATCATATCCAGCATCCAACATGATGCATACATACATAAATGATCCAAGTGATCATATCCAGCATCCAACATGATGCATACATACATAAATGATCCAATTGATCATATCCAGCATCCAACATGATGCATACATACATAAATGATCCAACTGATCATATCCAGCATCCAACATGATGCGTACATACATACATGATCCAACTGATCATTTCCAAGCAGAAACCAGAACATCATCCTGATGCCCATTATCCAGCGCTTACATCCACATCCATGTGAAGGATCCTCCTTCCAACATGCTTGGAATGGCTTCAGCAAATGTGTCCATTACTTCTTCCTCAAAGTGTCCTCGATCTGAAGAACGCCAAGCCTCTCTCTGAAGTACTCAAACTTCACTCTGGCTAGTGGCTTCATCAGCACATCTGCAATCTGCTCGTCCGTCGCAACATACAGAAGCTTCATAGCTCCTCTCTGCACCATATCCCTGATATAGTGATATTTGATCTCTATGTGTTTCGACCTATCATGAAACACTGGGTTCTCAAACAGCTTTACACAACTCTGGTTATCACAGAAGACACCAGTATCCTCCAATGGGAGATCAAATAACTCAGACAGTAGCTTCCGTAGCAATACTGCCTCACAACTAGCTGAACAGGCTGCAACATACTCTGCCTCAGCTGTACTCAGTGCTACGCAGGACTGCTTCCTGCTAAACCAAGAGATCACACCTGATCCCATACTGAAGCAGCACCCAGATGTGCTCTTCCTATCTGCAGCACTGCCAGCCCAATCTGAATCAACATAACCCTGGAGGTTAAACTTTTGATTCTCCTCATACTTGAGCCCATAATCCACTGTACCCTTCAGGTAACTCAGAACATGCTTTACAGCAACCAGGTGAACACTCCTCGGATTTGTCAGGAACTGGCTCAATGTGTTCACAGCAAAGCAAATGTCTGGTCTCGTGTTCATCAGGTACATCAAGGATCCAATCATCTGACAATACATAGAGATATCAACTGGCTCAGATGAAGCATCACATAGAAGCTTCAGATTTGATGCCATAGGTGTGGCCATGGCCTTGCAATCCATCATCCCGAATCTCTTCACGATATCTACTGTGTACTTCCCTTGACCAAGGAAGATCCCACCTGTATTCCGCCACACCTCCATACCTAGGAAATAGTGCATCATTCCCAAATCTTTCATATCAAATTCAGCTGCAAGTTTCCTTTTAGTATCTTCAATCAGTCTGTCATCTCTTGTCACAAATAGGTCATCCACATACAGGAGTAGAATCACTGGATTCCCTTCCTCAACCTTGTAGTAAAGATTGGAATCTGCTTTACTCCTGGTAAATCCCAAGCTAGATAGGAAACTGTCCATCCTACCATACCAGGTTCTGGGAGCTTGCTTCAAGCCATACAAGGCTTTCTTCAATCTGCATACATATGATTCCTTGTCATGTATTTCAAAACCGAGTGGCTGTTCCACATATACTTCCTCTTCTACTACACCATTCAGGAAAGCAATCTTGACATCCATCTGGTGTATTTTCCATTTCATTGCTACAGCAAGGGAAAGTACTGTTCTGATGGAAGTATACCTGGCTATAGGTGCAAAGGTTTCTTCATAATCTATTCCTTATTTTTGAGAGAAACCACGAGCTACGAATCTTGCTTTGTATTTTTCCACACTGCCATCTGCAGCATGCTTGATTTTGTAGATCCACTTGGAAGTCACAACAAACTTCTCTTTAGGTCTTGGGACAACATCACAAACATCATTCTTCATTATTGATTGGTATTCCTCAACCATAGCATCCTTCCATTCTTTCTTTTCTACTGCCTCTTCATAACTGGAAGTCTCTTTGTTCATAATGTCACAGAGTAAAGCAACATAACTGGTGTGTGATCTGGTTCTCTTCTTTGCTCTATGTTCTTCTTCTGGAATGCCAAATCTTTCTGCATCATGAATGAGCTCTCTAGCCCATACAGGTTTCCTTTTGTGAGAGTTATTCTCATGGGGTGGATCTACAAGTTCTTGTGGATCTTCAAACTCACGAACAGTTTCTGGAACTGCTTCAGTCATGGTAGTATCCTGAAATCTTGTTTCCTTAGGTTCTTCATAAACTTCGGTAGGTGCCTTCCTTGATTTGATGAATGCTGAGTTTTCATCAAATGTTACATCCCTGCTGACATCAATCTTCTTGAACCTTGGAAAGTAGATTCTGTAAGCCTTCGAGCTTTCACTGTAACCCACAAAGATACCCTTCTTTCCTGAAGGATCTAGTTTAGTCCTCTTTTCATTTGGGACATGAGTGTATACTGGACAACCAAATATTCTGAGATGACTGACTTCAGGTTTCTTACCAGAAAAGACCTCTTCTGGTGTCTTGTTGTCCAATATCTTGTGGGATTTTCTGTTCTGCACATATACAACTGTTCTAGCTGCTTCTACCCATAGATGCATAGGAAGATCTTGGTCATGCAACATTGCCCTTGCTGCTTCCATGATAGTTCTGTTCTTCCTTTCTGCAACTCCATTTTGTTGAGGACTATAAGGAGCAGTCAACTCCCTCTTAATCACTGAATCACTGCAAAGCTTCTTGAAGTCATTTGAGGTGAATTCTCCACCATTGTCGGATCTGAATGTTTTGATCTTCTTGTCAGTTTGATTTTCCATCAAGGTTTTGAATTCCTTGAATTTATCAAGCACCTCATCTTTGCCCTTCAAGAAGTATACCCAAGTCTTCCTGGAGAAGTCATCAATAAATGATACATAGTAAACATACCCACTCAGGGAACTAGATGACATAGGGACACATACATCTGAGTGGATGATTTCTAGGATGTCTTTTGCTTTGCTTTCACTGCTTGGGAAAGCCTTCTTAATGTTTTTACCTTTTGGACATCCTTTGCAAACACCTTCATGTTTGGTCTTGATTTCAGGAAGACCCTCTACTACCTTGCTTGCAATTGGAAGTGCTCTATAGTGCATGTGAGCAAGTCTTCTATGCCAAAGTTCACTTGGCTCCATGGATTCATGTAACATGGCATGTTCAGGTTGTCCGTTCAATTTATACAAGCCTCCCTCTTGCTCTCCAATCACTACTGCATCATCTATGTTCTTTCCCTTTGGCCACATTAGGACTTGGCCATCCACAAATGCAACCCTCATACCTTTTGCATCCAATGCAGAGATTGAGAGTAAGTTTTTCTTGAGCCCAGGTACATAGAGGACTTCCTTCATCTTCAGAGATTTTCCAGAATCTAGGTTGTAGGAGGCTTCACCACTTCCTTTGATTGGGTATTGATAATCATCCCCAAGTTTCACCTTATGGGGTGATTCATGTTCAGATAGGTTCACAAAGGATTCCTTAAACCCATTCATGTGTTTGGAAGCCCCACTATCAATCAACCAATCATTTCATCCATGGGAGATGGTACCTGTAAGAGCAGAAATTAGAACATATTCTTCTTCACTTGATGAGTTATCATCACTACTACTTTCTGCCCTAGCCTTCTTCTTTGGAGGTTCATCATCTTTGGCAGCATGAACATGAAACCTTCTTTTGTTTCCCTTCTTCTTCTTACTGGAGTTGTTGTTATTATCCCTTTTGTTCTTGGGACAATCTGAAGCAAAGTGACCCTTCTCATTGCATGTGAAGCATCTTAGGTCCTTCTTACTCTTTTGATGGAATCTTTTGTGGTGAGAGTGATCCTTCTTGGTTTTGCTTCTTTTGGTGTGAGCTGCAAGAGCTTGATGTTCTCCTCCCATCTTTTCCTCACGAGCTATAAGTCTAGCTTCTTCTTGAGAGCATTCTTCCCTCAATCTGTTGAAGGAGATCAATTTCTTCCTTGCACAAATTCCTTGAATAAAGGAATCCCATGACCTGGGTAGGCCATTTAGAGTGGTCATCACCATTTCACCATTCGCCACCATTTCATCTACTGCTTCTAATTGTTCCTTGATTTGGGAGACCCTTGAAAAGTAAGATTGAATGGTTTCTCCATTCTGAAACTTCACTGCTTTCAATTGGTTCCGCAGGGTCATCTTCCGATTTATGTTCTTTCCTTCAAATAGCTTGGTCAAAGATTCAAACATCTCCTTGGGTGTCTTGACAGAAGACACATGGGGTATGAGATGGTCTTTGATAGAATCCGCAATGATTCTCTTTGCCTTGACCAAGTTCTTCTTGTGCAATGCCTTGGCCTCTTCATCCTCTGGGATAGGGATGTCTTCTTTCACATATGAGTCCAACTCATTCTCTTCCAGGATTAGCCCAATCCTATACTTCCAGGCTCGGAAGTTATCAGCCCCTTCAAGCTTATCCTCAAGCTTGGTGTGGAGAGACATCTTTAAGAGTACTTCAAATGGAAATAGAAAAGATTTAGGACTTACCACTTGAAGTGCTGAAAACTGGATCTTGTCCCGGATTAGGGTTTGTCAGAGAAACCCTCAAAATTAAAAATGTGAATTTCAAAATTCCAGAAGGATAGAAAGATGCACCTTGGAGAGCTGATCATCCTAGTACATTCAGAATTTGAGATTAGCAAAGTCTTGCCCTTCAAACTTGCCTTTTTGTCCTCCCGGGTTCACTAGGGAGAGCCCTGAATTAGGGTTTGAGTTTCTCGGAGATCTACTCAGCCAAAAATCTTGATCCAAAGCTCTAACCTTCGATTTTTGCAAGGAGCTTCCAGCTATGCCTTCAGTTTCCAGAAATTCTTATTTTTGTGGAAACCCTAATTTTTAGGGCCAAATATGAAAATGCTCAGAACTGAATTCTGATTGGACAGATAGATGCGCCTTGATGAGTAGATCCAATCTACTATACTGAATTTCAAAAATCTGTGGAGAGAAACCCAATAAACAAGGAATACAAGCTTTCGTCACTGCAAAATGTCTTCTTCTCAGGTTAGCTCTGATACCATGTTAAATTTTGAGTATTAATTCACAATACTATAGGATCTTTGCTGAGAGAATAACATCTACAGTATATCAATGCATGACAATCATAATATGACAAGCATCACAAGCATCACAAGAATCAAAAGCCTAGAGACAAGAGACACAGAGTTTCCGTGGGGAAAACCCTAAGGTGAAAAACCCCACAACTTCCTCAGAGATAGAGAGAGCAATGGCTCAACCAAAATACAACCAAATAACACTGAGATAGTCTCCTAGTAGATGATCCTCCTCCTCCTCACTAGTGCGCCACTTTTCAGAGAGAGAGATAGTTACTTTTCCGAGTGAGTAAAATAGAGATCTCCTATCTCTATTTATACTCACCTTTTTGCCCAATGACCTACTGGGGCCGACTTGTCTACTTAGATACATCCACATTATATTACATATTAATCAGGGCTGACCCCATATGGTGGTCTAATAACCCATCGACAAGTACACCCCCTTGCGACACTTGTCAATCCACATGACGACACTTCCTTATAGAGGAATAACACATCTCTTATAAGGGTACAATAAATATATATATAATACATAGATGAAATACATTCCGAAGTTACATATACATCAACATGCTTAGTATACATATTGGATCTCTGTCGAAGATCAGAGATTACTTGCTTTATAGCAGTATTTACCCTACATTTTACGTATTGGTCGAGTCACCCATCTGCACTTCGTTTACAATCCTTTTGTTGGTTATATATATGGGTTGATCCAATGTCGTGTAAATTTCCCTAGTTGTTTGCTGTGTGTATTTTCAATGGTTTAAAATATTAGGCGTAGATCCTCTGAAGTCCTTGGATGAGTACATGCTGGCCGATCTTGTTGCGGTAGTATATCTACGTGTTGTAGAGTAAACTCTGCATTTTTGTAAGACATATCCCCGTGGGTTTGAAAGGGTAGCAATTCTGCCTTTTAGCATGAATAGGATCTCTATTTTGATCAATCATGTTAAGTATTTGCTTATTTGAGTTTTGTTGGAATTGTAGTTGTAATAAACCTATATTCCTTAAGTTATATTCGATCGAATTGTCAGGATCCTGGTTTATATCTCTTTATATTTATATATTTATTTGCTATGGTTAAGTAATTTGGTTTAGAACTGTCTAAACTTGCTTTTCTACGGTTTGCTTGGGATCCATATTTTGAATACTGCTTTTACTACTATAACATAATAGTTTACCCCTTTCGATATCTTCCCATGTAAGTGAGTCTGTGCCAGTGCAAATACTTGGAACCATTATTGATAGTGGTGAGATAAAACTCTGGAATTATAATTGAAGTTAGCTTCAATTGCAACGCTCTCTATGAGAGAGGTTTTGAGGAGTGAAGAATGTAACAACTTGAGAAAGTAAGTATCACAACTACTGAGTTGCAGAATGTAATTGCAGAATGTAATCGTCGACTTGATAACTAATGGAAGTTGTGACTCTTCCTTGTGGGCGTAGCCCATAGAGTGGGTGAACCACCTATATCCTTGTCTCATCTTATATGTGGTTGTTGATCTCGTCTTATGTGTGGTTGTTGATCTTAGATGCATCTATTTCTTTTATATGCTAAGTTCCTTGATAAGTAAAAATGTTTGTATATCAATGGATAAGAATCTTAGTATGTTGTTATAGTATGGTAAAGTTATTATCGACTTAGCAAGGAAAGAATAATGTGTTTCTTAGATGTATCAAAGCTTGTTATTTCATATTCCTGTCATTTAGATGAATGGGTGAGAGTACTGCTTGGAAATTGTTAAATTTAAATTATTGCATAAGCATCTGGGTTTCATTTATGTATGAATATGGTTGTGGTATTATTAACTCTTGAAGTGGTTTAGTGCCTAGAGAATAAAATAAAAATGGAGATGTTATTTTCCAAAAATAACAACATCATTCCTGGAGATGTCACAAATCCGCTTTATTCTTAGTAAATCCCAAACTGGATAGAAAGTTGTCTATCCTACCATACCAAGTTCTGCACATATATGACTCCCTGTCATGTGTATCAAAACCAATTGGCTGCACCACATACCCTTCTTATTCAACTACATCATTCAAGAAAGTGTATCTTCCTCTTCATCACTGCAGCCAGAGCAAGTATTGATTTAATGGAAGTGTATCTGGCTACAGGAGCAAAAGTCTCTATGCTACAACCTGCAACATGCTTGATCTTGTAAATCCTCTTAGAAGTCACTACAGAATTCCCTTCAGGTCTTGGGACTTCATCCCAAACATCTTCATGATCGATTGGTACTCCTCAATCATGGCATTCTTTCTAGATCCTGGGAACTTCAATATCTTCAATATTTTCAATAGATAACTTTGTTGCTGGACAAATGTTGTAGTCCTTCTTTTGTAGGCGATGGTATACAATCTTTCCTACACAACAAGTTAAATTGCATGATTAGAAAACATCTCATAGTTTTCAGAACAAATTCTTACACATAATGAAATATGTCATACAATCATGCAATTATCTTAGCCAATGCTTCAATACAAAATTTATCCATATTCCGTAACTTTCTAGATGCCTTCCAATCTCTACCAGAACATTGTTAAGAGTGTGCACAACTCCTAACATGTCAACAAAGAGGTTTTATTCTAGATAAGTAGCATTGGAATGTTGTACAGTTCCATAGGCCATTTACACATGTATATTACTAGTATACTATTCATCAATGCAACTATTCCAATATGCGTAATACACAACCTAATTCTAGGAACATAAGCATATACATCATTGAATAACATTATGTAAGAAATGACAATTCAAATACTTATCTTTGTTTGGTTGCTGGGTGGATTCCCTCTGAATCTTTGCAACTCCATTCTGATGTGGATTGTGAGAAGTGGTCAACTCCCTCTGAATATCTGCATCCTTGCAGAAAATATTGAAGTGTGCTCCTTTGCTTTATTGTAGGAACAACTGGAGTGTGCTCCCTCTTGATCTTTGCTTCCCAGATTAACTGTCCTTGAATTTATATCCATCCTTAAACACTATCCATGATTATTAGTATCATCATTGTGTTATCCTTGAGGTCTCAAACATAATCACACATTTATTAGTATAATTTTAATACTATCAAAACACAATAATCTTAAAAATGTATAGTCGTGATCATTCACAGATAATAAACATTAGTATTCCAGGTTTCAGGGAAGTCTTCTTTTACTCATGCATATTCTTATTTGATCATAGAACTCTTCTAATGCATAAACCCGTGATTACTCAAACCTATACCTTCATGATTCTTTTGGTTAGTCATATCATCAATTATGGTAAGAAACATAATATGCATACAACCATGACTATTCAAACCTATGACTTCATGAATAATCATTATCAACAACACAACAGTATAAGATCCTAACATAGGGTAGGATTATAGCTTGATATAGGAAAAACATACCCGGATTAGCATGCTAGCTAGTTATGTCTAACATACCCGCATAATGTCTTATGGCTCTCTTCAATGACTTGTGCTAGTAACCTACATGTCTCATAAGTTAAACCATTGTAGAACCAGGTTATACATACCTCGTAAGTAGATCTTCTATGTGATCCATGACAATGGATGAATCTTTTTCTTCATGTCACCATGATCATATGTTCTTGAAGTAGAACATGATTTGTCTTTCTTGGTGTACCTTTTATGTTAGTGAACAACATAAACCTCATACAACATCACAATGCATTAGTACAATCATAAGTGTCAAAACCTTAATCAATGAATATCTTCTATTAAGGTAATATGACAAGTCTAGAATCAAGATTGTTCTAACCATAATAACATGAAGACAAACATATCATAAACTTAATCATGAACAAATATCGAGACATACATGGATGAGTCATACCTGTCAAGATTGCTTGTAATCTTCCTATGTAAGGCCTTAGCCTCATCTCCCTCTCAAACAAGAACTTCTTCACTTATGCAGGTGACCAATCCATCCTCTTCTAGGATTAAACCAATCCACTTGATTTGCAAGAACTAGACCTAGAGCTGGAATATGGTTTTTCAAAGAAACCCCAAAAATTCAAAACTTTGAATTTCAAACTTTCGAAAGGATAGAAATATGTGCCTTGATGAGCTGATCAAGCTGGTATAGTCAGAATTTGAAAACTTCAAAGTTTCACTCCTCAATTTTTCCTTTGAAACTTCCGGATTCACTAGATGTGACCCTGAACTAGGGTTTGATGAAGCCCACTCTTCTTCCCAATCAAAAGGTTTGATCCAAATCTCTAAGCTTCTATTTTTCTGAGCAGCTTCTAGCCGTTGTCACAGATTTCAAAAATTCCCATTTTTATAGAAGACCTAATTTTCCACTTTTCTGATCAAAGTCTCGAACTAGGGTCTGATCAAGCCTGGCCTTCTTTCCAACCAAAAATTTGGATCTTGGCCTCTAAATTTCGATTTTGATGAGTAGCATTCAGCCGTGGTCTCTCATTACAAGAATTCCAACTTTCTCTGAAACCCTAAATTTCGGAAGCCATGAATGAAGGTGCTCAAAAATAATTCTGTTTTGACAGCAATATGTACCTAATTGTTACTGGTGTAACTCTGCACTTTTCAATCCACAGGGTATGAAAATTTTTCTAGAGATAGCCCGACCTGCCATATTTCCATCTCAACAGGTCTGACCTCAATTGGATTCTCTGAGAGAGATTTATGCCAAGTCTCACAATGTGACGTGTTTATGGGATAAAACATGAGAGAGAACTTGTACGGTGTGCCACGTGTCACTGGTTCAACTTCAGCCTTAGAAAAATTTTCTTGAGATAGTACAGTCTGCGTACTACCTGTCATGTTTTATGAAATTTCATTTGGAGCTTGCTAACCCAAGTTATGACCTTTTTTCCAAGGTCACTTGTTTTTTACTTAGATTTGGAAGAGGCAGAAACCCTATATTGTACAGATCATAAATCAAAAAGTACAACGAATTAGAGGTTTTCCTTTGGTCAAAAGCTACATGGGGATCTGATCTTCGACCTATAAAATTTTTAGATCTGAAAACCTCTCCAAAATGGATTTATGGGGAAAGTGCTACAATGACTGGTTTTTTCTATATCAAGCCCTAGCATCGTAAGTGCAACAAGTGTCATACATGCCATATCATGCCTTCTTTCAGGCTAGCTCTGATACCATGTTAAATTTTTAGAATTTACTTCAATCTGATCTAGAATCTTAACTGAGAGAATAACATGTACAACAAATCTACAACATATCTATCATGGACACAATAATGAAAGCACACAAGAGACACAGAGTTTACTTGGGGAAAACCATAAAGGTGAAAAACCCCAATAACTTCCTCAGAGATAGATAGAGAAATGATACAACCAGAATACAAGAGATAGTCTTCTCCTAGTAGTAGAGCCTCCTCCTCCACAAGTGCGCCACTCTCCAAAGTTTGAGTGAGAGAATAGAATGTGTAAAATGAGAGAGAGACACTCTCTATTTATACATTAACTTGACTAGACCTTTACTCAACTAGGTCAGCCTCAACTTAACCACTTAACATAATGCGGAATGGACCGACCCCCAATAGGGTGGTCTAATAACCCTTTGACCCACATGACTTATACAGGGCCAACCCCAACAAGGTGGTCTAATAACCCATCAAGTACAAGTTATGACACTTACAATATAAATGACGACACTTCCGTATAGAGGGATAATAACATCTCTATAGGAATACAACCACTTCCGTATAGAGGAATAATAACATATCTATAGGAATACAATATACATATATGTGAAATACATTCTGAAGTTACATATACATCAACAAGCACTAATGCATAGTGAGTATTTCAATACTCTAAACATTATAAATCTATCACATAAGTAAGTGCATGAAGTTGATATAATTCATGACCTTAAACTTAGTCAAGTTATTATTTTCATACTAGACTTTAGATTATGCATATAATGTATAGGAACATAAGAAATTCATAGGATTACAATAATATCATTAGAGTTTCGAATAGGATCTATTTTTCGATAGCTCCTTGTTTACATGTTGATATAGCTAAGGTAGGATTGTAACCTCAATACTCTCAATATTATACAAATACTCCAGTTTACAAATCATATAAAGTATGAATGAAGATCAAACTAAAAGATCTCACCCGAAAAATACTCCAAGGTTAACTCTAAAGACATCGAAGACTAACTGAAGTGAAATACGAGTTCTTCTTTCACACTTTAAAAATATTATTACTCTTATCTGCGAACTACGAAAAAGGGGTACAATGCTTTAGCAAAATACATAAGTAAGCCTCATGGTACCCATAGGACCCCTTTACCATCAAAAAGAAGAACAAATAGTTAGCATAGTTAAACAATAGAAAGTAATTACATAAATCATCGATATCAACTCATAAGTAAACTAGGTTGCACAATTGAGGTAAGAAACATCCAATAGCATCATAATGTAGACATAATTATATTCCTCATGCATCGTAAAACAAAAATGCATGCATGATCATGATAAAATTTTATTTCAGCATGTCTTTAATTGAATAAACTAGAATTTTATATATTTCCGCACAGCTAGTATAATAATAAATGTTATGTAGAAATTTTTTTAAATTCTGTGAATTTACGGGATGTGACATGTGGTATCAGAGTGCGAGTTCAAACTTTAGGCCTGAAATAGGCTCACGCATGCAAAACAGAAAATGAAAACATAAAACTTAGTTACTGACTTTTATTTAGTTTTGTTTCTGTACATAATAGTTTGACGTTTAATTTCCAGGTATGGATATACCAGAATAATCAACAGAGGACATATCTCCTCATAATGAATGTAATAATAACGAACATGAAAATATTAATGAAGGAATCTATGTAGAACTCAATAACCAATCATCTGAATTATTACGAATTGTTAAGGATTTAAAATCTGAGATAAAAAGGGTTAAGGAAGAAAACGAAAGAATCTTAAGCATTAGAGAGATTTTGAGGTCAAAAAAGGGCCTCCTAAGAGATGTACTACAAAAATATGAGATATATTAAAATATTATGAATTGGGGGTTTTATGGGGTAGGTATATATGACAAGTCACCTCCCACACTATTTTCTATGCACAATATAAATAACCATGGTTGAGTTACTTTTCAAAATTCACTAGAAATAAAATTAATAAAATAAGTCTACATTGATGTGACTAAGATTCATTATAAATTCCCAAAAATGTATTGTCCTTTAACATTTATTTGTCTTGAACTTGCAAATGAAATTAAATAATAAAAAATATTTTTAAGAGTTTTTTTTTTAATTTTATGTTGACTTTTTATATTTAGTACTTTTCTCATGAATTTAATAATGTAATTTAATTGAGAATTTATTTACATGTAAAATGTCAATAATATTATTATAATCCACATTGCATTATTATTATTATTATTATTTATTAAATCTATTATTATTCTTTATTAGTTTGACATTATGTTATTAAATAGAATGGAGTGAATATATAATTTAAAATTAAAAACATAAAAATGATAATACATTATTTTATAAAAAAATGTGAAAGGACTTTCTTTATGAATTAAGAGTACTTCACTTGAAAATGACAATAATATTATTTTATGTGAAAGTGTGAAAAGACATTCATTATGAGTACTTTACTTGAAAATGACAATAATATTATTTTATGAAAAGACTATCATTATGAGTACTTTACTTTATGACTCAAAAGTACTTACACCACTACCTTGGTTAACTATGTGTTTTCATCCACCATAGAAAATTTGACAAATAAGCATTCTTAACTCATGCAATGCCACCTCACCAAGGGGGATGATGTCATCTACTAGAATGTGATTGGTTGTATTTTATAGTACATTTTCTTTGTTTTGAGGCCCTTTTTTGACCTCAAAATTTCTCTAATGAGCACAAGAGGAATTAAATCAAATTCTACTGGAAAAGTACCATCAAGATGAAAGAGATAGAACAGAAGTAAAAATTGAATCTGGAACAATATCCTACAAACACAGAGATAAGAAAGCTAAATATTATAAAACTTAAAGTAACTATTCTTCTACTTTTGATGATGATGCAATTTATCACAGAAAATATAATTATGATTAGGATAGCAGTGAAAGTGAATATGGTCGTAAAAAAAGACGTAAAAATTAAGAACCAATTTTAGGATAGTTTAAAAAGATAAAACCTCCAACTTTTAATGGCGAAAATTAAAAGGGAGAGGAAGCTGAAGCATGGCTATCTGGAATGAAGAAGTACTTTCATATTTATGACTACTCATCACAATTAAAAGCTAAGATGGCCATATACAATCTGACCGGAAGGGCACACATTTGGTGGGAAGATGTCAAAAGAGTTAAAAATCTTAAGAACAAAGACATAAAATGGAGTGCATTTAATAACATGTTTAAGAAAAAAAAATTATCCCAACAGTACTACGAAGATAAGTCAAAAGAATTTTATGATTTAAAGATGGGTTCAATGACCATGAAGGAGTTATGCAGCAAGTTTCTCAGCTTGTTAAGGTATGTACCTTACCTAGCTGAAGAAAGACCTAAGATACAAAGGTTTCTAAGTTGTTTACCCTTCCACATAAAGGATAGAATTGAGTACGATAATCCTTCAACTCTTGAAGAATCCATGAGGAAGGCTAATTTATGTTTTGAACAGAACAAGAGAAGAGAAGGTGTATTGAGTTGGAGAAGTAATAAGTCTAGAAATTTTGATCATAAAAAGAAAAGTTTTAATCAGAATTCTAGAAATTTTAAGAAGAATTTTAATAACAGAAATTTTCCAAGTAATAATAATTACAGGTGTAATGCACCACATAATTTTATTGCTATAAGGAATGTGCCTAATAATAATAATAACAGCAATAATAATAACAACAACAAAAACGCTAAATAGAGGGAACCTTTGTGTAATATCCCGCCTTTAATACCCTATTAATTTGTTTATGAACTTGATTATATTGTATTTATTCTTCTGGTGAGGAGCTCAAGGACAAGGCCCCACCAGTAGAAACATTGTAAGTTTGGGGTTTACAATGCAACCTGAGGTAATAAGTGTCGTCGTCATGAATTGAGGAGGAGGCTAGCCATCGCAACCACCTAATAATCTATAAGGCTTATCTTTGAGTGTCGAGACAACGGTGACTAAAAGATCCAAAAACGAACTAAATAAACAACTATACATGTGCATTTATATATATATATATATATATATATATATATATATATATATATATGCGAAAGACACATGTATTAAAAAGAGATAAATTATATATATATATATAGGTGATATATATATACATGAGGAAGACAAACTAAAAGAGTTGTCATAGTGAACATCTATGCATGTGTATGTGATTATTTACCTATATATAGGTGGTTTATGTAATTGTGAATGATACATGTGTTACAAGGATATAAATAATCTATCTATCTATCTATCTATCTATATACATAGATATAGATGTACAATAATCTAATTAAATAGTTTTATTAGGGATACATTAGTATCCTCCCATTTCGGATTTATATAGTTATGAGAGAGATACATGATTATATGGCGATCATAAATTATCAATCGATAAATGTATTATCTTAGGTGTTTCTAGTTGGGAAAAATGGTCAACCTGTTTATCATCTACCTAAACTATGCTCTAACCCTTAACTTCTCCTTTCATAGATACTGAATAATCATAGCTATGCTTACTAAGAAAGGCGCTAGCTAAGGTAATAATTTATAGCAACAAATCGAGTAGATAAGTGCCAAAACTTGTAAGCCAACTACCACTTGTCAGTAAAGGAAACGCCGAGTAATTATTCTGCCAACTGTCAACAGAAGAACTATCCTTCGTAGAATCTGATCCTCTCTGAGGAGTTGGGTTCTTCCATTTCACCTGCTGTTAAGAAGGGGAGAAGTCGCCCTCGGGAGGGAAGGAAGAAAATATTTGGGGAAAAAGAAAAAGAAAGAAAGAAAACCCTTCCAGAGTAATCTTGGAAAGAAATCGTTCTAGATGGTTTTTGGATGGTGAAAGCCAGATCTAGTTTTGTGTCGTATGCGATGAAAATTATTTCTTCAAGCAGTTTCAGTTCTGTTGCGGGGAGGGAAGAAATCCCTTTCTCTTTTCTTGTTGGCGCAAGATTTCTAAAAAGGTATGAGTTTATGTTTTCTTTTTTTGGTTGCATGGATACACGACTGTCCTACTTTCTATAATGAATAGCTACCTCAACCCGAGCAACCTCGGCTCCATCGAGCGACCGATCCTTGTTGATATGGTGCTTTGAGGTTAAACATATGTAATCTGTTCATGCAATTATGTGTTTTGTGATGAATCATTTCATTGCTGTGATGAATCACTTCATTGCTGCGTCTAGACTGGGAAGGGACGACTCTGTAGAGCCCGATCCCTATTTGTATTCACATATATCTTCTCAGAACTTGGTAAATGCATGCATGTGAGAATCAACACCAACCCTTGCTCGAGTTGCATTTTAACCCTGTGAGTTGTATTTTCTTGTTTATACTTTTTGGTATGAAGGCAGAGGTTCTTGTGTCGTTGGATATTCTATGGTAGATGTCCCTGTTATTTATTTTATTATGATACATACGATGTAGTATGAAGTCATAAACCTTGCTGCGTTGATTATCCCGTGGTAGATATTCCTACACATTTACAGTTAGAAATAGATGCTGCATGAAGGTTTGTTACCTTCTAACCTTGCTGCATAGATCCATTTTGGGGTTAAAACGTATTTTATTATTCCTTGAGTATGATTTTTGTGTACATCTAAGCTTGGCGTGATAAACGAGGTATCTGATCTCTATGCTCTGCATCACTTCTCCTTGTTGATCAAAGGCGTGATGAGGTATTCAACCGTAATTCTCTGCGTCAATTTCCTTCGTTGGTCATGGCGTAAATATCCAGGTTTTTTAAATTATGATCTCTGCAGTCGTTTGTGATTTTCTCTATATATATATATATTGGTTATGTGGCTGCATAGATATGGGCAATCACTCTCAGTGAGGATCGACCCCTGCATTCTTTCTTTCATTAAGAAATCAATTATATCTGGCCCCTTAGTATCTATAGATCTGGGCAATCACCTGCATTTTCGTTTAGATGTGAATTTCATTATTTGTACTCTGGTTTTTGTTTATTTTAAAACAATATTTATTGTGTGATGGATATCCGTTTAAGATCTGAGCACCTAGCCTACGAACAGTCTTTTTGACTGAGATTGCAACCTTCCTTCCTTCGATTCTCTATAGAGGATGCAGTATTGTTATGATGGATCTCCATTGCATATCTGAGCACCTTACTTGTAAATCGATATTTGTCTAAGATCGTATCATCCTTTCTCTGTATCTCTGTTAAGTACGACATTTTTTGTTAATTTTTTTATGGATCTCCATTCGAGATCTCAGCGGCTTGCTGGTGATCAATCTCTGTCTTATATCGTATCCTCCTTCTCCGTGTCTTTGTTGAGTACAACATTTTTTTTTAATGGATCTAATTGAAGGATCTTCCTTCTGAACTATAGATCTATTGGGTACAGAATGGAACACGGCCACAACCTCCTCTATTCATTTAAAACATATCATACTTATTTGAGTATGCCTGCTTGAGAAACGAAGGATTTACCTTTTGAGATCTAGTGTGTTTTAAGGAATTATGGTTTTCTTTTAAATAACTATGTAATGTCTATTTATGATCTCTAGGGCCAGATTGGTAAACTCTATTGAGTTTCAGCATTCACGGTTTTTCCTTTAAAAATAATTATATAATGATCTTTGTAGTTCACAACACCGAGATCGGCATGATAATGTGTGCTCAGGAATTAGGGTATTCCTTCTGGTGAATCCTTTTGAAGACGATCCTTTGATTTATTATTACCCTAGGTAGTTTCACATGTGGAACTCTGTCACATATTTCTGCACTGAATGCATTTGGCACTTGAATCGTAGGGTCGTTCGAAGTCTTTGTCTGAAATGAGAGTTAGTTCCTGGCTTTGCAAATCCTTATAAGTAATTATAATTAATGTTGATACGAATATTAGTAGTTGTAAACATATATATACAAAATGCAGAGGTAAGTCCGAGAAGGACCTCAGTACTCATTTAATGTCGTTGAATTATCATGATAAATACTTTCCATGATAACAGCTAAAGAAAGCATAAAAGAAGTATGGCAACAATGATGTTGCCAATGGTAACCACTGAGATGTAAAAAGTGAAATCCTGGATTTATTTATTAATATATGAGATAACCTTGCTTTGTGGACATAGCCCAAGTTGGGTGAACCATGTTACATGTGTTCTCCTATGGGTGGTCCCTTTGTGCATGATTTTGATGGTTTATTTCGTTGAGTAGTTATGATGACTTGGTTGTTATATTTGGTTTCTTCATATTGGTTATATTAATATGTTAATAGAATTATGAATATGCATATTATATAGAATGTTTCATGGCTAAAGGTTAAAATCATGTTGATCATGGTGTGTTGTGACGATCACATAGTTATGGACAATTCCAGTTTCAGTTAAACATTTAAGTTTACTACTCCACGGTAAGAACCTCATGAGTATGTTTCAAGTTAAAAGATGACGCATGATGAATATTTCAATTTAACTAATCTCCACATATTATCAGGGAAATGTGCTCCGAATTTTGGTACTTACAGGATTGAATTATGTTTTGAAGCTTCATTATTGTTATGGAAATTTTTGCTTTACTAACTCTCACAGCATGGGTATGTTACACTTTGAAGTGTTATGATTGTGGTGGACCCCATACTAGAACTCAATGTCCACGCAACAGAAAGATGGTAAACAACATTCACACCATACAAGCGGAGCCCATAGTTGGTGATATAGCAAGCGAAATTCCCAGGATAAATCCAACGCTGAAAAATCGTCAAGCAAACCATCAAACCTCTGTGGCCGAAATCGAAGGTATGATACAAAACAAATCTATTTCAATTTTAATAGATCCAGGTGCAAGTTTGAGTTACATTTCGCCTGATTTAGTGAAAAGTTTCCAGTTAAAGGTAGAAAATTTTGATAATTCGTGGTTAGTTCAGCTAGCAACAAGCACTAAAAGAAAGTTTACAGAATTTGTCAAAGGTTGTGATGTACTTATGAGTCAACTGAAAACACAAGTTAATTTGCATGTTTTTCCATTAGGGTCATATGATTTGCTAATTGGCATGGATTGGCTTGAACATCATAGAGTAGTACTCAAGTGTTATGAAAAAAAATTTACTTGTTTGAATAGTGAAGGTTATACTGAAACAATAAAAGGAATTTCTAGGAAAGCATCTATAAGACAAATTTCTACTTTGCAAGTAAAGAGAGTTGTAAGAAAGGGCTGTAAAATGTTTACTATGAATGTTATTAATGACAAATGTTCATCTAAAAAAGATAAGATAAAATTGGAAGATATACCCATCCTTAGGGATTTTTCTAATGTATTCCCGGAAGAAATTCTAGGACTACCTTTGAAAAGGGAACTTGATTTCACCATTGAGTTAGTATCGGGTGCCGTACCAAACTCAAAGGCTCCCTACAGAATGAATATTCTGGAGTTAAATAAACTAAATCTCAGCTGAAAAAATTAATAGATAAAAACTACATACGGCCTAGTGTGTCTCCTTGGGGAGCACCAGTTATCTCTGTTAAAAAGAAGGACAGTACCATGCAATTGTGCATAGATTACCGTCAACTTAATAAAATGACAATTAAAAATCGATATCCCTTGCCCTGCATTGACAATCTATTAGATTAGGTACATAGAGCAGAGATATTCACTAAAATTGATTTAAGGTCTGTATATCATCAAGTTAGAATAAAGGATGAAGATATTTTCAAAACAGCTTTCAGAACTCGTTATGGGCACTATGAGTTCATAGTTATGCCTTTTGGGATAACTAACGCACTGGCAGTATTCATGTGCTTAATGAATAATGTTCTACAAAAGTACTTAGATATGTTTGTAATCGTGTTCATTTATGATATTCTAATCTATTCAAAAACTAATGACGAGCATAAAGAACATTTAACAATAATTTTTCAAGTGTTAAGAGAACATCAGCTTTATGCTAAGTTCAGTAAATGTGACTTTTATAAAGATAAAATACAGTACTTAGGTCACATAATCTCTAAAGACAGAATTTTTGTGGACCCAGATAAAATAAGAGCAATTAATGAGTGGCCTGTCCCTAAAGACGTGACTGATATATGGTCATTTATGGAAATAACAAGCTACTATAGAAATTTTCTTGAAGGATTCTCTAGATTTGCAAATCCCATAACCTATTTGTAGAATAAAGGGAAGAAATTCGTTTGGGATAAAAAATGCAAAGAAATTTTTAAGAAGTTAAAAGAGAAACTAACAACAACACCTATATTAAAAATTGTTGATCCTAACGAAGACTTCGTTGTATGCACTGATGCGTGCAACGATGGACTTTGTAGGGTCTTAACTCAAGAAGGTCATGGCATTGCTTTTGAGTCTAGAAAGTTAAAAATCCATGAAAAGAATTACACAACTTATGATCTAGAGCTGACAGCCGTAATACATGCACTGAAAATGTGGTGCCATCACTAGATTGGAAGAAAGTGCACATTAATGATGGATAATAAAGGCTTAAAGTATCTATTGGATTAAACAAATCTTAATGCAAGGCAAGCTAGATGGCTAGCTTTCCTTAGCAAGTACGATTTCGAGATCCAACACATAAAAGGTAAAGAAAACAAAGTTGGTGATGCCTTGAGCAGAAATGCCAAATTAAGTTTTGTGGCAGCAATCAGCATGTTTAAGATAGATATGGAAAATCAGATCGAAGAAGGAATTAAGGAAGATCAAAATTATCAAAAATTGCATGATAAAGTTGCTGAAAATTTAATAATAGATTACAGCATTAATGAAAAGGGATTAATGACTTATAAAAATAGAATTTATGTACCTAATGTGTCAAAGGTTAAACTGTTGATTTTGGATGAAGTTCATAAAAGTCCTTATTTCGGACATCTCGGTTATCAAAAAATGATAACTATGTTAAGGAAGGATTATTTTTGGCCCAACATGAAGAATGAAGTGGCTGAGTACGTAGCTAGGTTTTTTGAATGTCAAACCATTAAGGCTGAACATCAACACCCAACTGGCCTATTGCATCCATTACCAATTCCAGAATGGAAATGGGAAATTATAAGTGTTGATTTTATTACAAGTTTACCTAAGAATTAGAAACAAAATGATTCAATAATGGTGGTTGTGGATAAACTTAGTAAATTTGCTCATTTTATTCCTATTAAGACTACATTCAAAGCTGTTAACATTGCAGATGTGTTTATGAAGCAAATCTTTCGCTTACACAGAATTCCAAAGGTAATTATTTCTGATCGAAACTCCAAGTTTACTGAAAATTTATGGACAACGTTGTTTAAGGGTTTAAATACTAAATTAAATTTCAATACTTCTTTCCATCCATAAACTGATGAACAGACTGAAAGGGTTAATCAGACTTTAGAAGACATGTTAAGAATGTATCTTAAAGATCAACCAACTAAGTGGGAAGACTATTTACATTTAGGTGAATTTGCATACAATAATCATTATCAAGCATCTCCTATACTTAGTCCATTTGAGATTTTATATGGAGAAAAATGTTGTACTCATATTTCTTGGGATAACCCTGTGGACAGATTAATGTTAGGACCGTATTTGTTAAAAGAGATGGAGATAACCGTGAAACAGGTACAAGGCAACTTAAAAGTTGCACAAGTGTAACATGCCCTTTTTGCTAAACAACACTTTATGTTGGAAACCTTATGTTAACTTTTATTGTAAAGTTTTTATGTTGGACAAGTGTCCAAGGATGACTGTAATTTGCAAAATATTTTATTATTTAATAAATAAAATAGGAGACAAACACCTAAGGGGACTGTTGAAAGACTGGTTACTGACCCACTAGGTGGAATGGAATTTGGGCTAGAAGGAAATGGACAAGTGGTAGCATCATGATGCAACTAACTAGTTGTTGGTATGGGACAACTCCCTTGAAATGTGGTCATAGTGCCCTAAAATATGGGGTTGGAGCTTGAGGCTCATTTATTCCAAACTGACCACTAAAGACCTAGGTAGTCTATACAATAGCCATCAAATTATGAACTGGGGTTCATCACTTTTCCTGATGAGGAAATTTGCCTTGGGGTTTTGTTGTGCTTGCAGCCAAGAGATTTGATGAGGGGATATGCTAATTTTTTTATCATGTTGTGAGTCTTCCCATTATTGCTTAGTGCAGAAATTACATTGCTGAGTGCATAAGGCATATTTTTAGTGCAAAAGTTATACTACAGAGTGCAGAAGTTTTACTTAGTGCCTTGCTTCTACATAGATTCCATCTACTTAGTGGTTTAGTAAGCAGGATTGGGGGTCCATAGGAAGCCAGCAGTTTGGATGGTTCTTCCGGAGAAGGTTGGGAGAAACATGCCTCCTTGGGTGTTTGTCGGCCCTATCTTCATCTACAGGTTCTATTAGTTTATCTGTTATTAAGTAGTTAAAATTTGTTTCTCTGCAAATATTTAATTCCTATTTACAGAATGTCTTCTTATTCAGATGCATTTATTTTTCCAATTTCTAAACCTAATTAGGATTGTGAATAGTAATGATAAATTGAATAAAATATTCTCTGCATTTTTCCCCATGCTAATGGATCTACATCGCACTATAGTACAGAGAAGAGATTAAAATAGATAAAATGATAGGCATATTGCCAGATGAATGAGAAGATCAACACTGAAGTATTTCAGTAAGTTTTTCCTATCATTATTTTGTAGGAAATAAAATAAATTCTATGTCCTTCTTTTATTATTCTTTCATCAGTAAATATTCTAAAAATTTACTGTACTTTCTTTCAGCAAACTGTATTGAAATAACAACTGCAAAAATATTTACAGCTGCAAAAATATTTATATTTCCTAAGTGCATAGTATTATTACCCATTACTATTATCAAGTATATATATCTCGAAAACAAACAAATACCACATCTAAGTAATGAAAATAGTTCTCTGTTACACAGTATTTAGGAAACCGTAACAGTTGTAATTTAAATAACATCTTTCAGTATTTGATTTGATTTTTATTTTATTTTAGTAATATAATAAACTAGGGTTTCTACTTTTCTATGTCTTCGTTTCAATTCTTGCAATAATTCTATTCTATTTCTCAACAACAGTTTATTTCAAAATTTATACGAGTATTAAGTGAAGACATTTGCAATATATATCAATTTCAATGAAGGAACATGAACGTATCTACTCATATCACTCATATCGCTGTATTAACACCCTATTAATATAATTTAAAAATAGTTTTCCAAACATTTGATACATGGTCGAAAACCCTAGCACATACATTTTATTCATTCATTTGTCTTTATTTAGTGTTATATTTATTTTTCTTTTACAATATAGAGTTACTCTAGGTTTTTGCATTTAGGAATGAGATTTCAAAATCACATTTATCTATATGGTCAATCAACTAAGGGATAATACCCTTTCAATGAAGAACTCTTCGCATGAAATCAAATAAATTCAATACCAATTTAAAATCGAGAAGCATATTTATTAGAAGGTGGTTCGAATCAGAAAAACATTCATCACAGTCTTTAGTATCAACTTCAAAATATGAACAACTATGCTAAACCATGGCCAAGCCACTTAATTATTATTTAATAAATAGTATAGAACACTGAGAATTTAAAACCACAGGCCTGTTCATCAATATAACCTAATGGCTTTCGGCATCTCTATTCGTTTAAATGCCATAAATTTTAATCAAAACTTCACATTACATTTCAAATACGAATCTACACCACGGTTGTTTCCAAAACCATAACAATTGCAAATATTCGTTATACAGAGGCTTTCATTCCCTAGTGTGAGTCATATAAATCAAAATGTCAAAACCACACTCGGCCAGGCCGGTTCTAAAAACATGACGAGGGTTCACCCTCTGTCATTTAAAATATTACATTCAAGATATTAAGTTTATTGCTAAAACGATGCCAAGACCTAGCAATAAGTATTGAACGAGCTGCGTCATCAACAAGCTATGCCAGGAGAACCTACGAAGGGTTATGCCACTGGGACTTACCGAGTGAAGCGAGCTATCAACTCCCATTGAGCTTTCAACACTATAATGTCAAGAACGAAGGCTATACCTGCCATAGAAATCACTATGAAGTTAAACACAATTCTAAAACAAGAAGTTGCACGAATTCAAATCATAAATATTGCAAACAATAACCATAAAGTCAAAACATTGCCTCTGTTTGCAGGAGCAAGAAGCTAGAACATCGATAGAATCTAGATTTAAATCGACCCAATAGCTGCAACAGAGAAATCATCCAGACTCTACGACTTCAACATTCATTCTCAGTCAAGACTTCTGAATCTAAAACCATGGAAAACCTCTATCAAAATATAGGGCGAAAGCCAGAGGGCTATCAACACTCAAACTCCATTAAAAAGCCTTAAACTATCAATATTATAACCATAGATCCCACCATCGAACCCGAGCATGAAGTTTGCAAGCAACCTGAGATAAAACCCTACAACTATGCGGCCTATTAGCCTCTCTCCAAGCCCAGACCCATCAAATGAATGCCAAGGAGTAATACGAAGCATAAGTATCACATGGGTAGTTAGGTCAAAAACCCAAACCCAAGGACATCACCCGATCGACGGAGCAGATCAAGCTAGCTAGGGTCACGAAACTCAAAGCACTGGTACATATAAGGTTCATTAATAACCCCATTAACACCGAGGGCCAAGGCAGAGGAAGCTCATCGAGTTTCTTTATTACAGCTCAGCTTTTTCTTACAAGTATTCATGTGGAATCCTACACATGGAGATCTCATAGGACATTCCACCGAAAGAGTGGATGGAAGCATTAAAAGTTCAGTGCAAACACGTTATTACCAAATCTCGAAGGACTGTAGGAACATTAAAGACTTGTCACCTCCCTTAACGCAGCTCAGGCATGAATCACACTACATTAACATTTCATGTTATTAAGGCTATTGTAGATATTGCATAGTATTACAACCTAGAATTTGCAATACATTATAAACCATATCGTCACCATTGCATAGTTCACAATGCATATAGTAGTTTCTATGATGCATAGGTTGCATTGTGTTTACATTATAAGTAATGTATGGTATTCACGTTAGTCAAAACATTAATATAAGTAACCTTTGATAGCTGCGTTATGTGAAAGATATAGTATGTGCAATTGTAATGTCCCTTAGTGGCAACATTTTTAAAAAATTTCCTGTCTGCAACATTTGCTATTTAAATGAGAAATAATTCATATGTTAAATCAATTCCAATTAAGTGCATCCATATTTGCACAAAATAAACTATATAAGTCTAAGATATTTTCAAAACATAGTCTTCGTAAAGTTTGAGTTTCAAAGTCCATGGAAGCGGTGTGAAAAAATATCATATCTTGTTTTGAAATGCAATCGTAACACTAGTACAAGGTAGAACAGAGATCTTTACGGATTTATAAATCATGTGATTGAAGTTGTGAATGTTTAAATGGCACTTCCATGTGATATGCTCCTTTGTTTCTGTTTGTTCTTAAGGTGGGTGCCGTAACAATCCGGATGAGGTAATTACATACCTCGGCAGGGTTGCCGTGGGGTATGGGTAAGCTTTGGTGGTTTGTTGAACTTACTTAGCAATTTGCTAATGTCATCCATTGAATTTGTCTATCTACAGGTACAAACCCCATAATTATTCTATCCTAAGGGAATGGCCCAAATCTCCATGGAAAGGGTTATGAACTATTCTATGTAATTTTGAATGAAGTGCATCGTGGCTTAAAGGGCTATGACTAAACTATAGTCCCTTTACAACAAATCGAGCCTCCACAAAAACGTGCTTAGTGGGGCAATAACTGCAGTTTTAATGTATGTTGGAAGATAGCCTGTCACCGAGGGTTTGGTATTAGCAGGGGTTTTTGTTGGCTTTAGCCTCTGTTTGCGATTTTGTTTTAATTCTCTAGTTCTACACTTTTCTTGATTGTGAGACTATGGGGGTGCCCTGACCTGAGAAATGCTCATGGTCAATGCACATGGTGTCTATGGAACTCGTCGATAGTGTGGGCACCATAATCTTAACTAGTGAGTTACATTCTTTATCTTCTGGTTTCTTGCTTATTAGTTGCCAATTCACAGATTTTACAAATTGGTGGCTTTCTGTATGGAGACAGGGGACAAGGAGCCGTGGATGTAGAAACTGTAATGAGTCAAAGCTCTACCAACGTGACTAGGGTAATGGTAAGTTCAACATACCCCCATTATCCTTCCTATGGTGACTTTGCTGGGGTATGTATGCGTCTTGTCCTGGTTTCGAAGGAAACTCCCATAAGCATTCGGCTTACCGATCCACTTTGGGAGTATAATGGTCGCTTAAGGCTAGACCAGGGGCTTGATATGGTGTCTCAGGATATTTGAATATGGTAGGGAAAATTATAATGTAACTAAATGTATTTTAGGAGTTGGGTCCTTTCCTATTAATCAGGTTCCAGTCTTGTACAATGCACTTTTAATTTGAAAGGAAAGATATAAAAGACCCAGGTGAATTTTAACGATACCATGGTTGGATTTATTCGTAATTTGTAATTTTTGGCCCAATGTGTGGCATTGGGGTTTTATCCTTTCATTGTGGCTATCACCATATATAATATTTTTCCCTTTTCTTTGTGATTTACGCCAATACTGTGAACTATATGATTTGCAACGATATCAAATGGCACTGCCATTTTGTAATCCTGTTTGAGTCTAACGTTAAAACTTGAAATGGTTTGATACTAAATGCTATGGGAAAAATCTGTGGGTTTCTATTTTGTAGAACATTGTAGAAATGTTCTAAATGGATACAGGCTTAAACACCTTTGGATCGGAAGACGTAGTTGGGTTTATATATTATTTCTTGATGAAAAAGTAGGGTTATACATAGCGTTTTGTTATTTGTAGGTGTGCCTCCTATAGGGAGCAATCACTGGTTTAAGGTTTGAAGATGCCAGGGGGTTCAACCCTTGACCTAAGTCTCAAAAGAAGCCTATATATAATCCTGCCACATTTGTATTCTTCGTTGAAAGTGTTGGATGGTCGGTTGTATAGAATCTTGATTGGATATAATACTAAATTTGTGTGTTGGTAATTCTGTCCTAGTTAATGACTTGTTTATTTTATTGTAATAGAATATCTATATGTAATAGGGAAACTATTTAGTTCGATGAAGCAGAAACAAAATATCAATCCCAGATTTGAGTTTGGGTGTAAACCATTGACTGTAGTAGACAGTGGTTGAATTTGATGTAAAATCAAATAACTGGTTTTGTAATAGTCTGATCTATCAGTCAACAAATTCTGCTAAAACGATCCCAGTAGTTAAATAACTATGTGGAACTTTAAACAAGAAATCATAGGAAAGTAAGAGATACAATAAAGATTTGATTTTGATGTAATAAAAACTACAAAATGATCGGCTAGCAAAGGCTAGCTACTAGACCTGCTAGACAAGCCATTAGATACTGGGTATTTCTCGAATTTAGGTTAGTATAGAGACCCATACTAATTTAGCATTTTATTTATACAAGAAATAATTACATGGGAAAATATCATAGAAATTGTGTACCTGTTGAGTTCTGCAGCTTGCTCCTGCTTATAATGCCCTACTAGTGAATGCAAAAATACTATATTGTTAGCTGGCCTGTTCACTAATATTGGATGGATGACTTTGGGACTACCACGTTCCTCCCAACCATGATTCTACAACTGTTCCTGGTTCAGTAAGAATCCCTTGAGCTGGTTCTGACATGCAACTGAGAAATAGAGGCCCTAGATGGTAATTGGTTCAGATTTGGAAAATTATGAGTAGAGTTCACTTATGGAACAAAGAGCTTTTCTTGGTACAATAATACCAAAAGAAAAAGAAGAAGATCCGCCCAAACATTGGGGTCTATCCTCCTGAAGTAGGAAATATTGAAATTAGGACTATTGGAATTTACTGGTTTCTTTCAAATGATTAATGTATAAAATAATATTTGTTTACTTTAACTGCTAGTTTATTAGGAACTAGGACTTCTCAACCTGTTTGATTAAACTGTTTATTTAATCTTTTAGATATTTTCATAATAATAATATTATACAATTTATAATACTATCTAAATATTAATAATTAATATTTAGTAAGTGGCAAGCCACTTATGCATAACTATATACATCTATAAAGTGTAAACATTTATAAAAGAATGTATATATATAATATTTAAGTATTAAATATTTGAAACTCCTAAATAATAATACTACTGGTGGTCTTAAGCATTTGTTTCACACGATGCTTCTTTTAGTTCTTCTTAAGGAAAGGGTCCACTTCTTTGGACAGTTTCGGTAAGCTGGTAAAGGCACCTCTAGTCTCTCCCTTTGCATATCAGATTCCCTCGTTTTAACATGGTAGTTATTGCAGTAGATGATGATAATAAGATTTATTTAATCAACTCGAAATAGTTGTGATAAGACATGCAAGTGCTATTCAGAGTCCTCTTTGACTCAACACTTGAGAAGTAGTAACCCCGAGTGCTCTTCAGAGCCTTTCAACTCAACACTCTCACATGGGCATTACGCTAGTGCAATTCCAGAGCCTCTGCTCAACACTGGAGCTAGAATGTGGTTGGGAGGCACATCTAGGATAATTAAATGTCCTCGGATCTGGTAATCATTTCTTTCAAGCTTGGAGTGCTCCAGGGCTCATGCCCAACACTCAACATACATCAGGGCTTACGCCCAGTACGAAAATAAAATTCTCTAAATACATCAGGGCTTAGGCCCAGTATATAGGTCTTTTGTGTGTTCCTGAGTCCACGCTCAACACACTAACTAATGAACTATGTAAATCATGCTCTGCACAGTATAATGTAACAAAAGAGATGATCTCAGTATATCGAAATTTTGTAATCACTTCTCGAAATACAACATAGTTTATCCGTTTGGCTTTCCTACCCCACATATATTTAACAATGAAACAAATAAGGGTCCATGCCCAATACATAAACTTATAAAGGGAATAAATCAAAACATATTAATGTTATGTCAAACATAATAAATCACATATACTGGGTTCGTGACTCGACATGACATCATAACAAAGGTAGTCAAAAAGTTGGGATATTACATCCTCCCCCGCTTAGAACAACACCATCCCGGTGTTTCCTGGGGACTAGAGATGAGATCATGAAACAAGGCATGGTAGCCTCATTCTCCCAAGTGGCCTCATCTTGTCCAAAGTGAATCCATTGCACTTTCAGCTGAGTAATGGTCCTCCTCCTAAGTTGGACCTCTCTCTTGTCCAGAATGTGGAGTGGTTTTGGCGTGAACTCTCCTTCGGGCTCCACTTGTAATAAGGACCAATCAATAACATGTTTAGTATCGTATACATATTTCTTTAATAAAGAAGCATGAAAAACATTATGAGCTTTTATGTGTGCTGGTAGGGCTAACTCATATGCTACTGGGCCCTTCTATTCAAACGTTCCACAAAACCTTAGGGCTAGTTTACCGCAACGTCCCAAGCTTAATGAGCTTCGTTTTGCTTTTATTCTTAGGAAAACATGTTCCCGATTTGGTAATACTTGTCCTTTCTTTTCTTGTCTGTGTAACTCTTTTGGTGGTGTTGTGCCTCTTTTAAATTCAGTTGCACCTTGGAGACTAGTTGTTCCAAATCCTTTAGTAAATCCGGCCCTAGCATAAGCCTGTCAACTGGGCTATCCCAGTTGATGGGGGTATGACACTTTAGACCGTAGAGTACTTCGAAAGGACTCATTTTGGCCAAGGTTTGATAACCGTTGTTGTATGCGAACTCCGCAAGGTGTAGGTAATCTTCCCACGTATTGGGATTGTTGATGACATACATTCTCAACATATCCTCCAATATTTGGTTTACTCATTCCATCTGTCCTTCGGTTTGCGGGTGGTATGCAGTACTAAACTGTAGTTGTGTTTCTAATCTGGAGAATAGTGCTCTCCAAAAGTTACTAGTGAACTAGTGAAAATCTCCTTTAGGAAGATTTCCGCAATGTGAACTGCCTTATAGGTAGATTTTACAGGTATAAAATGTGTGGCTTTCGACAGCTTGTCTACTACTACGAAGATAGAGTCATTTTGTTTCTTGCTCTTGGGTAGACCCATAATGAAATCCATACTTATTACCTCCCACCTCCATTCTAGAATGGGTAATGGTTGAAGTAGACCGGAGGGATGTTGGTGTTCTACTTTGACCAACTGGCATTCCTGACATTTTGTAATGAACAATGCAATGTCAGCTTTCAGTTTAGGCCAAAAGTAGTGTTTGTTTATGGCTGAAATCATCTTTTGATATCCGGGGTGTCCCGAATAGGGACTTCGATGGAATTTGGTGAGTATGTTAGGTCTAATGTCCCCCCCTCGAGAATGTAAAGTCTCTCCTTTGACCATAACAATCCCGATTCATCTATCTTGTATTATTTCTGTTGTTGAAAAAGCCTATCTTCATGGATCATTTTAAGGATCTTGACATAGAACCTATCATTTTGGCATGCCATTCTAATTCTTTCGTGTAAGTCGGAGTCCATCCGACTTTCCGTTACATCATATAACATATGAGCTCGTCGACTTAAGGCATTGGTGATCTTGTTTTCTCTCCCCTTGATGTGTTTTAGTTCAAAGTGATAGTCACTAAGAAAGGCTAACCACCTAGCCTGTCTAGTGTTCAGGTCTGGTTGGTCGAATAGATACTTTAGACTCATGTTGTCCGTCTTTAGTAGGAAATTCTTACCCATGAGGTAATGTCTCCACATCTTTAGAGCGTGGATAATGACGGCCAATTCGAGGTCATGAGTAGGATAGTTTTTCTCATGTTCCTTTAGCTTTCTTGACTTGCAGTAGATGGCAAAGTCATCTTGCATAAGGACTCCATCGAGTCCTTCCTTTCCTGCATCGGTGCAAAGTACGAAGTCCCCATTGGGTTCTGCAATTCATAAAATTGGTGCACTAATCAGAAGTTGTTTTAACTTCTGAAAACTTTCCTCGCACTTGTCGATCCAGATACACTTATTGGTTTTCTTCTGTAAGGCGGTCATGGGGAAAGTGATCTGAGAGAATTTTTCAATGAACTTTCAATAATAACTGGCTAAACCTAGGTGTGGGCCATTCTTCGATATCCTTGATCTTTTTGGGGTCAACCGCTATTCCCTTCTCGGAAATGATATGCCCTAAGTATTGTATCTGAGGTCTATATAAATCACACTTGCTAAATTTTGCATATAGTTGATGTTCTCGCAATATCCATAGGACTATTCGGAGGTGTTCCTCATGTTCTTCTTCATTTTGGAATAGATCAGGATATCGTCTATGAAGAATAGAACAAACTTGTCGAGATACTTACTGAAAACGTTGTTCATCATGCACATGAAGTTGGTGGGTGCATTCGTCAGACCGAAAGGTGTTACTACAAACTCCTAGTGGCCATATCGAGTTTGAAACATGGTCTTACTGATGTCCTCATCATGGATTCTCACCTGGTGATATCCGGATCGTAGGTCAATCTTTGAGAAGATCTTTGCTCCTCCGACTTGGTCAAACAAGTCATCAATCCTAGGGAGTGGATAACGGTTCTTGTTAGAACATTTTTCCACCTATGTACATTAATCATTTATTAATGATGATTAATTAGCCCAAGTGATTAATGATTACATCCCTAAGTTGATTAGTTGGTAAATGGTCAAATTATGATGAACTGGTTAGCAATGTGAACAAGTGCTGAGTCAAACCAGCTTTGTGGAGCGCTCCCCAGGACAATTAATGCACTCAGCATGCCTAGAGCGCCCTCCTCAGGTCATTTAATGCACTCAGCATGCTTCTCTTCTACCTAGGGCGCATTTGCTCACTTTGTGGACAATCTTGCCTTGTTTTGTCATATTTTTGACCATTTTTAGACTCCAAACCTCTAACCAACCAGTTTCTTCACATGTGTGAGGTCACATGGGCCTGTCCAGTCATTCCCAGCATTCACACTGCAGATTCGAACCAGTTTGGGATGGTTTGGGATATTTTGGTCAACCTAGGGGGGTTTGAGCTTTTTCTAAGCTAGATCAGTGTGAACACTCCAGATGGATTCGAATTCTTCCAGATTTGTATATATGGGTGTTCTTAACCTTTGTTAAGGTTGGGCAGTTAATAATATTGACTTTATTCACCATTTCATGTGTAATTGTTCTTCATTCATTTAAATTTTTTTTTTATGCCATTCTTGCAAATGTTGTGCAATCTTTCACCAGTGAGGAATCCACAGTAGCTAGATTCAGCTGTGCTTGAGATTTTACATGGTATCAGAGCTCTTGGAGCTAGAATTCGAACCAGCAGACTGTTGTAGTGGATTGCCAGAAACAGTGGAGAAACCACATAATTCCTGAGGCCATTGCCTTGAGCTTACTGGAGAAATCTAGTGGCTCCTCTCAGGTGTGATGCTCTCCCGAATGCACCCACTATCCATACAGGGTTCGAATCTGTGAGTGTAGATCCCTCCAGAGTGATTTGAGAGTTGTTTGCAGGTATTGGAGTTCAGCATTGTCAGCAAGTGCGAATTGCAGCAGAGGAGAATGGAGCCATCTCACCCAAACGTGCTCACACCCTTCAACTATTTCGATTGGAAGGTAGAAATGGTGATTTTGCTGAGATCTAAGGGTCTCTACAGAATCACGATGGGCACTGAGGTTGAGCCAAACTCAGCTGTGGAGAAATCCAAGTTTTTTAACAGAATGGATGAGGCATTTGGCCTCCTTTGTCTCATCATTTCGAGAGACCTCCTGTTTCATGTAGAAAGTCTAGCAACTCCAAATGAAGTGTGGCTCAAGCTTGAGACACTGTTTGGAAAGACTGATGAGATGAGAGGCCACCAGCTCGAAAATGAGCTTGTCTCACTGAGCCCAGGGAATTTCGATTCCATCCAGGACTTCTTCACCAAGTTCAAGAACTTGGTCTTGCAGATCAGACAATGTGGCATAGAAAAGAAAGAAGAACAGTTGGTGTTGTCCATTCTCTCCAAATTGGGTTCTGAATACTCAGTTTTTGTGTCTTCCTTCAACTCCACAAGGCTCACAGTTAGAGGTTGGAAGATGCCATCTTTGGCTGACTTCATGGAGATGCTAACTCAAGAGCAAGACAAGTTGGTCTTGATGGGATCCATCAAGCAAAAAGACCAAGTTCTTGCAGCTAGAGATTCGAAATATGGAAGAGGCAAGCAAAAACCAAAGGGGCCGAAACCTCAAGAGAAGAAGATGAAGGAGAAGAAGCATTCAAGTGATGAAAGCTCAAGTTCAAGTGATGAAGATTCAAAAGTCAAGAAGATGAAGAGCAAGAAAGAGAAGCCCAAATGTGGTTATTGCAGAGGTTCTCACAATGAAAAATCATGTTTCAGAAAGAAGATAGACATTCTAACCAAGCTACTTGAAGAACATAACATTGATGTTCCAGATTTTGCAAGAAGATAAGAAGCCAAGCTCTCTTTGGAACAAGATCATTGCCTCTATGCCACATGCAAAGGTAAAAAGCTCTATGATTTGGGTGAAAGAGCCAAATATTTTTCTGATATCTCTGTTTCTGATTTACATTCTGATATATCAGATTCAGAAAAATCAGTCTCTTCCCTGAAAGAATCTCCATCCAGTTCACCGAAGCTTTCTCCCAATACTAGTAATTTTTCACTAGTTTTTGACATGCCTTCTGAAAGCTCTTTCCCACTTCAATCAGATATTTCATATTCTGATATGGAAGATAATATGCAGGCTGATATACAGGTTATGACAGCCATCAAACCATTTCCCCAACCATCGGATTCCCAAAAGACCACACAAACCCCAAGTTCTATAGTTGGAAAATCTCACAATTTTATTGTTTCCAAAACTGTGTCACTGATCTATCTTGGTTTTATGTCTTGCATATCATTCCTTGGTTGGACAGCCATGTCATTGGCTATCATGGGACTGCTGTTCCACATGTCTGGACCTGATCTTACCACCTATGGTTCAAAACTCAAGTCTCCAGACCCTTCAAGTTTTCTCAACTGTCAGTGTGATCCAGTTACACACACTTCTCTTACTGTAAAACCATTCGATCATGGAGACATTATACCTCTAGTTTTTGCTGCTCCATATGGCTCCTATTCTGATATATCAGAGCCACATGATCTCTATTACAGATTTGGGAAGGTGCTACATCAGTTCGGAAGGAAGATTCATGGTTTGATTTTCCATGTGGAAGCTCCTCAAAATGCAGATTTTGTTGAGATTTTTGATGTTCTTTGGGAAGGATTTTGCAGAGATATCTTTTCCATTATTGATCATGTATTCATATCAGAGTATGTATGCAGCAAGAAGCATTCTTATAATGCTCCCCCATCATCAAATGATGAGATTCAAGGAGCCTTCCAACATGTTTTTTTCCTACAAAACATTGAAGAATTGGTGCATGATCATGACATCCATAACATCTTCACCAAGTATTTCAGCAAGAAGTTGTTCATTCAACTCATTCAAGTGAAGAACAAGACCTCTTGAAGACCTTTTGATCATCTCTGTATCATGTCCATTCTTGAGGGAGGATTTTTCCCATGTGGTTTTGCCTCTTTCCTCATTTTACATGGACAAATAAATTTTATGATGTAAAAGGTGACTTGAGCCTAGTTGCCAAGGCCTTAATTTTTGATATTTCACTAAGTCTAGCTTAAGGGGGGGTGTTAGAACATTTTTCCACCTATGTACATTAATCATTTATTAATGATGATTAATTAGCCCAAGTGATTAATGATTACATCCCTAAGTTGATTAGTTGGTAAATGGTCAAATTATCATGAACTGGTTAGCAATGTGAACAAGTGCTGAGTCAAACCAGCTTTGTGGAGCGCTCCCCAGGACAATTAATGCACTCAGCATGCCTAGAGCGCCCTCCTCAGGTCATTTAATGCACTCAGCATGCTTCTCTTCTACCTAGGGCGCATTTGCTCACTTTGTGGACAATCTTGCCTTGTTTTGTCATATTTTTGACCATTTTTAGACTCCAAACCTCTAACCAACCAGTTTCTTCACATGTGTGAGGTCACATGGGCCTGTCCAGTCATTCCCAGCATTCACACTGCAGATTCGAACCAGTTTGGGATGGTTTGGGATATTTTGGTCAACCTAGGGGGGTTTGAGCTTTTTCTAAGCTAGATCAGTGTGAACACTCCAGATGGATTCGAATTCTTCCAGATTTGTATATATGGGTGTTCTTAACCTTTGTTAAGGTTGGGCAGTTAATAATATTGACTTTATTCACCATTTCATGTGTAATTGTTCTTCATTCATTAAAATTTTTTTTTTATGCCATTCTTGCAAATGTTGTGCAATCTTTCACCAGTGAGGAATCCACAGTAGCTAGATTCAGCTGTGCTTGAGATTTTACAGTTCTTGATGGTTAACTTGTTGAGTTGGTGGTAATCGATGCACATACGCATCATGCCGTCCTTCTTTTTAACAAAGAGGATTGGTGCTCCCCAAGGAGACAGACTCGGTCAAATGTAACCCTTGTCTATTAGTTCTTGTAACTGTATCTTGGGTTCTACCAGTTCAGGTGTACTCATACGGTACGGAGTCCTAGAGAAAGGTATGGATATGGGGGTTAGTTGTATGGAAAAGTCTAAGTCCTGCTTGGGTGGTAACCCAGGTATCTCCTCGGGAAACACGTCTCTGATTTCTACTAGTATCAGGAAATCCTCGATCTTTTGTTCCCTATCAGCTTCTACTGATTGAAGGTGGATTGCAAATAGTTTACACCCCTTTCTTAGGAATTTATTTGCTTGTGATGCCGATATCTGTAGTACTAATACTTCCTTAGGTATACCCTGGATGGTTCTTTGGTTTCGTTGGCTATCTGTGCATAGGATCGACTTATTTAAGAAATCCAATACGGCATGATGTCCTTCAAATCAATCCATGCCTACTATTATGTCATAAGATCCTAGCAGTAAGATGTTCAAATCTATCTTAGTTAAAAAGCCGTTCAAATCTATCTCACAACTCTTAACTAGTTCGGAGACCTTCCGTTTGGTACCAGTGGCTAATTGTACCAGCCATGGTGCTTTGTGACTCTCTCAGTTTAATTTGCAAGACTCTACTATTTTAGGGGAGATGTAGCTCTGGCAATCACTGGGGTCTATTAAAACTGAAATGATATTGTTAGATATCTTACCCTCAATTTCTACCATGGTGGCTTGATGATCTGCCTGCGGCCATCAAGGGCGGCATAAATCCTAGGTGTCTTTGCCATGTCTCCCACTGTAGGCCCTGCTTGGATGTTGTGTAAAGTCCCTTCTATTTTTTTGGGGCAATCTCTGTAGTAATGTGGTCCCTGGAACTTCCAACAAGAAACAGTTGGTGGGACTGTCTTTGCACCTTTGTTGAAGGCTGGCCTGTTGATTGGTGGTGGGGGTGCATTAGGTCGAGTTTGGGGTCGGTTGAAACCTCTGTTGGGTGGGAAACTATTGTTATGTTTCCGAAAGGGTCAGGGTTTAAAACCTGTTCTATGGTTGTCTAAGAAAGTCCTAAATCTGTCTCTACTTCTGTTGATATTGTCGTTACTTGGTTGCCCGTTCTCATTCCACAATCTAGCTTTATGTAGGGTGATGTCAAGGGTTTTGGGGATGTCAAATTCTATCTTCTCTCTAAAGTTTGGTGGCATCCCACCCAAGAACTACTAGATTTTCACCTTCTCGTCTTTTATATAAGGCACATAGTGCAGCAAGTCCAAGAACCGATCTATGAAAGCTTCCATAGTCAGGGAACCCATTTTCAGCTCATGAAATTCTTTTATCTTCTTATCGAAAAATCCTTCAGACATATATTTGTCCTGAAATATTCTTCTGAAAGTGTCCCAGCTTATGTCTTGTAGCTCTTGTCCCTTAGTGTGTTTTAAGTCCTGCCACCATCTCGTAGCTTTTCCATTTAAGTTGTATATGGCTAGTCGGGCCTGCATCTCATTGGAGTAATTATGAACCTTAATGTATTTGTTCATGCCTAACAACCATTCTGCTATAAAATTAGTCACAGTAGATCTAATGAACAAGTAAATCAATCACAACAGATGAATATAGAAAATATGGTGTAAAACTGTGCAAAACATGCAACAGTGCTCAATATCCCAGTAAGGGTGAATGATTACAATAGAATACAGTAACCTAACTGAGAAATTTGAATTTCCTAACGAGGTCATTCGAATCACTGAATGGAGTAGCTTAACTCGAACTAGCAGTCCTCATCATCAATCGGTGGTGGTCATCAATGCATAAGAACCAGTCATCCAGGTGTCAATCTGAGTCTAACTGAGTGTAACATGTGTAACTGAAGTGTGTAGCAGTGATATAGGGAAGTGGGCTTAGTGGAGGGCACATGGGAGGCTAACTGAAGTCAGAACAAGTCATCTAGTCAATATGGAGGTCCAACGGAAGTCAAACAGTCAGTCAGGAGTGAAACTAGCCTCAAATTAGGGAGAATCGGAGCTAACTAAGTGTAACTGAAGTGGAACTATAGTGGCAGGTGAAGAAGTGCGCCCTTCTCTAGAAGTAGGTGAGAAGTGGGCACCTTCCTGACCAGGAGGGCTAAAACTCTTAAGTAAGTGGCTACTGGGTGCTAGAATAAGGTGGCTAAGGTGCTGGAGGCATCAACCTGGTGACTGGGATGCATGCAAAGTGCATGCAAACCCTAGAATTTGCATGCAAACCCTAATTGCATGCAAGATCCTGAAAAAGATGATGTGGATATCCGAACACCCCCCCTCAAGCTAGAATATGATGTGCAAAAAAAATAATGTGGGGCCCTGGTAACTAAGACCAAAGGTCACCCCAATACAATAATCCAAAAAATGCTAAAAATAAACTATGTGAGGAAAGAGGGAAAACCCAGTGGGAAGAAAGCCCTCCCTCAAGCTAAAGCATAATAATTGATCAATCTGTCTCCACCATGATGGAACTCACCCCCAACAGTGAACGGAGGTAAGAGAACTTCTTCTTCATGAAGCTCTTGGTGAAGATGTCTGTAATTTGCTCATCAGTAGGGCAATATTGCAGAATGATGGTGTGATCATGCACCAACTGTCGAATGTAATGCATATGAATCTCAATGTGTTTGGTCCTCTGCTGCTGAACTGGATCTGTGGAGATCTTGGTAGCACTTTGATTGTCACAAAATAGGACGGTCAAAGTAGTGCCACAAAAACCAAACTCGAAAAGAATACCCTGCAACCAAACTGCCTGAATGCAGGCATTGACTGCCCCTCGATACTCTGTCTCTGCTGAAGAAAGTGTAATGGCTGCTTGCTTTTTGTTGGACCAACAAATAGAACCATGACCAATCATGAAAACATAACCAGAAGTGGACTTTCGATCAATTCTATCACCTTCCCAATCTGAATCAGTAAAACCAATGAAATCAAGCTTAGAATATGTAGCATAATGTATGCCAAACTGTCTCGTACCTTGCACATACTGCAAGATCCACTTGGCTGCTCGCCAATGAAGCTCATGTCGCTTTTGCATATACCCTTACACGGCCCTCATGGCATATGAAATATCAGGCCTTGAGTAAGTCAAATAAAGTATTGAACCAATCAACTGTTGATACATACTGCAATCTGCAAGCGGTGTAGAATCTCCCTCCTCAAGACTGATTCCTGAGAGGAATGGGAATGGGGATTCCTTACATTCAGCCATACTAAACTTCAATAATAGGTCGGAAGCATATTTTTTCTGATATATAGTGATCCCATCAAAATTTTGAGCTATCTCCAAGCCCAAAAAGTGACTTAGCAAGCCCAAATTGCTCATGTCAAAAGCTAGATTTAAGGCAGTTTTTAGCTTGTTTATTGAAGTAAGAGTGCTACCAGTAATGAGAAGATCATCAACATAAAGTACAATAACCAACAAATTACCTTTAACTCACTGAAGATACACATTCGGATCAGATTTGCATCTTTGGAAATTCTGAGAAAGAAGGAAGGAGTCCATCTTTGCATACCAAGCTCTTGGGGCCTGTTTTAACCCATACAAAGATTTCTTCAATCTGCAAACTAATGATGGATCTGATGTGTATCCCTCTGGCTGCTGCATATATATCTCTTCAGCAATATCTCCATGTAGAAATGCACTCTTCACATCCATGTGGTGCACTTCCCAGTGCTTGGATACGGAAATAGCCAAAACAAGGCGGATGGAATCCATCTTTGCAACCGGTGCAAAGGTCTCAGTGTAGTCCACTCCTTGGACTTGGGAGAACCCTTTTGCCACCAACCTTGCTTTGCATTTGCTGATAGAGCCCTCAACAGAAACTTTCATGTGGTAGACCCATTTACAATTTACTAATTTTCTTCCAGGTGGAAGAGAAACTAGCTCCCATGTGTTGTTCTTTTGAAGAGAACTGTACTCTTAATCCATGGCATTTTGCCATCTCGTATCTCGGTGGGAAGAATAGTATGATGTGGGATTTGAACCAGCCATAAAATAACAAATCTCAGAAAGTAACGGATCAATAAAAGAAAGAGCCATACCTTCTCTTTGAAAGTCTGCTCTTGTTCGTCTCGGATCAGCAGGATTTCCAAGGTTCGAACAAGTAGATTGAAGAGTGTTTTGGGCCCATTTTGGTAACTGAGGAGGATCATAGTGGTCGGATTCCGAACCTGATATGTCATGATCATCATGTTCTGCTAAAATATCAGAATAATCAGAACTCATACCTTCATTATCGTTGCACGGATCTTCTTCTGGTGAAGGCGGTGAATCGGTAGTCTATTCCTCGACTAGTTGCAATTCTTGAAGCGGTTCTTCAAATTGCACACTGAACTCTATGAATATATTTTTAGATATTGTATCCATGAGTTTGTATGCTTTTGATTCTTCTCCATATCCTATCAGTATGCACTCAATACTTTGTGGATCCAAAGCTCGTCTCTTCTTGGAAGGAATTCTAGCCCATGTAGTAGAGCCAAAAACTCTCAAATTTGACACATCCGGTTTGTGACCAAAGAATGCTTCAAAAGGAGTCATACCTTTCATGGATGAATGTGGATTAGGGTTCTGTATGTATGCAGAAATATTGATTGATTCAGCCCAAAGATTTGCAGCCAAACCTTTTGATTCAATCATGCATGTAGCCATCTCTTTCAGTGACCGATTTTTCCTTTCCGCTACACCGTTCTGCTAGGGTGTGTCGGGAACTGTATGTTGGATTTGAATTTTGCTTTGGGCACAAAGTTGTAGAAACTTGGCCTTGATATATTCTCCACCATTATCAGATCTAAGAGCTTTGATCTTGCTCTCAGTGGCGGTCTCAACAGAAGTCTTAAAATCCTTGAATTTTCCAAGCACTTCTGACTTGTTTTTGAGAAAGAATACCCATGTAAAGTGGGAAAAATCATCAATAAATATCCGAACATACCTTGAACCATTTAATGATGTATGGGGCAGTGGACCACTAATATCAGAATGTATCAACCCAAAAACTGTAGAAGCTCTGCTAGCTTTGCCGTAGTCGAATCTGTGCTCGGGGTGCTTCCCAATAATGCAACCAGTGCATATTCCCTTCGAGGAACGAAGTTGTGGAAGACCATCTACCATGGATTTGTTTGATAGAAGCAGCAAATACTTATAATTAAGATGTCCAAATATTTCATGCCATAGCCTACTAACCTCATTACCATGTGTGCGAAGAGTAGTGGGCTTTGGAAACGGAATAAAGTGTGAAAACTCATAGCATTTTGCAGTGTGGTTTGCCTTTTCGACTACAACAAGTCTTCCACTTTTGATATCAGAAATTTCAACTATATTAGGGCTGAATGTAACTTGATTCGGTTCACCAGTGTGTTTCATTTGATACACAGAAAGAAGATTTGAATCCAAGGAAGGCACATAGAGAACATTCTGAAAGCTTCCATGATCTACATGAATCGTACCTTTGCCCTTTGAAGAAATTTTTGATTCATCTCCCAAATGGATGGGGATGGAGCTGTTTGGATCGAATGAAGAAAAAGAATCAATATTTGCAGCCATATGATTCAATGCACCCAAATCTATGAAGAGAGTAATGGGCTTCGAAACAGTTGCCATCGGTGCTTGTCCTCTTTCATGGTCATCATTCCTATCCTTCTTCCTTGCACCATCAGGAAGAGTTATGTTGTTCTTTTCCAAAAGGAGGGTCATTCGATCTATTGTATTCTTCATACATGAACTTTCGGGATGAAAGCCACGGTTGCAATAAGTACATTTATATTTTTGGTTACCTTCTTTGCCCTTTTGCTTGAACTTTGAACTAGATGGTGCATCCATCTGCTTGCCTTTCTCTCTTTGCTTGTGAGGCTCGAATTTGGGCTTCTCCTTCTTTTGCTTTCCTTTACCATTCGAGATCTTGGATCCTTGAACATATAGGGCTGAATATTTGGAGCTTATGGACCCCATTTGAATCAAATTGTCATGCTCTTTTGTGACGGACTCAATGAAGGCATTCAAGGTAGGCATCTTCCAATTCGGGGTAGTTAGCTGACCGGAATTGAAAGTAGAGACAAATACCGAATAATCTTTACCAAGCTTGCTGAGAATGGAGAGGATCAATTGTTTATCCTCTTTGATAACTCCATTGTTCTTCAACTGCAAGTTCAAGTTCTTGAATTTTGTGAAGAATTCATTAATGGTCTCGAAATTCTCAGGACTAAGGGCATTCAATTCATTCTCTAATTGAAAAGCCCTAAGCTCATCTTGCTTGCCAAATAGTGTTTCAAGTTGCTCCCATATAGCTTTTGGAGTCTTCAATCTTCTGAGATGGAAGTGAAGATCTTTGGATATGGAGAGACAAAGAAGACCATAAGCTTCATCAAGCTTGTTGTAGTGTTTGGTTCTATCTGACAAGTTGTTTGGCTCCAATTCAAGACTAAAAGTGACTCGGTAGTAACCTTTTGAATGTAATATGATCTCCATATCATCTTTCCAATCAAAATAATAGAATGGGGTGAGGATAGGCTTTGGAGAAGAGTATTCCATTGCTAGGAGCGAGTGCACACTGATGTAGAGAAGCTTGCAAGGGTAGAGTAGCGAATGCAAATGATGGAGACAATAACCTGCAAATCACAATAAACCAAGAACAATGAGGTCGAACAATCCACCCTTTTAGAGTTGCATCACACTTGGGATTGGAGATCAAACAATGTTGAATGGTTCCAATGTATCAGATCTAGGAATTATGTGGAAACTCAGGCTTCTGGAGTGGTATTGGATGTATTTTCAAGCTTTGCATGCACAGGAGAAAATGCCCTTGAGGTCTTTCATGCCAAAACTTTTTGCAATTTTTGAGCAATTCACTCAACTCTTCTTGTAGAAACACCTGTAGAAAAGAGATCTTGTCTCTACAATGGCTCTAATACCATGTAAAATTAGTCACAGTAGATCTAATGAACAAGTAAATCCATCACAATAGATGAACATAGAAAATATGGTGTAAAACTATCCAAAACATGCAGCAGTGCTCAATATCCCAGTAAGGGTGAATGATTACAATATAATACAGTAACCTGACTGAGCAATTCGAATTGCCTAAGGAGGTCATTTGAATCACTAAATGGAGTAGCTTGACTCGAACTAGGAGTCCTCATCATTAATTGGTGGTGGTCATCAATGCACAAGAACCAGTCATCCAGGTGTCAATCTGAGTCTAACTGAGTGTAACATGTGTAACTGAAGTGTGTAGCAGTGATATAGTGAAGTGGGCTTAGTGGAGGGTACATGGGAGGCTAACTGAAGTCAGAACAAGTCATATATTCAATCTGGAGGTCCAATGGAAGTGAAACAGTCAGTCGGGAGTGAAACAAGCCTCAAATTAGGGAGAATCGGAGCTAACTGAGTGTAACTGAAGTGGAACTGCAGTGGTAGGTGAAGAAGTGTGCCCTTCTCTGGAAGTAGGTGAGAAGTGGGCGCTTTCCTGGCTAGGAGGGCTACAAATCTAAAGTAAGTGGCTCTTGGGTGCTAGAATAAGGTGGCTAAGGTGTTGGAGGCATCAACCTAGTGACTAGGATGCATGCAAAGTGCATGCAAACCCTAGAATCTACATGCAAACCCTAATTGCATGCAAGATCCTGAAAAATATGATGTGGATATCTGAACATCTTCATCCTTTTCTCCTGAGTTAACTTTCCCATCATAACTTGGGGATCTTATCTTTCTGAACTCCCCTTGTAAGTTGTCATAATTCTTCCTCCTTTTCTTGTAAGGAGGTGGAGAACCATTGTCATTGGAAGAGCTCTTACAGTCCTCTTCCAATGGTTCTGATTTATGTTATGCTTGATCTTCTATTTTTTCCTTTGCTACTTTCTTGGTGTTAAGAGAGTTGACAGATAGAGTAGGATGTTGAGGGTGTTTTTCCCCTCTTAGGCTTTGGAGTAAGGCTTCATTTATAGCCCGTTCTTCCCTTCTTTCCTGCGTATTCTCATCCCTAAAACTCTGGAATTCTACCTGTAGTTGCTGTATGGAATTCTCCAAATTTGAGTTCAGCTCCACCAAAATTTCTTGCTTTCATGGTGGGGAATTTAGATTGCCTCGTACACTGCTACCTTGTTCTACATTCATTTTTTTTTTCTTGTTGCTGCCTGTACCTAGAATTTATATAAGTATTTGATGCTGCTGTTGAGGAAACCAAAAACAATTTGTTACTTATATATTTTTTTTGTAAAGAAATACAACATTTTAAACACTTTCCTGTATCTGCAGCTGTGTTAGGTAGTGAGCCCAATAGGTCACTTAGTGTTTGTAGCTTGCTCTGATACCACTTGTAATGTCCCTTAGTGGCAACATTTTTAAAATTTTTCCTGTGTGCAACATTTGCTATTTAAATGAGAAATAATTCATATGTTAACTCAATTCCAATTAAGTGCATCCATATTTGCACAATATAAACTATATAAGTCTAAGATATTTTCAAAACATAGTCTTCTTAAAGTTTGAGTTTCAAATTCTGTGGAAGCAGTGCGATACAATATCATATCTTGTTTTGAAATGCAATTGTAACACTAGTACAAGGTAGAACATATATCTTTATGGATTTATAAGTCATGTGATTAAAGTTGTGAATGTTTAAATGGCACTTCCAGGTGATATGCTCCTTTGTTTCTATTTTTTCTTAAGGTGGGTGCTGTAACAATCTAGATGAGGTGATTACATACCCCGTCAGGGTTGCCGTGGGGTATGGGTATTCTTTGGCAGTTTGTTGAACTTACTTAGCAATTTGCTAATGTCATCCATTGAATTTGTCTTTTTGTAGGTACAAACCCCATAATTATTCTATCCTAAGGGAATGGCCCAGATCTCGATGGAAAGGGTTATGAACTATTCTATGTAATTTTGAATGAAGTGCATCGTGGCTTAAAGGGCCAAGACTAAAATATAGTCCCTTTACAACAAATCCAGCCTCCACTAAAACGTGGTTAGTGGGGAAATAACTGCGCTTTTAATGTATGTTGGAAGACAGCCTATCACCGAGGGTTTGCTATTAGCTGGGGTTTTTGTTGGCTTTAGCCTCTATTTGCGATTTTGTTTTAATTCTCTAGTTTTTCACTTTTCTTGACTATGAGACTATGGGGGTTCTCTGACCCAAGCAATGCCCGTGGTCAGTGCACATGGCGGCTATGGCACTTGTCGGTAGCGTGGGCACCATAATCTTAACTAGCGAGTTACATTCTTTATCTCGTGGTTTTTTACTTATTCATTTCCAATTCATAGAGTTTACTAACTGGTGGCTTTCTGTATGGCGATAGGTGACAAGGAGCTGTGGATGTAGAAATTGCGATGAGTCGAAGCTCTGCCAACATGAATAGGGTAATGGTAAGTTCAACATACCCCCATTATCTTGCCTTTGGTGACTTTGCTGGGGTATGTATGCGTCTTGTCCTGGTTTTGAAGGAAACTCCCGTAAGCATTTGGCTTACCGATCCACTTTGGGAGTATAATGGTTGATTAAGGCTAGACCAGGGGCTTGATATGGTGTCTCAGGATATTTGAATATGGCAGGGAAATTTATAATGTAACTAAATGTATTTTAGGAGTTGGGTCCTTTCCTATTAATCAAGTTCCAATACTGTACAATGCACTTTTCATTTGAAGTGAAAGGTATAAAAGATCCAGGTGAATTGTAACGATACCATGGTTGGATTTATTCGTAATCTATAATTTTTGGCCCAATGTGTGGCATTGGGTTTTTATCCCTTCGTTGTGGCTATCACCATATATGATATTTTTCCCTTTTCTTTGTGATTTACACCCATAATGTGAATTGTATGATTTGCAACGATATCAAATGGTACTGCTATTTTGTATTCCTGTTTGAGTCTAATGTTAAAACTTGAAATGGTCTGATACTAAATGCTATGGGAAAACTCTGTGGGTTTCTATTTTGTAGAACACTGTACAAATGTTCTAAATGGGTACAGGCTTAAATGCTTTTTGTTTGGAAGACGTAGTTGGGTTTATATATTATTTGTTTGATGAAATCTCAAGGTTATACACAGCGTTTTGTTATTTGTAGGCGTGCCCCCCGTAGGGAGCAATCACTGGTTTAAGGTTTGAAGATGCCAGGGGGTTCGACCTTGACCTAAGTCTCAAAAGACGCCTGTGTATAATCCTGCCACATTTGTATTCTTCATTGAAAGTGTTGGATGGTCGTTGGTATAGAATCTTGATTGGATATAATACTAAATCTATGTGTTGGTAATTCTATCCTAGCTAATGATTTGTTTATTTTATTGTAATAGAATATCTATATGTAATAGGGAAACTATTTAGTTCGATGAAGCAGAAACAAAATATCAATCCCATATTTGAGTTTGGGTGTAAACTGTTGACTGTAGTAGACAATGGCTGAATTTGATGTAAAATCGAATAACTGGTTTTGTATTAGTCTAATATATCAATCAACAAATTCTGCTAAAACGATCCGAGTAGTTAAATAACTATGTGGAACTTTAAACAAGAAATCATAGGCAAATAAGAGATACAATAAAGATTTGATTTTGATGTAATAAAAACTACAATATGGTTGGCTAGAAAAGCCTAGCTACTAGACCTATTAGACAAGCCATTAGATCCTGGGTATTTCTCGAATTAAAGTTAGTATAGAGACCCATACTAATTTAGCATTTTATTTATACAAGAAATAATTACATGGGAAAATCTCATAGAAATTGTGTACCTGCTGATTTCTGTAGCTTGCTCCTGCTTATAATTCCCAGTTGATCCCTATAGCCTGCTCCTATCGATAATGACGTGCACACTCAGCCAACTAGTGAATGCAAAACTACTATATTCTTAGATAACCTTTTCACTGATCTTGGATGGATGACTTTGGGACTACGACGTTCCTCCCAACCATGATTCTACAACCGTTCCTGGTTCAGTAAGAATCCCCCCCAGCTGGTTCTGACATGCAATTGAGAAATAGAGGCCCAACATGGTAACTGGTTCAGATCTGGAAAATTATGAGCAAAGTTCACTTATGGAACAGAGAGTTCTTCTCGATACAATAATACTAAAAGAAAAAGAAGAAGATCCCCTAAACTTTGGGGTCTGTCTTCCTTAAGTAGGAAATCTTGAAATTAGGACTGTTGGAATTTACTGGTTTCTTTAAAACAATTAATTTATAAAATAATATTTGTTTACTTTAACTGCTAGTTTATTAGGAACTAGGACTTCTCAATCTGTTTGGTTAAAGTGTTTATTTAATCTTTTAGATATTTTCATAATAATAATAGTATACAATTGATAATACTATCTAAATATTAATAATTAATATTTAGTAAGTGGCATCCCACTTATGCATAACTATATATATCTATAAAGTGTAAACATTTATAAAAGAATGTATATATATAATATTTAACCAATAAATATTTAAAACTCCTAAATAATAATACTATTGGTGGTCTTAAGCATTTGTTTCACAAGATGCTTCTTTTAGTTCTTTTTAAGGAGAGGGTCCACTTCTTTGGACGGTTTCGGCAAGCTGGTAAAGGCACCTCTAGTCTCTCCCTTTGCATGCCAGATTCCCTCGTTTTAACATGGTAGTTCCCACAGTAGATGATGATAATAAGATTTATTTAATCAAGTCGAAATAGTTGTGATAAGACACGCAAGTGCTATTCAGAGTCCTCTTTGACTCAACACATGAGAAGTAGTAACCCCGAGTGCTCTTTAGAGCCTTTCAACTCAACACTCTCAGATGGGCGTTATGCTAGTGCAATTCCAGAGCCTTTGTTGAACACTAGAGCTAGAATGTGGTTGTGAGGCACATCTAGGATAATTAAATGTCCTCTGATCTGGTAATCGTTTCTTTCAGGCTTGGAGTGCTCCAGGGCTTCTGCCCAACACTCAACGTACATCGAGGCTTAGGCCCAGTACGAAAATAGAATTCTCTAAATACATCGGGGTTTAGGCTCAATATATAGGTCTTTTGTGTGTTCCTGAGTCCACGCTCAACACACTAACTAATCAACCGTGTAAATCATCCTCTTCATAGTCTAATGTAACAAAATAGATGATCTCAGTATATCATAATTTCGTAATCACTTCTCAAAATACAACATAGTTTATTCGTTCGGCTTTCCTGCCCCACATATATTTAACAATGAAACAAATTAGGGTCCATGCCCAATACATCTACTCATAAAGGGAATAAATCAAAACATATTAATGCTATGTCAAACATAATGAATCACATATACTGGGGCCGTGACCCGACATGACATCATAACATTGTTAGTCAAAAAGTTGGGATATTACAACAATATATGGTAAGTGCTTTAGAAATAGAATCCAATGGAATAAGCATTGTATTATTTTGACATTTCCAAACCCGCACAATGTCAATACAATAATATAATAATTAATAGTGATACTAAATGAAGAAACAATAATTCACAAATGCATAGTGAATAGACATAGGTTGCTTATGATTCTACTTGACATTAGGTCAACAATTATATAGAAAGAGGTCTCAATACACAGGTTAAAGACCATTACAATGCCCATAAGAAATGTTTTGATCTTTCCTGAAAGTCTTAAATAGTATACCAATGGATCAATCTAGATTTACATAATTTCACCATTTCACATTAGAAATATCATTCAATAATAGATGCGTCATGTCGAAATAGTTTTACTATAATATTGGTACTTGAAATGTAAAAACTCACCTAACCGTTGCAGGTAACAGAATAAAAAGTAACCTATGTTCCTTTGACGCAAAACAAAATATGTGTGGAAACGTCCATATATCAGAATAGGTAGTGATAACAGTGACTTCTGCAATTGTTATAAACACTTAATATAACATTTGTAAGCTGAAAGAACAAACTGAAGGTCCATACCTTTAACATCTTTCTTGTAGAGAAAATACTTTCTCTATCCTATTGCAAGGACGGCTAACAGAAACAAATATTAAATTACTTGAAGATTTTGAATTGACGTAATACCTTACGTGTGAAATCTTTGAAGAAACAGGTACAATGCTTTAGCTATCAAGCTAAGTAAACGTCAGGGCACCCCGTAGGAACTCGTTCATCAAAATTCAAACATAGCTGTCACTATTTATCATAAGAACTGTATCGCATAGGAAATTAAATACTGTTTATAGAATTACATTTTTATTTCAGGAGAACTGCTGACTTATTGTGTTTAAGAATTACAATTTGTAAATTGTGATAAACTGCTTTTAGTTAAGTAGTTAACAAACATTTATTTCTGCAATTAGCATTCTTAGTAATTAATGCTACTTCAATTTTTTTAAATTTTAGTGAAATTTTGGGGATGTAACAACAAGATAGACAAAAAAGTTATGTAGATCTGAAACACACTAAAAGAGAATTTCAGGTTGGAGATCATGTCTTTGTAAAGGTAAAACCCAAGAAAAGTTCTTTTAAGCTTGGGAGTTGTGCTAAAATAGCACCAAGGTACTGTGGACCATTTGAAGTCCTATCAACGATTGGACTTGTTGCATATCAGTTGTCTTTGCCATCTAATTTAAAAATCCATAATGTTTTTCAGAGTTTTGTTTTAAAGAAGTATGTGCATGATGCCACTCATGTATTGAATTGGAATGACATACAGGTGGAACCCGAAGGATATTTTCAGGTGGAACCAGACTGTATTCTCGATAGGAAGGAAATTATAATCTGAAATTGTACCATAGTGCAGGTAAAGGTGAAATGGAAGCACCTTAGCCCTGATGAAGCTACCTGAGAACTGAAAAGTAACATGCGAGCAACATATCTAGTTCTATTCCAGGGAGGCTCTAACGAAGAATAAGCAACATCGAGGACGATGTTGAGCTTAAGTGGGGGTGTTTGTAACATACCCCTTTTTTGAAAACATTTTATGTTTGAAGAAGACATTATCTTAACTTTTATTGTAAATTATTATATTTGGACAAGTGTCCAAGGATGACTGTATTTGCACAATATTATTATTTAAATAAATAAAATAGGAGACACTCACCCAAGGAGAAGTGTTGAAAGAGTGTTGACTGACCCACTAGGTGGAATGGAATCTATGGTAGAAGGTAATGGACAAGTGGTAGCATCATGAGGGAAGTAATTGGCTATTGGTATGGGACAACTCTCTTGAATTGTGGTCATAGTGCCCTGAAAGATGGGACTGGAGCTTGAGGCTCATTTATTGAAAACTGACCACCAAAAAGACCTAGGCATCTTTTTAAGAGCCATTGAATTTGGACTGAGGTTCAACACTTTTCTTGACGAGGAAACTTACCTTATGGTTCTACTATATGCACACAAGATATTCGATGCCGGGAAAAACTATATTTTTTATCATGGTGTAAGTCTGCCTTGTTTACTGCTGAGTGTAGAGATTTAAGAGTATCGCAAGTCCATATTGATTGTTGGTTATACAACCTGAGTGCCTTGCTTCTACATAGAGTCTTCTACCTAGTGGTTCATTAAACAGGCTCAGGTGTCCAAAGGAGGCAAGTAGTCTGGCTGCTTCTTCTGGAGAAGGTTGGGAGGAACAAGCCTCCTTCAGTGTTTGTCCACCCTATCTGCAGTTACAGGTTCTACTTGCGATTTCATTTCTGAAAACTATTATAATTTATTTCTGTAGATGTTGAATTAACATTCATTAGTTAAAGGTTGACGCTATAGAAGTAAAAGTTTTTTTTTTATTTTGTTATGAATCTGTAGACTGCAAAATGAGAATGTGAAATGATTGAATAAATGCCTTCCTTGTATTTTTCCACGTACTATTTTTTGTACCGTACTATAGTACAAGGAAGGAAAATTAAAATAGATAAATGATATGAAGTGATTGAGTAGAATAATACTGTTATATCTTCTATAAATTTCGCTTATCTTATATGTTCTACAAATTTAAATTATCTTATGTTTATACTTAGAAAACTTAATAGCTTTCATATTATTCAAAAAATTTCATTATCTTTACTTTTGCAGCAACAAAATAAATTTAACACGTAACTGTTCCAGGTTTCTAAAACTTTGTAAAAGACAGATAATCTTTATAGTCATTTACTATTCTTATATACTTTCAAAACTCCTAAACAATATTTTTATTCATTCTGTAATATGTCTATTTATTTTCCATACTCTTATAATTTCTTTTCAATCCTATTATTACTTTCTGGTAACCAAACTGCACTATAATCTTTTTTTAATATTTATGAAATTTAAATAGTTGTAACATAAAAACATATAACAAATATTACAGAGCGGTGAAACACTATTTCCATCACCGACATAACAGAACCACTGTACATTACTATCGGCATCTCAATCTTTTCATTTATTTATTTAGACTACGAAAATTATATTTCTTTTATCTTTGTACAAAATCTATTCTCGGACCATTGTCCGAAAGCTACAAAACAACATGCGTTCTAGGTTAAACATAGGTTAAACATTGCACAAACTTTAGACTTCACATTCGAGAACTTGGTCCTTTCATACATGTATCCTTTTTGCCTCAAAACCTAGTTCCAAACATCCAAACTTTAAAAATAAACTTAACATTTTATACATGACTGAACTCCACGAAACTGAAACTATTCCATACAGTTGTATCTTTCAGAAAATCATACCATTCATTGACATTAGGGTCTTAAAAATCGAGATGGCCAATTTGACAAATCAGTATAGCAAAACATTTACAAGAATTTATGAATTCTAAAACAACTTTTGTTCTGTCTTTTGCTCAAAATATAGAAAAAAAACATTAATAACAACACCATTTGATAGGGTTCGAACCCAAATCTTTAAGCAAAACACAGGTTTCTTAAATAGTTAACATTGTTTATTTTTTATCGGAAATGTTGGGAGATTAAACCCTGCAGACAAAACAGTAAAGTATCACATTTACAAGTATGGTGCAGCTAGAGAAAACACACACCAAGAACCACCATTCTCCTTACATGCCATATTGGCTACCAAACCCTGCAACGACAACTCAAACAACCTTCCAACACCCTCAATGGAAGTATCAGTTAAGTCAGACAAAGAACCAACTGAGTCATCCACAGGAAAACCTCTAAGGCTTATCAATTTCTGAGTGTTTGTCCCACTGCTGATACAAACAAAGAAAGCCAAAGACATTGTTCACCTGGCACATAAAAACACAATCTTGTTAACAAACTAAAAATATAAGGTTCAAAGCAAATGCACACAAATTACAAACATTACGTGACCTTGTGGATTCTGAGGATGAAGTGATAACTTACCCTTTAAACGTAGGCGTGGAACCAAAACCAAAACCTTCTCACGACCAACAAGAACTAGGAGCAAAGACTATACCAACAAAAAAAAATAGACTAGTTCGGCTCCAAGAGCCACGATAGAGATTTGAAGCAATAGGTTACGACTTCAAATCTTGGATAAGAGTCTCCATCCCTGTAACTAACCCTATTATCTCGCAGGTTGGTCGGCCTCTCCAATAAGCCACCAGTAAAACAAAATGAATGCCAAAGAAACCACCTCGTTGAGACATAGTGGAAGACTAGGGTTTAGTCCAAAACCCAAGAGCATCACGAGATCAACGATGGAGATCTTGCCAAGTAGCACAATGTTTTTCGAGCCACAACCATATTTAAAATCGCATTAATTAACCCTTCCACTACGGATTCTAGCTCAGTAGACTTCCAAACTAAAACACGGTACAACTCGACAACATTGGTATGATCCTTACAATTACCTTCATGTGTCATTCACCACGTTAGCAGCCACCAGGATTTCCACCAAGGTAGTAGATAGGAGAATTTAATGCTAAGACTGAGTACGTATGACTGCCATCGTATAACCACTAAGGACTTCTATACCTTGTTCTCATCGGAATTTGGCATGAAGGTGATGGTTGCAACATAGTATAGCATATAATACCATAAGTCCATAGCTATAACCTTTTGTATTATATCAGCAAGTCATCGAACCTAGGTTTAAAGTTATCAGACAAAGTTCATAGTGCATATAGCCTATTATCTTATCATTGCATATAGTTTACACACAATAGGAAATTCATAGTATTTGCATATATTTTACATACTATAGGAATAGTATGGTATTTGCATATAGTTTACATACCATCGAAATTCATGGTATTTAGCATATAGTTTATGTTTCACAAATGTACCCTTTTTACAATGTATGTATTGTCACAAATTCTTTTGTAAAGGCTAAAGGCTATTTTAGTACTAATGCATAACGAGTATTTCAATACTCTAAACATTATAAATCTATCACATAAGTAAGTGCATGAAGTTGATATAATTCACGACCTTAGACTTAGTCAAGTTATTATTTTCATACTAGACTTTAGATTATGCATATAATGTATAGGAACATAAGAAATTCATAGGATTACAATAATAGCATTAGAGTTTAGAATAGGATCTATTTTTCCATAACTCCTTCTTTACATGTTGATATTGCTAAGGTAGGACAGTAACCTCCTAATATCGAATTTAACAATTCAATACTCTGAATATTATATAAATACTCCACTTTACAAATAGCATAAAGTATGAATGAAGATCAAACTGAAAGATCTCATATGGAAAATACTCCAAGGTTAACTCTAAACACATTGAAGACTAATTGAAGTGAAATAGGAGTTATTCTTTCACACTTTAAAAATATTATTACTCTTACCTGCGATTTGCGAAAAAGAGGTACAATGCTTTAGCAAAATAGCTAAGTAAGCCTCAGGGTACACATAGGACCCCTTCACCATAAAAAAAAAGAACAAACAATTAGCATAGTTAAACAATAGAAAGTAATTACATAAATCATCGATATCAACTCATAAGTAAACTAGGTTGCACAATTGACGTATGAAACATCCAATAGCATCATAATGTAGACGTAATTGTATTCCTTACGCATTGTAAAACAAAAATGCATGCATGATCATGATAACATTTTATTCCAACATGTCTTTAATTGAATAAACTAACATTTTATATATTTTCATACAACTAGTATAATAATAAATGTCACGTAGAAAAAATTTTAAATTTTGTGAATTTTCGGGATGTTACACCAAGCTTCTACAAAGCTTAGTCCCTTTGAAATTTTATATGGAAGAAAATGTAATACTCCTATCTGTTGGAGTAATCCAGTTGATAGGTTAATGCCAGGACTTGATTTGTTAAGAGAAATGGAACTAACTGTGAAACAGGTTCAAGGCCATTTAAAAAATCCACAAGATAGACAGAAAAGTCAGGCATATTTAAAAAGAACTCAGAAAGAGTTTTAGGTGGGTGGACATGTGTTCCTGAAGGTAAAACATAAGAAAAGTTCCCTAAGACTAGGAAGCTTTGCTAAATTAGCACCAAGGTATTGTGGACCTTTTGAAATCTTGTCCAAGGTAGGATCAGTGGCATATTAGTTGGCATTGCCACCAAATCTTAAAGTACATAATGTATTTCATTTCTCTCTTTTGAAAAAGTATGTGCATGATGGTACTCACGTGATTAATTGGAATGATGTACAGGTGGACCCAGAAGGAGATTTTCTGGTGGAACCGGACTGTATCCTCGACAAGAGGAAAATTTTGCTTTGTAATCGTACCATTGGATAGGTTAAGGTGCAGTGGAAGCACCTTGGTTCGGATGAAGCAACTTGGAAATTGGAAAACAATATGCGGGTGGCATATCCAATGTTGTTCCCGGAGGAGCAATAGGATGATGAATAAAGAAAACATCGAGGACGATGTTGAACTTAAGAGGGGGTGTTTGTCACATACCCATGTTCTAGATATTTTATGTTATTGAGAAAACATTATGTTTTATTTTTATTGTAAATTTTTATGACTATTGACCAAGTGGCGTCATGGATGACTGTAATTAATTACTTTGAATATTTTATTATGAATAAATAAAAGTGGATACATACATCCAAAGGAGAGAGTTGAATGAGTGTTCACTGACCCACTAGGGGGAATGGACTGAGGTGGAGAGAAATCTAACACTTGGAAGCATCCGCAACTCACTCTAATTGTTGCAGGGGGCAACATCCCTACTTTTATGGTCATGTTCCCCAAGAAAGTGGAACTGAGGAGGTGGCTCATTTATTGAAATAAACTGACCAAAGCCCTAGGCATGCTACTTATCTATCCATCAAATTCAGCAGGAGGCTGTTCATTATTCCTACCTTGTGATAATTTGTGTACACAAGAGATTTGATGAGAGGAAAGTTAGTAGTGATTGAGTGAATTAAGACTGCATTCTGAACTAGTGCAGCCAAATTGCTGAGTTCAATATTGCTAAAGGCGGGAAGTACTACTATTGGTCCTTCTGGTAAGTTGCAAAGGAATTTATTCCATTACTCCACATAGCATCTTCTACCTGGTGGTTCATTGAATAGGCTCGGGGGTCCTAAGGAAAGTAACTTGGCTGTCTTCAGGAGTTGGTTGGGTGGAACGAGCTCCTTTGGCTGTTTGTTTCTTCTTCTACAGTTCCAGGTTCATATTGTGCTATCTTCTTAACTTCTGTTATGTTAGTAAATTAAATAGGAATGTATTTGTTATTAGTTCTTGTCATTCAATCTCACATATTTCTGCGTCATTTAGTCAATATTTTACTTCTGTAAATTATTACTGTTGGAATAAAATGCAGTATGAATTATGTAGTTAAAATAATAAAATGACTAATTATAAAATTACTTCGTGCATTTTTCCACACACTGTAAATAGTGCCATACTCTAGTATAGGAAAGGATAATTAGAGTAGATCTGAATGATTGTATGCAATGGATAAATTTAAATGATTATTTTAAAAGCAAAGCTATATCATTTCCGGTACTATATTATTATTTTAGTCAATTTAGAATTGTAAACAGAAGATACAAATAATCACAATACTTCATTGTTTATGATTAAATAAATAAACCCTATCTTTTGTTTATAAATAGCAATAGTATTGTAAGTACTTTCTTTTCAAAAATAGATTCTTTCCACTTATCAAACTCCATGTACAATAGTGTCACGCTCCTCATATCATTTTATTTATGATAAAAATATGTCTAAGATGGGTTGAATATCATAACAGTAACCACATCGAATTCTTCAAACAAAACTAATTACTATTATTACAATAGAGAAAAGTATCCATGCTCTCATAAATTTAAGAGCACCTTATCATTTCTTCTCCATGCTCTCATAAATTTAAGAGCACCTTATCATTTCACTAGATTACCATATGATGAATGCAAAACATAAATACAATTACAAGGTTTTGATTTTCTACATAGTTCAAACGCTAAGTCTATGGCCTCCTTATCTTTTCAAAGTTTTATAATCCTTTCGTATATTGAAAATGAATGAATGCATCAAGCCATATATCGAAAACCTTACAAACACACAGTACAGATTATATAGAAGAGTTTTAAGCTAGTTCATACAACGCTGTTGAAAGCGTAAACAAAACCTATTAACTCTTCAACATAAGAGACGGGCCCAGCCCTAAGTCTTCATTATCTATCAGACTTTACAATGCACAACTGTAATGCCAAATTTTTTTTTACGACTGTCTATTATTTATTTCTTTGACAAAATATTTACACCTGAACATTGAATCCCAAACACAACGATTCAAAAACAGTTCCTTTCATTTGAAGCTCAGAAGAACAAAACATCTTACAATAGTATTAAGAATTCGTTGGGAATCCAACGAAGAGCTTTATAAGCTCAGGAGTAAAACTCCCCAAAAGATAAACAATGTCTTTCGGCATAACTCTCAAACATCTTGCCTTATAGCTTAAAGAACATCATTACATTCGAAGGAAAAACCATGTGTGTACACCGTGGGAATATCTACGAGGCTTACCCGAATCTTAAGAAACCCGGCTCTTCTTGGCTACCTCCAACACTTTGCCAAGATAGAACCTGCCATGAAAGCCATTACGAAACCGGTTAAAACATTTGAAAAACAAAATAGAGAATCTAGAAGACATTATCGTAAAACCTACTTTAAAATATATATAAGTGTATATTAAGTATTTTTCACCTCCAAATAATTGAAGCACGATGAAGAACTTTGGTTGCATCAAAGAATATAGACTCTGAAGGAAGTTCCCACAACTTTTCCAAGAAAAATAAAAAAAAAATTGTTAGGTTACAAATATCCAGCCCCACTCGAAAAACTTCAACTCCAACAACCCTTACAGTTTGGGAGAAGTGTTCGGGTACACAGGGTACTACCAAAGGACCGAACACCAAGAGCAACCACTTCACACAAACAGATCACAGATCAACACACCGATGTTTTGACGTGGTTTAAACCCTCTTGAGGGAAACACTCCACGGCCCCGGCCAAATAGCTTCTACGGGACAATTTATTATGCAAAGAAAGAAAGTTACAAATGAGCTTCTCATAATCGATCAACTAAACAATGACCCTCCATGCTCTTTAAATAGAGATCATGGACCAATCGGGTGTTAAGCCACGGATCAAGGTTAGGTTTGATCTAAGAGAAGTTGAGCCGTCGGATCACTCTATGTCGGAAACATATCGTGACCGTCGAATTAAGTATTTACAAATGCATACTAATGCATACTAAAGAAACACACTATCCCTAACGGATATATTACACAAGTTGATCTTAACTAATTCCTAAGTGTCTAAATATCCTAACATCCCCCCTTAAGAACAACTTTGGATAGGATTGAAGGATTTACAAAAGTGACACTATTAGGAGAAGGAAGGAGGCATTAGAGCCTATCCCCCCTTAATGACAAGTTCCTGAACTCCTAACATAGATCGAAGTTTAGAAAACTTTGCTTCTGTAAGAGACTTGGTGAAGATGTCTGCAACTTGATCATCTGTAGGGCAAAAGAGCACTTCAAGAACACGATCATGAACAAGATTTCTGATGAAGTGCATATGTAGCTCAATGTGTTTGCTGCGTTGATGTAGAACTGGACCTTTGGCAATCTTGATGGCACTTTGATTGTCGCACCAAAGTGGAGTAGGCTACTGCTGCTCGAATCCAAACTCTGAAAGGATCTGTCGAAGCCATAAAGCTTCCTGACTGGCATTAACTGCTGCTCGATATTCTTCCTCTGCTGAAGAAAGAGCAAGAGCTTATTGTTTCTTACAAGCCCAAGTAATAGGTCCAGATCCCAGACTGAAAACATAACCTGTAGTAGACTTTCGATCATCAGGATCGCCGGCCCAATCTGAATCAGTGAAACCAACCAACAAAGGTTTCCCCCCTGTACTGTAATGAATCCCAAACTGAACTGTACCTCGAATATATCGAAGTATTCTTTTAGCTGCTTTCCAGTGACTTTCATGAGCTGTCTGCATATAACGGGCAACTCGACCAACGGCAAAGGAAAGGTCAGGACGGGAATGAGTCAAGTATAAAAGACTACCAACAAGCTGACGATATAAGGTGGCATCTACTTCAGGTGAAGTACAAGTGGTAGAAAGTTTGACTCCAGACTGGAAGGGAGAAGGGGCTGGTGTACAATCTTCCATGTGAAAGCGATGAAGAAGGTCACAAGCATACTTAGACTGAGAAAGAAAGATTCCTTCTTTGGTTTGCAGAACTTGGAGACCAAGAAAATAATGCAAATGTCCTAAGTCTGACATTTCAAAAGTTTGTTTAAGACTGGATTTCACATGGGTTATAAGCTTAGGGTCACTACCAGTAAGAATAAGGTCATCAACATATAGAACAAGTATGATGAGATGGTTTCCTACTTTCTTGGTATAGACATTGGGGTCAGAATGGCATCTAGAAAAACCAGTGTCAAAGAGAAAGCTATCCATTTTGGCATACCAAGCTCTAGGAGCTTGCTTAAGGCCATATAAGGATTTCTTAAGGCGGCAGACAAGGCTAGAGTTATTCTGAACATATCCAGGAGGTTGTTCCATGTAAATTTCCTCCTGTAAATCACCATGTAAGAAGGCAGACTTGACATCCATTTGATGGACTTCCCAGTTGTGTAAGGCTGCAAGGGAAAGAATAAGGCGGATGGAGTTCATTTTGGCGACGGGAGCAAAGGTTTCATTGTAGTCAATCCCTTCAACTTGGGAAAAACCTTTGGCAACTAACCTTGCCTTAAGTCTTTCAACACTTCCATCTGATGCATACTTAGTTCTGTAGACCCATTTACATCTGACAAGTTTTCTTCCTTTTGGAAGAGGTACAAGATCCCAAGTATCGTTCGCCATTAAGGAACGATATTCTTCATCCATGGCTGCATCCCAATCTGGATTCCCTGAAGCTTCTGCAAAAGTTTCTGGATCATGATTCTCGGAAACTTGAGCCAAAAGAGAAGAGGCTCGCTGAAACTGAGAACGTGTTCGACGTTGATCTCTAGGATCACCGGCAAGATCACCAGCTGCTTCACATGTTGAACGGACCCATCGAGGAAGCACTTGTGCTGGTGCAACTGGAGGAACATGAGCAGGCGGAGGTGGATTTTCATCCTCACTGTCATCATCAGAAACTGGAGTTGGAAACCTGTCAAGGAAGTTGGAAGAAGAAGAAGAAGGCACAAACGCCGAATCAGGCTCGCAGGCCAAAGATGGCACACTCGCCGAGTTAGGCTCGCAGGCCAAGATATTTTCATCAAATTTAACATCTCTTCTAATGATTATAGCATGAGAATGTGGTTGAAGAAGTCTATAACCTTTTACATCTTCAGAATATCCAACAAATATGCACTTTTCACTTTTAGGCTGCAATGCTTTCCGTTTTTCATCCGGAATGTGAGCCCATGCTTCACTACCAAACACACGAAAGTGACTTACATCAGGTTTAATTTTACTCCATGCTTCTTCCGGTGTTATACCTTGTAATTCTTTTGTGGGGGTGCGATTAACTATGTAATTTGCACAATTTATGGCTTCAGCCCAAAATTGAAGACTTAGTCCCTTAGATTGAATCATACAATTAGCCATTTCTTTTAAAGTGCGGTTCTTCCGCTCAGCTACACCATTTTGTTGTGGTGTATATGGAACAGTGTGCTGTTGTTGGATGCCTTGTTCAGTGCACAAAGTAGTGAACTGTTTGTTAACATATTCTCCTCCATTGTCAGATCTTAACTTAATAATTTGATGACCAGATTGTTTTTCAACAAGGGCCTTGTAGGCCAAGAACATGTTAAATACTTCGCTCTTAAGTTTTAGGAAATAAACCCAAGTGCGTCTAGTGTAATCATCAATGAAAGTTAAGAAATACTTGAAACTAGAAAATGAAGCAGATGGAAGAGGACCACACAAGTCACTATGCACAAGCTCCAAGGGAACCTAGGCGTGCCAAGAGGCACGTTTGTCAAAACTGTCCCGATGATGTTTTCCGAGTACACAACCGGAACAAACACCATCTCTGCAAGATACCATCGGAAGACCTGTCACCATATTTTCTTTACATAGTTGTTGCAATGAGCGATAATTTAAGTGACCAAATCGCTCATGCCAAAGTTTTCTCAAGTTATCACTATGAGCAACAAAAACTGAAGGGAAAGGTGATGACCCAAAGTTGTTAAACTTGTACAACCTGGTAATATCATCAACAATTCCGGTAGCTAGGACCTGTTGAGGATCTTTAAAATCCTTGATTACAACTTGGTGAGGTGTAAAGGTCACAGTTTTACCTTCACCAGAATGAGTGATCTGATAGACTGATAACAAATTGCAGGAAATTCTTGGAACACATAGTACATCACTAAAATGACCATTATCTACTGGAACTATTCCAGCTCCTACAACACTTAGAGATCTATCATCACCAACAAATATTTGTTTGGTGTTACATTCATGCATAGTAGAAAAGATGGCTTGATCCTTAGCCATATGATAAGATGCTCCAGAATCAATGAGCCATTCATTTGAAGTAGAAGAAGAAGATGCATTATAAGAATAACCAGAAGCACAAAGTGCATGTCCATGAGAGGCAGATTCTGAAGGCAAATCTAGGCTGATGTGGTGCTTCTTCATTGCTGCTTCCAAGGCTGCCATCTTCTTGAAACACTTAGATTCATCATGATTATCTTTCCCGCAATAGTTGCAATGACGCTCAGTCTTCTTTCCTTTTGGCTTGGATCCTTTGTCATTTTTTAAAGAAGGAGCTGACTGAGAGGGTTTTGGACCCTTGTTTGACTTATTATTGCGAAAATTTTGTTTCTTGGGAGGCTTGGACTTGTCTTTCTGTTGGGACAATAAGGCTTTCCCAGATGTATCTGCATTGTTGATTATTCCAAGATGAATGAGTTTATCTTGTTCTCTAATCAAGGAATCATGTAAAATCTCCCAAGATGTCTTAGTATTTAGTGACTGAAATGGCTCGAAAAGATTTTTCATAAATATAAAAGAATTTCATAATATATAGTATTGACACCACATGTCAAATACTCAATAATTCTTCACAATGAAGCCATTCGTATAAAATATCTTCTTCCTTTATCAGTACCCCAAAGGAAAAATAATTAACCATATCAACAATTCACATTTATGGATTTACAACAATTCCCACAATCATCTTACTCATAAACCCTACTTACTTTATACAAAGGTCGTAATGAGTAGTTTACATATTTATACCATATTAATTACCTTACCACATTCAATACATTTAGCCCCATCTATTATTAGAATTGGGATGAACAAAAGTATTTCAACTATACCCCATATTACAAATTTCCTCAAATCATTGTATAACTCAGAGCTTCCTCTAGGATATTACTCATGTGTGACATCATTATCATTACTTTGAAACATTATGACACCCCGAAGACTTAATTATTATTTAAGCGAGTTTTCAATAAATACTTTTACACCATAAAGATTCCACCATAAAAATTCATCTCACACACTAGTTCATACTCAATAAATTTCAGATTTGAAATACACTTATTCATAACAATAATTGCCATCCATGTAATACACATAAGAAAACAACATAAGAGATCAATATAACACGCATGAGAAGAACCATATATAGGTGGTTCACCCAACTCTTTGGGCTACGTCCACAAGGAAGTCAAAAATTGTATTATCATCCAACCAAATGATTACAATCCTGCCATGCAGGGGCAGCCACATTACACTTCCAAGGCTTTTTGACACTGCATCACTAATACAGAAAAATTCTTCCAACTTAACAAATCTAGATCTTAACATATCAAAACAAGTCGTAGTCAAGAAACTATTTCTCACCAAGATCTCTAAGCTTAGAGTATGTTTTCCTGTACTATGGAAAGAGTTTCATTGCGGAAATCTAGACGATCAGGGATCCTAACCCGGATTCAAGGATTTCATGGAACTTTGACAATTCCAACCTAAGATGTACATAATATACATACCTATTCAGAGATCCGCCTACCTAACTATAATTTAAACTGTAAGAGTAGATCTCATAAGTGCAAGTTCACATTCAATAAATACCAAAAGAAAATCGATGCCAAGCTTTTAAGGGTCGAGCTCTGAAATTGGAGTTCAGGGTCGACTACTATATCAATTTAAAAGATACAGAGTTTCAATAATGGAATCGTGCCCCCCAATGTGGATCTAACGTTCCAGCAGAGGTGAAAATTGACCATCGATTTCTCAATTTAAAATACAAAGTTTTAATAATGAAATCGTGCCTCTAATCGTTCCAGCAGAGATGAAAATTGACCATCGATTTCTCAATTAAAATACAGAGTTTCAATAATGAAATTGGAGTTCAGGGTCGACTACTATATCAAGTTAAAATACAAAGTTTCAATAATGAAATCGTGCCTCTAAACGTTCCAGCAGAGATGAAAATTGACCCATGAGTTTGTTAATCTGAATTAATTTTCTCTGAAAATATAGCAGAAGCCAAAGAACCCATAATTCACTACGAATGTTGGAGCCAATTCCACAATTTAGTCGGATACGAAAAAAACAAGTGGTGGATAGATTAAACAACATATCACACTGTATGTTTGTACGATATAATAATTAAACCTTTCACTATATATTGAATTGTATCACAATATAAGTTTTTCTACATATTAAAACAATAATTAAAACATATCACACTGTATGTTTCTATGATATTGATATAATAAACAGTAGTTAAGCATTTCACCATATATTGAATGGTATCATAATATAGGTTTTTCTACATATTAAAACAATAATTAAAACATATCACACTCTTTCTACCTTAACGCAAGTGCAGAGTGTACACTATACATATCTATAACCTTAGCACCAATCTATATATTATATATATATAGTTAGTTAGTGAACCCCTTTCCTTACTATACAGATCTATAACCTTAGCACCAATCTATATATTATATATATATATAGTTAGTGAACCCCTTTCCTTAAAGCAAGATACATAAGACAGATATGAATTCTGCTATATTTTTATCCGGATCGGATCTAAGGTAACTATAGTTGCATTTTTGCCAGATCGGGTATAAGATAACTGCGTTTTTCCAGATCTCATCTAATATAAAATTTAACTACATTTTTGCCAGATCTGATCTAAGATATAATTTAACTGCATTTTTGCCAGATCTGATCTAAGATATAATTTAACTGCATTTCTGCCAGATATCATCTAAGATAACTAATAGTTGTGTTTTGTCAGATCTCATCTAGAAGATATAATTTAACTGCGTTTTTGCCAGATCGGATCTATGGTAACTAATAGATACGTTTTTGCCAGATCGGATCTAAGATATAAATTAACTGCATTTCTGCCAGATCTCATCTAAGATAACTAATAGTTGCGTTTTTGCCAGATCTCATCTAGAAGATATAATTTAACTGCGTTTTTGCCAGATCTGATCTAAGATATAATTTAACTGCATTTCTGCCAGATCTCATCTAAGATAACTAATAGTTGCGTTTTTGCCAGATCTCATCTAGAAGATATAATTTAACTGCGTTTTTGCCAGATCGGATCTATGGTAACTAATAGATACGTTTTTGGCCAGATCGGATCTAATATATAAATTAGCAGAGGCTGGTCAGAATATATCTAACTAAATATGACAGAGGTAAGCCACTAATCAACGTTTTTAAAGAAGCAAAAAAAACCAATCCAAATAATATATCAATAATGTGGAACAACAAAACTCTGATCTAGATAGGAGATGGTATGCATCTTGAGAATCGGATGGCAATACCTGTCAAGCATGTCTATGAATTGCGTTGATCCCCTATCTCTGTCAGGCGTGAAGGCTTCTTCATTTTTTTTTTCAGCAAAGAAGGCTTCTTAATCTATCCTGGATTTGATATGTCAAGAAAATCAATGAGACGCGTTGATCCCCTATCTCGGTCAGGCGTGAAGGACGTTCGTGTCCATAGTCCATCGTTGAAATCGGCTCCAACAAGGTCGTGACTGTACCTCACAGACCTCCCCCACTTTCCTTATAAACACAGTCGTCATACTTCAATCCCACCTTGGAAATGCCGCCCTTGAACAGGAGGGCCATTGGATTCTTCCTTCAAATTGACAAATGGTCGTTTCGAATGAGACAAAAGGTAGGTAAAAGAAAATTGTTTCTTCCACGTTTTTCCTATTGAGACAAATGGCGGGAAGAGGGAAGTTCGAAATACTCCCACTAAGGAAACAATTTGCTTAAAACTCTCCTCAAATTTCTCCATAGAAACACCCCTCTTTAAATTGGTGCGCCTTCCTAAATCTAAGAATCGAAGTGAGGTGATATTTTCTTGTTTTAACAAGTATACAATAAATATTGCAATGGAATCTTTTGAAAGTCCTTTCTAAATAGATGTCTAAATGGTATTACTATAGATTTTCTTTTGCAAAAATATGCATTTATAAATCTAATAGGGATACAAGGAGGGATATTACAAATCACAAAAGGATTCAAGACTAGGCTCTTGATAGCTAGCTGCATTCAATGACGCTTTCATGGAGTAAAATGTAGATACAAAAACAGAATATGCACGTCCAAGTTTGGAAAGAATATGATAAATGCATTGTTTGTCTTCCCTCTCAATCTTACATTCTGCACATAAGAGCTTGAGAGTTTTGTACTTAGATAAATAATCTTGAATGCATGAAAAGTCACTTGGATTTAAAGAAATCAACTCATTTTCGAGTTGGTGACCCCTAATTTCATTGTGTTTACCAAACACAGATTCCAACTTGTCCCAAGCAGCATTAGGTTCATCAATTCCAGATATGTGGAATCGCAAATCAGTAGAGATTGACATCCCAATCAATCCACGAGCTTCATCACATCTATTTGCCCATTTTATTTTCTTATCATCATCAGTGGGTTCTTTTTCTTTCCTTGTTGTAATTCTGAAAAGTCCCCTACTTCGTAGAACATCCTCCATACGAGATTTCCATGAGAAATAGTTGGAACTATTAAGTAGAATATCACAAAGGGCGGCCATATTTGTAAATTAATGGTTGTAAAAGTAGAAACCAATAGTCTGGATGTGAAGAGCTCAAAAAAATAGGTGGTTTAAAAAAAAACGGCACTGAAAACGGACTCTGTATGATGAAGTTATGCTTGAACAAAGAAACTGTTGAAGATGTCCCCAATAGTGATGTGGCAGCTAGAGAATGTCCAGCAAAAAAAGAACCCCCCTCTTCCCAAGATGAACCTTTTGACAATCACTTTACAAAAAAGTTGCTTTTAAGTGAATCACTTTTGTAAAATAAGTGATTTCACTTTTACAATGATATTACTTTTAAATACTGCAACAATAAATAAAAAGCTTAACTGACTCACTTGTATTTTTATTTTTTATTATTAAAGTGAGATGCACTTTTACAATAAAGTAACTTGAAAATAGAAATTGCATGCACTTTTCTTTTTAAAAGTAACTTCCTAAGACTTGAACTCAAGACCTATTAAGGAATAAAGCAACTTTGGACCAAGTGAGCTAGTTTAAAAGGTATGTAAAATATGGAAATGAGGAAGGGGGCTTTTTTTTTTTTTTTTTTTTACTCTTCTTACTCGGTTTGCGTGCTTGCCCTTTTTCCTGCAAAACAAACCACAAAACGAAACAAAAAAAACTTTTCCACACTTGTGGAGTTAGATCTTGTTAGCTTGCCCGGAAAGTCTACGTTTTCTCTCTGTTTTTTGATTTGCCGAGATCGCGCAAAGTGCACGGCAAAGAGCATACGCAGCCGAAAAAACCCTTTCCCTTTCTGTTTCTGATTTGCCGAGATCGCTCAAGGTGCACGGCAAAGAGCATACGCAGACGAAAAAGCAACAATCCGAACCAAAAAAAATCTAACAGTAAAAAAAAATGAAATATGAGATTTTTTCTTTTCAAAAACGAAATAAAAAAAATGCGTCACTGTAACATTATACCTTCAGATCTGATGAAATATGCGTTTCTGGAGCAACCGAGAACCGTTTTCGATCAAAAGAAAACTATTTTTCAATGGAAACGACGCTCCGAACGCAATGGAACACCTCCCACAGCCCAGAAATGCACAGAAATATCAAAACTAGAAACCCTTTCGAGTTTCGGCAACAGCAGTTCAAGATCTAGATCATAACCGGAAGCGGCACTTCATAAAAGCTCTGATACCATGTTCGGGTACACAGGGTACTACCAAAGGACCGAACACCAAGAGCAACCACTTCACACAAACAGATCACAGATCAACACACCGATGTTTTGACGTGGTTTAAACCCTCTTGAGGGAAACACTCCACGGCCCCGGCCAAATAGCTTCTACGGGACAATTTATTATGCAAAGAAAGAAAGTTACAAATGAGCTTCTCATAATCGATCAACTAAACAATGACCCTCCATGCTCTTTAAATAGAGATCATGGACCAATCGGGTGTTAAGCCACGGATCAAGGTTAGGTTTGATCTAAGAGAAGTTGAGCCGTCGGATCACTCTATGTCGGAAACATATCGTGATCGTCGGATTAAGTATTTACAAATGCATACTAATGCATACTAAAGAAACACACTATCCCTAACGGATATATTACACAAGTTGATCTTAACTAACTCCTAAGTGTCTAAATATCCTAACAAGAAGATTTATAATCGAGTCTCGGTAAAGGTTGAAACCTGTACATACTCCATCCATCTTAAAAACCCTGGTCATAGCATGTAATGTACCAAAAAATAGTAAAAAAAAAAAAAAAAATCCGGATACTAAATTGAACTTGTAAAGATATGAAGAATAGTAAATTAACTTCACCACTGATAAGTACCTATTGCACCGGTATTTCATTTCTACTCTTTGAAGTGTCTTAGTTTCATAAGTATCATGGTTTGCTCATTATAAATTCTACAACTTTGTGGAAGTGTTTTAAAATGGTTAGATGTATGAACTGTCGCATGTCTACGAATGTATTGAATGTAATAATGTGAATCTCCTTCTTACGACATATGTATTAAAATTTAACTGGTAATTTAGGTGGAATGGATCCTTTAATGGTGGCGGTTGAGGCCCATGGTGTGATGCTTGGTCTTTTCAAAGGGGCAAGTTACCCTGGCAGGGCTGCTGAGAGGTAAGGGTAAGAACATGGAGACATTTGACTTACTTAGCGATTTTGCTAATGCATCCACTTTATTCCTAGTTTGCACGTGTACTTATGGAAGTGCTTACCTATAGTGTTCAGTTCGCAAGTCCCGCATCTAGTTAATACTAATGTTGGTAACGTTGGAGGTTATCACCTTGATATTCTTTGTTGGAAGTTAAGGTCTTTGTTGAGGTTCTCAAAACATAATGCCCTTGCCATTATTTGTTGGCCTTACACACTATTTGGGGTCTTTGTAATATACATTACGTTTTCAATTAATTCATGGGTCGTGAATGCCCCCACTACTATAGAGATTGCGACTTGTATCGAATATATGGGGTTGGGTGGTGGCATTTAAAGCAACTCTGCAAGAGCACATGGCTAACATTGCGAGATAAGCAAGGGGTTTGTTCTTGGGTTCTACACCATCGAGGGTTTCAATTTTCATAGTTTGTTTTCCTCTATTTGTATGTTGGAAACATATGAGGGTTTAGTGTGCTGACTTGAGCTTGGCTTATGGTCAGCCCACCACAAAGGTTTCGTATGCAACAATGACGATAGATGAAGGTAATATCATCCTCGTTTTCCTTGCAAAGTTTAAATTGATAGATACGATAATGAACTTGATTCTAACTGGTATGTTTACTTGTTTGAGAGGTAAGTTGTTTGGGCTACTTCATTTGCGTGTTTAATCATTGATGATCGAGGCTTAGACCTAGAGGCGTTGGCGATTGGTAAGTTAAGTGTTCACATTTACTTATCTCCTCCTCTCGCCTCTATGGAGGAATTTGCGTTTGCTATGAGGAACCTTGTGAAGTCAATTGGGTTCTCTATAATATGTTTTAAGTTCCTGGAAGTCGCCGTTGGCTGGACTGTTGTAACAAGATGTATCTATTGAATTTTACAGGCCCTAGAGGGTCTTATTAGGTGGTTTTTGGCCATCCGGCTCTATGTCTAAATTTTGTTGAACTCTTGATGATAATCAGTGATGCCCAAAATGAAATGGGGTTTATATTAGAGACCTATGTTTGTGTCATTAATTTGGATGGGATGTGGAAGGTCTTTCTGTGTAAATTTATAAGGGTTTGACACCCTATTTAATCTGTGCATTTTCTTTTATAGTAATGGTAGTTCTAGATTTGGTGTTTGCTATCGTCACCTCTATCCTGGTAATTTTTTGGTTGTATGATTATTAAAGAGGAAAATAAATCGTGCTCTTATTTTACTTGCAGAGCTCCCCTCTCACTCAAAACTGTGGTTTCTATGAACTTCTGTGAGATCTTGAACCTACGACTAATCTTTGTGTGTTCTTTGTAATGGCTTCTATTGTTATTGTTATGATTTAGCTATCTTAATGTGTGAATGTAACATACCCTTATCTCCACTTTGACATTGTAAGGAAAGAGGTGTAAAAATTTTCCTCGACATCAACAATCAAGTTATTAGTCATATTATATACAAGTCACATATTTACTTCTGTTGTACGTACTTTTCACAAGAACACTTGTTCAATCATTACTTGTTTTCATAAAACTTATACATTATAGGTGATTAGCCATCAAACCTATAGCTCATTCCATTAAAATAATTGTATATTTGTGCACATCCAATAAAAGGTGTAATCCATGAACAATAATCACATCATTAAACCACCACAAGTATCCTTTCACATGTAAACTTATGAAATAGACATATAACATTCTTGTAATAAGGAAACTTATCATTCTAGATCACATTTCTCTAGTAACTTTAACACACATCAAGTACACATAAGAGAGAGACCTGTATAAGTGGTTCACCCAACTCTTTGGGCTACGTCAACCAAGGAATTGTCACATTTTTATTTATAAGAGATAGAAAAGTACATTCTGAGATAGAGTATGTGCAATATTTTCTACTTTTTCAAGTCCCTCACATAAAGCACTTTCCAAAAAAATATTCAACCGTCTACCTTAGATGTATTACAAGGATTCTCTCCTGAGATGATCACCACTGATCATGTTAATTTATACATTGAAATACAGTCCCTTTCCGAATGGTTCTATGACGGCAATGTAATATAAAAAGGGCATAGATTTATACGCCAATTAAGCACATTTAAAGCAAAGCGCTTACCACACTCCAACCAGCATATTATACTTATACAAACAAAATCATACCAAGATTTTTTGTATGTAAAAACTTCATACTTTACACATAGGGGTTTTGTTTTCAATAACCTGTATAATATAATAGGCAATACACTAATAGGTCCCGGTCTCGAACCTATACGAGCCTGAGTCTATGCTCTGAAAGGGGAAAACAAAGGGTTAGGCTTAACTAGCCGTCCTTCCCCCAATGCCTTGCAACATAAGCAGTCGAACAATCAATCAAAGATATATTAAAATCTCCAACATAAAGATATACATATAATCTGTATAAATATAAATTCAATCATTCAGCATGCAAACATATAAATATAAATGTGTAATCTTCAGCATGCGAATAAAGAATGCGGGGAGATCCTTTCCCCAACCCCTGCTCATTCATACCAATGACATTCAGTATTAAAATAAAACAAATGCACGGATCCTTCCCCACTCATGTGCATTCATACCAATAACCTTCAGCATGCAAAATAAGCCATGGAAAAATAAATGGGAATGGATCTTTTCCCGAGGCATCTGGCACAAGCAACATATGTGTATGTAATATATAAGAAGGCTAGCATGCAGGGATCCTTTTTCCCCAACTCAGCGCATCCTATAAGAGAAGAATCTTTATTGTATAATAAGAAACATATGGCATACGGGTCTTTCCCCAATTTGGGGCAGTCATTACCAATGACACTCAGTATGCAGATAAATACTCAAGGAAGTAATAAAGTACAGGGATTACTCCCCAATCATGCGCAGCAACAATGCCTATATAACATACCTGGAAGCCAGCATAAATACACAATAAATTAATCAGAAATTAAACAAGGGTATTTTCCCTTACCTCTGCGCAACACACCAAAGAAAGTGTAGCAGAGATAATGGGAGGTATATAGGGATATCCCCCAGGCATCCACGCAGTGGATAATCTTAACAAAATATTTCTTTTATGCAAAACATGAACTATTCCAGAGATTAACAAAAATCGATGTCCCCAATGGTTCCACGCAGTCCCCAAAGTTAAAATCCCTCCAAGGGTTCTACGCAGTGTGCCAAAGAAACATATGTAAAACATAAAACCCAATATCATGCAGTGAGCATTTAAAGAAACCACCAAAATATATAACTGAAAATCCAACATGCAAATATTTAATATCATAGCAATCTGAGATATACAGGGTTTAGTAATCAGTATTCATCCGTTTCCAAATGTTATCTCAACAAGTATAAAATTCAGAGTTAGGATGGGGTACCCAGCTATTAACAAAATAAAATAAACAACATAAAGATATCACAGAGGTTAAGAGCCCTAGCAACACGAGCTGCGACCAGCATAATATACCTACCGAAACAATGTGCAGACCATCGAATTAGCAGCTTATCTCCCCCACCAAACTGAGGAGCCCATCTAGGTTGTAGCAATTGCTCCCCTAATACCTTTTTTTTAAACGCATTCTTGGAAGAAAATGCAACTCTCCAAGCTGATTGCATAATGCGTACACAGTAACATATAGAACTTCATAATTTACACGCAGTGGCTCTATGGCCATGCATGTCATATGCAATTTCCCAACCCGATAGATATATAAAAACACAACCAAAATATGCCTCTGAGCAATCCGTTCCAAAGCCCATGCATCCCCCTAATTACATTCATCCTTCAATAATATATGAAAGTAGTAAAATGGAACAGGAACCAAAACAATGCATACAAAAAAAAATTGGAGAACATCCCTCCCCCCATCATAAATACATCCTCGAGAGTTCCCTCACCCTCTGCCCATAAGGCACACCAAAAGAAAAAAAGGACAAGTGTTAGTTCAAAATAAAAGAGTGCGTTACCAACATTACTCTTCCAATACCTCATGATAATGCGCCCTCCATTTAGTTTAATGTATACCAATATATAATAAAAAAATATAAATAATGTCCATTACTAAATCTTAAATAATTAATTTATAAAAAATACTAAGAAAATATACCAACCCTCTGCCCATGGCCTTCCCAAGAAAACCAGAACAATGGCTGCCCATTGTAGCTCTTTAGCCCGGTTAAGGAGTGGTAAAAACAAAGGATATTACCCACCCTCTCCGCATTCATCCTTTTTAATGATATTTCCACCCAGAAGTATAAAATGCACACACTCATTTACTAAATATATATATATATAAATACTAAACAGGTTCTCAAGTCTCAATTAAGAAGTATAAAAAACATAATGGAGCCATAAAAAATATGGCAGAGAGATTAACCAAAAATAATAAAATTCTTTTAACTTTCTCAACTCATTGCTTAGGCTACAAATAGCCATAAATTAACTTAATCTTTTACTCAACTCTGAGGGCATTTAACTTTGGTAAATAGCCAAGTTATGGAATTATTACTTGAATTACTTTCATTAATTCGATTTTATAAACCTATTTTTACTCTTCTAAAACGAAGCCTTTCCCTTATACCTAATACCAAAGTTAAAATGCAATATTTACCACTTAATAATTAATACCAAACTATAATTGTTTCTCTTGCAATATCATTATAATAATTTATAATCTATAAATCTCTTATGTACATCATTATTATTTATCTAATAATATTAAATGGTTTTTAAGTACTCAACCATATATAGATAGATATACCATAATAAATTTCTATAACTTTCTCCATTAAGGATATTTCAAAATATATGTGCATTATCAATTTAATGGATTCGAGAGGTAAGGTATTATGAAATATTAATATAACTAATAATATTTCATATTTATAAAAATAAATACAAAATATTACTATAATGTTTCATAACTCTATATAAGCATCTATGTCTTTGCATTTCATTACAATGCATTATAGGTATAATAATTAGCAATTATTATTATAACTCATGATAATTATTTAAATAACTTAGCTTATGCTAAATAATTAGGCAGTGGGTTTCTATGAAGAAAACCCTTCACGTCTTCTGTCGGGACTAGGATGTCAAGGACATCCATAGGATTTTCTTAGTTTTATTTAATAGCTTTTAGCATAAATTAACTTAGTGTTAAGTTTTAGGTCTTAGGATACTTTTGCTCCCTCTTGGTAGTTAAGGGTAACTTCGACGTCCCCTTCAAGGACTAACCAAAACCCAAACAACTCAAGTAACCTTCGTTGAACATTATCATTCACTCAAGTGCTTGCGACAACAAGATAACATATGTCATCAAGTCATGGCTTCCAAGCCATTCACCTCTTCCTCATGAGAGGATTCGTGCTATCAACATTAGGTTGCAACATGAGCCGAGTCTCCTATGTCTAGCATTCACAATTTAAATTACTTAGCTTACAATGTTTACTAGTGGGGCCTTGGCCTTGAGCTCCTCACGAGCAAACAAGTAGTACAATAACATTTACACCTACAAAGAAAAGTAGGGGGGTAAAAGAGGGATATTACAGGAATGTCTTTCTATGTAAATTGATAAGGGTTTGGCAACCTATTTAATCTCTACGTTTTCTTTTATAGTAATGGTAGTTCTCGATTTGTTGTTTGCTATCATCACCTCTATCGTGGTAATTTGTTGGTTGTATGATTACGAAAGAGGAAAAGAAATCATGCTCTTATTTTACTAGCAGTTTTTGTAGGCAGAGGTCCCCTCTGACTGAGAAGTGTGGTTTCTATGAACTTTTGTGAGATCTTGAACCTACGGCTAATCTCTATGTGTTCTTTGTAATGGCTTCCATTGTTATTGTTATGATTTAACTATCTTAATGTGTGAATGTAAGGATGGAAAGAGAATCGTAACCTCATGAGACTTTAGTTATGAACTTGAGATCAAAAATATTCCAGTTTTGTGTCTGTGGGTTTTTGCAAAATCTAAACAGGTTTTTAAAGAAGTAAAATGTAGGGATTCAATCCCATGACCTGCGCTTGTGTTTGAGTCTCGTATGTATACTATTGATAATACTATTCGAAATGTTTGTTGGTTAGTGGGTTTGGTTCTGTGAAATGTATGCCCGAAAATGCGTTTTGTTTTGCTAAGCCATAGTAATGACCTCTGCATTTTCAAAAAAAGATGTGAGACCCTAGGTGTGTACTTCAATGGACTGGGTTCTGTGTGGATTCAGCTATGTTGTGGCGATTGGACTTTCAATGTTATGTTGATGAGACTTGTTCTCCTGACCTGCATTTTCAATTTAATAAAAGAAAGGTTGCTTGTACCATGAACATACTTTGCTGACTATGGTGCTTTCATGGTAGTGGTTGACTGATGCGTTGATAATGAAAAAGCTTCGAGAGAATACTGTAACTTGTTTTTACTGCTTGGTAATATAATTTTGATATTAGTTTTGGGTAGCTATTGGTCAAATTTATGATGTGTAAGTTCTACGTTTTGATCTTATTGTAGAAGGTAACAACTCTGTTTAACTTGAATCTCCAAAAATTGATGCATGAATTACTTGCTTTTTTCGAAGTCTGAACTTGTTTTCTTGTAAGGGTTAGTAGTTTCGAAATAATCTTAGACAGTTTTGAGATATGTTTGATGTTTTAAAGGTGAGAGAGGGTTTTAGTATAATTTAATATAAACATTAATATAAACAACATTCCTATTCTAGCTATACGAATATTAAGAAAAGAAGACACAAAAACCAAACAATGTTTCAGAAATGGGAGAATATATATGTAGATATAATAATTCTGCACCGGAGGAGCGATCTAAGTTTATTTAAATTATCAAGAATAGATTTCTAGGTTGTGTATTTGCTAGGATGTCTAGCACATAATAGCTTGGATATAACTCCTAGACATTCTTCCGATCATAGCTTCTAAAGTTACGTAATCCTAGTGTACAGTCCTTTTGTTCCTACTAGAAAACTATATTTAAATGATTCAAGATAACAGAAAAAGGACCAAAGGTGCTGGGGTAACATCTTATGTTAATTATTTAACTTCTTGAAATGGAAGATTTAGGATTCGTACCTGACTACTTTGTAATTTTCCCCTTCTTGTAGTAACCTACACACTCAAACAATAATTAGTGTAGAGACTTATGAGCTTAGGTGACCTGTTAGAAAGACTCCTTAGCTAGATAACTTTGGGACTACCATGTTCCTCCCAACCTTGACCCTTGAACCATTTCCTGGTTATATCTGGATCCCCCCGAGCTTGGTTCCAACATGCAATGAGAGATAGAGGCCCTAGGTCCAGTGCTCGTTAAGATCTGAGAATTATTAGGTGGGGCTGCTTTAGTTTCTTGGAGCAGAATACTTTTTTTGGATTATCATAAGAGAATGATAATGACCAAGAATGATAGATGATCCCCAAACTTGGAATCTTCCCTCTTTAAGTAGGGAAGTCTTTTAATTAGGACTGTTGAAATAATTAGTTTTTTTAAATTAAATAATTAATAATTTAAAAGATATTATTTAATTAAAATATCTAGTTCTCTCGAACTAGGACTTTTCCAACTGTTTAACTATAAGTGATTTTGATTTATGCTCTCAATAAAAAATATAATAACAATAATTATAATAACAATGATTATACTAACAATATTTATACTAACAATAATTATATTTCACTTAACTATAAATACACCATTTATAATATTAAATAATACATAAATCATATATACTAATTATATTCCATAATTAAATAATGTCACCATTATTATTAAAGCTCTTAATAATAATATTAGCCTTGAGGCCTTTATACATGTTAGTCATAAAATACTACTGGTAATTATCTTCTATTTATTTCTGTGTCATCACATGACACTTCTTTTCTCTTAACTTTTAAAGACAAGGTTCAATTCTTTGGATGGTCTCGGTCAGCTTGGTTAGGTACCTCTAGTCTCGCTCTTTCATGTCGGATTCCCTCGTTTAACATGGTACTTCCCGCAGTATATGATGATAGATAAAAGATTAATCATTTAATGAAATCAAATAAATTTGATGAAATAAAAGTGTTATTCAGAGTCTTTTAGACTCAACATTTTGAGATTCAGTAACCCTGAGTACTCTTCAGAGCCTTTTAACTCAACACTGTCACATGGGCGTTACGCTAGTGCAATTCCAGAGCCTCTATGTTAGAAAAACAGGATCGCAGAGAAATAACAATAAACATAAATGCAAATATAATCACACATACACATTACAAGAGAGACACAGATATATTGTGGTTCACCCAACTTGGGCTACGTCCACACTGAATTTGCTAGTCCTTATTATTATTACCGTCCAGCAAGGTGAAGGGATACAACCTGCAGCACAACCGCTGCACTTCCTCTTCATTGTTTCACAGTCTCTCTCCTGATCTCAGAGATCTTTACAATGCATAAAACCTGATACATCATCTTCCCTAGTTGTATTACAATGTATTTATTTTATAGGGGAAATACAATCGGAAAATACCACGGGATACCCAAAACCATGGGCCCGCAAAAACAGTTGGCGAAAACAGCCCCAAAAATTTTCTTCGAGGGCGCTGCCCCCGCACCTCCTCAGCCAGGGGGGATGGTCCCCCGTGGAACCCCGCTGGGGTGAGTGTACAGTCCACCTACATATCATATAAAACTAGGGTACAAACACGGCTGATACAATATCATCTATGAGACTAGAAGATCTGGCTCCACAACCAACAATCTCCCACTTGGAGACTGATCACAGCAACTCCACCGCTGCTGCACTTGCTGGACTTGGATTTGGCAAATTTCTCCTCTTCACCTTCATGCTAGAAAGCCAACTGAAACCAAGCACGAACTCAGTTTCTCTCTGGTCACTACCTTTGTGAACATGTCTGCAGGATTCTGGATAGTATGTATCTTTTCCAACTTCAATAGTTCATCTTCCATAACAGAGCATATGAAATGGTACTTGAGCTGTGTATGTTTAGTCCTGGAATGGAATGTTGAGTTCTTTGCAAGGTGAATGGCAATCTGGCTATCACTATACAATCTGCTATTCTTCTGCTTCTTACCCACTTCCTCCATAAACCTCTGCAACCAAATCATCTCTTTACTAGCCTGTGTAATGGCAACATACTCTGCTTCTGTTGTTGAAAGTGCAACAACCTTCTCTAGTTTCAAAATCCAGCTTACTGTTGTTCCACCTATAGTAAACACATACCCTGTGGTACTCCTCCTGTTATCCTTGTCACCTGCCATATCTGCATCAACATATCCCTGTAGAACAGTGTCTGAACCTCCAAAACATAATTCCTCAGTGGTAGTACCTCTCAAATATCTGAGAATCCACTATACTGCCTTCCAATGTTCTTTACCTGGATTGTTCATATATCTGCTCACAACTCACACTGCATGTGCAATATCTGGTCTTGTGCACACCATGGCATACACCAAGCTGCCAACTGCTGATTTATAGGGAACCTTGGACATGTAATCTATCTCTTCTTGTGTCTTGGGACAAATTTCCTTACTTAGACTGAAATGGCTAGCCAAAGGTGTACTTACAGGTTTTGCATTCTGCATTCTGAACCTCTCCAACACCTTTTGTATGTACTCACTTTGAGACAATGTCAATTTGCGATTTTTCCTGTCTCTCATTTTTCTCATACCAAGGATTTGCTTTGCAGCACCCAAATCCTTCATGGCAAATGAATTAGCTAGCTTCCTTTTGAGTACATTTATATCCTGCATGTCAGACCCTGCAACAAGCATGTCATCCACATACAGTAACAAGATAATATATCTTCCATTGTCTAGCTTCTTGAAATAAAATAGTGGTCAGAATGACATCTACTATAACCTTGTTCTGTCATAAACCTGTCAAACTTTAGATACCACTACCTTGGAGCTTGCTTCAAGCCATACAAGCTCTTTTTCAACATGCATACCAGATCCTCCTTACCTTTGACCTCATACCCTTGTGGCTGCTGCATTTATATTTCTTCCTCCAAATCCCCATGAAGGAAGGTTGTTTTTACATCTAACTATTCAAGATGCAAATCTTCTACCGCCACTAGACTTAAGATAGTCCTAATTGAAGTCATCTTAACAACAGGAGAAAATATTTCATCAAAATCTATACCTTTGTTTTGTGCAAACCCCTTTACAACAAGTCTAGCCTTGTACCGCTTCTTACCTCCTTCTTCTTCCTTCAACCTATAAATCCATTTGTTTTGCAATGCTCTTTTACCAGCAAGCAACTTAACCAAATCCCAAGTTTGGTTTCCTACCAATGAGTTCATTTCCTCATTCATGCCTTGCTCCCACTTCTTTCTAGTTTCCACCTGCATTGCTTCTTCATAACATTCTGGTTCACCAGAATCAGTCATCAATAAATAATACATTGAAGGAGAGTATCGTTCAGGGAGTCTACTTAACCTGGTAGATCTTCTTATAGTTGCAGGAGTTTTAGGTACTTCCTGCTGCTCTTGATTTTCTTGCACCTTCGGAACTTCATTTTCTTTAATTTCATCAAGCACTATGTACTCTGTGTTTTCATTTTCCTGTTTCTTTCCCTGCAACTGATCTTTATACATGACCTTTTCATTGAATATCACATCTCTACTCCTGATGATTTTGTTATTTTCATAATCCCATAAACGATAACCAAATTCATCAACCCCATATCCAATAAAGGTACATTTCTTGGATTTAGCTTCAAGATTTGTTCTATTTTCATTATCAATATGGACAAATGCTTCACAACCAAATGTTCTCAGAAATGAGTAGTTTACCTTTTTATCTGTCCATGCTTCCTCTAGAATACCACCATCCAAAGCACTTGAAGGTCCTCTATTTATTAAATAAACAACAATATTTACAGCATCTGCCCAAAACTGTAAGGGAAGCCCTGCATGTAGTCTCATACACCTTGCACGCTCCATGATCGTTCTGTTCATCCTTTCTGACACACCATTTTCCTGTGGTGTTCGAGGGACTGTATTGTCTCTATGAATCCCATGGTATGAGCAGTAACTATCAAACTCCTTGCTGTAGTACTCACCTCCATTATCAGATCTGAGACACTTCAATCTTTTTTCTGTCTCATTCTCAACCAAAGCTTTCCACTTCTTAAAAGTAGCAAACACAACAGATTTCTGTCTAATGCAATAAACCCAAGTTTTACTAGTTGCGTCATCAATAAATGTAACATAATAATGAGAGCCGCCAAGAGATTGTACCTGAGCCGGTCCCCATACGTCTGTATGCACAAGCTCTAATTTTTCATTCTTCTTCTGTTTCCCAACCCTAAGAAATCTGACTCTCTTCTGTTTTCCATAAACACAGTTTTCACATAATTCCAAACTTACATGCTTCAAATCCGGCAGCAACTTCCTTGAGTGGAGAATCTTCATCCCCTTCTCACTCATGTGGCCAAGCCTATGATGCCACAATGCTGTATCTGTTCCTGTGGAAGCTAAAGAGATAGAATGGTCAGTATTATGAGGACATAAATACAACGTACCTACCCTGTCTCGTTTTGCTATCACCATTGATCCTTTAGTGATCTTCCACCACTTTTCTCCGAACATAGATAGATAGCCGCCATCTCCCAACTACCCTGTTGAGATCAGATTTCTTTTCATAGCAGGAATATGCCTAACTTCTTTCAACAACCAATCAGTTCCATTCTTAACTTTTATCCATACCTTACCCATTCCAACAATTTTACATGGCTCATCATCACCCAATAAAACATGTCCAAAGTCACCAGGAACATACTCATGAAAGTATTTCCTATGGGGTGTAGCATGACATGAAGCTCCTGAATCTACTACCCAATAATCACTAGTATTATCTAATGCAAGAATCAAAGCATCTTGTAACACATCACCTGCTACATTTGCTTCCTGGGTAGTTTCCTTCTGTGCATCTCCTTTCTTCTTTAGAGATTTGCAGTCTTTCTTCAGATGTCCTTTCTTTCCACAGTTCCAACACTCTATCTTTCCCAATCTGGACTTGGATCTGCCCGTTTTAGAATTTCCACGATTACCTTGGCTCTTTCCTCGCTCCTTTTGTCTTCCCCTGCTCTCCATGGTCAACGCATTACCTGATGTCTCACCTGTGCTTTTTCTTCGCATTTCCTCGCTAAGAATAACACCAATAACATCATCGAATTTCAAGGTGTTTGACCAGAGACAAAGTTACTTATAGCCATGACCAAGCTATTCCATCTTTCTGGCAATGAACACAAGATTAGAAGATCCATAACCTCATCATCAAAGTTCACACTTACAGAGCTTAGCTGATTTGTAACCGTATTAAACTCATTTAAATGATCAGTAACAGATCCACCTTCAGACATCTTCATATTAAATAAACGCTTCATTAGAAATACCTTGTTGGAAGCTGAGGGTTTTTCATACAACTTACCCAATGCTTTCATCAAACCCTGTGTTGTCATTTCTTTTGAGATATTGAAAGCCACTGACGAAGCCAGGCTCAACCATATTGTTCCCAGAGCCTTTCTATCAAGAACCTCCCATTCTTCGTCCTTCATAGTCATCAGCTGCTTTGCTTTTCCTCCCAATGGTAGGAATAGATCCTTCTGGTACAGATAGTCCTCCATTTGCATCTTCCATAACCCGAAGTTTTGGCCGTTAAATTTCTTGACCTTAAACTTTCCTTCTTCTTCCATTGCTCCCACTCGAACCAAAAACCCTAGCTTCCTGTGGGTTTAACTGCCAAATAGACCTTTGGCTCTGATACCAATTGTTAGAAAAACAGGATCGCAGAGCAATAACAATAAACAGAACTGTAAATATAATCACACATACACATTACAAGAGAGACACAGATATATTGTGGTTCACCCAACTTGGGCTACATCCACACTGAATTTGCCAGTCCTTATTATTATTACCGTCCAGCAAGGTGAAGGGATACAACTTGCAGCACAACCGCTACACTTCCTCTTCACTGTTTCACAATCTCTCTCCTGATCTCAGAGATCTTTACAATGCATAAAACCTAATACATCATCTGCCCTAGCTGTATTACAATGTCTTTATTTTATAGGGGAAAGACAATGGGAAAATACCACGGGATACCCAAAATCATGGGCCCGCAAAAACAGCTGGCGAAACCCTGTGGGGGGGCGATGCCCCCCCACACCCCCTCGCTGGGGTGAGTGTACAGTCCACCTACATATCATATAAAAATGGGGTACAAACATGCCTGATACAATATCATCTATGAGACTAGAAGATCTGGCTCCACAACAAACACTCTACTCAACATTAGTGCTAGAATGTGGTTGTGAGGCACATCTAGAATATTTGAGTTGCCTCAGATCCGGTATTCGTTTATCAAGCTTGGAGTGCTCCAGGGCTTAGGCCAGACACTCAATGTACCCCAGGGCTTACTCCAAGTACATAAACATTCTCCTAGGTACATCGGGGCTTATGCCCAATACGTAGGTTACATGTGTGTTTATGATTCCATGCTCAACACACTCATAAGTCAAATCATGTAGAATCATAGCTCTGCACAGTAAGTAACAAAATATCATCTCAGTATATTAGGTTTTGTACCCTTATCAAAGCTGAAGAACATTATTAAAACATTGGGGCCTTCTCAACGAGTATATACTCAAATAAAGAAGTCAGTCAGGGTCCATGCTCGATATGTCGATATATATATATATATAAAAGAATAAATCATAGGTGCTAGAGATCATGCCCAATACTCAAAATAAACATAGGTGTTGGGGCCGTGGCCCAATATAACAACAAAATAGTTAGTCCAAAATTTGGGATATTACATCCCTCCCCGCTTAGAACAACACCGTTCCAGTGTTTCTAGGGACTAGGAATGAAGTCATGAAACAAGGGGGGGTATGCCTCTTTCATGGTGGACTCATTTTCCCAAGCAGCCTCATCTGGGCCAAAGTGCCTCCATTGCACTTTCAGCTGAGTAATGGTCCTCCTCCTAAGCTAGACCTCTCTCTTGTCCAGAATGTGGACTCATTCTGGCATGAACTCCCCTTCAGGCTCCACCTAAAATAAGGACCAATCAATAACATGTTTAGTATTGTATAAATATTTCATTAATAGTGAAGCATAAAAAACATTATGAACTTTTATATGAGACGGTAAGGCCAACTCATAAGCTACTCAGTCCTTCTTGTCTAGTATTTCAAAAGGTCCACAAAATCTTGGGGCTACTTTCCCGCAACGTCCCAAGCTCAACGAGCTTCATTTTTCTTTTATTTTTAGAAACACATGTTCACCGACTTGGTAGTCTTTGACTTTTATTTTCTTGTCTGCATAACTCTTTTGGCAATCTTGTGCTTCTTTTAAGTTCATTTGTACCTTGGAGACTAGTTGTTCCAAGTCCCTTAATAGGTCGGGTCCTAACATAAGTTTGTCTACTCGACTGTCTCAAGTCACGGGGCTTCGACATTTCCTGTAGTAGAGTACCTCGAAAGGACTCATTTTGGCCGAGGTTTGATAATCGTTGTTGTATGCAAACTCCACGAGGTGCAAATAATCCTCCCACTTCGTGGGGTTGGTCATGAGATACATCTTCAACATGTCCTCGAGGATCTGGTTTACTCATTCCGTTTGTTCGTCGGTTTGGGGATGGTACGTGGTACTAAATTGTAACTAGGTCTCCAAACCGGAGAACAATGCTCTCTAGAAGTTACTTGTGAACTTCGTGTCTCGATCGAAAATGATTGCTTTAGGTATCCCATACAATCAAAATATCTCTTTTAAGAATATTTCCGGGATGTGAGCTGCTTTGTAGGTGGATTTGACCGGTAAAAAATGGGATGCTTTAGACAGCTTGTCTACCACTACAAAGATGGAGTCGTTTAGTTTCTTACTCTTGGGTAAGTCTGTAATGAAGTCCATACTTATTACCTCCCATTTCCATTTTGGAATGGGTAAAGGTTGAAGTAATCCAGAGGGGTGTTGGTGTTCTGCTTTGTGTAATATCCCAACTTTTTGACTAACTATATTATGAGGTTATATCGGGTCATGGCCCCAGTATGTGTGATTTATTATGCTTGACATAGCATTAGTTTGTTTTGATTTATTCCTTCATGAGTTGATATATTGGGCATGGACCCTGAATTGTTTTCATTATTGATATATGTGAGGTAGGAGAGCCCAAATGAATAAACTATGTTGCATTTTTAGATTTGGTTACAGATTATGATATATTGAGATTATTCCTTTTGTTACACTATACTGTGCAGAGCATGATTTACATGGTTGATTATTTAGTGTGTTGAGCGTGGAATCAGAAACACATGAATGACCTATATACTGGGCATAAGCCCCGATGTATGTAGAGTGTTGGGCATGAACCCTGGACCACTCCAAGCTTGAAAGAAATGATTACCGGATCCGAGGACATGTAATTATCCTAGATGTGCCTCACAACCACATTCTAGCTCTGAATTGCACTAGCGTAACGCCCATGTGAGAGTGTTGAGTTGAAAGGCTCTGAAGAGCACTCTGGATTACTACTTCTCAAGTGTTGAGTCAAAGAGGACTTTGAATAGCACTTGCATGTCTTATCACAACTATTTCGATTTGATTAAATAAATCTTATTATCCTCATCTACTGCGGGAACTACCATGTTAAAACGAGGAAAATTGACATGCAAAGAGAGATACTAGAGGTGCCTTTACCAGCTTACCGAAATGGTCCAAAGAAGTGGACCCTTCCCTTAAAAAGAACTAAAAGAAGCATCTTGTGAAACAAAATGTTAAGGACCCCAAAGTAGCATTATTATTAGGAGCTTCAATAATATATATATATATATTTTGGTTAATTATTATATATATACTCTTTTATAAATGTTTACACTTTATAAATATATATATATATTGGTTAATTATTATATATATATTATTTTATAAATGTTTACACTTTATAAATATATATTTATGCATAAGTGGGCTGCCACTTACTAAATATTATTTATTTATATTTAGATGGTATTACAAATTGTATATTATTATTATTATTATTATGAAAATATCTAAAAGATTAAAAACGCTTTAATCAAACATGTTGAGACTTCCTAGTTTCAAAAATAACTAGTAGTTAAATAAACAAATATTGTTTCTTTTTATAAATTAAATTATTTTAAAGAAACCAGTAATTTCCAACAGTTATAATTCAAGATTTGTCCTACTTAAGGAAGACAGACCCCAAAGTTTGGGGGATCTTCTTTTTCCTTTGGTATTATTATGCCAAGAAGGACCCTCTACTCAAGGAAGTGAACTCTATCCATAGATTTGGAGATCTGAACCAGCTACACACCTAAGGACCTCTACTTCTCAGTTTGCATGTCAGAACCAGCTCGGGGGGATTTATACTAAACCATGAACGGTTGTAGAATCATGGTTGGGAGGAACGTGGTGGTCCCAAATTCATCCATCCCAAGATCATTTATCACGTCAGCTAAGAGCTAGTAGTTTTCCCTAACTAGTTGGTTGAGTGTGCATGTCAGTATCAGCAAGAACAGGTTACCAGGATCAGCAGGTCATCATCAACAGGACAAGCTACAGAGATCAATAGGTATGATTAATTATAACACCATCTTACGTTTCATATCCCTGTTATAAATGCTATGTTAAATTAACAATGTTCTTATTATTAGTTTTGTTAAATTAACACTGTTCTTATTATCAGTTTCAAGCAAGTCTTCCAAAAATCGAATGGCATTCCAAGCAGGACTAGCCATGCTAGTATTTGCTAGTCATTTATACTCCTTAGGTTGTTAGAACAGGAGATTCATTGATTTGAATGTAGAAAGATAATTATAGTATTTTATCCCACTTATGGTAGTATTTTATTTCATTTATCCACACCCCTATTTTAGATTATCAACAACAAAATCATCTAGTGACAGAAATCGAAACCCTATCAGAAATCGTTGAACAACATATGAAGCCAGTCGAAATTTCAACTACCCAGTATATAGCAAAAGAAATTGCAAGCATCATTTATTTTATAGATCCTCTCTAGGTATTCTAAGTCTGTATCTAATACTAGTTTTATTGCACATTTCTTTCTTTGCCTAATCTATTTTGTTTTGTTTCCCAAGACCCTATATACCATATTGTAAAACAAACATATCAAGCATAATAGAGATCGTATATAACGTTAATCAAATAAGATAGACCGGAGACCATTTATATTTTCTTTCACCAACAAATCTACCATAGCCACCTACACGAACGCAGAGATAAATCATAAATGGAAGCAAGAAGAAAAACGCATTCTATATGAACTCCACAAAGATGCCCATCGAAAAATAGGACCAGGGTCAAATCCTGTGGCCTTCCCAAAGAGCCAAATAGTATAAATGTTTCCTACAGAATACAAGTCTCTATATAAAATAAACCAAAAACGTCAAGTACAGCCATAAAACCCTTGCCCGGCAAGCATCCATTCTACCCACGCAACCAGCAAGGTAAAACCAGACATTTTTCTTTAGTTACAATCTACCCACATCAGCAACCATTATATTCACGCCATTAGTAAGATAAGCGAAGTATGCTAACCCCAGTATAGGAGACAGAGGCGTAGAACATCCTCATTTATATTCTATACAGACAATACTTATTTACACAGTAAACATCCTAGCAAAATCTTACATTACAGCAACAATGCAAAATACAGTTAACACATAAATCACAGCCATAGTTCCAAAATTAAAGGGGCTGAGACCTGTTATCATTCAATGATTCCCATACCAACAGATTTCCCAAAATATGCAAGAACCTAAAATAGAAGTATCAGTAAGCTTTAGCTCTAAGCCTTAGATTTAAAACAAAGAAATCCGAAACGTCTCATCTGAACCTTGCAACTGTACAGGGTCACACCGAGACAAAATAGTATTTCATTTTCAATAAGATTTCGCATAATCGAATGGCCAGTAAGACCCAGTACTAAAAACATTCTTTTACTCTTCCACTATTTAAAGTTACAGTGAGAATCCCATCCTTTTTGGGCTAGCTAAAATGACACATGACGACTTCCAGAGGTGATTCAGTAAGGCTTATGAAAGCCTACATACCAGACCAGGCCAAACGCTTACATACCAACATCAGAGGTGCGAGAGGCAGGGCGCAAGTGGGTAAGTCAAACTTACCATTACCCTAACCATGGCGCCATGAACCATCGTAGCTCCCTGATCAGGCTCTATCACCTGCCATTTTGCAACAAGTTTAATAGTTATTCAAAGATAGATACAGAAAGATGAATGTATCAAAAGCAATGAGGAACCATTCATTCCTTACCTGTAAGAAGTAGGAACACCTTCATTCCATAGTCGACTTCGATACCTACCAAGGGTACTGACCACGAGCAGGGGTCGGGTCAGTATACAACGCAACCACCATACAATGAAGAAGAGAGCCAGAGATGGAGGAAGTCTACTACAAGGGACAGTGATAGCAAAACCCAACTCATTATTCAAACCCTCGGGAGACAGGCTGTTACGCATTAAAAGCGCATTTAAGAATATACTAGGCCCTTCATAGTGGAGGTTCGATTTAATTACAAAGTCTATAGTGAAATCGTGGGTGTAATCCCCACTTGCATTTAAAACTCAACAGGCTCGATTTTTGTACAAAGTATATAGTAAGACTATGCACCACACCACTTTTCATTCAAGGTACTTTAAACTCCTAGTTGTATACCTTACATTTGGGGGAGACCTTTATGTATGAACCCCCATGGTGATGGGATCCTCATGTTATACAATTATCATTTTTCTGGTGAGACAGGAATAGCAGTAACATGTGCACCAATTACTTAGAGATAGCACTCTCTAACAGAATAGACCTGCAACCATAGGAGCATGTTTTAAATGTTAGCATGTTGCTAAATAAGTCCGTCCACCACAACTTTCACCCATTCCGCTCGGCAAACCTGCCGAGGTATGTAATTACCTCTCCTGGAGCAGAATAGTACCATCGTATGAATCACATACCGAGATCACAGGAGTCTATCACCTGAAGGCAACATGAGACATCATAATTTAGAGCATATAGTTCTTAAAACAATAATGAGTATTATTTACAACCAGCAGTTATAATGGCAATAGAAATATGACTTCAAAGTATGTATTCTGTTTCCATACCGCTTTGCAACTCAGAAACAATACCTAACAGAGACCATGTAATACAAAGGAGATTGGCTTACAATTGACCATACAAGTAGGAATGTTTGACCACATTAAATCTAAAGTATGCAGTTTGTTATTAGAAACTAACATTTATTGCAGACAACGAAAATTTTAAATTTTTTCTATTTTTGGGACATTACAAGAGGTATCAGAGCAAGTTACAAACACTAAGTGACCTATTGGGCTCACTACCAAACACAGCTGCAAAAACAAGAAAGTGTTTAAATTATTGTATTATGTTTTTACGAAAAGAATTAACTAACACATTGTTTTCCATTAACAGATACTTATATAAATTTCAGGTACAAACAGTAGCAGAAAAATGAGTGCAGAACAATGCAGCAGTATACGAGGCAACCTAAATTCCCCACCACGACAGCAAGAAATCATGGTGGAGCTCAACTCAAATTTGGAGTAATCCATGCAGCAGCTACAGGCAGAATTCCAAAGTTTTCGGGATGAAAATATGCAAGAAAGGAGAGAACAGTGGGCTATAAATCAAGCCTTACTCCAAATCCTAACAAGGGAAAAACCCCCTAAACATCCTACCTTCTCTATCAATTCCCTTAACCCAAAGAAAACAATCAGTTACAAATTAGGAGATCAAGTGGAACATAAATTAGAACCATCGGAAGAGGATTGTAAGAGCTCTTCCAATGACAATGGTTCTCCACCTCCTTGCAAGAAAAGGAGGAAGAATGATGACAGCTTACAAGGGGAGTTCAGAAAGATAAGGGCCCCAACTTATGATGGGGAAGTTAACTCAGGAGAAAAGGCTAAAGAGTGGTTGTTAGGAATGAACAAATACTTTAAGGTTCACAATTACTCCAGTGAGATGCAAGCCCGACTAGCCATATGCAACCTAAATGGAAAGGTTCCCAGATGGTGGTGGGACCTAAAACACATTAAGGGACAAGAGCTACAAGACATAAGCTGGGACACTTTCAGCAGAATCTTTCAGGACAAATAAATGTTTGAAAGATTCTTCGACAAGAAGATAAAAAAATTTCATGAGCTGAAAATGGGTTCCCTGACTATGGAAGCTTTCATAAATCGGTTCTTAGACTTGCTGCACTATGTGCCTTATATTAAGGACAAGAAGGTGAAAATCCAATAGTTTTGGGTGGGCTTCCACCAAACGTTAGAGAGAAAATAGAATTCGACATGCCCAAAACCCTTGACATAACCCCACATAAAGCTGGGTTGTGTTATGAACACGGACAGCCAAGAAACGACAACATCAACAGAAATAGGGACAGATTCAGGACATTCTCAGACAACCGCAGATTGGGTTTTAAACCCCCACCTTTTTGGAAACATAACAATAGTTTCCCACCCAACAGGGGTTTCAACCGACCTCAAGCTCGACCTAATGCACCCCCACCACTAGCCAACAGGCCAGCCTTGAACAAAGGGGCAAAGAGAGTCCCACCAACTGTTTCTTGTTGGAAATGCCAGGGGCCACATTACTACAGAGACTGCCCCAACAAAACAAATGGGACTTTACACAACATCCAAGCAGAGCCTACAGTGAGAGACATGGAAAAGACACCTAGGATTTATGTCGCCCTTGATGGCCGGTAGGAAAATCATCAAGCCACCATCGTAGAAATTGAGGGTAAGATATCTAACCATATCATTTCAGTTTTAATAGACCCTGGTGCTTGCCGAAGCTACATCTCTCCTAGAATAGTACAGTTTTGAAAATTAAACCGAGAGAGTCAAAAAGCATCATGGCTGGTACAATTAGCCATCGGTACCAAACGGAAGGTCTCCGAACTAGTTAAGAGTTGTGAGATAGATTTGAACGGCTTTTTAACTAAGTTCGATTTGAACATCTTACCACTAGGATCTTATGACGTAATAATAGGCAAGGATTGGTTGGAAGGACATCATGCCTTGTTAGATTGCTTAAAAACGTCAATCCTATGCACAGATAGTCAAGGAAAACAAAGAGCCATCCAAGGTATACTTAAGGAAGTATCAGTACGACAAATATCGACATTACAAGCAAAGAAATGCTTGAGAAAGGGTTGTAAACTATTTGCAATCCACCTTCAATCGATAGAAGCCGATAGAGATCAAAAGATCAAGGACTTCCCGATACTAGTAGAATTTAGAGACGTATTTCCCGAAGAGATACCAGGGTTATCACCCAAGCAGGACTTAGACTTTTCCATAGAACTAACCCCCGGATCCATACCCGTCTCTAGGACCCCGTACCGTATGAGTACACCCAAACTGGTAGAGCTCAAAATACAGTTACAAGAACTGATAGACAAGGGTTATATTCGACCGAGTGTGTCTCCCTAGGGAGCACCAATCCTCTTTGTTAAAAAGAAGGATGGCACGATGCATATGTGCATCGATTACCTCCAACTTAATAAGTTAACCATCAAGAACCGTTATCCACTCCCTAGGATTGATGACTTGTTTAACCAAGTCAGAGGGGCAAAGATCTTCTCGAAAATCGACCTGCAATCCAGATATCACCAAGTGAGGATCCGTGATGAGTACATGATTAAGACCGCGTTTTGCACCTGATACGGCCACTACGAATTTGTAGTAATGCCTTCCGGTCTGACAAATGCACCCACAAAATTCATGTGCATGATGAACAATGTTTTCAGCAAGTACCTCGACAAGTTTGTTTTAGTTTTCATAGATGATATCTTGATCTATTCCAAGAATGAGGAAGAACATGAGGAACACCTCTGAATAGTCCTACGGATATTACGAGAACATCATCTTTACGCAAAATTCAGCAAGTGTGATTTCTATCAACCTCAGATATAATACTTAGGGCACATCATTTCTGAGAAGGGAATAGCAGTTGATCCTGAAAATATCAAACCTATCGAAGATTGGCTCAGACCCATGTGTGTCTTCGACTTAAGATCATTCCTAGGTTTAGCCGGTTATTATCTAAAGTTCATTGAGAATTTCTCTCGGATCACTTGCCCCATGACCACATTATCGAAGAAAACCAGTAAGTTCATATGGACAGACAAGTGCGAAGAAAGTTTTTAGAATTTAAAACAACTTCTGATTAGTGCACCAATACTACGAATTTCCAACCCCAATGGGGACTTCATAGTTTGTACCGATGAAAGCAAGGAAGGACTCGGTGGAGCCCTTATGCAAGATGATTATTCCGTCTGCTACGAGTCAAGGAAGTTAAAGGAACACGAGAAAAACTATCCTACTCATGACCTCGAATTGGCCGCCATTATCCACGCTCTAAATATGTGGAGACATTACCTCATGGGTAAGACATTTCTACTAAAGATGGACAACAAGAGTCTAAAATACCTATTCAATCAACCGGACCTAAATGCTAGACAGGCTAGGGGAAAGAAAACAAGATCGTCGATGCCTTAAGTCAATGAGCTCATATGTTATATGAGGTAACTAAAAGTCAAACTGACTCCGACTTACAGGACATAATTAGAACGACATGACAAAATGACTGGTTCTATGTCGAGATCCTTAAAAACATCCAGGAAGATAGGCTTTTTCAACAACAGAAAGAATACAAGATAGATGAATCAGGACTGTTATGGTCAAAGGAGAGACTTTACGTTCCCGAGGGGGGGGACATTAGACCTAACATACTCAACGAATTCCATCGGAGCCCCTATTCAGGACACCCCGAATATATAAAGATGATTTCATCCATAAAGAAACACTACTTTTGGCCTAAACTGAAAGCTGACATGGCATTGTTCATCGCGAAGTGTCAGGAATGTCAGTTGGTCAAAGCAGAACACCAACACCCCTCCGGACTACTTCATCCGTTACCCATTCTAGAATGGAAGTGGGAGGTAGTAAGTATGGATTTCATCACAGGCCTACCCAAGAGCAAGAAAAAAAATGACTCCAGCTTCATAGTAGTAGACAAGCTGTCGAAAGCCACACATTTTATACCAGTAAAATCTACCTACAAGGTAGTTGACATTGTAGAAATCTTCCTAAAGGAGATTTTTCGGTTACATGGGATACCCAAAGTGATTATCTCGGATCGAGACACAAAGTTCACTAGTAAATTTTGGAGAGCACTGTTCTCCAAATTAGAAACACAACTACAATTTAGTACTGCATACCACCCCCAAACCGACGGACAGACGAAACGAGTAAACCAAATCTTGGAGGATATGCTGAGAATGTATGTCATGAACAATCCCACTAAGTGGGAAGACTACTTACACCTAGCGGAGTTTGCATACAACAATGGGTATCAAACCTCGACCAAAATGAGTCCTTTCGAAGTACTCTACGGTCGAAAGTGTTGAACCCTCATCACCTGGGATAGCCCAGTGGATAGGCTTATGCTAGGGCGAGACTTACTAAAAGACTTGGAACAATTAGTCTCCAAGGTAGAATTGAATTTAAAAGAGGCACAAGACCGCCAAAAGAGTTACGCAGACAAGAAAAGAAAGGACAAAGAATACTAAGTCGATGAACATGTTTTCCTAAGAATCAAAGCGAAACGAAGTTCGTTAAGCTTGGGACGTTGCGGTAAACTAGCCCCAAGGTTTTTTGGACCATTTGAAATATTGGGCAAGAAGGGCCCAAGAGCATATGAATTAGCCCTACCAGCACAGATAAAATTTCATAATGTTTTTCATGCTTCCTTATTAAAGAAATATTTATATGATACTAAACATGTTATTGATTGGTCCTTATTACATGTTAAGTTTAAACCAAATAGATTAGCAAGATCACTGAAAGAAACATAATCACAAGATAGACACAAAATTTACCCTGGGAAACCCTCATGGGGTAGAAAACCCAGCAAATCTTTCCTCAATAAGATGATCAACAAAAATACAAGATGTGCTCCAAGACTTGTCCTTCTTCTCTACCTCACATGCAGACCTCCCAGACACAGCTGCGCTACTTTCTGAGTTGTGGAAGTGTGTCAAATGAGGAGCTCTCCTCCTCTATTTATACTAGTTCCCGACTAACCAAAAATCCCTAATGGGGCCGACCTCTTCTAGAGAAGTCTAATAACCCCTAAAATATAAACTCAGGGCTTACCCCCACATGGTGGGTCTAATAACCCTAGTTACCACAAACCATCAGAGGAATAAACATCTCCGGATACATAATAGAATCACCTTGGAGGAATGAAACATCTCTGGAATAATAATGTACAAATATAATATTCTTAGAAGTTACAATATTAAACACTCCCCCTTAACGAGAAGGATATTATAACCATGTCTGCAGGAGCAAGGAGTCATCGACTGCATCACACATGATACATCTATATATCATTGGAAGCTTTCTTCATTACATCATCACCAGTAACTCAACTAGTTACTAGAACATCAACATCATTGTTATGATCATCAGCATTGTCATCACACGATCATCAGCATCATCATCACACGATCATCAACATGATGCTCAATCTCGATCTCTTTAGGACATAGGTCCATGGATGATACAATCCAAATCACGTATCTTTTGAACCGAGGTCCAGGGACGATATAGTCCTATCAACTCTAGTGATCCTTCCATTCGGAATTACGGGATCCATCACAATCATGTTTAAGACTATCCTTCCTTTCGGAATTACGGGATTTACGGTCTAAGGATGATTAATCCCACTCAATCTCTTTTAAGATAATCCTTCCTTTTGGAATTACGGGATTGACGGTCTAAGGATGATTAATCCAACTCAATCTCTTTTAAGACAATCCTTCCTTTCAGAATTATGGGATTTACGGTCTAAGGATGATTAATCCCACTCAATCTCTTTTAAGACAATCCTTCCTTTCGGAATTACGGGATTTACGATCTAGGGATGATTAATCCCACACAATCTCTTTTAAGACAATCCTTCCTTTCAGAATTACGGGATTTCCGGCCTAGGGATGATTAATCCCACATGTCCACTAAGGACTTCATTCACAAAGACCATACGTCTACAGATCAATTCAAGGGACCGAAGTCCGGGGACGATACAATCCCCACCTGTCCACTAAGGACTTCATTTTCAGAGACCATGCGTCTACGGATCAATTCAAGGGACTGAAGTTCGGGGACGATACAATCCCCACCTGTCCACTAAGGACTTCATTTTTGGAGACCATACATCTACGGATCAATTCATGGGATCGAATTCTGGGGACGATACAGTCCCCACCTGTATCCTCATCAAGACAAATACCGTTAGTACATCACTAGTACAAGTACATACAAGTATCGTCATCAATACATCAGAAATATAGAAACATGTATTCTCATCAATACATCAATATAAAAACATGTATCCTCATCAATACATCAATATAAAAACATGTATCCTCATCAATACATCAATATAAAAAACATGTATCCTCATCAATACATAAAGAAACAAGTAATATAAGTAGTCTAAGTATAAGAGTCCTAAATCTAAGCGCATATAAATATCTAGGTTTAATAAATAGGTATCCTTATCACTGACCTTAGCTGTCGATGAGAGCAATCTCATCATCAGTGATTATATCACTCCCCCTTCCAAGGAGGGTCCTTTTGAACAACACCAAGCTTGTCTCAGAAATATTCAAATTTTACTCGAGACAGAGCAATTTGTTCCTCAGTACTCACATACTCGAGTTTAGTAGCTCCTCTTTGCACCATATCTCGTATGTAGAAATATTGGATCTCTATGTGTTTTGACTTGTCATGGAACACTGGATTTTATGTCATCTTGATACAGCTTTGATTGTCACACATGATCACAGTGGGATCCAATTCTAATTCAAACACTCTAGATAATAGCTTCTGAAGCCACACTGCTTCACAACTGGCAGAGCAGGAAGCTATATATTCTGCTTTAGCAGTACTGAGAGCCACACTAGATTGTTTCTTGCTGAACCATGAGATCATGGCAGATCCAAGACCATAGCATCCACCTGATGTACTCTTTTTGTCTCAGACACTTCCCGCCCAATCAGAATCTGAATAACCATGTAGTCTGAGTTCATGGTTTCCAAGATAATATAGACCAACATCTAATGTACCCTTTAGGCACCTCATTACATGCTTTGAATCTATTAAGTGAACCTTTCTAGGTTCTACTAGATACTGACTCAAGGTATTTACAACAAAGCATATATCTGGCCTAGTATTTGTTAAATACATCAATGACCCAATGATTTGTCTATATAGAGTTATGTCCACTAATTCTGATGAGTCATTAACTAATAACTTCAAGTTGGAGTCCATGGGAGTGGCCATGGATTTACACTCCAACATATCAAATCTTTTTAAACTCTGCACAACATACTTACCTTGATTTAGAAAGATTCCTTTTGGTTCTTGCCATACTTGTAGACCTAATAAGTAGTGCATTAATTCAAGATCTTTCATCTCGAATTCTGAAGAAAGCTTCTTCTTGCATTCAACAATTTGTTTCTCATTTCCGGTTAGAAATAGATCATCTACATATAACAACAGTATAACTGGTTCATCATCTACCACCTTGAGATAAATATTAGGGTCAGCTTTACTCTTGGTAAAGCCCATGTTTGTTAAGAAACTGTCCATCCTTCCGTACCAAGCTCTGGGAGCTTGCTTCAATCCATATCATGCCTTCTTCATTTTGCATACATGAGTTCTCCCGTCTTTAACCTCAAATCCTTGTGGTTGTTATATGTACACTTCTTCTACAATGAAACCATTCAAGAAGGATGTTTTAACATCCATCTGGTGTAGTTTCCACTTCATCATAGATGCAAGTGCTATGATAGTTCTAATTGATGTGTACCTAGCAACTGGTGCAAATGTTTCTTCGTAGTCTATTCCCTCTTTTTGAGAGAATCCTCTGGCTACAAATCTTGCCTTATATTTTTCAATGCTACCATCTGCAGCATGTTTTATCTTGAATATCCATTTGGAAGAAACCACACTTTTATCCTTTGGTTTGGGAATTATATCCCAAACATCATTTTTCATTATTAACTGGTACTCTTCTGTCATAGCTTCTACCCATTCTTGCTTCTGAGATGCTTCCTCATAGCTAGTGGGTTGTTTATCCACAAGATCACATATCAGGGCCACATAATTGGATACTAACTTGGGTTTCTTCCTTTCTCTAGTGGAACCTTCAGGAGCTCCATATTTTTTAGCTCCTTGAATAATGTCTCTAGCCCATGCTTTCCTTCTTTTTCTAGAAAGATTTGTAATGGGGGGTTCTTGAGGTTCTATCATGTCATGGTCTTATGGTGCATCATCTTCAGGGATGGGAATAGATTCTGTGACTCTAGGAGGTGTATCTTCTTCATAGATTTCTTCAAGTTGGCACTTCCTATATTTATTGATAGCTGCTTCTTCATCAAATCTTACATCTCTACTTATCTCCATATGATGAAAACTAGGTATGTAAATTATGAAAGCTTTGGATGTTTCACAATATCCAACAAATATTTCTTTCTTACTAGAGGGATCCAACTTGGTTCTCTTTTCTTTTGGAATATGAATATACACAGGACATCCAAATATTTTGAGATGACTTACCTCAGGCTTCTTTCCTGTGAACACTTCTTCTGGAGTCTTAAATTAAAGAGCACTATGAGAGAGTCTATTTTGTCCATAGACAACTCTCCTCGCTACTTCAGCCCATAGATACATGGGAAGATCTTGATCATGTATTATAGTCTTTATAGCTTCCATGATAGTTCTATTCTTTCTTTCAACAACCTCATTTTGTTGGGGATTGTAGGGAGTGGTTAATTACCTCTTGATTCCAACTTCCTTACAAAAGTCTTCAAAGTCCTTTGAAGTATATTCTCTACCATTATCTGTTCTGAGAATCTTGATTTTTTTTTCTGAGAGATTTTCTATTAAGGCCTTGAATTCTTTGAATTTTCTAAAGACTTCATTCTTTCCTTTTAGAAAGTATATCCAAGTCTTCCTTGAATAGTCATCAATGAATGTGATATAGTATTCAAACCGACTTAGGGATTTGGTGGGCATTGGTCCAAATACATCTGATTGAATTAACTCCAAAATGTTCATAGTATTTGTTTCACTCTTTGGAAAGGGTTCTTGACATTCTTCCCCTTTTCACATCCTTTGCATGAGCCATTATGATCAATCTTTAAGTCTGGTAGACCTATGACCACCTTGCTCACATAGTGTAGGGCCTTGCAATTAATGTGAGCAAGCCTTCTATGCCACATTTCACTGGGGCTAGTGGTTTCATGGACAAGAGTAGCTTCTGGATAACCCTTGAGTTTGTAAAGACCTCCTTCTTCTTCACCAATAACAATTCCATCATCAATTGACTTTCCTTTGGGCCACATGAGCACTTGTCCATCAATAAATGCAATTCTAAATCCTTTCTTATCTAGTGCTGGGATAGAAAGTAGGTTCTTCTTCAAACCTGGTACAGATAAAATTTCTTTCATTTTCAAAGGTGTTCCATAATCAAGGTTTTAATTTGCTTCACCAATTCCCTTGATGGTATATTGATAATCATTGTGAAAATCCTCACAGCAGATCTAAGAGATGATGTATCTCACAAGAGAATAATTATGATTAAGCAAGAAAATAGAAGAAGAGTGATACATGCAGTATAATGAGCAACAGAATAATATGGTACAGTAGAACTCAGATAGAAGCAATAATACTTCGGTCATACTAAATTATTAATCACAAATGGACATATAAATAATACAATGCATGAGGAATTCGAATGCCTAAGGTGGCAATTCGAATTAGCCTTCATGGAGTGATCAAAGGATCACTGGAGTGTCATCGGAGCACAACTAGGTGTCCTCATGATCATCGGAGCGCAACTGGAAGTCTTCATCATCATTAGTGGAGTCATCAATGCTCAAGTAACTGTCAACCATCAGTCAAACTAACTCTGGTAGGTGTAACTGAGTGTAACTCAATGTAACTGAGTGTAACTGAGTGTAACTCAATGTAACTGAGTGTAACTGAGTGTAACTCAATGTAACTGAGTGTAACTCAATGTAACTGAGTGTAACTCAATGTAACTGAGTGTAACTGACTGTAACTGAGTGTAACTGAGTGTAATTGAGTGTAACTGAGTGTAACTGAGTGACAACTGGACTGGTAGGTGAAGGAGGGCGAGTTGCTCCCTAAAATCAAGGGAGAAGGGCGCATTAAGCAACTGGAGGGCTAAAACTGAATAGTGAGAAGCTCCTGGGGGCTGGATAACTGAGGGCTAGGTGCTGGATTGATGACTGGGATGCATGCAAAATGCATGCAAACCCTAGAATGCATGCAAACCCTAAAAGGTTCATGCATGACTGAAAATGTAAAAGATCAAAATAGTGGTGGGACTAGGATGGAGTATAGGAATATCCTAACACCCCCCCTTAATCCATCCTGGGCCCTGGTAACTAAGACCAAAGGTCACCCAATACAATGAATAATAACAATCAATAAACCAAGGAAGTGGGAAAATTTCATGGGAAACATACCCCCTCCTCAAAAAATAGACTGTAAGGCACACATAAAAAATAACAGCTCCAAACTCAAGCATGTGTGATGCTTGGTCATATGTCTGGAGGTATCTTCTTCTTGGGAAGAAGTGGATCATGCTCAAAAAGCATGTGCTTGTACTTGCTCTTCAGATCGAATGTGATGAGAACAAATCCAACAGTATTAGAATGATCCTTGAACCTGTGATTCGAATCAGCTGAGGTAGGATCAAATTTTTGAATGTGCATATAGTCCTTTGTCTTCTCCTTCGAACCACCATGGGTGAGATTATGCCAAAAAGAACTATTACATGTTTGCTTGAAATCAAAATCAGATTTAAGACTTTCAAAACAGTTTCTTGAGATCTCCTTTGAACCAGCAAGGGTGAGATCAAAACTATCATATGATGCATGAGAAATTATCTCAAGCGGGTGGCAATGGCCATATTCTTCAATAACCTTCTGAAAGCATGTGCTAATGATCATATAGTAGTAATTAAGAGATGTTTGCTGAAGAGGAGCGAATGCATTACCTCCAATAGCTGATGTTACCTCCGAAATAATCATGTGATCATGATGCAAGCCAACAAACTCTGGTGCAAGAGAGGATTTAGGACCTTCTGCAATATCTAGAGTGTGAGCTGGCACAGAAAGAGAAGAAAGTTTGAGCATGAGCGGAGAATCTGCAAGTTCTTTGTCAACAACTTCAATATGAGATGATACTGGTTCATGATCTGAGAGATCATCAAGGGGAGCGAATGCAACATGATCTGAGAGACCATCAGGAGGAGCGAATGCATCATGATCTGAGAGACCATCAAGTGGAGCGAATGCATCACCTTGCTTGCTTTTGAAGGGATTTGGACCAAATCCATCATTCTTTTTGCCGAATCTTTCATCCAGATGAGCCCATAACTCTTTTGGAGTTTCAATATCAATGATGGTTGGGTACAATATGTAATCAATCATAGCAAGCATCATTCTTCCAATGTGCATGTCACCTTTATTCAACCATTTAATCTTCTTTGTAGAGGATTCGAACTCTCTTTCAAAATAGCAATCAAAGAGATCATGGCTCTTCAAATATGCTATCATTCTTGGTTTCCATTCATCATAGTTGAATGGAGAAAGAGGAGTAATTTCTTCTAAATTCATTGAAGTTGTAGAAGACCTGCAAAAACAATATAGAATAACTGCAACTGCTACTGCTGCAAAAATGCAGAAACTGTTGCAACTGCTGAACTCGAAATCTTGGTAATAACCTGCAAACAAAATCTCAAGAATGGAGATAAACAATACTCTCAACATGCTCTGATACCATGTGAAAATCCTCACAGCAGATCTAAGAGATGATGTATCTCACAAGAGAATAATTATGATTAAGCAAGAAAATAGAAGAAGAGTGATACATGCAGTATAATGAGCAACAGAATAATATGGTACAGTAGAACTCAGATAGAAGCAATAATACTTCGGTCATACTAAATTATTAATCACAAATGGACATATAAATAATACAATGCATGAGGAATTCGAATGCCTAAGGTGGCAATTCGAATTAGCCTTCATGGAGTGATCAAAGGATCACTGGAGTGTCATCGGAGCACAACTAGGTGTCCTCATGATCATCGGAGCGCAACTGGAAGTCTTCATCATCATCAGTGGAGTCATCAATGCTCAAGTAACTGTCAACCATCAGTCAAACTAACTCTGGTAGGTGTAACTGAGTGTAACTCAATGTAACTGAGTGTAACTGAGTGTAACTCAATGTAACTGAGTGTAACTGAGTGTAACTCAATGTAACTGAGTGTAACTGAATATAACTGAGTGTAACTGACTGTAACTGAGTGTAACTGAGTGTAACTAAGTGTAATTGAGTGTAACTGAGTGTAACTGAGTGACAACTGGAATGGTAGGTGAAGGAGGGCGAGTTGCTCCCTAAAATCAAGGGAGAAGGGCGCATTAAGCAACTGGAGGGCTAAAACTGAATAGTGAGAAGCTCCTGGGGGCTGGCTAACTGAGGGCTAGGTGCTCGATTGATGACTGGGATGCATGCAAACCCTAGAATGCATGCAAACCCTAAAAGGTGCATGCATGACTGAAAATGTAAAAGATCAAAATAGTGGTGGGACTAGGATGGAGTATAGGAATATCCTAACAATCATTACCTAGAGATACCTTTTGTGGAGAAGAATTTTCTTCAAGTCTTGAGAGAGTTTTCTTTTGGCCTGTCATGTGCTTTGAAGCACCACTATCAATGAGCCATGTATCTTCTCCAAGAGACACAGATCCAGAGAGTGCAGAAAATAGAACATATTCCTCTACATCTTCTTCTTCTTTCCTTCTAGATCTTTTCCTAGGGAGGGGCCTTTCTTCTTCGTCTTCATCTCTTTTGGATCTTTTTCTATGAGGCCTTACTTCCTCTTCTTCTTCTTCTTCAATATCATCTTCTGCAATATGTGCTTGATGTCTTTTATAATGAAGATTTTTCTTCTTCTTTGAAGGACAAAATCTAGCAATGTGTCCTTCCTTATGACAATGGAAACATTGGAAAGAAGAGAACTTTCCTTTTCCTTTCTTCTGAATTTTTTGAGGAGAATGAGGTTCTTTCTGATTGAACTTCTTGAAGTGAGATTGATTCTTCCTTCTCTTAGTGTGTGTGGCCAAGGCTTGGTCATCTTCTTTGAGAGGGGATTCTTTGTTGGCTACCCTAGCTTCTTCTTGAACATAGTCCTCCCAAACTACATCAAACTTCATACTTTCCTTTCTAGCACAAATAGTTTGTATAAATGACTCTCAAGGTCTAGTGAGACCATTTAGAGCAGTCATCACAAGTTCATCTTCATCAAGAGTATCACCAATGGCATCTAGTTGCTCCTTGATTTGGGAGACCCTTGAGAAGTAGTCTTGAATGGATTCTCCTTTGTGCATCTTGGTACTCTTCACCTGAGTTCTTAGGTTCATCTTCCTATTGATGTTCTCTCCTTCATACATTCTTCCTAGAGCATCATACATTTCCTTTGGAGTCTTCTCGGAAGCCACTTGCGGAATCAATGGTCTTTAATAGACTCAGCTATGATTCTCTTTTCCCTAATCAAATCCTTCCTATGATTCTCTTTGGCTTCATCTCCTTCAGGTTCTGCAACTTCATCCTTGATATAATGAGCAAGATCATTCTCTTCAAGAATGAGACCAATTCTATATTTCCATGCCCGAAAATTCTCTATACCTTCTAGTTTGTCTTCAAGATTAGTGCATGGAGCCATCTTCTCTTGGGGGAGTCCAAGAGATAAGAGATAGAGTAGTACTTAGCCATAAACTTTAACATTTTACTTTTCTGGATCTGCAACAGAATTTATGGTTTATCGCACTTTTCGTAAAACTAGGGTTTGACTTTCCGAGAGTTCTACCCAACCAAAAACCTCGATCCAAGGCTCAAGAGATAGATCGTTAGAAGAGCTATTCAGCCATGCAAATAGAAACCAAAAATACTAACTTTTACAGAAACCTTAATTTTGGGAGAGAGAGAGAAATATAATTTCACCTTGTGAAAGATGTTCTATTCAGGCTAGCTATGATACCATGTTAAGTTTAAACCAAATAGACTAGCAAGATCACTGAAAGAAACATAATCACAAGATAGACACATAATTTACCCTGGGAAAACCTCATGGGGTAGAAAACCCAGCAAAGATTTCCTTAATAAGATGATCAACCAAAATACAAGATGTGCTCCAAGACTTGTCCTTCTTCTCTACCTCACATGCAGACCTCCTAGACACAAGTGCGCTACTTTCTGAGTTGTCAAAGTGTGTCAAATGAGGAGCTCTCCTCCTCTATTTATACTAGTTCCCGACTAACCAAAAATCCCTAATGGGGCCGACCTCTTCTAGAGAAGTCTAATAACCCCTAAAATATAAACTCAAGACCAACCCCCACATGGTGGGACTAATAACCCTAGTTACCACAAACCATTGGAGGAATAAACATCTTCGGATACATAATAGAATCACCTCAGAGGAATGAAACATCTCCGGAATAATAATGTACAAATATAATATTCTTAGAAGTTACAATATTCAACATTACAAGTGGAGCCTGAAGGGGATTTCATGCAAGAGCCACTCCAGATTCTGGACAAGAGAGAGGTCCAGCTTAGGAGGAGCACCATTACCCAGCTGAAAGTGAAATGGAGGCATTCTGGACTAGATCAGGCCACTTGGGAGAATGAGGCTACCATGAGAGAGGCATACCACGCCTTATTTCATGAGCTCATTCCTAGTCCCTCGAAACGATGGGATGGTGTTGTTCTAAGAAGGGAGGGATGTAATATCCCAACTTTTTGACTAACTATATTATGAGGTTATATTGGGTCATGGCCCCAGAATGTGTGATTTATTATGATTGACATAGCATTAGTTTGTTTTGATTTATTCCTTCGTGAGTTGATATATTGGGCATGGACCTTGAATTGTTTTCATTATTGATATATGTGGGGCAGGAGACACCGAATGAATAAACTATGTTTCATTTTGAGAATTGGTTACAGATTATGACATACTGAGATTATTCGTTTTGTTACACTATATTGTGCAGAGCATGATTTACATGGTTGATTATTTAGTGTGTTGAGCGTGAACTCAGAAACACACGAATGACCTATATACTGGGCTTAAGCCCCGATGTATTTAGAGGATTGTATTTCATACTGGGCCTAAGCCCAAATGTACGTAGAGTGTTGGGCATGAACCCTGAAGCAATCCAAGCTTGAAAGAAATGATTACCAGATCCGAGGACATGCAATTATCCTAAATGTGCCTCACAACCACATTCAAGCTCTAGTGTTGAGCAGAGGCTCTGGAATTGCACTAGCGTAACGCCCATGTGAGAGTGTTGAGTTGAAAGGCTCTGAAGAGCACTCAGGGTTACTATTTCTCAAGTGTTGAGTCAAAGAGGACTCTGAATAGCACTTGCATGTCTTATCACAACTATTTCGATTTGATTAAATAAATCTTATTATCATCATCTACTGCGGGAACTACCATGTTAAAATGAGGGAATCTGACATGCAAAGGGAGAGACTAGAGGTGCCTTTACCAGCTTACCAAAGCCGGCCAAAGAAGTGGACCCTTCCCTTAAAAAGAACTAAAAGAAGCATCTTGTGAAACAAAATGCTAAGGACCCAAAAGTAGTATTATTCTTATAAGCTTCAATAATAAATATATATATATATTGGTTAATTATTATATATATATTCCTTTATAAATGTTTACACTTTATAAATATATATTTATGCATAAGTGGGCTACCACTTACTAAATATTATTTATTTATATTTAGATGGTATTGCAAATTGTATATTATTATTATTATGAAAATATCTAAAAGATTAAAAATAGTTTAATCAAATAGGTTGAGACTTCCTAGTTTCCAAAATAACTAGTAGTTAAATAAACAAATATTGCTTCTTTTTATAAATTAAATTATTTTAAAGAAACCAGTAATTTCCAACAGTTATAATTCAAGATTTGTCCACTTAAGGAAGATAGACCCCAAAGTTTGGGGGATCTTCTTTTTCCCTTGGTATTATTATGCCAAGAAGGACCCTCTGCTCAAGGAAGTGAACTTTATCCATAGATTTGGAGATCTGAACCAGCTACACACCTAAGGACCTCAACTTCTTAGTTTGCATGTCAGAACCAGCTCGGGGGGATTCATACTGAACCAGGAATGGCTGTAGAATGATGGTTAGGAGGAACATGGTAGTCCCAAAGTCATCCAACCAAAGATCATTTTTTAGGTCAGCTAAGATCCAATAGTTTTCCCTAACTAGTTGGCTGAGTGTGTAGGTCAGTATCAGCAAGAACAGGTTACCAGGATCACAAGGACAATATACAAAGATCAATAGGTATGATTAATTATAAAACCCTCTTACGTTTCATATCCCTATTATAAATGCTATGTTAAATTAACAATGTTCTTATTATCAGTTTTGCTAAATTAACAATGTTCTTATTATCAGTTTAAAGAAAGTCTTCCAAAAATCGAATGGCATTCCCAGCAGGACTAGCCATGCTAGTCTTTTCTAGTCATTTGTACTACTTAGATAGTTAGAACAGGCGATTCGTTGATTTGAATGCAGAAAGATTATCCCACTTATGGTAGTATTTTAATTCATTTATCCACACCACTGTTTTAGATTATCAACAACAAAATCATCTAGTGACAGAAATCGAAACCCTATTAGAAATCGTTGAACAACACATGAAGCCATTCGAAATTTCAACTACACAGCATATAGCAAACGAAATTGTAGGCGTAATTTATTTTATAGATCCTCTCCAGATATTCTAAGTTTGTATCTACTACTAGTTTTATTGCACATTTCTTTCTCTGCGTGTTCTATTTTGTTCCCTTTCCCAAAACCCTATATACCATATTGTAAAACAAACATATCAAACATAACAGAGATCGTATATAACGTTAATCAAATAAGATAGACCGGAGACCATTTATATTTTCTTTCACCAACAAATATACGATAGCCACCTACAGGAATACAGAGATCAATCATGAATGGAAGCAAGAAGAAAAACACATTCCATATGAACTCCACAAAGATGCCCATCGAAAGATAGGACCAGGGTTAAATCCCATGGCCTTCCGAAAGAGCCAGATAGTATAAATGGTTCCTACAGAATACAAGTCTCTATATAAAACAAACCAAAAACGTCAAGTACAGTCGTAAAACCCTTGCCAGGCAAGCATCCATTCTACCCACACAACCAACAAGGTAAAACCAAACATTTTTTTTAGTTACAATTCACCCACATCAGCAACCATTATATTCATGCCATTAGTAAGATAAGCAAAGTATGCTAGCCCCAGTATAGGAGATAGAGGCATAGAACATCCTCATTTATATTCTATACAGACAATACTTATTTACACAATAAACATCCTAGCAAAATCTTTCATTACAGCAACAATGGAAAATACAGTTAACACATAAATCACAGCCATAGTTCCCAAATTAAAGGCGCTGAGAGCTGTTATAATTGAATGAGTATCAGTAAGCTTCGGCTTTAAGCCTTAGATTTAAAACAAAGAAATCTGAAACGTCTCATTTGAACCTTGCAACTGTACAGGGTCACACCCAGACAAAATAACATTTCATTTTCTATAAGATTTCGTAGAATCGAATGGCCAGTAAGACCCAGTACTAAAACAAGTTCTTTTAATCTCCCACTATTTAAAGTTACAGCGAGAATCCCATCCTTTCGGGGCTAGCTAAATTGACACATGACAACTTCGAGAGGTGATTTAGTAAGCTCAAGGCTTATGAAAGCCTCCATACCAGACTAGGCTAAACACTTACATACCAACATCAGAGGTGCAAGAGGTAGGGACAAAGTGGGTAAGTCAGACTTACCATTACCCTAGCCATGGTGCCATGAACCATCGTAGCTCCCTGACCATGCTCTATCACCTGTCATTTTGCAACAAGTTTAATAGTTAGTCAAAGATCAATACAGAAAGATGAAAGTATCAAAAGCAATGAGGAACCATTCGTTCCTTACTTTTAATAAGTAGGAATGCCTTCACGCCATAGTCCACTTCGATACCTACCAAGGGTACTAACCACGAGCAGGGCTCGGGTCAGTATACAATGCAGCCACCATAGAATGAAGAACAGAGCCAGAGATGGAGGAAATCGACTACGAGGGACAGTGATAGAAAACCCCAACTTATTATTCAAACCCTCGTGAGACAGGATGTTACTCATTAAAAGCGCATTTAAGAATATACCAAACCCTTCATAGTGGAGGTTCGATTTAATTACAAAGTCTATAGTGAAATCATGGGTGTAATCCCCACTTGCGTTTAAAACGCAACAGGATCGATTTTTGTACAAAGTATATAGTAAGACTATGAACCACACCATGTTTCATTCTAGGTACTTTAAACTCCTAGTTGTATACCTTACATTTGGGGGAGACCTTTCTGTATGAACCCCCATGGTGATGGGATCCTCATGTTATACAATTATCATTTTTCTGGTGAGACAAGACCAGCAGTAACATGTGCACCAACTACTTAGAGATAGCACTCTCAGACAGAACAGACCTGCAACCATAGGAGCATGTTTTAAACCTTAGCATGTTGCTAAGTAAGTCAGTCCACCACAACTTTAATCCATACCTCTCGGCAACCCTGCTGAGGTATGTAATTACCAACGCTGCTGAGGTATGTAAGTACCATCATATGAATCACATATCAACATAATAGGATTTTATCACATGAAGGCGACATGAGACATCATAATTTAGACCATATAGTTCTTAAAACTAAAATGAGTATTATTTACAACCAACAGTTATAATTGCAATAGAAATATGACTTCATAGTATGTCTTCTGTTTCCCCACCGCTTCCACAACTCAGAAACAATACCTAACAGAGACCATGTAATACAAAGGAGATTGGCTTACATTTGACCGTACAAGTAGGAATGTTTGACCACATTAAATCTAACGTATGCAGTTTGTTATTAGAAACTAACATTTATTGTAGACACCGAAAATTTTAAATTTTTGCTATTTTTGGGACATTACACTTTGACCAACTGGCACTCCTGACATTTCGCGATGAACATTGCTATGTCAGCTTTCAACTTTGGCCAAAAGTAATGTTTCTTTAAAGCCGATATCATCTTTTGATATACGGGGTGTCGTGAATAGGGTTTCTGGTGAAATTTGGTGAGAATGTTTCATCTAATGTCTCCACTCTCAGGGACGTAAAGTTGGTCTTTCGACCACAGTAGTCCCGATTTGTCGATCTTATATTCTTTTTGCTGTTGGAAAATTCTGTCTTCCTGGATCTTTGCAAGGATTTCCGTATAATAACGGTCACTCTTACATGCCGTTCGAATTCCGTGGTGTAAGTCTGAGTCGATTTGGCTTACCGTGACCTCGTAAAAAATATGTGCTCGACGGCTCAAGGCATCCGCACTCTTGTTTTCCTTACCTTTTATATGCTTAGTTTGAAATGGTATTCACTAAGGAAGGCTAACCACCTGGCCTGCCTCTCATTTACGTCAGGTTGGTTGAAAAGGTATTTCAGGCTCAAGTTATCAATCATCAATAGGAATTTATTTCCCATGAGATAATGTCACCACATCTTCAGAGCATGGATGAAGGCGGCTAGTTCAAGGTCATTAGTAGGGTAGTTCTGCTCATGTTCTTTTAGTTTCCTCGATTCATAGCATATGGTAAAATTGTCTTGCATAAGGACTCCCCTGAGTCCTTCCTTGCTTGAATCTGTGCAAATGATGAAGTCCCCATTGGGATCCGCAATACGTAGAATCGGTGCACTAATCAGTAGTTGCTTTAGCTTTTGAAAGCTTTCGTCGCACTTATCCATCCAGATAAACTTGTTTTCCTTTTTCTGCAAGGCGGTCATGGGACATGCAGTCCGTGAAAAGTTCTCAATGAACTTTGGGTAGTAGTTGGATAATCCTAAGAACAATCTAATATCAAATACACAAGTAGGTGTGGGCCATTCCTCGATAACTTTGACCTTTTCGGGGTCGATGACTATTCCCTTCTCGGAAATGATATGTCCTAAGTATTGAATCTGGGGTTTGTAGAAATCACACTTACTAAACTTGGCGTAAAGCTGGTGTTCGCTTAGTATCCGTAAAACAATTCAGAGGTGCTCCTCATGTTCTACTTCATTCTTGGAGTAGATCAAAATGTCGTCAATAAAGACTAGGAAAAACTTATCAAGGTATTTACTTAAGATGTTGTTCATCATGCACATAAAGTTTGCCAGTGCGTTTGTCAACCCAAAGGGCATCACTACGAACTCGTAGTGGTCGTAACGGGTTCGGAATGAGGTTTTATTGATATCCGCATTCTGGATCCTCACCTCATCGTATCCGGATCCTAAGTTGATCTTCGAAAAGATCTTTGCCCCTCCGACTTGGTCAAACAAGTCGTCGATCCTAGGGAGTGGGTAGTGGTTCTTAATGGTCATCTTGTTGAGTTGGCGGTAATCGATGCACATCTGCATCGTTCCATCTTTCTTCTTGATGAAGAGTATCGATGCGCCCCAAGGGGACACACTCGGTCGAATGTATGCTTTGTCTATTAATTCTTGTAACTGAAGCTTGAGCTCCACCAATTCTAGTGTGCTCATGCAGTACGGGGCTTTAGAAGTTGGTACTTACCTAGGTGTTAGCTCGATGGAAAAGTATAAGTCTCGTTTGGGTGGTAATCCTAGTATTTCTTCGGAAAATACATCCTTGAATTCCACAAGGACTGGGAAGTCTTGCAACCTTTTATGATACATTTCTTTGCTTGTATGGTGGAGATCTGTCGTACCAACACTTTCTTAGGGATACCCCGAATCATCTTCTAATTCCCTTGGTCATCGCTGCAGAGTAAGGAATTTTTTAAGTAGTCTAGTAGGACATGGTGTTCTTCTAACCAATCGATGCCAATGAGTGCATTGTACGACCCTAGGGGTAGAATGTTTAAATCTATCCTAGTTTGGAACCCATTTAAATCTATCTCACAATTCTTAACTAACTTGGAGACCTTTTGTTTGGTACCGGTGGTTAGTTGTACTAGCCACGGTTTCTCGTGAGGTTCTCGGCCAAACTTACAAGTGTCCCCTAACTTGGGGGAGATATAACTTCGGCAAGTGTCAGGAACTATTAAAACTGAAACGGCAGAGTGTTAACACCCAAAACGTGCTCACTACCTCATCTACCCCATTACATGACTCATTTGTCCATATTTCCCACCATATTTGCCTCCAAAGGCCACGAAACCATTTAAAAAGCCTCCAAAAGGCCAAAAAACCCCTTGTTCCCCCAAAATAATCCAAAATTCCTCCAAAATAGCAAAAACCCTCTAAAAAGGGAATAAAAAAACACAAAAAAGAGGAAAAAGAGGGAAAAATGAGGAAAAAAACCCTATACAGCTGACCTAAACCATATGGTGCCAAAAACCATGGGCCAGCACTCCACCACTCAAAACCTATAAATAGGTGATGGAGGCCCCTCATTTCATATCCACAGTCAAAGACACCCTTACTCTACCAAAATCACTCTTGAAACCCTAGCTCACCCTTGAGCTACTTTCACCCTTGAGTGCCCCTTTGGCCCATTTTCCAACCCTTTGGAGAAAGAGAAGGAGCAAAGCTGAAGCTTGGAAGCAACCCTCCTAGACCGCTGCAAGGGCTCCACCAACCTTCACATTGGAGGTATAATCTATACAAAAAACCTTTTTTATTATCTTGTCTTTTCTGTTTCATGCACATGTTTAGAATAATTAAAATTTTATTGTATTGTCTTTCATTTAATGTTTTTTTGAACTGCTACGAAGGAATCCCTTCTCCTTAGTAGGTGCTCATTTTCACAAGCCGGGGTGAAAACCCTAGCTAGAGTTTTGGTGACTCCCCTTGTGTTCCTTTGAATTTCTGGTTATAGTTTTAAAAGTTGTGAGTGCTTTCAATTTTCTGCAATATTTTCCTGTTTTTTCCTTTCGGCTGCCGTAAATCACGTCTTTTACCTTCGCAGTTGCGTCCCGACCGCGTCTTTCAGGCCTTTACCTGCGATCTAACCGCGGCTCTCAAACTGTTTCCGGCGACCTACCGGTGGATTCAAGTCTGTTACCTGCGATCTGATCACGGCTATTAGCTTGTTTGTTGTGATCTGATTGCGGCTGTTAACCATTTTCCCGCGTCCCGCTTGTGGCTTTCAGCTATTTTTCTGTAACCTGCCTGTGTGTGAACGCCTTTTTCCTGCATCCCTCTTGCAGCTTTCAGCCATTTTTCCGCAACCCGCCTACGTCTGTCGGCCTTTTTCTCGCGTCCCTACTGCGGCTTTCAGCCATTTTTTTGCAACCCGCCTGCGTCTATCAGCCTTTTTCCCGCGTCCCAACTGCGGCTTTCAGCCATTTTCCTGCAACCTGCCTGCGACTTTCGATCTGTTTCCCACATTCCGAGTGCATCTTTCGGCCAAAATCCTGCAACCTGTCCACGATTGTTGAGCTGTTTCCCGCAGTCAGACCGCTCAGATTTGCCACAGACCCGCGGTCTGTTTTTTGCAATTTTTTCCCTGTTTTGAACCCAGCACTTTGTTGCAATATTTTCTGCACTTGCACAACCATCTGTCCTCCCTGCATCCATCCTTCCCTACAGCCTTTTCTGTAGTATTATTTCTGTTCCATTTACAGAATATTTTTTAAATTTCAGTATTTTAACTGAAAAAGAGAAAATTTTGCATTTCAAAGTTTAATTTCTGTATTGTTATTTTTAGTTAGAAAGTTTCCCACCCCATGGCACTTTTACTTGGGTTCATCATCTCACACGCACACACTATGTCACCTAATTCAAGTGAGCCCGAAAATACTACTTAACACAACCAACATTCTAACCCCACTTGGGAACACATAAGAATTTTTGTAGTTAGGTAGGATCGGGGGGTTAGGCATCCAAATAACACCCCTCGGTTGCTTACACTTGAGACATAGCTGCTATCCATTAGGGAACCAAAATTGCCTAGTATTTTTTGGCACGATCATAACCAGTTTATTAGAGGGCCTCTCCCCTAGGAGGGTTGAAGTTGTCAGACTGATTCCGGAGGCCTGAGTGAAATACCGCACTCCATTAAGTAACGGAAGGCTACCTTTCGCAGTTCTCGGGGTATCACCCATATGGGGATACCGCGGCGATAGAACCAAATGACAGATTCACCTTTTCTGGACGTGTCATGAATGGGGTATCTTAGTTTCCTTTCTTCTAGGATTGACTACCTGGTGTCCCTCTCGGTAGGGGGATATCTTTAGCCACTTGGCTCTACTATCCATATTGTCTGACTTGGATTTCATCACCTTGCAGAGGATATGTCTAGTTGAGTCAGAATACTATTTAGCTAGTTGTTTGCATGCTCCCTTACCTCCTTTTGGTCTAGCGAGTCCACTATTTTTATTTTTTAGGAAACCTGCTGCTTGTTGGTATTTTGACCATTTTTGTTTATACTCCACTTATTGTAGCACAGCTATTACACTAAGTGTTTTGAGTTGGTTGTTGGCCTGAGTGCCATATCTTTTGCGCTCTCCTTCTGCACGCTTGGTTGCATTAGGGTTTTTGAGCTGTTTTTCACTCAACTCAACCCCCAGATACTTGACACCATCTATCACCATTGAGTCCCCGAGACATTCTCGGCACCTCCGGGGTGAGCCCCCACAGCACGGTTTACTTGACACCACCCGTCATAGACATAGATCTTCATCACTTGATACCACTCATCATAGATCTTGAGCCTTGTCACTTGACTCCACGCCCCTTATTTTACCTCTGATTCTGAGACAAAGTCTGAGAACCCCATTTACACTGCACCAACCAGCCCCATGGCTAGCATGACTTCCACCCCTTTCTTTGTAGGGACCATTGGTGGAGCATCCACCACCACACCAGCCACCACACCAGCTACAACACCTGCTTTGGGTATGCCCTCGATGGGGCCCACATCTACTGTTCCGATCACTGTACCCATTCTAGTAGCTGGCATACCTATCGCCACTCCATCAGTGACTCACACTAACCTTGGCGGTGCAGGACCGTCCCATACCACTTTCGTTCCTCCACTTGGGGGAAACATCCCAAACCCAGCCTCTCCACTTGGGGGCATTGGCTTCAACATGGTCACACCCACTAGTATGTCACATCCTTCTACTATTTTTCCTTTCATGGCTAGCCTCAACCTTCCTGACCTAGCTAGACTGACTAACGATCCCATCAGACACGACCCTGCGTGGCCTCACATGCCCACAAAGCTCCCCTCTAACATCCCCAAGTTTGAGGGAAAGGCAGGTGGGGACCCCCAGAACCATATTATGTCCTTCCATCTATGGTGTTCATCCAACTCCATAGTGGATGACTCTGTCTGCCTCCGTCTATTACAGCACACCCTCACTGGTTCTGCAACTAAGTGGTACATCAAGCATCCCCATGGGACCCATGCTACCTTTACTTCCCTTGCCTCGACTTTCCTGCAGTTGTTTCAGTTACCTATCTGCTATGATACGGGAGTTGAGATCCTACTCTCTTACAGACAGAACACGGCTACCCACATCACTGACCATATTCATGAGTGTCGTCGACGCTGCAGCCTCTGCAAAATCAAGTCAGACGACCGTATATTCTTAGATTGGTTTCTCAAATCCCTCCTTCCTGTCATTGCTAAGGATGTGGAATCCGAATGACCCTAGTTCGAAGAAGAGGCCATCCTCAAAGCCTAGCAATTTGACCTCATTTACGCCCAGTCAGGTTATCTATATACCATCATACCTGATTCCCCTCGCGGCGATTCCTCCCAACAAAATGTGACGGGGGCATCCCATGCCGCAGACGACATCATTGGTCGTGTTGCCTTGCATCCCCAACCCTTTTCCATAGCACGTCCTAGCCATGGCCCCCACCTTTCTTGGGATACATCTCAATCCGGAGCAACCAATTCGTATGCTCCCATGACACATCACCACCATTCTCACGGACCCTCCTGTCCACCTCAGTCCTTTGGTCATGCATCCCCTGCTTACGCCCCCCTCGGTCGCACCTCAGCCTTATTACCACCCACAGGCTGCACCAGCCCTGTGTCCTCTCGAGCCCAACCTGCTTATTACCCACCGCAGGAAGCCCCTGCGGTAAACCCACAACATATTCCGCAAACGTATCAACAACCCCCACAAGGTTCAGCACCTGCATAGCCTCCCCCTACTTATTATCCACCGCAGCCTCCTCCCACACCTGCACAACCCCAGAACCCACTTGCTGCCCAAGGGTAAGTATATGCCCAATCGAATCCGCAGCAGAACCAAAATAATCAGCGCCAACAGGCCTAGCAAAATCATGGCAAAGGTCGTAACCGTGGGAACAACCTCCCTCCAGACCAAGCCGGTCAACCTCCCAATCCCCCAAACAATAATAACGTGGCACCTGCCAACCAGAACCCTGATCGGCTGCCCAAGTAGGCCAAAAATCCTAATTTGCGAACAAACCATCCTTGTTCTATTTGCGGGGTCTATGGCCACTATCCACATGCTTTCCCACATTTGGAGCAAGCTCCGCAACTCTGGACTGATGATGCCCATCGCCAAGGGCACGCAGCTCCTCAGGCGCCACCCAACCCCCCACCCCCTCTGCAGCAACCTTTGGTGCTACAAAACCCCTTACCAACCCAAGGCGTAGTGAACACTCAGCCATTGGCTCCCCCTCAAGGCAACGCGCCACCACAACAACAGATCACTTATGCCGCTCCTGATCAACCCATGTTAGACTCAGGTACCCACCACTTGTTAATGATGTCATCCACTGATGTCAAACTCCAAGCCCATCGGAACCAATATGGATCCACCCCTGAAGCCTCTCCTACTGACAAAAACACTAACGCTCATCCCAATGATCAGACAATATGTATACCTCCGGCTCCACTTGATGGCGCCTCTAAAGCACCTCATTTCCCACTTTGTCATATCAACAATAACCCCAATGCTCACGCTGCGTCAAATTACATCATTGTAGATGACTTAGCCCAATCTCCTGTAGCCATGTCTGCGTTAGGAGTCTTAAAAAATTATCCTTCACAGCGCAAGACTTTGCTCTCCGTCATTGGTGCTATTGACCCACAGGATTCACAACTGATGGTCTTTGATTTGGACCAGTCCGAACAACGCCTGCCTTCCACTTTAGCATTCCAAGTTTCTGTTTCCATTTAGAATCTTGTCATCCATCGGTGCATCATCGATGAAGGTTCCTCTACATGCGTTATGTCCACATTCGTTTGGCAGAAGTTGGGATCCCCTACTCTCCAGCAGTCCACCACTGCGTTGCGATCCTATGATGGCCGTTTGGCTCAACCTCAAGGTCTCTTAGGTAATGTCCCCGTCGAGTTGGCTGGAAAAACCGTGCTCATTGACATATAGGTCATCAATGCCCAACTAGATTATAACCTCTTACTTGGCCGCAGCTACATGTATGCCATGCAGGCGGTTGCCTCATCTTTTTTTCGTACCATGATGTCCCCCCATGACAGACGTGTGGTCAAGGTCGACCAACTCACCTATTATGATCCGAATGCTCCCACTGCACTCGAAAATGTTCTCCCCATGGTTGAACAACTTGTTTGTGGTGCAACTACCTCATTTGTCTCCTCCGTGGGACCCAGACTTTACTCAGATACGCCACTTTACTCAGATACGCCGATGAATTCCACATTCCAATCTATTCCACCTCCATCACCCACGACCGAAGTATTTGACCTATGTACCCTTTCCCACAATACACAAACACCCAACAATCAACCGCCCTTGTTACCAAAACCACCATTGGTACCTAGTCACATTGGTGTTACACCCATCCACACAATCCCCTTCCTGTTCCCTCCCTCGGGCGTAGTAAGCGCCCCGGTTATGGCTACTCTTAGCCTCCCCAAGTTAACCTTGGGATTACCTGTTTGGTATATTTCGCATCTCATTCCCCCGTTGACACCAAATGTCGTCCTCCAACCGGTGCAACCCATTGCCACTACTAGTCAACCACCTTCTGGTGTCCCTACCCCTTCGTCATCTAGGAGTCCTCCTCCTCTTATCAAGCCCATAGAGGAAAGAGGCCCACAACCACACACGGTTGTACCCTCACCCAAAATAGTTAAACCCCCCCCGTGTTTCGTGCTCCTCCTAAATGATCATTGTGTGATGTGTTAGGCCATCCGAATCATCAATTTCCATAGTTACCTGTATTACAGGAACACATGCAAATGCTTGACGATGATCCCAACATCTCTGTTGTCGAAATCGATCCAAACTCTAAGCCTCATGATAAATCATTGCGTACCAATCACCATTGTGCAATATGCGGTATTTACGGCCATTACTCACATCACTGTCCTGATCTCCCATATTACAGAGCAGCTCTCTACGAGATGAATAATTTGGACCTTGAGATGGAACCCCCCACAATTGAGGAGATCCACCCTTCTATATCACCCCCCTCCAGAGAGATTAACACCATTTATATGATCTCTTCGACTAGCACTCCCTCGTCAACCGATTTGACAACTCAAAGTTTCCGCAATGATGAGGAGATTCTAGAGGCTCTCAGTGCCCCAGATTATCCCTGGGACGACATGCATCATCATTCCTATTTCCTCCCAGAAGACTCCTCCTCTACCATAGCCACCCAATTTGAAGTTGAGTCCAAATATTTCCTTCACACCAAAGTCGACTAGCTTAAGGATCATATTCCTGCTCCTAAATCCTTTGAGGAAGGTAACATGGACAACATCTCACTTGTCATCAACATAGACATCTCTAACCCACCTGTTGCTCTTGAAATCATTACATTAGGAGCCTCCTGCAGTGAGTATGAGATTGGAGAGTACAAATTTTTTTTCCAAGACTTCCATGATGTCTTTGTCTGGTCCTATACCAAAATGCCTGGGCTTGACCCCGCTATCATAGAGCACCACAGTAACACCTCTGCATCAAGGGGCATAATAGATTACCTTGACCTTGGGATAGGGGGCATGATCAATCATTTTGACCCTTCCCCATCACATCTATCTCAGTGTTTCAATGATCCCATTGTTCAAACCAACACATATGTGACCCACAATCACAAACCCCTTGCACATAGCATGGGGGCAGGTCATTAACCCTGCTCACTTTTTCACATTTGTGATATCAACCATTTTTGAGGTCACATGTCACTTGTATATATGATTGATTTAATACTCCTAAGTATTTCGCCCCCGCGGGCCACCATTTCTCCCCACCACTACATCCTTTGTTTGGTGGGCTCACCTTTATTTGTAGCCATTTATTAGCCTAGTCATTTCCTTTGACCATTTCGGAGTCCTTACAACCTTCGTTTTTCACACCATTTGCACTGTCGGATTCCTCTTTCCGTGCCCATGATGATGCTTGAGATCATTTCTCACTCTCACTAGAACCTTTATTGACATCGTGACATGACACCTTGTCACCTCAGTTTACGTGCCACATCGGCCATTGCCCATTTTTGATATATTTTATATGATCGGATTCATTTTTCTGAGCCCAGGATGATGCTTGAGATCATTTCTCGCTCTCACCCCCAAATTTTTTGGGTATTTTTCCAAAACGCCTCCCGTCACCTCGGTTTGCATGCCACATCGGTCGTTATCCGTTTTTGACACTTTTTATATCACCGGATTCATTTTTCTAAGCTCGTGATGATGCTTGAGATCATTTCTCGCTCTTACTTGGTATAGTTTCAACATTATGTCCTGACATCTTGCTGCCTCGATTTGCACACCACATCCACCGCCATCGGATCGTTCCACATTTTTACATGAGCCATTCGCTCCTGTCATACTGCAATTATTTTGTTATTTTGCCACCATTCATTATCCCGCAAGGAATCTCACCAGTGTTCCCCCCTCCCATCGTTCTTGGTCATCATTAATGTTCCTTGATTGAGCACTTCCTCCTTGCTTGACCATTCCTTTTGTTCGGTATAATTTTATCCCTTTTTCGGGCCGGACAAGTCCTTTATGAAAAAGGCACTTAGGGAGTTTCTGTTAAGCTCTTTTCTGACTCCTAAAACAATGAAAATATCGCCGAGCAATCTTGCTTCCTTTCATGCCCGTTAAAGTATCTGAATGGGCATCTATCTGGTATAAGTTTAACCCTTTTCCAGACCTGGTAGACTAATTACGAAAAAGGAATACTCTAGTCACATCGGATAGAAGAGTTCTTCATTGCATCCTTTTATGTTTCTTTGGGCCTTGGAGACTAACACACGAAAAACCAACCCCCTGGAGTCTTCTTATTGCTTTCAGACTCTCTAAAATTGAAAGCAACCATGAGCATGAACTGTCCTGGGCTTGTACAAATCCACACGACAGTACCATTCCATTATTTCAGAGTCTTCTTATCGCTTTTAGACTCCTTAAAATTTAAAGCAATCACGAGCATGAACTGTCCTGGGCTCGTATAAATCCACACGATAGTAACATTTTACACACACTTCTTCTAGTTCCTTAACCCATGAAGAAGTGCCCCCGTGCCTCTTGGCACTATGATCGATCATTTCGGTAGCACCCCCAGTCAGGTCGCCTTAGTTCAGAGTATTCTGCAGTCTCCTTCCATTTTACACCAGCTTGAGTATCACTCATCCCAGTCACTATCCTCGATCCAGTACAGCTATGATCCCTTTCCCACCAGTCAGTTTCATATGCTGCCCGATCGTCCCCACCATCATACTCTGAACAAAGGAAGTTTGAGTCCACCCACTCTACCTGCCCAGTTATCCCCCACAGTATGTCAGTCCTACCATCAATACTCTCACACTTCGGTTCTCCACCTCGCACTCCTGTCAAGGAAACATCATTAACTTGCTAGTTGCAGGTCTCCCTCTGTCGATGACAGCCCCTCTATTCTAGAGGATAGAACCAGAGGTCCCTGCGCCTTGGACCCATCACCATCTGTGTTGAGTGCCTACGGACCATTTTGAGAGGAGTCATCATTGTCTCTCTGAGTGGTTGTTTCTCACATGCTCGACTTCAACACCTTGATCGCATCGTCGAGAATTGCGCAGGGTATATATCCCTTCAATTATTGGTCGAAGACCCCGAATTTCCTCCGACTCTAGCACATTGGTGAGTCACTTCGGAACACCCAGTTATATGTTCCCGTGGATGTCCAGGTTGCGTTGGTGATTGTATTCGGAAGCCATCTAGTTATATGCTTCCTTGAGTACCCATTTCAGTTCCATTGCAGTGTACCCTTGAGAGTATGACTCCCCGTCACTATGATCCAGCAGCTCATCAGTTCCTCTGGTACCCCATTCAGTAGCACTGTTGTTATTCCAGTGTACCAGTTCTTCAACTCATACATGGTCAGCCTAGCATTGTGTCCCATATTTGTGTCCCCTCTGGACCCTTATGATGTACACAGTGGTTCTCTATGTATCTTCCAGGTCCTCCTTGTTCGGGCCTCACAATTATTTTTTATGTCTCTTGATACGAGCATGGGTATGCCCGCCTCATCCATATATTGAGATTCTTCCTCATTCATTATTTGAGGCCATGTATATGTCAGGTCTCCATATTTTGGACCCCATTGTTATTATTGTTCTATATCTTGATACAAGCATGGGAATGCCCGCCTCATCCATATGATCAGATTATTCCTCATCCATTATTGAGGTCATGTACTTTTACTTTTTGCAGTATGTTCGAGACCGTTGTTCCGGGCTCTAGTTCGTTTCTTCTCTTCTCCACACCCCAGGAAAACCATAAAAGACTTATGATGTCTATCGGCCATATGATGAGCTCATGCCCTCACACATCAGGGGGCAATCTGTTAACACCCCAAAAGTGCTCACTACCTCATCTACCCCATTACATGACTCATTTGTCCATATTTCCTACCATATTTGCCTCCAAAGGCCACAAAACCATTAAAAAGGCCTCTAAAAGGCCAAAAAACCCCTTTTCCCCCCAAAATAATCCAAAATTCCTCCAAAATAGCAAAAACCCTCTAAAAAGGGAATAAAAAAATACAAAAAAAGAGGAAAAAGAGGGAAAAAGGAGGAAAAAACCCTATACAGCTGACCTAAACCATATGGTGCCAAAAACCGCGGGCCAGCACTCCACCGCTCAAAACCTATAGATAGGTGATGGAGACCCCTCATTTCATATCCACAGTCAAATACACCCTTACTCTGCCAAAATCACTCTTGAAACCCTAGCTCACCCTTGAGCTACTTTCACCCTTGAGTGCCCCTTTGGCCCATTTTCCAACCCTTTGGAGAAAGAGAAGGAGCAAAGCAGGAAGCTTGGAAGCAACCCTCCTGGACTACTGCAAGGGCTCCACCAACCTTCACATTGGAGGTATAATCTATACAAAAAACCTTTTTTATTATCTTGTATTTTCTGTTTCATGCACATGTTTAGAATAATTACTATTTTTCTATATTGTCTTTCATTTAATGTTTTTTTGAACTGCTACTAAGGAGTCCCTTCTCCTTAGTAGGTACTCATTTGCACAAGCTGCGGTGAAAATCCTAGCTACACAGAGTTAGAGATCTTACCCTCTATTTCCACCATGGTGGCTTGGTGATCTGCTTGTCGGCCATCAAGAGCGATATAAATCCTTGGTGTCTTTGCCATGTCCCATACGATAGGTTCTGCTTGGACCTTGTGTAAAACACCATCCGTTTTGCTGGGGCAGTCTCTGTAGTAGTGTGGCCCTTGGCATTTACAACAAGAAACAGTTGGTGGGACATCTTTTGTCCCTTTGTTGAATGCTGGCCTGTTGACAGGTGGTGGGCATGCACTTGGTCATGCTTGTGGTCGGTTGAAGCCTCTATTGCGCGGAAAAATGTTGTTATGCTTCCGGTAAGGTGGAGGTCTGAAACCCGGTCTGTGGTTGTACGAGAAGGTTCGGAACCTATCTCTATTTCTATTGATGTTGTCATTCCTTGCCTATCCATGTTCGTAACACAATATTGTTTTATGTAAGGTCACATCAAGGGTTTTGGGCATGTCAAACTCTATTTTTTCTCTAAAGTTTGGTGGAAGCCCTCCCAAGAATTGTTGTATTTTGACCTTCTCATCCTTAATGTATGGCACATAGTGCAGTAAGTCTAAGAATTGGTTTATGAATGCTTCCATAGTTAGGGAGCCCATTTTCAACTCATGAAATTCTTTAATTTTCTTGTCAAAGAATCTTTCAGACATATATTTGTCCTAGAATATTCTGCTGAAAGTATCCCAGGTTCTATCTCTCAGTTCTTGTCCTTTGGTGTGTTTCAATTCCCGCTACCATCTGCAAGCTTTACCGTTCAGGTTGTATATGGCTAATCGGGCTTGCATTTCACTAGAGTAATTGTGCACTTTGAAGTACGTATTCATTCCCAGCAGTCACTCCTCATCCTTTTCCCCATAGTTAATCTCTCCGTCATAGGTTAGGGCTTTTATCTTTATGAATTCCCCTTGCAAACTGTCGTCACTTTTCCTTCTTTTCTTGCAAGGAGGTGGTGAACTCTTATCATTGGAAGAGCTCTTATAGTCATCTTCCATTGATTCAGATATGTGTTCTCCCTCCTCTTCTCCCTTAGGGATGGTAGTCCTTTTTGTGTGGTTGCTTCCCTTTTTAAAAGTGTTGACAGAGAGTGTGGGTTGTATGTGAGGTTTTTCCTTTGTTAAAGTTTGAAGCAGTGACTCATTTATGGCTTGCTGCTCTCTTCTTTCCTACATGTTTTCATCACGAAAACTTTGGAATTCGTCCTGTAGATTTTGCATGGATTTCATTAAATCCGAGTTGAGTTCCACCACAATTTCTTGCTCTAGTGGTGGGGAGTTCATATTTCCATGTATGCTGCATCCCCCTCCTGCATTCATTTTCAGACACTGACTGTACCTGCAGTGTTTATATAAACGTCAAGAACAAAAATTCTGTTAGTTCATTTTTACATAAATAAAAATAAAAATTTTGAAGGTATGTTTCTGTTTACAGTGTATCTGTAGCGGATGTTTGTAATGAGCCCAATAGGTCACTTAGTTTTGTAACTAGTCTCTAATACCACTTGTAATGTCCCAAAAAATAGTAAAAATTAAAAAAAATTCCCGATGCTAAATTAAACTACTAAAGATATGAAGAATAGTAAAGTAACTTCAGCACTGATAAGTACCTGCTGCACCAGTATTTGATTTCTAATCTTTGAAGTGTCATAGTTTCATAAGTATCATGGTTTGCTGATTATAAATTCTACAGCTTTGCGGAAGTGTTTTAAAATGGTTAGATGTATGAATTGTCGCATGTGTACGAATGTATTGAATGTAATAATGTGAATCTCCTTCTTACGGCTGTAAGGGTTTGTATGCATATGTATTAAAATTTAATTGGTAATTCAGGTGGAATGGATCCTTTAATGGTGGCAGTTGAGGCCCATGGTCTGATGCTTGGTCTTTTAAAAGGGCAAGGTACCGTGGCAAGGCTGCCAAGAGGTAGGGGTAAGAACATGGAGACACCTGACTTACTTAGCGATTTCGCTAAAGCATCCACTTTATTCTTGGTTTGCAGGTGCACTTATGGAGGTGCTTACTTATAGTGTTGTGTTCACAAGTCTCGCACCTAGTTAATACTAAAGTTGGTAACGTTTGAGGTTATCACCTTGATATTCTTTCTTGGAAGTTAAGGAATTTGTTGAGGTTCTCAAAACTTAATGCCCTTGCCATTATTTGTTGGCCTTACACACTATTTGGGGTCTTTGTAATATACATTACGATTTCAATTAATTTATGGGTTGTGAATGCCCCCACTACTATAGAGATTGCAAATTGTATCGAATATATGGGGTTTGGTGGTGGCATTTAAAGCAACTCTGTGATAGCACATGGCTAACGTTGCCAGCTAAGCAAGGTGCTTGTTCTTGGGTTCTACACCATCGATGGTTTCAATTTTCATAGTTCGTTTGGCTCTGTTTGTATGTTGGAAACGTCTGAGGGTTTAGTGTGCTGACCTGAGCTTGGCTCATGGTCAGCCAACCACAAAGCTTTCGTATGCAGCAATGGCGATAGATGAAGGTAATATCATCCTCATTTTCCTTGCAAAGTTTAAATTGATAGATACGATAATGAACTTGATTCTGAATGGTATGTTTACTTGTTCAACAAGTAAGTTGTTTGGCCTGCTTCATCTGCATGATTACTAGTTGATGATCAAGGCTTAGACTTGGAGGTGTTGGAAATTGGTAGGTTCATTGTTCACATTTACTTATCTCCTCCTCTCACCTCTATGGAGTGATTTCCGTTTTCTATGAAGAACCTTGTCAACTCGGTTGGGTTCACTGTGATATGTTTTAAGTTCCTGGAATAATGGCCATAGATTCCGCATATTGCACAAGGATGGTTTGTGCGTAATGATTTATCATGAGGTTTGGGGTTTGGGTCGAGTTTGACAAACGGAATGTTGGGGTCGTCGTCAAGCATTTGCATGTGTTCCTGTAATGCAGGTAATTGTGGACATTGATGAGTTGGATGGCCTAACTCATCACACAATGAGCATTTAGGAGGAGCACGAAACAGGGGGGGAGGTTTAACTGCTTTGGGAGGAGGTACAACAGTGTATGGTTGTGGGCCTCTGCCCCCATTGGGCTTGATAAGAGGAGGGGGATTCATAGAAGATGAAGGGGTAGTGACACCGGGAGGTGGTTGATTAGTAGTGACAATGGGTTGTACTGGTTGCAGGACGACATTTGATGTCAGCGAGGGAACGAGAGGCAAAATATACCACATGGGTAATCCCAAGGTTAACCCGGGGAGACTAAGGGTAGCCATAACCGGAGCGCTTACTATGCCCGAAGGAGGGAATAGAAAGGGGATTGTGTGGATGGGTGTAACACCAATGTGACTAAGGACCAATGGTGGTTTAGGTAACAAGGACGGTTGATTGTTGGGTGTTTGTGTATTGTGGGATAGGGTACATAGGTCAGATACTTTGGGCGTAGGTGACGGGGGTTGAATGGATTGGAATGTTGAGTTCATCAGCGCGTCTGAGTAAAATTCGGGTCCCACAGAGGAAACAAACGAGGTAGTTGCACCACAAATAGGTTGTTCAACCATGGGGAGAAGAGTTTTAGGTGCAGTGGGGGCGGATTGGTTTCGACGCGTTTGGAGATTCATGTCGGATGATGACATCATAAGGAGATGATGACTACATGAATCCATCGGTTGGTTTGTGTGTGCAGCATATGTGATTTGTTGTTGTGGTGCTTTGTTTCCTTGAGGAAGATCCAATGGACGAGTGTTTGCCATTCCTTGTGTGGGCAAAGGATTCTGTAGAACCATGGGTTGTGGTTGAGGAGGTGGCGCTGGTTGTGCCGCGTGCCCTTGGCGTTGGGCGTCATCAAACCACAGTTGGCGTGCTCACCCCAAACGGGGGCAAGTGTGTGTATAGTGGCCGTATATCCCGCATATGGAACATGGGTGGTTTTTTCGTAAATTGGGGTTCTTACCCTGTTTCGGTGGTCGATCAGGGTTTTGGTTGGCTGGGGTAGCGTTGTTGTTGTTTGGAGGATAAGTCTGAGCGATCGGAGGTTGTGGTGCAGCAAGGAATACCTGTGGTGGGAAATAAGCCGTTGGGGCTTGTGAGTGAACAGGAGCATGTGTGGCCTGCTGATGGTAATAGATTGGTTGTGGCGGGAATTGAATCGGGTTCTGGGTGGCAGGTTGGTTATAGTATGCCAGAGGTGCATATGCCAATGGCGCTTTCCCATAGCAATGTTGTGGACAAGAGGGTCCATTAGTGTGATGAGTCTGATTCATTGGAGCGTAGGAAGTTGTCGCTCCAGAATTAGATGTAGCCGTAGAGAAGTCGGGGGCATTTATGGTGCTCACCATGCTAAAAGGTTTAATTTACGGTGTGACTTGGACAATAATACCATCAACGGCATGTGATGCCCCCGGCGCATCACCGTGTGAAGAATCGCCTCGTGGGGCGTCTGGTATGATGGAGTAGAGATAGCCTGATTGGGCGTAAATTAGGTCGAATTCCTGAGTTTTTAGGAAAGCTTCTTCCTCAGACTGGGGTCGTTCAGAAGCGATGTCTTTTGCTATGAGGGGTAGGAGTGATTTAAGAAACCAATCTAAGAAGATACGGTCGTCTAACTTGATTTTGCAGAAGCTTCGGCGTCAATGCCACTCATGAATGTGGTCAGTGATGTGGGTGGCCGTGTTCTGTCTGCAAGACAGTAGGATATCAACTCCCACATCATATCGGACATGTAATTGAAAGAACTGCAGGAAGGTCGAGGAAAGGGAGGTAAAGGTGGCATGGGTCCCATCGGGCTGCTCGATATACCACTTGGCTGCAGAGCTAGTGAAGGTGCGTTGTAACAGATGGAGGCAGACAGAGTCATCCACTATGGAGTTGGAGGAACACCATAGATGGAAGGACATGATATGGTTTTGGGGGTCCTCACCTGCCTTTCCCTCAAACTTAGGGATGTCGGAGGGGAGTTTGGTGGGCATATGAGGCCACGCAGGGTCATGTCTGATAGGGTCATTGGTGAGCCTGGCTAAGTCTGGTAAGTTCATACTCGCCATGTAAGGTAAGGTAGTGGATGTATGTGGCGTAGTGACTGGGACATGACTAGTCATGGTGGTATGATGTAGGGGTCCATTAGCGCCTAGGGGTATCATTAGAGAAATTTTGAGGTCAAAAAAGGGCCTCAAAACAAAGAAAATGTACTATAAAATACAACCAATCACATTCTAGTAGATGACATCATCCCCCTTGGTGAGGTGGCATTGCATGAGTTAAGAATGCTTATTTGTCAAATTTTCTATGGTGGATGAAAACACATAGTTAACCAAGGTAGTGGTGTAAGTACTTTTAAGTCATAAAGTAAAGTACTCATAATGATAGTCTTTTCATAAAATAATATTATTGTCATTTTCAAGTAAAGTACTCATAATGAATGTCTTTTCACACTTTCACATAAAATAATATTATTGTCATTTTCAAGTGAAGTACTCTTAATTCATAAAGAAAGTCCTTTCACATTTTTTTATAAAATAATATATTATCATTTTTATGTTTTTAATTTTAAATTATATATTCACTCCATTCTATTTAATAACATAATGTCAAACTAATAAATAATAATAATAGATTTAATAAATAATAATAATAATAATAATAATGCAATGTGGATTATAATAATATTATTGACATTTTACATGTAAATAAATTCTCAATTAAATTACATTATTAAATTCATGAGAAAAGTACTAAATATAAAAAGTCAACATAAAATTAAAAAAAAAACTCTTAAAAATGTTTTTTATTATTTAATTTCATTTGCAAGTTCAAGACAAATAAATGTTAAAGGACAATACATTTTTGGGAATTTACAATGAATCTTAGTCACATCAATGTAGTCTTATTTTATTAATTTTATTTCTAGTGAATTTTGAAAAGTAACTCAACCATGGTTATTTATATTGTGCATAGAAAATAGTGTGGGAGGTGACTTGTCATATATACCTACCCCATAAAAACCCCCAATTCATAATATTTTAATATATCTCATATTTTTGTAGTACATCTCTTAGGAGGCCCTTTTTTGACCTCAAAATCTCTCTAATGGCTCGGTATTGAAGGTATGTGTCCTCCAATAGTTGTGGTCTGGTATGGACCAGCGTTTCCGAGTGCAACATGGGTTACACCAGGGTTAGGAATAGTAGTCGTGATTCCTGGAATCTGGGTTGTGGTAATCAAAGGGGGTGTGACCCCTATGTTGGGCATACCCATAACAGGTGGTGGCCCTGTGTTGGGAATTCCTATAACAGGACATGGCCCTGCGTTGGGAATTCCTAAAGGTGGAGTGTTTCCCATATTAGGCATACCTAGGGGGGTGGGTGTTGCCATGGATGGCACCGCAGTAGAAGGGTCTGTGGATGTCTCTCCTATGGTGCTGGTAAAAAGTGGGTCAAAAGGTGTTCCAGCCATAAGGTTGGTTGGGAATAACGCAGTGGGGTTTTCAGATTCTGCCTCAGAATCAGAAGTGAAGTGAGGCGTGTCAGAATCGGATGACCGTATGGTTGACCGACGATGTGTCGAGTCAAGGGATAAGGCTCTACGTCGGTGACGTGGAGAGCCAAGTAGACTGAACTCTGGGAGTTCACCCTGTAGACGACGAGAGCGTCTAAAATTTTCAATGGTGAGAAATAAGTTTTTGTGTAAAAAATCTGATGTGTAAAAATGGTAATGTATAAAAAACTCAAAACCCTAATGCAACCAAGGGTGCAAGAAGGGGAGTGAAAATGAAGGCTCTCAGGCCAAAAAATCAACCTCAAAAAGGCACTTATTATAGCAGCTATGCTATAATAAGTGGAGGGATGCAAAAAATGGTCAGAGTACCAACATGCAAACAGCTTCTAGAAAAAATAGGTGTAACTAGACCAAAGGTGGATTGTATCATGCAAACACCTAACTAAAAGTATTGTGAATCAACAAACTATATTCTCTGCAAGGTGATGAAATCCAAGTCAGACAATATTGAGTGTTGAGTCAACGGCTAGATATCCCTCTACCGGGAGGGACACCGGGTAATCAATCCTAAAGAATGGCTACTAGGATACTCCGTTCATGACACGTTGAGAAAAGGTAAATCTGCCGTTTGGTACTTTTACCGCAATATCCCCATATAGGGATATCCCGAGAACTGCGAATGGTAGCCCTTCAGTTCCTGAATGGATTTCGGTATTCCACTCAGGATTCTGGAACCATCCTCACGACTTCAACCCTCCTAGGGGAGAGGCCTTCCCTTAAACCGGTTGTGACCGTGCCAATAAATACTAGGAGATTTTAGCTCCCTAATGGACAACTTCTATGTCTCAAATGTAATAATTGAGGGGTGTTATTGGAACACCTATCCCCTCAATACTACCTAGCTACAAAGTTCTTTTAGTGTTCCCCAAGTGGGGTTAAAAGTGGGTTGAAGTTAGGGTAAGTTTTAAGGCTCAGTTTAAATTATGTGTTTGAGTGGGTGCACGTGTGATATTCTAAACTAAAATTGAAAAAGTAAATGCTAAGTATTAAAAAAAAAAGGATCTTTTGAAATAGAAAAGCAAATAATATGACTTTTTCAATAAATGGAAATTAAATGCTTTTCAAGGACTACTCAAAAAAGAAAGGATCTTTTTAAATAGGAAAGCAAATAATATAACTTCTTTAAGAAATAAATGGATTTCTTTTTCAAAAATTGCTATGGGCAAAATATTAATGAAGTAAACAGCAAAGTTTTTTTTAATCTAGATAAAATGCAAAATAAATCCTTCTTTCAATTTCTGAAAATTTTTAAAAAGACGTTTTCACATGTGCATTCTAAATAGTAAAATTTTTCTATGGCTGTAAACAATGCTGGAATCTTAGTACTGTAAAATGTGTTATGTGGGCAGAAAAAACAGTAAAAAATTAATTCTTTAAACGGATCGAACGAATGAAAAAATTGGCATCACGGATTTTGACAGAACAGCCGCGATGGACCGTGCGGGTTTCTGTTGCACAGTCGCGATGGACAGCACGGGTTTCGGCCGCGAAGCCGCGATGGACCGCGCAAGATTTCATCACACAGTCGCGATGTGCAGCGCGGAAAATGTCCCCGAAGCCGCGATGTGCAGCGCGCTAAATGGCCGCGAAGCCGCGGTGAACCTCGCGGAAAAAGGTCGCGCAGTCGCGATGAGCCGCGCGACTGTTGGGAAAAAAGTCGCAAGGCGAAAGCCATACGCGGAGGCCGAAAAATGAACCCAAAAATTGAGAATTTCGGACTCTTAATGGCTAAAAAATGGGCCAAGATCTAGAACATCAATGGATCTGCTGTCTAGGGTGGCAGATCTATGAATTAAACTAACTAATACAATCAAAAACTAAGATCTAAAGCAAAAGTGAGATCTAAAGATTTGAAAAGCAGCGGAGTCGCCAAAAATTGTTGGCTTGGTTTAGCAACCAAGCTTAGTGCTATGGGCACCTGCTAACTAGTAGCAGCAGTTTCAATATAAAGCAAAAACAATAAACTAAATCTAAACTAAACTAAACTAGCATGTACATTTTCGAATAAACGAACAAGAACAAGAAACATAAGAAATAATTTTTGTATTGAAAATGGGGGCAAGCAAGTGCTTGCAATAACAATACCTCCAAGTGATGAAGGTTGTTGAGTAGCTCCAATGGTGGGCAGCTCCAATGTCCAATGGGTCCTTTCTCCAAGGTTGCTACAATGGCCAAAAACTCAAGGGAGATTTTGGCAGCATGAGGATAGGAATATGGATGGATATGAAATGAGGAGCCCCTACCACCTTTTTATAGGTTTTGGTGGTGGGGAATACCATTGTGGTTTTGGGGAAACCAATGGTATTGACCAACATGGTTTAGGTACTTTTCCCTCATTTTTCCTTTTTTGAATATTTTTATTATTTTTATTCCCTTTTTAATATTTTGGGAATTTTGGACCCTTTTCGAGGGTTTTTTATGCTTTTTTAGGAAAAATACTCATTTTGAGTGGAAAAGGGGGTGTACTAACGCCTTTTGGTGACCTTTTGTTGGCTTCAGAGGCTCAAATGGTGAAAAAGTGGACAAATGGGTCATGTGAATAGGGAAATGAGCTAGTGAGCACTTTCTGGGTGTTAACAATGGTAATCCCAGTATTTCTTCAGGAAATACATCCTTGAATTCCACGAGGACTGGGAAGTCTTCAATCTTTTGTTTCCTATCAATTTCTATGTTTTCGATATTGACAGCAAAGAGTTTGCAACCTTTTCTGATACATTTCTTTGCTTGTAAGTCAGAGATCTGTCATACCGACACTTTCTTAGGGATACCCCGAATCGTCTTATAATTCCCTTGGTCATCTTTACAGAGTAAGGATTTTTTTAAGCAGTCTAGTAGGACATGGTGTTCTTCTAACCAATTGATGCCAATGAGTGCATCGTATGACCCTAGGGGTAGAATGTTTAAATCTATCCTAGTTTGGGACCCGTTTAAATCTATCTCACAAGTCTTAACTAACTCGGAGACCTTTCGTTTGGTACCAGTGGCTAGTTGTACTAGCCATGGTTTCTTGTGAGGTTCTCGTCCCAACTTAGAAGTGTCCACTAACTTAGGGGAGATATAACTTCGGCAAGCGTCGGGATCTATTAAAACTGAAACGGCAGGGTTAGATATCTTACCCTCTATTTCCACCATAGTGGCTTGGTGATCTGTCTGTCGGCCATCGAGAGCGGCATAAACCCTTGGTGTCTTTGCCATATCCCCTACGATAGGTTATGCTTGGACCTTGTGTAAAACTCCATCTGTTTTGCTGGGGCAGTCTCTATAGTAGTGTGTCCCTTGGAATTTCCAACAAGAAACAGTTGGTGGGACATCTTTTGTCCCTTTGTTTAATGCTGTCCTGTTGACAGGTGGTGGGAATGCACTTGGTCATGCTTGTTGTCAGTTGAAGCCTTTATTGGGCAGAAAATTTTTGTTATGCTTCTGGTAAGGTGGAGGTCTAAAACCCGGTCCGTGGTTGTTCGAGAAGGTTCAGAACGTATCACTATTTTTGTTGATGTTGTCATTCCTTGGCTCTCCATGTTCGTAACAGAGTCTTGCTTTATGTAAGGTCACATCAAGGTTTTTAAGCATGTCAAACTCTATCTTTTCTCTAAGGTTTGGTGGCAGCCCTCCCAAGAATTGTTGTATTTTGACCTTCTCATCCTTAATGTATGGCACATAGTGCAGTAAGTCTAAGAATCGGTTTATGAATGCTTCCATAGTTAGGGAGCCCATTTTCAACTCATGAAATTCTTTAATTTTCTTGTCAAAGAATCTTTCAGACATATATTTGTCCTGGAATATTTTGCTGAAAGTATCCCAGGTTCTGTCTCTCAGTTCTTGTCCTTTGGTGTGTTTCAAGTTCCGCTACCATCTGGCAGCTTTACCATTCAGGTTGTATATGGATAATCGGGATTTCATTTCACTAGAGTTATTGTGCACTTTGAAGTAATTATTGTTTCCCAGCAACCACTCCTCAGCAATTTCCCCAGAGTTAATCTCTCTGTCATAGGTTGGGGCTTTTATCTTTCTCTATTCCCCTTGCAAACTGTCGTCACTTTTCCTCCTTTTATTCCAAGGAGGTGGTGAACCCTTATCATTGGAAGAGCTCTTACAATCTTCTTCCATTGATTCAAGTATGTGTTGTCCCTGCTCTTCTCCCTTAGGGCTGGCAGTCCTTTTTGTGTGACTGCTTCCCTTTTCAAAAGTGTTGACTAAGAGTGTGGGTTTCCCATGAGGTTTTTCCTTTGTTAAAGCCTGAAGCATTGCCTCATTTATGGCTTGCTGCTCTCTTCTTTCCTGCATGTTTTCATCACGAAAACTTTGGATTTCGGCCTATAGAGTTTGCATGGATTTCATTAAATCCGAGTTGAGTTCCATCACAATTTCTTGCTCTAGTTGTGGGGAGTTCAAATTTCCATGTATGCTGTAGCCCCCTTCTGCATTCATTTTCAAACACTGACTATACCTGCAGTGTTTATATAAGCGTCAAGAACAGAAATTCTGTTAGTTCATTTTTACATAAATAAAAATAAAATTTCTGAAGGTATGTTTCCCTTTACTGTGTATATGTAGTGGATTTTTGTAACGAGCCCAATAGGTCACTTAGTTTTGTAACTGGGCTCTGATACCACTTGTAATGTCTTAAAATATAGTAAAAATTAAAAAAAATTCCCGATACTAAATTAAACTAGTAAAGATATGAAGAATAGTAAATTAAGTTCCGCACTGATAAGTACCTACTGCACCAGTATTTGATTTCTACTTTTTGAAGTGTCTTAGTTTCATAAGTATCATGGTTTCCTGATTATAAATTCTACAGCTTTGCGGAAGTGTTTTAAAATGGTTAGATGTATGAACTATCTCATGTGTACGAATATATTGAATGTAATAATGTGAATCTCCTTCTTACGACTGTAAGGGTTTGTATGCATATGTATTAAAATTTAACTGGTAATTCAGGTGGAATGGATCCTTTAATGGTGGCGGTTGAGGCCCATGGTGTGATGATTGGTCTTTTCAAAGGGGCAAGGTACCGTGGCAGGGCTGCCGAGAGGTAAGGGTAAGAACATGGAGACACCTGACTTACTTAGCGATTTCGCTAATGCATCCACTTTATTCCTGGTTTGCATGTGTACTTATGGAGGTGCTTACCTATAGTGCTCAGTCCGCAAGTCTTGCACCTAGTTAATACTAAAGTTGGTAACATTTGAGGTTATCACCTTGATATTCTTTGTTGGAAGTTAAGGTCTTTGTTGAGGTTCTCAAAACATAATGCCCTTGCCATTATTTGTTGGCCTTAAACACTATTTGGGGTCTTTTTAACATACATTATGATTTCAATTAATTCATGGGTTGTGAATGCCCCCACTACTATAGAGATTGTGTTTTCAATGTAATAAAAGAAAGGTTGATTTTACCACGTAGATACTTTGCTGACTGTGGCGTTTTCGTGGTAGTGGTTGACTGATGCTTTGATAATGAAAAAGCTATGAGAGCATACTATAACTTGTTCTTACTGCTTGGTACTATAATTTCGATATTAGTTTTGGGTAGCTATTGGTCAAATTGATGATGTGTACGTTCTACATTTTGATCGTAATGGTAGAAGGTAACAACTATGCTTAACTTGAATCTCCAAAACTTGGTGCATGAATTACATGGTATTTTCGAAGTGTGAACTCGTTTTCCTGTAAGGGTTAGTAGTTTCAAAATAATCTTATCTAGTTTTGAGATACGTTTGATGTTTTAAACCTGAGAGAGGGTTTTACTAGAATTAAATATAAACATTATTATAAACAACATTCCTATTCTAGCTATACGAATATTAAGAAATGAAGACACAAAAACAAAACATTGTTTCAGAAATGGGAGAATATATATGTACATATAATAATTCTTCCCTCGAGGAGCAATCTAAGTTTATTTAAATTATCAAGAACAAATTTCTAGGTTGTGGATTTCCTAGGATGTCTAGCACAGGATAGCTTGGCTAGACCTGCTAGACATTTTGTTGATCATAGCTTCTAAATTTACATAATGCTAGTGTACAGTGTTTTTGTTCCTACCATAAAACTATATTTAAACGATTCAAGATAACAAAAAAAGGACCAAAGGTGTTGGGCTAGCATCTTGTGTCAATTATTGAACTTCTTGAAATGGAATATTTAGGATTCGTACCTGGTAACTTTGTAACTTGCTCCTTCCTGTAGTAACCTACACACTCAAACAATAATTAGTGTAGAGACTTCTGATCTTAGCTGACCTATTAGAAAGACTCCTTAGCCCGATAACTTTGGGACTACCATGTTCCTCCCAACCTTGACCCTTGAACCATTTCTTGGTTCTATCTGGAACCCCTCAATCTTGGTTCCAACATGCAATGAGAGATAAAGTCCCTAGGTCCACTGCTGGTTCATATCTGAGAATTATTAGGTGAGGCTGCTTCAGTTTCTTGGAGCAGAATACTTTTCTTGGATTACCATAAGAGAATGATAATGACCAAGAATGAGAGATTATCCCCAAACTTGGGATCTTCCCTCTTTAAGTAGGGAATTCTTTTAATTAGGATTGTTGAAATAATTAATTTCTTTAAATTAAATAATTAATTATTTAAAAGATATTATTTAATTAAAATATCTAGTCCTCTTCAACTGGGGCTTTTCGAACTATTTAACTATAAGTGATTTTGATTTATGCTCTCAACAATAATTATAATAACAATAATTATAATAACAACAATTATACTAACAACAATTATACTAACAATAATTATATTTCACTTAACTATTAATACACCATTTATAATATTAAATAATGCATAAATCATATATACTAATTATATTCCATAATTAAATAATGACACCATTATTATTAAAGCTCTTAATAATAATTTTAGCCTTGAGGTGTTTATACATGTTAGTCATAAAAGACTACGAGTAATTATCCTTTATTTAGTTCTGTGTCATCACATGACACTTCTTTTCTCTTAACTTTTAAGGACAAGATCCAATTCTTTGGATGGTCTCGGTCAGCTTGGTTAGGTACCTATAGTCTCTCTCTTGCATGTCGAATTCCCTTGTTTAACATGGTAGTTACCATAGTATATGATGATAGATAAAATATGAATCATTTAATTAAATTAAATAAATGTGATGAAAGAAAAGTGTTATTTAGAGTCTTTTAGACTCAACACTTTGAGATTCAGTAACCCTGAGTGCTCTTGAGAGCGTTACGCTAGGGCAATTCCAGAGCCTCTGCTCAACACTAGTGCTAGAATGTGGTTGTGAGGCACATATAGAATATTTGAGTTGCCTCGGATCGGGTATTCGTTTATCAAGCTTAGAGTGCTCCAGGGCTTAGGCCCAACACTCAATGTACCTCAGGGCTTACTCCCAATAGATAAACATTCTCCTAGGTACATCGGGGCTTATGCCTAGTACGTAGGTTACATGTGTTTTTCTGAATCCACCCTCAACACACTCATAAGTCAAATCGTGTAGAATCATAGCTCTGCACAGTAAGTAACAAAAGATCATCTCAATATATTAGGGTTTGTACCATTATCACAGCTGAAGAACATTATTAAAACATTGGGGCCTTCTCGCCCAGTATATACTCAAATAAAGAATTCAGTCAGGTTCCATGCCCGATATGTCGATATATATATATATATATATAAGAATAAATCATAGGTGCTAGGGCTCCTACCCAATACTCAAAATAAACATAGGTGCTCGGGCCATGGCCCAATATAACAACAAAATAGTTAGTCCAAAATTTAAGATACTACATAGCAGGTCAAGACATCAAAACCTCTGGAGGCATCCTCAACCAGGCTACAAACCCTGAAGGATAGGGAGTCGGTGGGCCTCATCCTCACCTTTCGCATAATGGCACGAGTGGTCTAAAGGGTTGCATACCAATGTAGTTTGGAGTGAAAACCAAGAAACAAGATCATCAAGAGATCGATGATGTAAACCTTTCCATGAGATGTGGACTCTACACGATCACCAAACCTCATAAATGAGCTTTTAAAACTTCAACTATCCGAGCCCGGGATTGTGCCATCATATCATCCACGTAGACAAATCTTTGCATAACTCAGCATGTAGGGTTTCATACAATAGAGGTTTGTCACCATGATCTATAGCATGATCATGTGAAGTTTCCACGGTGGTTGTCAATAAGCCTTCCACTTCAACACATTTACTACACCATAAAGGCTAAGTCCTAGTTCGAAGATTTTGCCAACACACGATCCACTAGCACCAACATTACCATAAGTTAAACATTATCAATGGCATATAGTCACACCAATAGCTTTCGTTAATGCATTAAGGTCCGAGTGTATAGTGTTGTATATAGCATCATGTTAGGGTTTTTGTAAATAGTTACATAACTATAATGCACATTATGACTCATAGTTATGACATGCAAATCGTAAAGTATTATTATGCTGTATAGTTCGGTAAGGTATTAGTGTTATCAAAATGGTAAAGTATTACATGTTCTCTCCATAGTTTGTGGATTGAGAACATGTAATGAATTATATTACAATGCTTCTATAGTATTAAATTAACATGTAGATATCACTAACTTATTCTTTGCAAATAGAAATTGTTGTATAAGTACCTTCTCATCAAGTTAGATGAAAACTAGGCATTCTTGCCATCACAAGTATGTAGAGTTAAAGCTTTTAGGATGTTTAAAATTACCTGAAACGTTGCATAGCAATTAACCTTCTGTCTCATCCGAGCTTTGCTCTCAGAAACTAATCAGGCGTTAGCTAGTAATAGCTAAGTAAGCCTCAAGGTGTACTCAAGGACCCCTTCAATTCAGAAAGACGATCAATCGGTTCTAGAAATCAAGCATGTATATTATTGAATGAAATTAAAGATGTTCAAACTAACAATTAAGTGCTGATGAAGACATTAATTAAACATCCGACGTTGAATTGACGATAAAAGACTTACAACCTTAAACACTTTTTTTTACAGTTGTTAAGATGTCTGATGCAACTCTTAAGTAATCTAACTCTTAGTAACTAATGGAATGTTACAAGTTGTTAAGCACGTTGTATAGGAAGGCCCACACTCCCCATTTTGGTATGAGTTTCAATATTCTAAGGTTTAATTTATTGGAGATAATTTTAGACGAGATATATTATTATAATAAGGAATAACATTTAATACGCTCTCTTTGGCCTCACACATGAGGTCTCTTTGTAATCCATAAAAAGGCACCCTTCCTCATAATACAAACAAGTTTATTCTGTGCTAATCTTGTGTCTCTTAGTTTGTTTTATGGTTGTTGGCTCTTAGAGTTTTCTTGGGTTTTTCCATTGACAGGTGAGGCTCTCCTAGCCTCACCCTCCATCTTTGTATTCAACTTATCTATCCTGCTCTACCTGACCATTCTCATTTTCTGGAGAAATGTGTTGCTTCTTTGTCTTGTCTGTATCTAGGGTTAGGTATTCGATTGATGAGATACTAATCTCATTTTAAAAGCTTGTAGTTTTTATTTTTTATTTTAATTGGATAGGTTTTAGGTGGTTTTGTTTTTTTTTAGTGGATAGGTTTTAGGTGTTTTTGTTTTACTTGTGTGAAAGCCCAGCACACTCCACCACGTAGAGAGGAGGCACATAGATCTAAAACAATACAGATCTCTCCCTCTAGTTTATTTTTCGTAAGATGATGAACAACGGCTGTATGGGCACCCCACCTGCTTGCATCTTACACCAACTCCACATCCCACCCAGAGAGAAGGTACATGGATCTACAAATATAGATCTCTCCCTATAAGTTTATTTTCACAAGATGTTCAGTAGTAGCTCTATGTGCACCCCACCTGCTTGCATCTTTCACCATCTACACATCATCAGGATCTTCATCAAGTTGCAACAATGAAACCTCTTCTACATGTGGTTTCTCTTCTTTGGAAACATGTCTTCAAACTTCAACTGGAGGCACTAAAGCAGGGATGCTTTCCACTTCATCCGGGAGGAATGATCTGTATGGGAGGCCCACACTCCCCATTTTGGTATTAGTTTCAATATTCTAAGGTTTAATGTAAATTAGACATAATATTATATTACATATGTTATTATAATAAGGAATATCATTTAATATGCTCTCTTTGGCCTCACACATGAGGTCTCTTTGTAATCTATAAAAAGGCATAATTCTCTAAGATTAATTTAGTGTTAGAATGTGCTAACTTGGTTGTTAAATATGACTACTATGATGAATTTTTAGAAGAGGTGGTGATCCAGTGTTGGAATGTGCTAACTTGGTTTTTAAATATGACCACTATGATGAATTTTGAGAAGAGGTGGTGAGGTTTGGTCAACTATGTTATTTTCCAAGTGGTCTTTATACACCACAACATTGTGGTTTGAGTTGTTGTTGTGATGGAACAAAATATTAACTATTGAGTTGGCAATAAAGAAATTCAATGCATGTATTGAATAGTTAGTCCAATGAAATTTTGGTTTTATTAATGTACAAAAAAGTTTGGCGTGATTAAGAATTTACATAAGGAGTGCTGTAAAAATAAACATAGGGAATAATTTCCCTAATATAGAAATCATATGCCTTGTCTCAATGACAAATGGTCGTCATTCCATTAGCAATAGAAGGAACACACATCACCCATTGATTCTTTGTTGTTGGTTAGATGGGGAAACCCTCAAAACTCCCAAAATGGGGAAACATCCACCTTAGCTTGGCTCTTCCATTAGTCACAAAGGTCTCATTCTAATAACTTAAGCAATGTGAAGGATCGAGTTCAAATGAGATTCATACACATGCATCACATGCACTTCATCCTCTTAAATATTTCTTTATATAGAAATGCAACATAAGGGATCAATTTCCATGATGAATGCGAGATAAACTCAGTTTATGAATAATGAGTGAATAGTGAGACAAATAAACTCACATACTATAACAATGCCTCACAAATAATATTGCTCATGAGAACATTCTAATAATATCATGTCTATCAACAAATGTCGATAGTAGAAAGCATTGCAGCGCACTTAATATCCACTAAGAAATTCAATCATGTTCTCCCTTGAGCTTTATTAAGAATTTGTAAACTCTTCTAATATGATTTAGGTAGTTTTAGCTTTTTTGGTGAGACACATTTAAAAATAAATTTGTATTTATTCACATCTTGGGAAATTCATATGAAATAGAATATATACATGTTAGTGGTTTGTGAGTGTTACCTATCCTAACGAACAAAAAAGCCTCACATCTTTACAACTAAAACATAAAGAATTTTTTTTTGAGAGAAAAGCTAGATTGATCCTTTTAACAACTCTCCAGTAGTCCTCCCAAAAGTTCAACTATATAAGCCATATATCAATTGGATATTTTCTTCTAAATTCATTAGGGTTATAAAACTTGATCTTGATGTTTAAGAAATTCTAGAATATTTTCTTATGATTAGGCACCCTACCATAGTTCTTTATATTTCTATGCATCTAGCATGACGAAAACCCTACAAACTAGAAAATAGGCCTCATGGAGTCCCACGTTCATCAATGTTTAAAAAATGTCTATTTCAGTCATGTCATTGGATGCATAAATTCCTACATTGTTCACAAACCAACCTTTACCCTCAACACATGATGACGTGACACTAATGGAACACAACTACATATGAGTAAACACTTTAAAAAAAATCGCATGATAGATAGACGCAAAAATATTAATATTTTGTAACATAATCCTTAATACTTTATAAGCATAATTTTTATACAAGGATCCCCTAAAATTATATGAAGCCACCTTTATTAAGAAATCATAGTAAATCACGTGATAAATAGACACAAAAATATTAAAAATATTAAGATTTTGTAACATAATCCTTAATACCTTCTACACCATAATTTTATACAAGGATCCCCTAAAATTATATGATGCCACCTTTATTAAGGAATCATAGTGATGTGACCCATATTTTCAATACTAATATTCTCAATGAATATGGAAACTACTTTATATGTATTCAAATTCATTAAATCCTTCATTGTAGGGACATGGAATTGTTCTTGCGGCGAACATTAGGGTTGTTTAATTAAGATTCATGGGTGTATGAGATCACTAGAGAGTTCAAAAGAGGAGGTGAAAAGTGATACATTTACCATCCACTTAAAAAGTATTTTGGGAGGGGTTCTCAACCTCTTTTTTAAGTTGTGGTTGTGGGCTATACCTTTTGTGTTATTTTTAGTCCCTACCTTAGGCAGAGACTATATGTTCCGTGTTTGTGTATTAGTTGATATAAGTATTTCATTTTTTCTAAAGATACCTCAAAGTTACATTAAAATACATATTTGTAAATTATTATTTGAAAAATGATTCTCAGTTTTTATTGGATGGAAGAGTTTGAGTTGATAATTTTTATCATTGTCACGTATTAAAAAAATTAAGAAAAAAAAACAAAAAATACTTACCTTTACCTTTAATTTACATTTACCTTAACCTCATACTTGTCACATTTACCTTAACCTCCTGTAGACTTGTCAATATGCATTGTCACATTATTATACATGCGTTGACTGTAATTAACCAGCATGGCCCACACCGCGTCAGTGACAAGCTTGCCATTTCTAGCCACTTTGTTTCTTCTACTACTTCTACTGCCACCTCTCACCACATTGTTTCTTATGCTACTTCTACTGCCATCTCTGGCCACATTGTTTATGTTCAAGATTTTATGTGGTCTGTTGTTGTTGAACGTCGTGTACGGAATTATACAAAAGAAGACAATATGCCAAAAATAAAAGTGATTGCGATCAACCCCAACACACATATAAATAGGGCACTCACTTCAGCATTTTTGGTAGGATTCTCACTTATCTTCACTGAAGCTTCCAAGTCTATGGTAGTGTTATAAGAAAGAGGGGAAGATTAATAATGGTGGGAAAGGGTGTTTCCAGTCGACTAAGCGCTCTTTTCATGCTTGTGTTGCTTGTCATAAGCATTGGTAAATCTTAGTGCCTTTGTTTATTTTTTGTAAGCCCATCGTTGCATATATAAAAGATTTTATACGTCCATAGTTTCTCTAACAAGATTATTATGTTTGCTGATATGAAAGAAAGTGTGTATAATATAAATGTGATGTAGGTGGAGATGGAAGAGGCTCGAATGTGCAAAACCCAAAGCCGCAAGTTCAAAGGGTACTGCATCAGTAGCACCAACTCCAAAAATGTTTGCCGAACTCAGGGATTTACATCGGGAAGCTGCGATTTCCATGTCACCAAACGAAATTCTAGCACACAAAATATTACTACATTCATAGGTACTCAAAAAATATTTCTATAGTTGCAATGGTTGGAGATGGGATTAAAGATTCACCTGCATTAGCAATAGCTCGAGCTGTTGTCCAGTTATCTCCTACCATTACTTAGATTATCAACTAATTTCTCATAATTTGAAACTATTGCTTACTTGATTACTTGAGCTGGAATTTATAATAAACCATAACTATGCTGAGGTTCATATTAGAGAATAACTGGAAATTCTTCCTTATGACTGTGATGTTTTTTTCTAGAATAAACAGGAGTATAGAGTTTGGAGCTATGCTTATTCCAGTGTTCTAGAAATTGTGGAAATTATTCTTCATGAGAGTGATGTTCCAATGTTCTGCAAATTGGGTTTAAAGTTTCCTTCGATGCTTGTAGGGAGTCAGTATGGAAGTAAAGAGAACCCGAAAGTAAGGTCTTCATCTGGTGTTAAGCTAAATATTGGAACAAAGAAGATTTCTCTCTTCAGTCTAACTCGTGGTTTACAGGTTGGCTTCAAAACCTTTTAAGCTGTTGTTTGTGTTCCCTACATTTTTTGTTGGGGAGATATCGAACAAGTGTTTGAGATGGTAACTGCAGGAGACCTGTGTCCAAGAACCCCGAGTGGTTTCAAGGATGGAACTTGGGGCTTGTCCTTGCAAAACTGGTCATATCACGCTAGGGCCATTTTAACTAGATGGTTATTTTCTTATATTTAAGATGGTATTTTTGTGAACTAAAACACAAGCATATAGTTATTGTAGGAATGCATGGATATACAAATCATGATTCAAGACAAAAAAAAAAAAATTTAGTTCTTTAGGTGGTAATGCAGGAGACCTGGGAATTTACATAATGATTTTTTTGTCTGTTGGAGACGTCGTTTTACATTTTGTTGGAGCTCAGACAGTATCTCAGTTTTTTCTTGGGTCTCTCTGGTCGACTGTAATTATTTCCTATTATTGTTCACTGTGGACCTTTGAATTTTTCAGAGGTATTTCTCAAGGATTTGGTGAACCCGACTGTCATGTCATATTGTTGTCCTTGGAATTTATATAAAGCATTTTTTGTCTCCTGGTGATTTTCACAGTGTGTTTTAAATCAATTTGTATCTCAAGTTATGTCTAGTATTTTCTCTATTGTAAGCTGATGTACTCTTTATATACTTTTAATTTTTAATTTATAATAATAAAAAAATAATTTGAAAAAATAAAATACTTCCAATGTTTCCACAAATGTACGTCAAAGCAAATGATCAATAACCTTAAAGTTCTACATGTATTGACATGGACAAACTGTTTCATTTTGAGGGCAACTTGGAAATGGTAATTCAATGTCTATTCAATTGATATAGACTCTATTTATTATATAAAATAATTAATAATTTTTATAAAATAATCTTTGAACATGGATTTTTTCTAGCTAGATGTATGAAGGCACTTAATTAATTTTTGCCTTATTTTTACTTTATAAAAATATTATGCATAAAATATTAATTTACAATTTTAAACTAAGCCAATGGTCTATTCCCTATTTTAATTAAAAATATGTTTCAAAAGAATAATGGTACATTGATATCGATGTACCGTTATTCTTACTGTATTTTTGTCTATATAAATTTAATGTTAATATATTAAAATATATATATATATATAACTTCAATATTAATAATATTGAATAATGGTATTTTGAATATTGAATGGTATAAATATATTTAAAATGATTTTATTAAAATATTTTCTCGAAAGGTTTTATATTAATATCTTTATATTTTATTTATAAAATAAAATAAAAAATAACTTTTCTTATATATATATATTTTAATTTTTATTATTTCTATTTAATAAAAATATTATGCATAAAATATTTACAATTTAAATCATAATTATAAATTAATAGATATAATCAATTGTTTAAATATTTAAATTCGTCTAAAAATATTCTATATTTATTTGAATTTCTAATTTGTAATTAATAATAATTATATTTGCATGTATTAAAGTATTTTATATTATCATTGAATGAGTCTTTCATAAAAAATAATTAATTTCCATTATGAAAATGACTATTAATAATATTTATATTTTTATGTATATCTTATAATTATTAATTTCGATCAATACTAATAGTTAAGAATTGCGTAAGTAATGTTAATGTTATTATGTGTGCATCAATCAGAAATATTAACTTTAGAAATGGGGAGAAATAAGTGTTAATGTTAATATGTAATTTATATATTAACATTAACACTTATTTCTCCCATGTCTAAATTTAGTATTTCTCATTGATGCAGACATAATAACATTGATACCTAAAGAAATAGGGAGAAATAAGTGTTAATGTTTATCTATAGAGAGAGTGTGTGTTATATGTACATGTTTATAATGATGGCATAGATGTATATGGTTTTAAATTCTGTACATGGTTTATGTGACATGCATATGATCCTAGTGGGGATGTGGTTATAGTTTACATGTTTACATATATTGATTAACTATCTTGCAAATTTTGACTATCGGGAGTTTAGTGTTGACAACATTATTTACTAGTTCTAATAGGAAGAAGCCTCTCAAAGTTAATGCTATTGATGCAAGATACATGGCATGTGTGTGTGACTATGACACTAAAACTTATGATATATGTATAATTTTAACTTGAAAAATGATTTATATTTGCTATATCTTTGGAGGGAAAGATTTTGTGTTTTGTAAAGGCAGTGTATCATGTATAAGTTTGATTAGGAGATGCTTCAAGGAATTGGAAAAGTTGGAAACGTGCCAATGTTTATTTCAAGATATTTATTCTAAATTAAAAGAACATTTTTATCATTAAGACGAATTAAGAAAAATAAAAATATAACATGACTTTAAACTTGTAACTAAAATATCTAAATATTTGATTTCTAACCGATGTACTCTAAAAGGCAAATACACTGCAAGCTTAGGATGTAGTTGATGCATCTAGTATTTTCTAGATTGAAATCCATTTTCATTTTGGAAATGCAAAGACATTATTATATGTATGAGTTTACATTTTTTTTTAACATAATTTGTTCTTCTAATTTTTTTTTTAATTAAAAATCAGGGACTAAGCTACATATCATAATTGCTATCATAACATAATTGCTATCATAACATAATTATAATTTTTTTATTAAGTGATACCTGCATCGACATATCATTCTTCAGTAGCATCAATTATCATTTTCTGTACAATATCAAACTCCTCAGTGGCGATTTTGGCAAACAAATATTTTAACTTCCCAAAAGTTTTTGCTGAAAGGATAAACGAATTTGCTAACAAATTCCGTGATATTCCCTACTCGAAAGAAATAATTAGATGCCTTACCCCAAATATTCCCTTAAATTGATTCAGTTATTAAGCATTCATTACATCATGATAGAGAAAAAGCTATTTTGTTGGAAAAATAACTAAGAAGTGATCTCTTTGGAGGTCAACATTTTTTTATAATTTTAAAGCTTTTGTTTTCAAAATTTTACAAGAGAAAATGATAATGGTTTCTAAATTTTTCTAAATAAGGGGTGTTAGGCTGCGAAAAAACATTAACAAAGTGAGATTATGAGGTTTTCGATTATTGAAGCTGAAAGATGATTAAGGAGCTAATAGGAGCAATTATTTTTTTCAATCAAGGCCCTCAGTTTATGGAATCTGATCAATTCCTAGGCTGACCTTCACATTTATGTTTCTTCTCTTCTTCTTTTTTATGTGTTGAATTAAATATTTATTGGTCTCTGGTTTTATTGATTTCCTTAATCTTGATATGTTAGCTCAATTTAGTTCTTTTTTCAGCTAATTTGGATAGTTTGACTTGATCTTTGGAGCAGCTAAGTGGTAGGATAAAGACTAGGAAATATATTTTTGTAAAAATTGTATTCTGGTTTTTTTTATGACAAAGGACATGGTCCAAGCTTCCATGTGTTCTGTACTAGTATTTTTGGCTACAAAAAAAGATCTAATTTCTTCGGCTAATATAGAAATGCTAAAAAGCATATGAAATATGTAATTTCTTTTCATCTTCCAAAAAACGTTATTAGTATTTTTTCGAAGAAAGAAAACACTGAAACTAACAAAAATAAAACACTCATTGAGCCCATCCCACTTGTTGATCCTTCAAACAATCCACAACTTCTTTATCTTTTTTGTTTCCATGAAAGACAAACACATAATGAATGAATTTCTAATGGAGGGATTGAACATTTAAAATATAAAGTTACATTATGATCCATTCATCATTTTTTAAAATTTTGATAGTTTTTGTAAAAGTAGTTTAATTTTTTAAACATCATTTTCTAAATTTTGATAGTTTGTCTTATCTCTTAAACATTTAAAAACAAATTTTTATAAACAAAAACTTATTCTAAAATATCTCTTGTTATTACTTCATTCCTAATACAATGATCATATTAAATGATGATGGAAATCACTTGTTAAATATTATTTGTTTGTTTGAAGGTTGCTTGAACTTGGTACGACTCACATTCTTATGTGGGATGAAACGATACAACTTGGGAAGATATATCTAATTTAAATTGTTTTTAGCAAATTGATCAGAATTTATTCCACTCATCAAGGCTATAAAATTGCATCACTATTTCTAACATTGAATGGCATCATGGGCTTCAATATATAAATTGAACGTTTTTTAGGAGATTTCTCAAGAATTTCTCTCACTACTTCTAACCTTGAATGGCATCATGGGCTCCATAATATAAATTTTACATTGATGCATTCTTTGTGTAATTAAATATCTCCATGCTCTTGAGTTCTTGAGTTGGTTGCAAATTGGCATAGTTGTGTTATCCTATCTTCATCATTAAGTGATTGAATCAATTTTTTCGTAGCATTTTCAGTAGACCTTCCAAAACTTCAACTAGATAAGCCATATATCAATTGGATATTTTCTTCTAAATTCATTAGGGTTATTAAACTCACTCTTCGTCTTTAAGGAATTCTAGAATATTTTCTTATGATTAGGCACACTACCATCATTCTTTATATTTCTATGCATCTAGCATGACGAAATCCCTACAAACTAGAAAATAGGCCTCATGGAGTCACACAGCAATGTTTAAGAAAATGTCTATTTCAGTCATGTCATTGGATGCATAAATATTGCTAGCCTTCAATCAACCATATTCAACATGATTGATACTACTCTATTCACGAGGCAATTTCACTGCTCCATGATGAATGAGGAAAATTAGGGCGTCATAATATTTACAACCCAAACTTTACCTTATTTACGTGCAAATGTAAAAGTGGTTGCATGTGACCAAATATGTCTAAAATAAGCTTTTAACCATAAAAAACACTTCAAATATTTATAACTTGGTATTATGATTCTATAACACAATCGTTATATTCTACATTAAGGCATGTGCAAGCTAATGAGGGTCAATTTTGGCACGTTAGATGCAATAAAAAAATGAAAAATCGGGCATCCCTCAACTTACTTGGTTTATTTGACATTATTACACAAGGTATCGTGCATCGAGTAAAAATGATGAGACGTAGGAAATTGAGTCACGTTTCGGAATACATAAGTTTTAAGTATTGAAAATTTACATAACTATGTCAAATTGCATGTTTTCTAACAATCACATTTTATTTTTTAGGAAAATGATCAGGTATATGTTTTTGTGAGTGCAGCCTTTCAATGCCTAAATGACAGTTTTGGGCTACAAAAATTGGTAGACATGTATAGAACCCGTAGCACTAGTGCAACGCTATTTTTCCAAAATTAAATGTTTAATTTTTTTTTTTAATTATGTAAGTGATCAAACATCAAGAACGATACATCGAATGTGGGTGCAGCCTTTGAAGGTCTTAATGCAGTTATTTCGACTTGGATTTTTTATAGCATGTAGAGGTTGGTGTCTTCTAGTGCATCATACAATTTTTTTTTTTAAATGGTTGTGAAATGAAAAGTTACGGAATAAACACTAACAGTATGTTTTTTGACCAACGGAGTGATGAAACAAGAAAATTAGTAAATAAATAGAAGATATCAATATTTTTTTTTGTTAATTACATATTTGGAATCTGCATAAAAAATTATATCTATGCCTAAAATTTCGTCAATAATGGTCATGTATGTCATGCTGTAGAGAGCGGTGAAAAACATGGATATTTAGGTGCATAATTGCACCTAAAGGGTCCCTCAACTTCGTGCACAAACCCACTACAAAATTCCTAAATGTTGAATGAGGTCCTCGAGGATAGTACTATAATCCATAATATCCACACCAATATTCTAAACCAACCTGAACAATATTTTGTATTCATTCAAAGCCATCATTGATGAGCCACATTAGAGCCACAAGATTCACAACCAGGGCTGGAATTTTATGGGAAAAATGCCCATCATGGACCATTTTGTCTATCAAATACAGCCTATGTTTCATACTAACCGTCCAAAAAAATGAAGAAAATGATAAAATAAGTGTATTTAGTGTTGAAACCGTCATTTTTGATGGGTGGGATTTTTACCAAATTCCTACATTGTTCACAACCCAACCTTTACCCTCAACACATGAGGACGTGACAGTAATGGAACACAACTACATATGAGTAAACACATTGTTAGCACTCAAATTGTGTTGAATGCTATGATAGTTTTTGCTGTGGGTGGAAAGAAGGTGATGATGGCTGAGATTGAATACCTCGAAGATCAACGGTGTTGAGCCCACTACGCGAACGAAGATGTAGGAAATATAGCATAATGAGCGGGTGGTAATCGACGAGAAAGTGAGGAAATCAATCGAAAGTGGAGATCGGCGTATAGAAATATCTACGACGCACAGTCCCCACGCTGATCCAACAAGCGCGAAGCATGTTATGTTTCAAATCGTCGTGGTCAAGTTATGTATCGCGCAACTATCAACAGTGCAGATCTACCAGAGGCAAATCAACAGTCTAAAATAACTATACTGATTTTATTCATGGGTAGGTTAACCTTGTCTCAATTGGCGGTGACAGGTAAAGGATGCACCATCCGACGACCAAGATTGGAGTGAAGACGGGACCAATAGCTAGGAATGCTTTGAAGGGTCAAGCTGCATATTGGAACAAGTATGTCCAAAAAATGGAAAACTATGGAGGCTACAACCTATTGTCCTGATCCAAGCTCGAGTTCTCACAGGTGAAAGAGAGCTTCGCTGAAGACAAATGATTACCGCGTGGGCTGAGCCACCTCACCGCAGTCAGGTGTCCTTTCTGTATGGCCTCAAAAGTACGACCAAATATGTTCGATGCCATTTCAAACCTCAGTCATCATGCCAAATCATTTGGAAGGTCCAGTCAAAAAATCATAGCCTAATGTTTCGCATGGGAATGCCGTCTTTGTGAGTTGTTGTCAACTTGATCTGCTAGGCTCACAACTCACGTCTGAAAGGTGGTGAGTTCCTCTATCTTGCTATTGTTCGCAGTTTGTATCAGAGCATGGAGAGACAGCAGGGAGGCGAAGTAGTAATTATACCATAGCAGGTGTTGTCCGAGATGGAGGAACAACATGTTTATTTACCTCCCATAGTTCGCGATCATGTGGAATACGGTTCCATCTACAAATCAGAAGAGCCCTAGGAAGGAAAAACAGATCAGAGTTTGCAACAACAGAGAAAGAGGGAAGAAACCTATGAAGAAGATGAGAAGGGAATCAACCAGGAGGAGGAAATTATCAAGGATCTAATTCTCCCTACGGAAGGGGTACCCTCTACTCCTCTGCCAAAAAGAACCAAACAGAAGATTCTTTTGACGTAGGTGATTTTCTTGATTGGTATGGTCAAGTGAAAACTGAAAACTAAGGTGGAAGTCTGTCTATTAGCTATCACCTAGCAAGTCTGTCTATTGGCTAAGTGGGTCTATTCCATATCTCCAATTTTTGAAGATTAAGATGGTCCATAACCTATATTGAAGGGCAGTATGTCTTAGTGGTGTATGACATCGACAGAATCAGTCGAGTCTGATCTGTTATATGTAATTTTCATTTCTACGTCGAGCTAAGTTAGGAAACGTGCCTGGTAAGCCGGAGTTCTAGCCTTAGAGGTTTTTGTTCGGCATGAAGAGTTCAGAGGATAATCAATGAAGTCATTCGACCATAATGAAAGCATTCTGGCTAGCAACAGCTACATTTTTTAATTTTTGTACTTTTGTTTAAAATAGTTGGACTATGTAGAGAAGAGGCTATTTAATTATAAATGGCAGTTAAAATCTGTCCCGTAGATATTTATTTAAGGATAGCAACAACAAAAGATGTCTGTTTTGGCTGTTAGATAGGTGTCAATTGGTTTTGACTAATTTCTGTTGAGAAGGAGCCGAGTCTAGAGCTCAAGGCCACCTATATATACAGTTGTAATAAGAGACACAAGGGTTGAAAAATCTTATGAGAAAGTATTTGTGTTTTGATGATCAGTTTGTAATACATTTTTTTGGAGTTGTTTAATAGAATTTGCAGAGCTTGATGCCTGCGGTTTTTGACAAGGATTCATGTGTAATCGGTCTGGTAGTCTGTATGTTTCTTTTTCCCATGTGCAAATGTGTTTCTATCTTTTGTTATTCCATTCTGTGATATTTCCTGCTTGGATCATGGCGACAGTTAAGTAGAATTCATAGAGATTATGCTCTGCTCAGCTTATTCCAAGTGTTTCACCAAATATATTCTGCTAAAGTTGGTGTAGGATTCATCCTTGTAAAATGCCTTACATTGATGGACTGTTTATTTTATCTTCTGTTCCACAAATTTAAGCTCTTTGACTACCAACTGCTTGCTACCTTTCCCTTGTGAATGCATTCGTTAAATCCTTGTGAATAATGTTTGCAGAACCAGTTAAATGTGACTCCATCGCGCCAAATGAAATTCATGCATTTTCAACCAAATAGCTCTTAAATTGTTCTTTGTTCCATAAACATAAATCTGATCTTCTGTGCATTATCATAATTGAATATCTTTAATGTTGAATGTTGGTGTACGTTTTTGCTGATTGACACCTTTGAAGATTTCCAGTATTCTATGAATTTATAGAGAGATCCCTCTTTGTTTATGTTTGATGAGAAGAGTAAACCAAAGATTGGTTAGTGGTTACCTGAGATTACCCTCTTTCAGCCTTGGGCATCAGTTTTGGTGTTAAAAAATTGGCGTCATTACCGGGGATGTGAGTTGTCTATCGAGCCCTGGAAGAACAACATACCTGTCCGAAATTTCAAAGAATAAGAGAAATCCCTGTGGGCAAATAGAGATCTCCGCATTTTTCAAGAAGGTTGAATAATTTTTCCCTGGCGACTCAACCTATTGAGACAAGACAATTCAACAAGACTCCACTGGAGAAAGATCAGTACGCCAAAATATACTACTGAAATCTTGATAGGAATAGATGACCCTGAAAGTCTACATAGACGAAAAACTATGAAAGATCGGGCTAGCGCCCCTAGCATTGAGACTATTTCTTTTTCAGAATGTGCATTTGTTTTTCAATAATTGAATCTAGAGGTCGATATAAGAAAACCTTTGTCAAGAACTAAATATGAATCATACCTGAACCTGGGCCAAGAAACTCTGAATGATCTTGACTCATATCTTTTAGACCCAGTGTGGCTAAATTTTAAAAGCCTTGCCAAAGCTAAAAGTAGCAAACCGAGTTCCTAGATTCCCCAATCCCACATTGCAATCCCAGTCCGTAATCCTACTCAGAATTTTCCCCCACGAGCTCAAAATCTACCTAGACCCATGGCCGCTAGATATGTGCCTCTAGTTTTGCCTGCTGCCCTGAATGACCTCCCCGAGAATTACGCCCAGAGAATTGTCTCTTATAATGGAGAGGGAGACTGGTCAGCTAAACAACATGTTGATAGATTTGAAGATTTTTAAGATCTGGAGGAAGTGGACCATGATGATGCTATAATGATTGTTCACCCAAATCTTATATGGAGAACCCAAGAAATGGTTTAGGCTGGTACCTAATGCTTCTATAGCAAATTTTGCAGCTTTTAAAGTATTGTTTCTAGAAAGATGGGAAACAATGGGGAGTCTTGCTATAGTCTTATCTTAGTATAATCACTTAAAGAAAGGTGGTTTCGAATCAGTCCATGAGTTCTCTACTAGATTCATGAAGGCCTATAATTCTATTCCTAATGATCTAAAACCTTCAATGGGTGCTGCAAAGCTCCACTATGTTGATGCTTTCGATGGAGACTTTTCCTGCACTTTAAGAGAAAGGAAATCTTCTACCCTGCCTGCTATGCTGAAAGATGTCGTAGAGGTGGAAGCCAACATGATAGCCTCGAGAAAAATTAAGGAGAAAATGGAAGCACAGAAAAAGAAGCAAGAAAATCAAGCCCTCGCCTCCTCCTCCTCTAGTGATTCCGGGTTTGACAACATGATGAAGACCATGGAAAAGCTAACGGGTAGGTTAGCCATACATAACAAACCTCCTGCTAGGGAACCACCTGAAAATCAGATAAGGAACCCAAATTTTAGAAGGCCACCCCCTCCAAGAAATCCAAAAAACCAAGAAGATCACCAAATGAGGCCTCCTTTTCCTAAGAATTTGGTGGATGACGAAGGAGCTGAGGATCCTGCTATAGACCAAATCCATCTCTTTGACACTCTGGAGCTTGAAATACATTTGACCCAAAGGGAGCATGATTTTTTCAACATGATGAATACTAGTAAGGTTGCTGAATTTGATTCTGAACAGTACCAAATGGGTTACATGAACGCTGTGGATGACATTCAAAGGAAGATGAAGTTGAGAAAAAGAGAGATACTGATAACTGAAGGAAAATATGCTCAGATTCAACCTCATAATACTCCACAGAACATGGATAAGCACAAAGAAAAACAACCGGTGGTCGTTATACAAAAAGCTATGGAAGATAAGGGACAACATTCCAAAGAAAGTGGACAACCCGACGTCATAGAAGTGGGAAAGCTAGCTTCAATGTTCAGCTTGAAGGCAGAACTGTCTAAGGTAAAGATCTCTATCCCCTTAAAGGAGCTGCTAAGAAAGAATGAATATAGGGAAGAGATAAATAGCCTGGTAAAGGGGCAGGAAGAAAGTACATAGGACATCTTGGAAGTGACCGATGATGCCCCTACTATAATATTTGGGTCCAAGCTGGAAGAGCCAAACAATGAAGAAGTTCCCCCTTTCTATTTGACTTTGAATATCCATGGTAAGTTACTACAGAATGCCCTCATAGATTCCTGTGTTTCACACAACTTGATGCCCAAATCAGTGGTGGACTAGTTGGGATTAGAAGTCACCTGACCCTATAAGGACCTATATTCTTTCGATTCCAAAAAAGTAGCATGTTTGGGTCTAATAAAGGATGTGGTAGTAACCCTTTCCCAAATTCCAGCAAAGAGCATCGTGATGGACATAGTAGTAGCTGATTTGTCGGCTAAGTTTGGGATGCTGCTGTCTAGATCCTGGGTTAAAAAGTTGAAAGGGACCATGCATATGGATTTGTCATACGCTACTATACCCCTTTTTGGAAATAATAGAAAGATGTACATGGAAAAGAGAATGGCTTATGTGGTTAGCAGTGACAAAAAACCTGAAAATCACCCTATATTTGCCGTAGATACAGATATAGGCTCTTCCATCATTTTCAATGATGGCCCACATACTGATCATGTGCTCCCATTTTTCCATGAAGTCAAGGAAGACAAGGCGTTTGTAGCCAAGTATGAAGCTTCGAAAAAGCTGAAAAATCAGGAAGGCCTCTGGAAGATGTATTTTGACGGGTCACTAAGCAAGAATGGGGCGGGTGTAGGGGTTTGGATCATACTTCCTAACCAAGAATCCAAAGCCTTGTCATATAAGCTTACTTTTGAATGCACTAATAATGTGGCTAAATATGAAGCTTTGCTCCTAGGATTAATATATTTGAAGGCTTTAGGGGCCAAGAGAATACATGTTTTTGGAGATTCAGAGTTGGTGGTCAATCAGGTAAATGATAGTTATCAGGAAAAACATCCCAGGATGAGAGCATACAGAAATGAAGTTTGGGATATGTTTGGAAACTTTTTTACTGAACATAAGATATGGGTAATCCCAAGATTTGAAAACCAAATAGTAGACTCCTTAGCCACTACGGCGGGTGGTTTCAAGACCCCCATCTTTTCCCAAGAAAAATATGAGGTCGAAGTGATAAACAAACCCTCCATCCCAGACAATTCTAAGTATTGGAAAGTGTTTGACGACGATCTGCAAATTAAAAGATCTCTAGAATTGTCTCATGAGTTCACTAATGTCCAGATTGATACAGAAAATGAAAACGTAGAAGGTCTGGTAGACCATGCACTATCAGAAGATGAGGAAAAGAGAAATGCGGATTGGAAGGATAGGTTGGGAGGCAAAGACATTGTCCAATTAAAAAGCAACTATATTTCTAAAGGACTAATAGTTCTGGAAAAGCTCTTTGATCAAAACGATGTGGCAAAGAATCCAAAATTTGAACCTCCCAAAGACACTGTAGAAGATCAGAATCTCGGTACCCAAAAGGAGCCCTGGATGGTGAAGTTATGTAAGAAGTTGAATGCCAGGAGTTAGGTGCAGTATGTCGATTTGATGAAAAAGTATGCAGCTGCCTTTGCTTGGAACTACGAAGAGCTGAAGCGGTATGAAACCTCAATAATCCAACATTCTATCCCAATCCGGCCTGGGGAAAATCTTTTTAAGTAGAAGTTAAGGAGGATGAATCCAAAACTGGTACTTGTAATAGAAAAGGAGATTAGAAGGCTGTTCAATGCAAAGATCATTGTCATTTTGAGATTCTCTCAGTCGGTAGCTAAACTACTTCCTGTAAGAAAAAATAATGGAGAGATTAGGATCTGTATAGACTTCAGGAATTTGAACAGAGCTTCCTTGAAAGATAATTACCCCTTGCCAAAAATGGAACACATCCTGCAGAAAGTAGTGGGAGCAGAAAGGATTTCTACAATGGATGGTTTTTCTTGGTACAATCAGATCAAAGTTAGCCTAGAAGATCAAGAAAAGACTGCTTTTACCACCCCATGGGGCACTTTCAAGTATGCTAAGATGCCATTTGGATTGATGAATGCCGGAGCTACCTTTCAGAGAATGATGGACATTGCCTTTGCTGAAGATAAAGATAAGTTTGTGGTGGTGTACATAAATGACATAACAGTATATTCAAGGTCTGATGACGAGCATCTAAAGCATCTAGAACAAGTCTTTAAGAAATGCATAAAATATGGTATCTCCCTCAACCCAAAGAAATCTCATTTTGCTTTAGAAGAAGCTAAACTCCTGGGACATATTATTTCTAAAGAAGGTATTAAGATTGACCCTGAGAGGGTTAGTGCGATCCAGAAAGTTGGAGAACCTAGAAGCAAAAAGGAAGTGCAGTCTTTCATTGGGCAAGTAGGTTTTCTCAGAAGGTTTATACCTAGTTTTGACGGGATTATGATGAGTATCACTAATATGATGAGAAAGGAAAGCCAGATAAGGTGGACTGAAGAAACTAGAGATTCTTTCAAGAGTATCAAAAATGCTATCACTGAGGCCCCTGTCTTAGCCAGCCCTGATTTTTCTAAGGATTTTTTGATTTTTTCTTATGCTTCTGAGCATACAGTAGCAGGAGTGTTGTTGCAGAGGAATGATCAGAACGCAGAACAACCAATTGCGTTTTTTAGTAGAGTATTAAGGGATGCGGAATTAAAATACGATATCATGGAGAAACAAGCTTATGCTTTAATCAAGTCATTGAAGGATTTTAGAGTCTATATTCTCCATTCGCACATCATTGCTCATGTCCCAAACAACGCCATAAAGGGCATCCTCACCCAGGGTGATCCTAAAGGGAGAAGAGCAAAATGGATATTTATGCTGCTGGAATACGAACTAGAGATAAATCCTACTAAGCTGATAAAGGGGCAAGGATTAGCGAAGTTGATGACCCAAGCTAATTATGACTCTTTGCAATTAAATTTTTTAGACTCTTTATGTCAGCTAGGCGTAGGACTACAGATAAAGCCATAGTTTTCTACATCCCCATGGTACTCTAATAGTCTTTATGTGTTGCAAAATCTACAGGGTCCGGCAGGATTAAGTAAGAGTAGGGCCAGAGCTATAAAGTTAAAGGCTGCAAAATACTGTATCATAAGTCAATTCTTGTACTGGAAGGATCCTGGGGGGGTACTGCTCAATTTCTTGTTGGAGGAAGAAGACACACATACCAAGAGAGAATTTCATCAGGGAGATTGTGGTGGTCATCATTCTTGAAAAGTCATAGTGAACAAGATATTGAGGGTTGGTCTCTATTGGCCCACCATGTTCACAGATGTGTATAAAGAAATAGTAACCTATCACCAATGTCAGATCTTCGAGGGAAAAAGGAAAGTTGTATCGCTATTGCTTCACCTAGTCATAGTAGAAGCTCCTTTTCAACAATCGAGACTGGATTTCATCGGGGAGATAAACCCTAACTTGTCTGGGCAGCACAGGTGGATATTGATAGCCATGGGCTACTTCACTAAGTGGATAGAAGCTATACCTACCAGGAATGCAACAGAAAACGTTATTATGGACTTTCTAGAGGATAATATCTTATCTAGGTTTGGTTGCCCCAAAAGGATCATGATTGATAATGCGCCCGCATTTTGTTCTAAGAAGATGGTTAATTTCTACCACAAATATCATATTAGTCTAAACCACTCTACAACCTATTAACCCCAAGGAAATGGTCTGGCAGAATCCTCCATAAAAGCTTAGTAAAGATCATAAAGAGATTATTGGAAGAAAATAAGAGGGCATGGCACACTAAACTGAAGTATGCCTTGTGGGCGGATAGAATAAACACTAAAAGGGCCATTGGAATGTCCCCATTCCAGTTGGTGTATGGAGCCGAAGTGGTTTTTCCAGCTTCGTTGGGGTTACCGGTTATGAGGTTACTGGAAGGTTTAGAAGAAGAGCCGAATCATATGCAAAGGAGAGTGAACCAGATAATTGAGTTAAATGAATTAATAACTAAATCCTATGATAGAGTGCAAGGACATCAAGAAAAGATAAAGGAGGCATTCGATAAGAAGACCAAGGAAGATCAATTTCGGGTGAATGACCTGGTTTTGAAATGGGACTGCTCGAGAGAAGACAAACATGGAAAATTCAACCACATGTGGATGGGTCCATACATTATTGCCGCATCCAGAGGAATACATTCTTTCATACTATAGGATCAAGATGGATCTTCTTGGTCAGGGGGTCCAGTTAATGGAAGATTCTTGAAACATTACTTGTCGTGAGAAATGGAAGGTAACCCATTTACTATAGCTTGTATGTATATATTTTTCCTTATGATTTAAATTGTCTCGAGATTTTGATGACAGAGCCAAAGGAATATGAATCCCAGAGTAGATACCCTACGAACTAGAAGGCAGCCATGGTCTCTATTGTTTTGGTTATAATCAGTCAACGGTGCACTAAGGGACGATTTATGATTTCAGTTTTAAGAGAATTTCTCCCCCAGGATTAGAAATGCCCAATGGATCAGGCACTTAGTCTACGGGCGTTCTTCGCTACCTCGCTGGGAGGATAGCATCCCCGTTGGAACCAGTTGTTAGCACTCAAATTGTGTTGAATGCTATGGAATCTTTTGGTGTTGGTGGAAAGAAGGCGATGACGGTTGAGATTGAATACCCCGAAGATCGACGGTCCCGAGCCCACTGTGCGAACGAAGATGTAAGCAATATAGCATAATAAGCGGGTGGTAATCGGTGGACAAGTAATGAAATCAATCGACAACAGTGATCGACATATAGAAAAATCTACGGCACACAGTCCCCACGCTGATCCAACAAGCACAAAGCATGTTATGTTTCAAATCGTTGCGGTCGAGTTATGTATCTCACAACTATCAACGGTGCAGATCTACCAGAGGCTAATCAACAGTCTAAAATAACTGCGCTGATTTTATTCATGGGTAGGTTAACCTTGTCTCAAATCACTACGACAGGTAAAGGATGCACCATCCGACAACCAGGATTAAAGCGAAGACAAGACCAATAGCTAGGAATGCTTTGAAGGGTCAAGCTGTCAATTGGAATGAGTATGCCCATAAAATGGAAAACTATGGAGGCTACAACCTATGGTCCTGATCCAAGCTCGAGTTCTCACAGGTGAAGGGCATCTTTGCTGAAGACCAATGATTACCACGTGGGCTGATCCACCTCAGTGTAGTCAGGTGTCCTTTCAGTATGGCCCGAAAAGTACGACCAAATATGTTCGATGTCATTTCAAACCTCATTCATCATGCCAAATCATTTGGAAGGTCCAGTCAGAAAATCATAGCCTAATGATTAACATGGGAGCACCATCGTTGTGAGTTGTTATAAACCTGATCTCCTAGGCTCACAACTCATGTCTAAAAGGTAGTGAGTTCCTCTATGTTGGTATTGTTTGCAGTTTGTATTAGAGCATGGATAGAGAGCAGGGAGCCGAAGTAGTAATTATACCAAAGCAGGTGTTGTCCGAGATGGAGGAAGAGCATGTTTATTTACCTCCCATAGTTCGCAATCATGTGGAAGACGGTTCCATCTGCAAATCAGAAGAGCCCCAGGAAGGATAGACAGATCGGAGTTTGAAACATCAGAGAAAGAGGGAAGAAACCTATGAAGAAGACGAGCAAGGAATCAGCCAGGAGGAGGAAATTATCAAGGATCTAATTCTCCCTATGGAAGGGGCACCCTCTACTCCTCTATCGAAAAGAACCCAAGCAAAAGATTCCTTCGACATGGGTGATTTTCTTGATTGGTATGGTCAAGTGAAAACACAAAACTAAGGTGGCAATCTGTTTATTGGCTATCACTTGGCAAGTCTGTCTATTGGCTAAGTGGGCATATTCTGTATCTCCAATCTTTGAAGATTAGGACGGTCCATAACCTATCTTGAAGGGCGGTATGGCTTAGTTGTGTATGACATCAGCAGAATCAGTCGATTCTGATCTGTTATATGTAACTTTCATTTCTACATCGAGCTAGTATAAGTTAGGAAACGTGCCTGGTAAGATGCAGTTCTAGCCTTAGAGGTTTTTGTTCGGCATGAAGAGTTCAGAGGATAATCAATGAAGTCATTCGACCATAGTGAAAGAAATCCGGTTGGTAGCAGCTACATTTTTGTATTTTTGTACTTTTGTTTAAAATAGTTGGACTATGTAGAGAAGAGGCTATGTAATTATAAATGGCAATTAAAATCTGTCTCGTAGATACTTGTTTAAGGATAGCAATAGCAAACGATGTCCATTTTGGCTGTTCGATAGTTGTCAATTGGTTGTAACTAATTTCTGTTGAGAAGGAGCCGAGTCTAGAGCTCAAGGCCACCTATATATATAGTTGTAATCAGAGACACATGGGTTGCAAAATCTTATGAAAAAGTATTTTTGTTTTGATGATCAGTTTGTAATACATTTTTTTGGAGTTGTTTAATAGAATTTGCAAAGCTTGATGCATGCGGTTTTTGACAAGGATTCCTGTGTAATCGTCCTGGTAGTCTGTACCTTTCTTTTTCCCATGTGCAAATGTGTTTCTATCTTTTGTTATTTCATTCTGTGATATTTCCTTCATGCTGGGATCAGGGTGACAGTTAAGTAGAATTCATAGAGATTATGCTCTACTCAGCTTATTCCAAGTGTTTCACCAAATATATTCTGCTAAAGTTGATGTAGGATTCATCCTTGTTAGATGCCTTACATTGATGGACTGTTTCTTCTCTCTTCTATTCCACAAATTTAGGCTCTTTTACTACCAGCTACTTGCTGCCTTTCCCTTGTGAATGTGTTCGCTAAATCCTTGTGAATAATGTTTGTAGAACTAGTTAAATTTGACTCCATTGCCCCAAATGAAATTCATGCATTTTCAACCAAATAGCTCTTAAATCGTTCTTTGTTCCATAAATAGAAATATGATATTCTGTGTGTTATCGTAATTGAATATCTTTAATGTTGAATGCTCGTGTACGTTTTTGCTGATTGACACCTTTCAAGATTTCCAATATTCTATGAATTTATAGAGAGAGCCCTCTCTGTTTATGTTTGATCATAAGCGTAAACAAAATATTGGTTAGTGGTTACCCGAGATTACCCTCTTTCAACCTTGGGGGTTCAGTTTTGGTGTTAACACACATTAAAAAAATCACGTCATGGTTAGACACAAAAACATTAAAAATATTAAGATTTTGTAACATAATCCTTAATACCTTCTACACCATAATTTTTATAGAAGGATTTTCTAAAATTATATGATTATGAAATTAAGACAAAACTAATTGATCCGCAATGTAGAGAAGGCTAGGTCTAAACAAAGCTAAGACGAAACTGAAATGCAAGACAAGCTGAATACAAAGATGGAGTGTGAGGCTAGGAGAGCCTCGCCTCTCAAACTAAGAAGCACAATAAGAACTTAGATCTCTATCAATAGCTACTAACACAATAGAATGAAATGAAAGACACACAAGCTTGGCACAAACAAGAATGATTGTATTATGAGGCACGATACCTTTTTATAACAATTACAAAAGGAGCACAATAAATGTTGCTCGTTATTTAATACTCAGATATCTCTAATAATATAAATCAACGAATATATTCAACTAATACATTCATGGGAATAGAACCTAAATAGTGCCTAATACATGAAGGGGGAGTGTGGGCCTCCCATATAGATCATTCCTCCTGGCCTAAGTGGAAAGCGTCCCTACTTTCCTTCCTCCCGGTCTAAGTTTGAAGCCATGTTTGCAAAGAAGAGAAACCACGTGTAGAAGAGGTGCCGTTGTTGCAACTTGATGAAGATCCCGATGATGTGTAGATGGTGAAAGATGCGAGCAAATGGGGTGCCCATATAGCTGCTACTGAACATCTTGTGAAAAAAAAACCTTGAGGGAGAGATCTGTGTGTAGATCTGTGTACCTCATCTCTGGGTGGGATGTGGAGTTGGTGTAAGATGCGAGCAGGTGGGGTGACCCTGCAGTTGTTGTGCGTCATCCTAGGAAAATAAACTAGAGGGAGAGATCAGTATGTGTTTTAGATCCGTGTACCTCCTCTCTACGTGGTGGAGATCTGTGTTTCCACTGGCAAATGAACTAATACTAAAACCCTAACAAGGGTGTGATCTGGATTGATACAAAGCTTAAAGCTACCTCGAAAACCTATGAACGCCTTCTCTGCAAACAAAACTGTGTGAAGTGTTGTAGATTACTGCTCAAGGAAATAGCAAAAATGGAAATGAAAAGCGAGCTAATATTGGAAGAGAACTAATACTGCTACAAAGTAAAACTTTGAACCAAAAATGTGAAACCATCATTCTAGAGTACATATTGTTGAGAATCCCAAAAAGTGCTAACTTTAGAGGGAGCAGATCCCTGTGAATTGTTGGAGGGTGTTGAAGATGCCATGTTGATGATGGCTTGCTGAAAAATGTGAAATGTGCTTTTGAATAATGCTGAATATTCCATGTTGAAGATGGCTTGCTGGATAATGGGAAATAAACTTCTGAATAATGTTGAAGATGCCATGTTGAGCAATAGCGAATGCACTTACGAGCAACAGGCCAGCACACTTTACAAAAGACCAGCTTCGAGATAGAGTCACAAATATGAGAGCCTGACTTATAGTGCTGACTTGAAGATACACTACAGAATTTAGTTTTTGAGTATTTTCTTCACCGGGAATATGGAGACTAGAAACACCAAATGTTCTTGGTATGAAATCTGTCTTGAAGGTCACCCTGAAAAAGATGACCGTCATCGTAACTGCCAAGAATGATCCCTGTGGAAAAAATTTCTGAAAGGTTCCAGCTATAGCATAAATAGTGTAATTCTTCATCCATTGAAAGATTGCACAGCTTGTTAACATAGCACTAATGATAACGTTTCCCACTATTTCCCTAGGCAATTCGTTGGATAGTCCCAAAAGGGGCTGAATGGTAGAAGTATGAATGGGATGAAGAGATGGCAGCCTGAAGGGGATGCGTGGATGATAGAGGAGCTAGGGTGCTTAGCAGATGCGTGGATGTGTGAGCTGGGCCTGAAAATGAAGGGGTTATTTGAATACCGCGTGAGAGTGAAGCTGGGGAGTGCGTGGGTGCTAAAGAGAAGATGGGCATGCAGAGGGGGATGAATGGGAGAGCAAAGGCGTGAGGAATGGCAACGTCAGTGTTGGAGGGGAGTGTGTGCATGCAGGAGTTATGGCAGATGGAGGGAGATTAGGTAGAACGCAACAGTGGAGATGGAGGGAAGATGGGGCAGCGAAGAAAGGGCTGCCAGGATTAGATGTGAGCATGGGGGAGAGTGCTTGTGATCCAAGGAGGGAATGCATGCAGTGATCAGAGGCGTGGTCTGGAGATGCGGGGGTATCACAAATCGAATTCAGGAAATGTTGTATGGTAGCAAAAACCAAAAAAGGGGGGACAGGAAGAGAGGAAGCAGCGTGACAGGAAGGGGGGAAGCAGCGTGATAGCTGGGTGGGTGTTTGCAGAAGCTAAGCGCTAAAGGGGGGCAGTAGAACACCACAACGTGAAGGGGCTGGGGCAGAAAAATTGAATGGTGCATGAAAGAGGTAAGGGAGAATGCCGTGAGTGGTGCAGTTGCTACCGATGCTAGGGTTTGGTGAGGGAGAGCGTTTAATGAATGTCCAGGAGCGTGAGAGGGGAAGACTACTTGTTGGGCAGTGAGAGTGTAGGGTGAGTGTTCAGCGTGGTGTGTGGAAATGAGTGTAATGGAGCGTGAATGTTAGATTGAGTGAGGAGTGGAGAGGCCGCGTGTAGGAGGATAGGGACTGTGTAAAAAGGTGAGGGAGTACATGGGAATTAATGGAGTGAATGCCAACGGTGATGGCTGAAATGCGTGCAAAAAGGACGAGTGGAGGATGCCAGGGAGGACTGATTATGCATGCAGATGATGGAGGATGGAGCTACTGCCTGCAAAGTTGCCAGTGCATGTGGTGATTATGTGTGCAGGTGATGGAGGATGGAGCTAGCGCGTGCAGAGGTGGCAGTGCATGCGTGATGGTTGAGTGATAACGTGAGAGGATTTAGGTTTTGCAGATGATGGGGCAGAGATAGGTGACGTGAGTGAAGGGATAGCCATGGATAAGGATAGCTCTTCAGAGATGAAGCAGAAATACCTAATCAAACTAGGGAGTCCGCTCCCATACAAAAACAAAAAGAAAAAAAGTACCTAATCAACAAACAAAAAAATATGAATGACCAGCTTTGTTTTTTTTGAAAATGAAAATGAGAGGTAGAGGAGCGAACTGCTCTCATACCAATTGATCTACAAGGTGAGGTGGGAGAGCCTCACCTCTCAATTGAGAAACCAAAATAACACTCAGAACTCAAAACAATACTCAGAAAACCTAAAACACTTATAAGACACACAAGAATGGCACACAAAACAGCTTGTTCTTATTATAAGGTAAGGTGTTATTTTATATATTACAAGGAGAGGGCACATTAAATACTATTCATTAATTTAATAATATATCTAATATAATATTATCTCTAATACATTAAAACCAATATATTGAAACTAATACAAAAATGGGGAGTGTGGGCCTCCCATATAGACCACTAATGGAACACAACTAGATATGAGTGGACACATTAAAAAAATCAAGTGATAGTTAGACACAAAAATATTAAGATTTTGTAACATAATCCTTAATACCTTCTACGCCATAATTTTTTTACAAGGATTTCCTAAAATTATACGATGACACCTTTATTAAGAAATCATAGTGATGTGACCCATATTTTCAATACTAATATTCTCAACCAATATGGAAACTACTTTATATGCATTCAAAATCACTAACTACTTCATTGTAGGGATATAGAATTGTTCTTGCACTGAACATTAGGGTTCTTTAATTAAGATTCATGGGTGTATGGGATCACTAGAGAGTTAAAGATACATTTACCATCCACTTAGAAAAGGTATTTTGGGAGGGGTTCTCAATCTTTTTTTTCATTTGTGGTCGTCGGCTATATGTTTAGTGGTATTTTTAGTCTATGTCGTAGGCATAGACTATATGTTCCGTGTTTGTCTAATAGATGATATAAATATTTCATTTTTTTAAAGATACCTCAAAGTTAAATTAACATAAGTATTTATATATTATTATTTTTAAAATGATTCTGAGTTTTTATTGGACAGAAGAGTTTGAATTGACAATTTTTATTATTGTCATGTATTAAAAAAATTAAGAAAAAAAAAAAATACTTACCTTTACCTTTAGTTAACATTTACCTTAACCTCCTGCACACTTGTGAATATGCTTTGTCACATTTACCTTAACCTCCTTCAGACTTGTAAGATATGCATTGTCAAATGAGCATTATTATACCTGCGTTGAATTTAATTAACGAGCATGGCCCACACCACCTTGGTGACAAGCTTGCCACCTCTAGCCACGTTGTTTCTTCTACTACTTCTACTGCCACCTCTCACCACATGGTTTCTTCTACTACTTCTACCGCCACCTCTTCCCACGTTGTTTATGTTCAAACTTTTAGGTGGTTTGTTTTCGTTGAACGTTGTGTATGGCATTATAGAAAACAGGACAATATGCCAAAAATAAAAGTGATTGCGATTAGCCCTGTCACACATATAAGTAGGGCACTCGCTTCAGCGTTTTTGGTAGGATTCTCACTTATCGTCACTCATGCTTCCAAGTATATTTTAGTGTTACAAGAAAGAGGAGGAGATTAATAATGGCGGGCAAGGGTGTTGCTAGTCGATAGACCATTCTTTTCATGCTTTTGTTGCTCGTCATAAGCATTGGAAAATTTGAGCCCTTAGTATCTTTTTTGTAAGCCCGTCGTTGCATATATAAAAGATTTTATACGTCCATAGTTTCTCTAACAAGATTATTATGTTTTATGATATGAAATAAAGTGTGTATAATATAAATGTGATGTAGGTGGAGATGGTAGAGGCTTGTTCGTGCAAAACCCCAAATGTAATATCCGGAATTTTGGACTAACTATTTATGTTGTTATATTGGGCCACGACACCAACACATACGTTTTATTTTGAGTATTGGGAATGAGCCCTAGCACCTATGATTTATTCTTTTATTTATTGACATACTCGGAATGGACCCTAATTAACTCCTTTATTTGAGTGTATACTAGGCGAGGAGGACCTAATGTTTTGATGATGTTCTTCAAATTTGATATGGGTACAAACCCTAATATGCTCAGATGATATTTTGTTACTTAATGTGTAGAGCTATGATTTTTACATGATTGACTTATGTGGTGTGTTGAGCGTGGACTCAGAAACACACAGATGACCTACGTACTCGGCATAAGCCCCAATGTACCTAGAGGAATGTTTATGTACTGGGAGTAAGCCCTGATGTACATTAAGTGTTGGGCATAAGCGTTGGAGCACTCCAAGAATGACAAATGAATACCGGATCCAAAGCCACTTGAATATTCTAGATGTGCCTCACAACCACATTCTAGCACTGGTGTTGAGAAGGAAGCTCTAGAATTGCTCTAGCGTAACGCCCATGTGAAATTGTTGAGTTAAAAGGATTTGAGGAGCACTCGGGGCTACTAAATATCAAAGTGTTGAGTCGGAAAGACTCTGAATAGCACTTCTACTTTCGTCACATTTTTTAATATGGTTAAATGATTCATCTTTTATCTATCATCAAATACTGCGGGAACTACCATGTTAAACAAGGGAATGCGACATGCAAGAGAGAGACTAGAGATTCATATCCAAGCTTACCGAAAGACCGTCCAAAGAACTCGACCATATCCTTAATGGTTTAAAGAAGTATAATGTGAAGATACATACCTAAATAAAAGATAATTGCCATAACCTAAAGTATGGATTGACTAAGAATAGTCTTATGAGAACAAAATGCTTAAAGGCCTTAAGGCTAAATATTATTATTCAGAGCTTTAATAATAAGATTGTTATTATTTATTTATAGAATGTATATTCCTTTATATATATATGTATGCATAAGTGGGCTGCCACATTATTAAATATTACTAATAATGTATTAATATTTAGGTTGAATTATAATTATTGTATTATTATTATTATGAAAAGATTAAAGATTAAAATCACTTATAGTTAAAAGAAGTGAGAAGCAATGGTTCAAGAGGACAAAATATTTTAGTAAATGATATCTTCTAAATATTATATTATTTAATTTAAAGAAACTAATTATTCCAATAGTCATAATTCAAGACTCCCCAACATAAAGAGGGAAGATCCCAAGTTTGGGGCATCATCATTCTTTTTCATTATCATTCTCTTATGGTAATCAAAGAGAAGTTTTTCGCTCCAAGAAATTGAAGCAGTCTCACATAATAATTTGAGAGCTGAACCAGTAGTGAAACTAGAGCCTCTATCTCTTATTGCATGTTGGAACCAAGTTCGGACCGATCCAGTTAGAACAAGGAACGTTCTAAGGGTCATAGTTGGGAGGAATATGATAGCCCCAAAGTTATCCAGCTAAGGAATCACTCTAACAGGTTAGCTAACCTCAGAAGATTTCTACACTAATTATTGTTTGAGTGTGCAGGCCTCTACAGGAGCAGGTCGAATTTCAAGACAACTAGGTATGAATTATTAACTCACCAATTCAAGCTATATGGATAGCTAGGTATTTAATTTAGGCTTATTATTATAGTAGTGTGTTTCCCTTCACATTTACAGCATTCATTTCCCTTATTGAGCAACGACCTTTAGGCATAGGCTCTTGGGTTGTTGTTTTTATTATAGGCATAAAACTTTCTACTCATAATTATTATTACTGCATAAACTTGTTTTAGAAACCAGAAAAATGTCTAGCAAGTCTAGCCAAGCTAGCATGTGCTAGAAATCTATGCATGTTGTAAACCTAGAAATCTTTCTTTATCAAATTAGATAACAGAGTTATTTTCTTCTTGTCAATGTTATGAAATTAAATTGCTTCCAGACTTATATTCATGTTTTCAATTCTCTTACTCTGATAAAAACCTAGGAAGATAACCACAGTCATGCTAGAGATCTTTTCCTTTTAAGCAGAAATTTACAGTTCCATAAATATTCACCCAAAATCCATAATGAATACACCATACAGTACTAAAAATGTATTATACAGAATTTCAATCTTTTCAAACATCAATGAAACCCTCACACCCTAGCTACGATTTCAACCAACAGTCAAACCCACTACAATGGATATACAACTGGCATGTCAAGGATCAAACCCCATAGCAAACAAAGGATTTACTTATCTTAATCTACAATTCTTTTAACACATCGAAACATAGGTCAAGAGATCGAATCTCATAACAGATAATATGAAAACCCTGCTATCTTACAAATCGACAACATCATAGTACATCAACGTGCAGACCCTTTTCTCTTTTAAGCAATCAAAACGAACAACAGGTAGGGTTACATCTTGATCTAAAATGCAGGAGTTTATACATAGTTACTTTTCAACCAAGACGCCGACGAGTCTTACACTCTACGGGACCAAATCCACATTAAACCAAACAATACGATATCATTTAGCAATAACATACATACAAGCTTTAAATACAAACGCAGTACATGGGATCGAATCCCTCTACCATTTTCTTCATTAAAACCCTTTTTATCTATTGCAAACACTAGAAACATAGCATCAAGAACCATAATAAACTTCTCGGGCTTATAGATAAACCAACTTCAGGGTTACGATTTCTCTTATCAACACATTCACTTTTAGCAAGCTAACATTACGAATATTTTAGACTCAGACATTATTTCTTATCAACAGACAGAGCTTCACCAATTCTCCTTTTACACGAAGACATCAAATAAAAAACACATAGGGTAGAGAAACTATGAAAGAAAATGCAGAAGATCTACATTATTTTACATCTCATTAATACATGTTCATAGTCGAAATTGAAAATGCAGGTTGTTGTATTGCTTTTCAAAATTCCAAATTTATACAACATGAGTTCATCACTCCTCTAGAGAGGCTTAGTGTTTCCACATAATCCAGAATGGCCAAAGCCTTTTGCATCCAACAGCTAACCTTCCAGGGATTACTCCCCCTTCAAAGTAAATAACACATCCTTTAACCGGTCCAGCCAAATGATAGATAACCTTAAAGTTCTACATGTGTTGACATGGCCAAACTATTTCATTTTGAGGGCAACTCGGAAATGGTAATTCAATGTCTATTCAATTGATACACACTGTAGTTGTTATATAAAAAAATTAATAATTTTTATAAAATAATCTTTGAACATGGATTTTGTCGAGCGGGATGTATGAAAGCACTTAATTCATTTTTGCCTTATTTTTACTTTATAAATATACTATGCATAAAATATTAATTTACAATTTTAAACTAAGCCAATCATCTATTCCCTATTTTAATAAAAAATATGTTTCAAAATAATAATGGTACATTGATATCAATGTACCGTTATTGTTACTTATTGTTACTGTATTTTGGTCTATATAACTTTAATGTTAATATATTAATATATATATATATATATATATATATATATATATATATAACTTCAATATTAATAATATTGAATAATGGTATTTTGAATATTGAATGGTATAAATATATTTAAAATGATTTTATTAAAATATTTTTTGGAAAGGTTTTAGATTAATATCTTTATATATTATTTATAAAATAAAATAAAAAATAACTTTTCTTATACATATATATTTTAATTTTTATTATTTCTATTTAATAAATATATTATGCATAAAATATTTACAATTTAAATCATAATTATAAATTAATATATATAATCAATTGTTTAAATATTTAAATTCTTCTAAAAATATTCTATATGTATTTGAATTTCTAATTTCTAATTAATAATAATTATATTTGCATATATTAAAGTTTTTTATATTATCATTTAATGAGTCTTTCATCAAAAGTAATTAAACATTATGAAAATGACTAATAATAATATTTATATTTCTATGTATAGCTTATAATTATTAATTTTGATCAATACTAACAGTTAAGAATTAAGAATTGTATAAGTATCAATGTTAATATTATTATGTGTGGATCAATTAGAAATTTATCTCTAATGTTATTATGTATGCATCCATTAGAAATATTAACTTTAGAAATGGGGAGAAATAAGTGTTAATTTTAATATATAATTTATATATTAACATTAACACTTATTTCTCCCATGTCTAAATTTAGTATTTCTACTTGATGCACACATAATAACATTGATACCTAAAGAAATAGGGAGAAATAAGTGTTAATGTTTATATACAGAGAGAGTGTGTGTGTTATATGTACATGTTTATAATGATGGCATAGATGTATATGGTTTTAAGTTTCATCCATGGTTTATGTGACATGCATATGATCCTAGTGGAGACGTGGTTATAGTTTACATGTTTACATATATTGAATAACTATCTTGCAAATTTTGACTATCAAGAGTTTAGTGTTGACAACATTGTTTACTAGTTCTGATAGGAAGAAGGCTATCAAAGTTAATACTATTGATGCAAGATACATGGCATGCATGTGTGACTATGATACTAAAACTTATGATATATGTATAATTTTAACTTGAAAAATGATTTATATTTGCTATATCTTTGGAGGGCAAGATTTTGTGTTATGTAAAGGCATTGTATCATGTATAAGTTTGATTAGGAGATGCTTCAAGGAATTTGAAAAGTTGGAAAAGTCCACATGTTTATTTCAAGATATTTTCTTCTAAATTAAAAGAATATTTTTATCATTAAGACAAATTAAGAAAAATAAAAATATAACATCACTTTAAACTTGTAAATAAAATATCTAAATATTCAATTTCTGATGCATGTACTCTAAAAGGAAAATATACTACAAGTTCACACTTTGAGCTTAGGATGTAGTTGATGCATCTAGTATTTTCTAGATTGAAATCCATTTTCATTCTGGAAATGCAAAGACATTATTATATGTATGAGTTTACTTTTTTTTTTAACATAATTTGTTCTTCTAATTTTTTTTAATTAAAAAGCAGGGACTAAGCTACATATCATAATTGCTATCAAAACATAGTTATAAATTTGTTATTAAGTGATACCTGCATCGACATATCGACATATCGTTCTTGAATAGCAGCAATTATCATTTTCTGTACAATATCAAACTCCTCAGTAGCAATTTTGGCAAACAAATATTTTAACTTGCCAAAAGTTTTTGCTGAAAGGATAAACAAATTTGCTAACAAATTGTGTGATATTCCCTTCTCGATGGAAATATTTAGATGCCTTAACCCAAATATTTCCTTCGATTGATTCAGATATTAAGCATTCATTACATCATGATAGAGAAAAACCTATTTTGTTGGAAAAGTAACTAAGAAGTGATCTCTTTGGAGGTCAACATTTTTCATAATTTTTAAGATTTTGTTTTCAAAATTTTACAAGAGAAAATGATGATGGTTTCTAACTTTTTCTAAATAAGGGGTGTTAGGCTGCTAAAAAACATTGACAAAGTGAGATTATGAGGTTTTCCATTATTGAAGATGAGAGATAATTAAGGAGCTAATAGGAGCAATTATTTTTTTGAATCAAGGCCCTCAGTTTATGGAATCTGATCAATTCCTAGCTTGACCTTCGCATTTATGTTTCCTCTATTATATTCTTCTTTTTTATCTGTTGAAGTAGATATTTATTGGTCTTTGGTCTTTTTGATTTCCTGAATCCTGATACATTAGCTCAATTTAGTTCTTTTTTCAGCGATTTTGGACATTTTGACTTGATCTCTGGAGCAGCTAAGTGGTATGATAAAGACTAGGAAATATTTTTTTGTAAAATTGTTATTCCGGTTTTTTTTATGACAAAGGACATGGTCCAATCTTCCATGTGTTCTGTACTAGAATTTTTGGCTACGTCAGAAGATCTAATTTCTTTGGTTAATATAGAAATTCTACAAAGCATATGAAATATGTAATTTCGTTTCATCTTCCGAGAAAACTTATTAGTACTTTTTCGAAGAAAAAAAACACCGAAACTAACAAAAATAAAACACTCATTCAGCCCATCCCACTTGTTGATCCTTCAAACAACCCACAGCTTCTTTATCTTTTTTGTTTCCACAAAAGACAGACACATAATGAATGAATTTCTAATGGAGGGATTGAACATATTAAAGATAAATTTACATTATGATCCATTCATCATTTTTTAAAATTTTGATAGTTTGTCTTATCTATTAGAAATTTAAAAACAAATTTTTATTAACAAAAACTTATGCTAAAATATCTCTTGTTATTACTTCATTCCTAATACCATGATCATATTAAATGATGATGGCAATCACTTGTTAAATATTATTTGTTTGTTTGAAGGTTGCTTGAAGTTGGTAAGGTTCGCATTCTTATGTGGGACGAAACAATAAAACTTGGGAAGATATATCTAATTTAAATTGTTTTTAGCAAATTAATCAGAATTTCTTCCACTCCTGAAGGCTATAAAATTGCATCATTACTTCTAACATTGAATGGAATCATGGGATTCAATATATAAATTGAACTTTTTTTAGGAGATTGGTCGAGAATTTCTCTCACTCCATCCTATAAACTTGCATCACTACTTCTCACCTTGAATGGCATCATGGGCTCCATAATATAACTTTTACTTTGATCCATTCTTTGTGTGATTAAATATCTCCATGCTCTTGAGTTCTTGAGTTGGTTGCAAATTGGCATAGTTGTGGTATCCTATCTTCATCATTAAGTGATTGAATCAATTTTTTTGTAGCATTTTTGGTATAGGCCACTAGTTGTTTAAATAGGGTTTTTTATGGGAAAAATAGGTTATCAATTTAATTGGGTCACTATTAGTGTTCAATTTCTAATGTTCTCATAGAGTACCTAATGGCTAACATAGTCTAGTATACCCTTTATCAAAGCATTTGACTTGTTGCTTGTTGACTCATTTGGCTTCTTGCTTATTGAGGTAAATGAAATAATAAACAATCAAGCAAAGAATAGCAATAGTAGTGTCCACCATATGCTACTAGTAATTGTGGTCCAAGGACATTGCCACCTTGTGGCTCTTGTTCTTATTGAAGATGATGCACCAAAGGATACCACAATCGGATTTAGAAACCCTAGTCTATTTACCCTCATATTTCATATATTATAAATGCAAGCTTATTACCTCATATTTCATAGAGTATTTTAATGTGGGCATTAAACTACTCTAATGGAGAGGGGGGCAATATATATGCTTATGAAATCTAAAGTTAGATTTCATAAGCATATATATTTCCCCCCTTCCCCTTAGACTATTTTAATGCCCACATTACTAAAACTAAGGAAATGAAAACTTCCATTCATCATCACATGGCTAAAGGATCTAAACACATTATTTCAAGTTATCGATTGTCTTTTTATGCATATATGGATTGGAAATGAAAACTTTCATTCTTAATCACATAGCTCAAGGATCTAAACACCTTATTCCAAGTTTTGGATTGTCTTTTTATGTGTATATATGGATTGAAAATGAAAACTTCCATTCATCTTCACATAGCTCAAGGATGTAAACACCTTATTCCAAGTTCTTGGTTGTATTTTCATGTATATATTGATTGGATTTTCCTAGTAGTTTTAAGTTGAGTTTTCTTGGGTTGAAAGAGATTTTTAATCGCTTACAACATTGAAATTTTATCATTTTGACATTATTTATTCAAGTGTATTTGGAATCTTCCATTATATGAGACTACTATGATGACAAATGTGTTAACGAAGATCATTATAATAAAATTATATTGAACTTGTGAATTTTTTTAGTTATTTTTTATTAGGTCTTATAATATTTATTTTTGTTTTTATATTACAAGGCAGGGACTAAGCTGCACCCAAGTCTTGTTTGATATATTTCCCTTTCATTGATGATATATACCTTTGAAATTTTTACCCGCCATGGTCTAAGTCTCTAGTAGGATTTTGGAGATGAGTTTTATGGTGATCCTTTCGCATTTACTGATTCTTGATTGTGTGGATTTTGTACTAACTAGCCTTGTGGCTCGGATAACCTTCCTAAAGAAATGTTGGGGATTGATAATTATGTTTCCACTGACATAGACCATTGTCTTCGATATATTACAATTATTGCTTCCACGAGGAGGAATATTTGGTAGGCATGGTTATGTGGAAGCCTATGTGGAAGTTCATCGAAGGTGGTATTTCTAATTTACATCAAACAAATGAGATTTTAATTTTCTTTGTTGGTGATACAAGAAATTTTGTTGTTTTTTGTGTTTTACGATCCTAACCTTCTAACCTTTTCCATGTTATAGCATGTTTCAATTCTAACCATTCAATTAAAATTTCACCTAGTTTTACTTAATTAATAGTTGAACATGATCTTTCGAAAACTATAGGTAAAACACAACTAGTGCAATTGAAACTAAGGATCTTGGATTATTACAATTTTTAGCAAGGTTTTGGTCACAATTCTCTACAATTTTTGGCAACAATTATTATGAAAAATTCAAAATATCTACCCTATAAAATAGAAAGGACATGCCACCCTTTGGATCTTATTGATCCATTCCAGGACTCGATTGGTGCCATCGACTAGTTTCTATTCCCAATCGACTCCTTGATTAGTTGAATCAACTCAATTGAACCTAAGGATCACTCGATCCATCAAATCAATTGATTGTAAGTATCATTTAGACCATTGAATCAATCGACTAATGCAATGTTCAGCAAAATTCATACATCATACATGCCCCTGAACATTCGATGTCTCAAACACATGTCAATCAACATTCTCAATAGTTATAAGGCACCACGAAGACACCATCAACATGGAAACGATGTCTCTTCATCTTCTTCTAGATGAAACATGGAAATAAAATGGTTTCTCTCCTCAATCAAGTTGTAACAACTTATTTTTAATTTAAATTTAGTGGGTAGGAACCCAAGCATATCTTATATTTTTATAAATGCATATAAACCTGAATATGAAGGGATTCCTTGTTCTTGATTGCACTAAGATGGGTCCCGAAAGAGAAGGCTTGATTGGTGGTTCATGGTTCCTTCATTTAAACTCCATTAATGTAAACAATTCTTTTAACTCAATACACCTTCATACAATGTTTTAATTACATAATTAGGAGACCAATGTCCTATAGATGACTGCTTAATACAACTAGAGTTTCACCCTTAGGATTTCTCCATTATCAATTATTGACCTCTATTTTCTTTAGATTCGTATTGTTTATTGATTTCATTTGTTTTCTATTCATTTATTACCTACAATTGTTATGTTATCCTTTTGTTGACTTTGTGGGTGACACACAACATTGGTATAAGAGCACTCTAGTCTTTGCTAGCCTTTCTTATAAACACTACTTGCATAGTTAGAAAACATATGCATGTTCCGGAAACATTCCAAGACGTATCTATTTAACATTCCTTTACCTTTAGCCTCTGAGTATTTATCTGCTCAAAAACCTAGCCAAAAGATTGCATGTGAAACATAGAACATAACTCCTCACAGCTCACAGAGAAAGCACTCACTCAATAGAGAACTAAAATGTACGAGCATTTCAATGAGATCATTTATCGACTTACTAGTTCATTAGGGTCGACTTCGGTTATCAACTCAATGAGATCTATATTCGATAGGGTTATCCCCTTCAAGTTACATATGAACTTGGACATACCAAATTTAGAAGAAAATATTGATGCAAAATTTGTAGACAATTGGATATAACAATTAGATTACTATCTCTCTATTATTGGTTGGTTGGTTCATTTAGAGCCATGATTAGGAATAGGTGACCAACAAAACCCTATTCCGTTGACATTTTCAATACTATTTAAACAATGACAGGTATCATATGAGACACATGTAGGAAATTACATAGGAACCTAAATCAGGGTTGCATAGGAAGGATTGTCTTCTTTCTTCATCAACATAATGGAAAATTCACATCTAACCATGAATGAATCCTCACTAGATAGCATTCATCATCTGAACTACTAAGCATTCAATATACAATCATTCATATAGAGAACTGCACAAAAGTAAATCTGGGATAAATTATGTAATATATTACTAGAAAAATAGGCTACAATCCATAACTTCAAAATCAACTCAACAACTTACTAATCCTTCATCATTACACTAGAATATTCAAAAAATCATAGCATAGACAGTGCAACATTACATCACAGAATCCACATAATAACATCGACTGAACTAAAGACTCAAAAGCTTCAAAAATATCAGAAGCACCTCGGGCCCTTTACAAAATAATCCTTCATACACGCTAAGGTTCCCAAAACTACCAAGTGGTAAGTGGTGCGTAGTATCTAACTGAACTTGGTGAGCAATGTAACTATCTAATGTTGATGCATAACTGCTTCTAATTTCTTGGCTTGATGAACTTGAATGCAAAGATCAGAATACATTCTTGGCATCGACTTCAAAATCCCTCATGAACTTGACCATCATCTGAATACATAATCCGAATTGGCTTTCCATCAATGGGTGTAAAATTCAACTAACGTAAAGCCTTGCTAGCTTGTTCTGTGGTGTTGTAATTGAAATAGGTGTATCTGAGAGAAGTGTTGGTGATGGCATCTGTACAGATTCGAATGGAGATCACAGGGGCAATCTGCATGAAGAGACATTAAATTTGGCGAGCAGTAACACTGGGCTTCAGATCTCCCACATACAGACACGTTGATATGAATTGATTGTTGCTTCCAGTACCAATTGCGTGTTGCTGCTGACGGTACTTAATTCGTGTTGATGTGATTCTCTTTTGCTTTTGCGTTTCTCTAAAAGACAACTCCCCTTAAACTATTCCAAAATCCAAACTGCAAGTGAAGTTCAAAATATTGATATGGAGAAACAAACCGAAGGCAAACCTACCGCTACTGTTTGTTTTTGTTCTTAATTCCATCTCGGCTTCAGATCATCATCAAAGGGAGTCTTAACACCAAAATTGACCCCCTAGGTTATGGAGAGGGTAATTCTGGGTAACTACTAACCAATGTTTAGCTTGCGTCTCTGACCTAACACAAACATAGAGGGTTCTCTCTTTAACTCATAGAAAGCTAGAAATCATCAAGATTGTTAATAATGAAGAAACAGATGAGCATTCAACATTTAAGATATTCACTAAACAACAGGTGCAGAAGATCAGATTTTTGCTGGAACAAATTGTTTAACACCTTGGTAAGGGAATCAGGAGGGGAATTGTTGGGCAATGGAGTCAAAAGATGAATCATAAAACACATAACAGTGCAGCTGCATAAGATATCTAAACAGAGGCAAGGTGGCCACCCACGCATAGTTAGAGAGCTTTAAGGGGTGAAACAGAAGAAGAATGAACAATCCATCAACATAGGGCATCTAACAAGGATGAATCCTATGCCAGTTTTAGCAGAAACTGGTGGTGAAATGCCTGAAATGAAAGGAACGGGGCATTATTTTTATGAATCCCATTCCAATGCTACGCTTATCCAAGCATGAGAGAAATTTAACAGAATGAAATAGAAAGAAAGATAAACAAATTAACATGGGAAAGGAAAGATAGACTGCAAGAAAGATGACACAGGAAATCATTGCGAAATAACATAGCCTCAAACGCTGCTGATGTATTAACAATAAAATCTCAGAAAACAGAGTTGAGTTCTCCCAGGCTTCAGCCAAATGATTCACTCACACTTAGTTCTTCTATTACAATGAATATATAGTTGTCTTGAGATTTCACAGTTGACCTAATCCTAACAACAAATGGTTACAAATTTAGTGACAGATCATCAATACAACTCTGCCACCTATCTTTACAAAACAAAATTTAAGAGATATCCTAACTGCTTTTTACGTCCGCCTGCAATTTTCAGTAGATGACAAAACTTATTACAAAGAAAAAGATAGAAGATATTATTGATGCCCTCGAGGTGGCTGCTCCTCTAACTTTGAACTCTTCATTTCTGCCTTACTTCTGAATGCCAAGTATCACATCATTTAACCTTTAATTTGGTCTTCTCCTAGCTTTTGAGGAGTTTCATTTCAACAGGTGAACATAACAACTGCAAAGATGATTAGGTTCTTTCATTACAATAAATAATCTCCCCTATCTTTCTGAGATTCCTGAGTGTCTTTCATGCTTTTCTACCATCGATTTCTTCATATTCTTGAGCTATTCTTCACGTTCTGGGTAGCATCCCTCATTGCAACATTTACCCTCATAATACTTGCGACAGAATCTCTCCAAGAATTCTGAATAATTTTGAAAATAATGGCAGCTACCGTAGCCTCATTCATGAAATTGGCCTTGCTTAATATCTGCATCAAAAACCTAAAAAATACCTCTCATAGTTTTGGAAATGGCCACGACTGTAGCGACCCTATCTATGAGACTGACCTTTGCCAAACACATACAATGTTAGGGATAAGAACGCCTAGCTATAATTCAATACTTTTCTGCTTTATGGAATGAGAAGAAAGGAATGTGAAGAAAGGCATCCGTAAGACAAATTTTGTGTTTAAATGGAATTTAAGCCCATATTATACCCATGTTGTCTTCCTTGATCTTTTGTAGTCAGCTCCATTACTTGTAGCTGGTGATCATAACTCGTGCCCTGATTATGTGCAGGTGCATGAAAGGCATCATGAAGGGCATATAGTGAGCTCGACCTTGAAAGTTTTAGGTCAAAAGCTATCCCGCAGGAAACCCTAATTCTTCCATTTTTAATGAATCAAAACCCCACGACCGAGACCCTGCCATTGAATGCACCCTAAAGGGAAGCCTTTGTTTGCTACAATCAAACCACCACCTGCACCTGCATTGAATTATATGCATGCCATGACCTCCACGAGCTGTGGGATAAAATCATAGCCAAAGATCGTGTCTGAAATATTTACAGTTGTTATGATGGGCGTATGACGAGCCCTAATTTCTCATCCTTCGTCGAATGAAGCACTACAGGACTCGTCTTTACTGAGTATGGGAATTAAAGAAACGAGACATCCACATCCCTACTGCACCAAAAACGCCCTCAAGGGCCGACGAATATGGCCTGCCAATTTCTTCCTTACTTTTCTGATGACTGTGACTAGTTCAAAAAGCTTTGTTGAGACTTCGATAAGCTTTGATGATAACTACTTCATTTGCAACTCTATCGTTGCCTCTCTATTCTTCTCGCAACCACCAACATGTATCTCTCTTTCTTCTGGTTTATCCACTGAGCTACAATGGGTCTTGGATAATTAGCTTCTCATATTTTTGAATTTGGTGTTAGGGTTTTGGAGTTTCGACGCTTCGGTCACATTAGAACAAAACTCCCAAAAATGGGGCATTATCCCCTTTTATATTTCTCTTGGATAGTAACTTTATTAAATGGTGGTGTCACACGGACTTTAAGCTGTTTCAAATACCATTCTATGTAACTGCGATGAGCTCAGAAGGTGACACGTTGGATGTTGGTTTTCACATCGCGACCACCATTCGTCCCTCCTTTATGTGCATGTGAACAATGCAATGTGCATCGTGCACCGTCAATCTCAACTTCATACTTAATCTCCTCCCGTTGATACGGGGCATTGGCAGGTTTCCCTATGCTTACATGGAGGTTAGTCATTCAAAATAAACGTAACGTATCATCGTTTGGTGTGTGAATGAAGAAGACTATGGTCAATAAAACGTAGGACGCTACTCTCTCCAATTCTACCTCTGGCGATCCGACTCTGGACCGGGAACCCTTCACATTCGCCAATGCCTTGATCTGACACAACATGCCGTAGGACATTTTATTCGAATTTTAACCCTGCACCTGATTATCTTGACGAAAATACCGCCATGATCATCTGGAATTTTACTATGAAGGACAAAGAACGCAGCTCCAACGACTCTAATATCCTGGCGTTATGTTGGCAAAGCTAACAAAGCCCCAGTGGTAGATATACAAGTTCCTCTCCTTTAAGTTGTGATAATACATGGCATTTCTGCATACGTACAGTGGCAACGACCTCTCCATCTGCATAACGCTTAAAATTGAAGAAACACCCGGGGGCATTTAGCTTCAAGGCATTTTTATACCTATTTCTAATCTCGGCATTAATCCCATATGCAAGACATGAGAAGGCTTTTCATTCATTATATATCGCAATGCTTTATCATATAACAAGTAATAAAAGAGAGGTAGGATCTCATCCATGGCTCTTGGAGTGTGGAGGCTATGTGGAACCCCTTGGCCTGGCTCTTGGTCTCTAGACAAGCCCTCGATGCTAAGCACTTTACCTTTTGTCTTGATTTCAATTAAGGCTTTGCCCCAAGAACTTAAACCTTTCCTCTAAGAACCTTCAGTTTTGGCCATATGATGGAAATCAAAAACCCTCGATGCTAAGCACTTTACCTTTTGTCTTGATTTCAATTAAGGCTTTGCCCCAAGAACTTAAACCTTTCCTCTAAGAACCTTCAGTTTTGGCCATATGATGGAAATCAAAAACCCTAAAGTTTTGAGTTGGGCGGTACAAATCAAAGTCCTTTACTTGGGCCATATTTTTATATAAGATTAAAATCCTTTCTCCATAATGCTTGATTTTGGCTAAAAAATATCCAAACCTTTTTCATAAATCTTCTAACTTAGGCCAAATTATGAAAGTATCAAAGGCTTTTTCTTTTTCAACTTAGAAAAAATCTTCTAGGTCCCTCATAAAGACTTACTTTCACAAACACCCTTGGACCAATTCTTCTTTTTGCAGCCAAACTTTGAAGCCTCCACCATGGAAATTTTAGTATTTTGCATCGTCGACACTACCCGAAGATAATTAATGTCACCATAAGACAATTAATCACAATTTTTTTTGGAGTGTTAACAAATGGCTCCAGTCGGGGATGCTATCCTCCCTGCGAGGTAGCAAAGAACTCCTAGACCAAGTGCCTGATCCATTGGGTGGCTTCCAACCCTGAAAACTGCAACCTACTCTTCATCTGAAAACCAAAACTGAAAACTGCTAACTAGCGAAACTAAAAACATACTGAAAATTTCTAAATCATGTTGCAAACTGAAAAAATAACACTATACATACTGAAAACTGCTTGCTGAGAAAACTTATTCCTACTACCCACCCTACTTCATTGAAATGCTACTGCTGAATCAAATGACACAAAGTCCCAATGAAGCCAATCTAGTAACTAGATATTTGCTCGAACCTGGCTTACACTTCCTTTGAACAATTAAAGAAAATAGAAAACAAGCCACTCCAAACATCCACTGATAATGAGGTCAGGTTCCATAAGTGCAACAAAATTCATCTTCCCCTTAGACTGTAGTAATTTAGGATAAGGATCTTCAATAATTTGAAACATTAACATGTCCTGAGATTTAACAAAAATGCAAGTACCTCTTTCAATTTTACCCACAAGAATATTGGGTTGTCGATCCCTGAGAATGCATAGGGAATTGTGACCTTCTGCTATTTGAGTGCTGACAGTACCTCCCTCAAGCATGAGCAGCTCTGGTTCTTTCTTTGGCACACTATCAATCTCATATTCATACTCCCTCATATCATAATCTAAAGCATCTTCAAACAGCAAACACTCTTCAAGATCATTAGACATGACAGTCCTATCTTCTTGATGAAAGAAAATTGTGTTAAATAGCTGATTTTCTTGTGGAGAATCTTCATCACACATGAGTTCCTTCAAAAGATCATTATGACTGTCTTCTTTTAAATTCAGATTTACATCTTCAAAAATAGAGGAAATTTCACTTACATATCTTGGACTGTGTGAGTACTGCAGATCTGTTTTAACAGAGGTTGTATCGAGACCTCTTAGGAGCCGATCTATTTCATCTTCACACAGAGGAGAAAATTTGGAAACACTGTGAAAGATATGCTCATCTTTCTTATCGAGTGAAAAATCAGCAGCATCAACTCAGACTTGATCTGCTTCTTGTGTTTTAAGACGAACCTCAATGTGTTGTCTTTCAAGTGAATCAAATAAGACAAGTTTCTTTAAACCAACAACTTCTGAAATAATATGACATGGAATGAAACCGATCTGATCTTTTTAAAAAATACAAGATGATTGACAAAACTGAGAACACTTCTCATCCACCTCGGGAGAAAAAATATGAAGATCACCTACATGGTTACTGCTTTCTTTATTTTTAGCTGAGGGCGCTACTCTGTTTTGAGAATTTTCTTGAATATCATGACCATGGATTTGTGAAAAAAATTGATAAATGGCTTCAGACAAGTCTTCATCATTCATACTTTCTAGATCTTCATTAATACTTTCAAGGTACCTTATGAAATCCTCAAACTGACCACAAAAATATTCCACTAAAGACAAAGATAGAAAATACCCTTTATAATGCTCATAAAATGTTGTGTCAAAATATTTTAAAGAAAACAAACTGCCAAGTTTCAAACTTTCAGACCAATCCCTTGCTTTTCCCTCTAAAGAAGCAATGAAAATTTTCATAAGACAGTCCTCATGAAACCTAATATTCAGCTTGTGTACATGTATATGAAATTTGATTAAATGCAAAGCAACATTGTCGTGATCTTCATCTCTGAATTTAGGTAAGTAGGTTTGCCAATCTACTTTAGGGATTTGATTAAGAAAACTAGGAATATGAGACCTACTTAAAGGGGCATACCTTCTTGACAATGAAGTCATCTTGAAAAATTGAAGCCGCAAATTCTGATCTGAAGATTAAGGAGACTAGCCTGTGAAACAATGGACTGTTGGGTTTCTTGAATGTGGAGTCGCCATGGGACCTTCAACATCTTAAATTTTGATATGGAGTTATTGATCCTCCCAGTGGAGTCACCTTCGCACTAGAAATATTCTGAGTGGAGTCGCCAGCTGAATGATACAACCTTCTTGATGTCTTCCTGCGGTTCACCATCAACATTTAGTTCTGAACTTTGTCATTCTCCCAGGGATTGTGAAACAATCTCTTCCCCGGCAGCGGTGCCAATTTGTTAACACAAAAATTGACCCCCTAGATTGTGGAGAGGGTAATTCTGGGTAACTACTAACCAGTCTTTAGCTTGCGTCTCTGACCTAACACAAACAGAGAGGGTGCTCTCTTTAACTCATAGAAAGCTGGAAATCATCAAGATTGTCAATAATGAAGAAATAGACCAGCATTCAATATTTAAAATATTCACTGAACAACAGGTGTAGAAGATCAGATTTCTGCTGGAACAAATGGTTTAAAACCTTGGTAAGGGAATTAGGAGGAGAATTGTTGGGCAATGGAGTCAAAAGATGAATCATAAAACACATAACAGTGCGGCTGCATAAGATATCTAAACAGAGGCAAGGTAACCACCCACGCATAGTCAGAGAGCTTTAAGGGGTGACAGAGAAGAAGAATGAACAGTCCATCAGCATAGGGCATCTAACAAGGATGAATCCTATGCCAACTTTAGAAGAAACTGGTGGTGAAATGCCTGAAATGAAAGGAACAGGGCATTATTTCTATGAATCACATTGCAATGCTACACTTATCTAAGCATGAGAGAAATTTAACAGAATGAAATACAAAGAAAGATAAACAAATTAACATGGGAAAGGAAAGACAGACTGCAAGAAAGATGACACAGGAAATCTCTACAAAATAACCCAGCCTCAAACACTGCTGATGTATTAACAATAAAATCTCAGAAAATAGAGCTGAGCTCTCCTAGGCTTCAGCCAAATGATTCACACACACTTAGTTCTTCTATTACAATGAATATATAGTTGTACTGAGATTTCATAGTCAACCTAATCCTAATAGCAAATGGTTACAAATTTAGTGATAGATCATCAATACAACTCTGCCACCTATCTTTACAAAACATAATTTAAGAGATATCCTAACTGCTTTTTACATCCGACAACAATTTTCAGTAGATGACAAAATTTGTTAAAAAGCAAAATACATAAGATATTATTGATGCCCTCCAGGTGGCTGCTCCTCTAACTCCGAACTCTTCAGTTCTACCCTACTTCTGAATGCCAAGTATCACATAATTTAACCTTTAAATTGGTCTTCTCCTAGCTTTTGAGGAGTTTCATTTCAAAAGGTGAACATAGTAGCTGCAAAGATGATTAGGTTCTTTCATTACAATAATTCACCTCCCCTATCTTTCTGAGATTCATGACTGTCTTTCATGCTTTGCTACCATTGATTTATTCATATTCTTGAGCTATTCTTCACCTTTTCGGCAGCATCCCTCATTGCAACATTTACCCTCTTAATACCTGCGCCTAAATCTCTCCAAGAATTCTCAATAATTTTGAAAATAATGGTAGCTATGGTAGCCTCATTCATGATGTAATGAGAAGAAAGGAATGTGAAGAAAGGCATCCGTATGACAAATTTTGTGCTTAAATGAAATTTAAGCCTGTATTATACCCATATTGTCTTCCCGGATCTTTTGCAGTCAGCTCCATAACTTGTAGCTGGTGATCACAACTTGTGCCCTGATTATGTGCAGGTGCATGAAAGGCATCATGAAAGGCGTATAGTGAGCTTGACCTTGAAAGTTTAAGCTCAAAAGCTCTCCTAAGGAAACCCTAATTCTTGCTTTTTTAATGAACGAAAACCCCACGACTGAGACCCTGCCATTGAATGCACCCTGAAGGGCAGCCTTTGTTTGCTGCAATCAAATCACCACCTACACTTGTGTTGAATTATATGCATGCCACGACCTCCACGAGCTCTGGGATAAAATCGTAGCCAAAGATCGTGTCTAAAATATTTGTAGTTGTTATGATGGGCATATGATGAGCCCTAATTTATCATCCTTCATCAAATGAAGCACTACAAGACTCGTCTTTACTGAGTATGGCAAAGAAAGAAATGAGACATACAGATCCCTACTGCACCAAAAACGCCCTTCAGGGTCGACGAATGTGGTCTTCCAATTTCTTCCTTACTTTTCTGATGACAGCGACTGGTTCAAAAAGCTTTGTTGAGACTTCGATAAGCTTTGACGATAACTACTTCGTTGCCTTTCTTCTCTTTTCACAACCACCACCGAGTATCTCTCTTTCTTCTGGTTTATCCACCGAGTTGCAATGGGTCTTGGCTAAATAGCTTCTCATATTTTTGAATTTGGTGTTAGGGTTTTGGAGTTTGGATGCTTCGGTCACATTAGAACAAAACTCCCAAAAATGGGTCATTTTCCCCTTTTATATTTCTCTCCGACAGTAACTTTATTAAATGGTGGTGTCGCACGGACTTTAAGTTGTTTCAAATACCATTCTATGTACCTACGATGAGCTCAGAAGGTGACACGTTGGATGTTGGTTTTCACATCGTGACCACCATTCATCCCTCCTTTATGTCCATGTGAAAAATGCGACGTGCATCGGTCACCGTCGATCTCAACTTCATACTTAATCTCCTCCCATTGATGCGGGGCATTGGTAGCTTGCCCTATGCTTACATGGAGGTTAGTCATTTAAAAAAAACGTAACATATCATCGTTTGGTGCATGAATGAAGAAGACTATGGTCAATAAAATGTAGGATGCTTCTGTCTCCAATTCTAACTCTGCCGATCCGACTCTAGATGGGGAACCCTTCACATTCGCTGATGCCCTGATCTGACACAACATGCCGTAGGAAATTTTACTTGAATTTAAACCCTGCTCCTAATTATCTTGACGAAAATCCCGCCATGATCATCTATTATTTTACTATGAACGACAAAGAATGCAGCTCCAATGACTCTAATCTCCTAGCGTTATGTTGGCGAAGCTAACAAAGCCCCAGTGGTAGATATACAAGTTCCTCTCCTTTAAGTTGTGATAATACATGGCAGTTCTGCATACGTACAGTGGCAACGACCTCTCCATCCGCATAACGCTTAAACTCTAAGAAACACCCGGCTGCATTTAGCTTCAAGGCGTTTTTATACATGTTTCTAATCTCAGCATTAATCCCATATGCCAGACGTGAGAAGGCTTTTCGTTCGTTATATATCGCAATGCTTTTATCATATATCAAGTAATAAAAGAGAGGTAGGATCGCATCCATGGCGCTTGGAGTGTGGAGGCTATGTGGAACCCCTTTGCTCGGCTCTTAGTCACTAGACAAGCCCTCGGTGCTGGGCGCTTTACCTTTTGTCTTGATTTCAATCAAGGCTTTGTCCCAAGAAGTTAAACCTTTCCTTTGTCTTGATTTCAATCAAGGCTTTGTCCCAAGAACTTAAACCTTTCCTCCAAGAACCTTTAGTTTTGGCCAAATGATGGAAATCAAAAACCCTAAAGTTTTGAGTTGGGCGATACAAATCAAAGTCCTTTACTTAGGCCATATTTTTATATAAGATTAAAAGCCTTTCTCCATAATCAAGCATTATGGCTAAAAAATATCCAAACCTTTTTCATAAAGCTGCCATCTGAGGCCAAATTATGAAAGTATCAAAGGCTTTTTCTTTTTCGACTTAGAAAAAATCCTCTAGGTCCCTCATAAAGACTTACTTTCACAAACACCCTTGGACCAATTCTTCTTTTTGCAACCAAACTTTGAAGCCTTCACCATGGAAATCTTCATATTTTGCATCGTGAATGCTGCCCGAAGATAATTAATGTTACCAGAAGACAATTAATCACAAAACTTTTTGGGGTGTTAACAGGGAAAAAGGTGAAAGGGCAAGGCCAATCCAGGTATGAACAAATTAGTAATATGCCTACTTATATCTAATTAATAGCGTATTCCAATTAAGTAAATGCCAGGTTATGTTATTGCTTTGATATGTTTTTTATTTTTATTTTTGTAAAGGTCGGCTCGTTATTATTATATAAAGGCATTTAAATAAAAATGTCATCATTATTAAGTTAATACAGTATGGTGTTTTTATAGATTATTGCACCGAGTTTTGGTGCTCTATAGTTTAGTATGGGGGAGATGTTGTAACGTTTTTCGTTTATAAAATAAAAACTTAAAACTTAAACCTGGATCTATCAATCAAGAGAGATGAAATTTCTTGAGTTTAAATTTAAAAAAACAAATACACCTCAAGAAATTGGATTTCTCTCGGTGCTTGATAAATATAACATGGATCTTTACTCATCAATAATCATTTCGTAGCACAACATTTAATGTTGTTACTATGGGGTTCTGAACATTTGAATATAACCAATCATGCTATGGTTATTGATAACTGTCCTCACGACACAAGCTTGAGCATTCCTTTTTAAGTATTCACTTTCCAAGGGAAGAAATCCCAACAAAAATAACTCATAAATATCAAATATAAAAAAATTGAAAAAAATATAATAAAATTATATATTATATAACATAAATTTACTTTAAGCATATTTAAAATTATACTAATTAAATAAATATACCATTAAAGATGAAGTATAAAAACTTCATAGAATATCTCATGTAAAATTATTTGTGAGTGCATTTAATTGAATCAATTTCTAATGGATGCTCTAATTTGATAATGTATCATGAGTTGAAGTTGAAAAAAGATTTCCCAATGTAGTCTTCTAATGGATGTTCTAATTTGATAATATATCGAGTTGAAGTTGAAAAAACAAATTAACTAATACAAAATTGATTAACAATATTCATGTGAAGAATGATGTTTATTCATAAATATCATAATATATAAATAAAAATAAAAAGGTTAAGGTAATTAAAGAAACAAATATAACAACTTACATTTTTATGATAATCTTAATATTAAATTAACAAAACACTTAAACTAGTTAACTAATGATATCAAAAAAATGCAAACAACAATGCATAAACATTTGAAAATTTATTATTGATATACAAAAGTACTACATAAAACTCATAATAGTTTAAGATATCATTATATGTCCAAGTCATGTATGAGATATGTCTATAGAATTAATATTGTAAAGGTACAATGTGAACTCACTCTTATTTGATAAAGTAACATTTGGAGAGCTCTAGATACATATTTAAATATCAATTAATGATTAATAATCAATGAAGGAAATTCTTATGATGTAACTTGTGCTTAATGAATAATTGAAGCAATTTAGTCATTGCATAATTCTCTAAGATTAATTTAGTGTTAGAATGTGCTAACTTGGTTGTTAAATATGACCACTATGATGAATTTTGAGAAGATGTGGTGAGGTTCCATCAACTATGTTATTTTCCATGTGGTCTTTATACACCGCAACATAGTGGTTTGAGTTGTTGTTGTGATGGATCCAAATATTAACTATTGAGTTGGCGATAAAGGAATTCAATGCATGTATTGAAGAGTTAGTCCAATGAAATTTTTGTGTTATTAATATACAAACAAGTTTGGCATGATTAAAAATTTACATAAGGAGTGTTGTAAAAATAAACATAGGGAATAATTTCCCTAATATAGAAATCATATGCCTTGTCTCAATGACAAATGGTAGTCATTCCATTAGCAATAGAAGGCACACACATCACCCATTGACTCTTTGTTGTTTGCTAGATGGGGAAACCCTCAAAACTCCCAAAGTGGGGAAACACCCACCTTAACTTGGCTCTTCCATTAGTCACAAAGGTCTCATTCTAATAACATAAGCACTCTGAAGTATCGAGATCAAATGAGATTCATACACATGCATCACATGGACTTCATCGTCTTAAATATTTCTTTATATATAAATGGAACATAAGGGATCAATTTCCATGATGAATGTGAGATAAACTCACTTTATGAATAATGAGTGAATAGTGAGACAAATAATGAGAGATAATTAATCCTCACATAGTATAACAGTGCCCCACAAATAATATTGCTCATGAGAACATTCTAATAACATCATGTCTATCAACAAATGTTGATAGTAGAAAACATTGCAGTGCATTTAACATCCACTAATAAATTCAATCATGTTCTCCCTTGAGCTTTATTAAGAATTTTTAAACTCTTCTAATGTGATCTAGGTAGTTTTAGCTTTTCTTGTGAGACACATTTAAAAATAAATTTGTATTTATTCACATATTTGAAACTTCGTAGGAAATAAAATATATACATGCTAGTGGTTTGTGAGTGTTACATATCCCAAGGAATAAACAAGCCTCACATCTTTACAACTAAAACATAAAGAATTTTGTTTTGAGAGAAAGGCGAGATTGATCCTTTTAACAACTCTTCAATAGACCTCCCAAAAGTTCAACTAGATAAGCCATATATCAATTGGATATTTTCTTCTAAATTCATTAGGGTTATAAAACTCGATCTTCGTGTTTAAGGAATTCTAGAATATTTTCTTACGATGGAGTGTCCCATGTTCACCAATGTTAAAAAAATGTCTATTTCAATCATGTCATTGGATGCATGAATATTGTTAGCCTTCAATCAACCCTATTCAACATGATTGATAATAATCTATTCAAGAGGTAATTTCACTTCTCCATGATGAATGAGGAAAATTAGGGCATCATAATATTTACAACCCAAACTTTACCTTAATTATGTGCAAATGTAAAAGTGGTTGCATGTGACCAAATATGTCTAAAATAAACTTTTAACCATAAAAATACACTTCAAATATTTATAACTTGGTATTATGATTCTATAACACAATCCTTATATTCTACACTACAAAATTCCTAAATGTTTAATGAGGTCCTCGAGGATAGTAATATAATCCATAATATCCACAACACGGACCTAAACAATATTTTGTATTCATTCAAAGCCATCATTGATGAGTCACATTAGAGCCACAAGATTCACAACTAGTGCTAGAATTTGACGGGCAAAATGCCCCACATGGTCCATTTTGTCCATCAAATACGGCTTATGTTTCATACTAACCGTCCAAAAAAATGAACAAAAATATAAAATAACTATATTTAGTGTCGAAATCATCATTTTTTAGGGTGGGATTTTTACCAAATTCCTACATTGTTCACAACCCAAACTTTACCCTTGACACATGATGACGTGACACTAATGGAACAAAACTACATATGAGTAAACAAATTAAAAAAATCACGTGATAGCTAGACACAAAAATATTAAGATTTTGTAACATAATCCTTAATACCTTCTACACCATAATTTTTATACAAGGATTTCCTAAAATTATATGATGACGAAACTAAGACGAAACGAATTGATCCATAATGTAGAGTACCTCTTGATCTCAAACTAAGAAGCACAATAAGAACTCAGATCTCTATCAACAACTACTAACACAATAGAATGAAATGAAAGACACACAAGCTTGGCACAAACAAGAATGATTGTATTATGAAGCACGATGCCTTTTTATAACAATTACAAAAGGAGCACAATAGATGATGCTCATTATTGAATACTACTTGATATCTCTAATAATATAAATCAACTAATACATTCGTGGGAATAGAACCCAAATAGTGCCTAATACATGAAGGGGGAGTGTGGGCCTCCCATATAGATCATTCCTCCCGGTCTAAGTGGAAAGCATCCCTGCTTTCCTTCCTCCCCGTCTAAGTTTGAAGCCATGTTTGCAAAGAAGAGAAACCACATGTAGAAGAGGTGTCATTGTTGCAACTTGATGAAGATCTTGATGATGTGTAGATGGTGAAATATGGGAGTAAGTGGGGTGTCCATACAACTGCTGCTCAACATCTTGTGAAAAAAAAAATTGAAGGAGAGATCTGTGTACCTCATCTCTGGGTGGGATGTGGAGTTGGTGTAAGATGCGAGTAGGTGGGGTGCCCATGCAGCTGTTGTGCGTCATCCTATGAAAATAAACTAGAGGGAGAGATCTGTATGTGTTTTATATCTGTGTACCTCCTCCCTACGTGGTGGAGATGTGTGTTGTAGATCTGTGTTTCCACTCGCCAATGAACTGATACTGAAACCTTGACAAGGGTGTGATTTGTATTGATACAAAGCTTGAAGGTACCTCTAAAACCTATGAAGGCCTTCTTTGCAAACAAAACTATGTGAAGTGCTATAGATTACTACTCAAGGAAATAGCAAAAGTGGAACTAATATTGGAAGAGAACTAATACAACTGTAAAGTAAAACTTTGAACCAAAATTGTTAAACCACCACTGTAGAGTACTGCTAAGTACATATTGCTGAGAATCCCAAAGATCCCTGTGAACTGTTGGAGGGTGTTGAAGATGCCATGTTGATGGTGGCTTGCTGAAAAATGTGAAATGTGCTTTTGAATAATGTTGAATATGCCATGTTGAAGATGGCTTGCTGGATAATGCGAAATAAACTTTTGAATAATGTTGAAGATGGCATGTTGAGCAATAGTGAACGCAGTTACGATACTCTACAAAAGACCAGCTTCGAGATAGAGTCACAGATATGAGAGCCTAACTTATAGTGCTGACTTGAAGATACACTACATAATTTAGTATTTGAGTATAACACCAAATGTTCTTGGAATGAAATCTGTCTTGAAGGTCACCCACAAAAAGATTACCGTCATCGTAACTACCAAGAATAATCCCTGTGGCAAAAATTTCTGAAAGGTTCCAGCTATAGCATAAATAGTGTAATTCTTCATCCGTTGAAAGATTGCATAGCTTGTTAACATAGCACTAATGATAACGTTTCCCACTATTTTCCCAAGCAATGCGTTGGACAGTCCCAAAAGGGGCCGAATGGTAAAAGCGTGAATGGGATGAAGAGATGGTAGCCTGAAGGGGATGCATGGATGATAGAGGAGGTAGGGCAATTAGCAAATAAGTGGATGTGTGAGCTGAGACTGAAAAGGAAGGGGCCGTTTGAACACTGCGTGAGAGTGAAGCTGGGGAGTGCGTGGGTGCTAAAGAGAAGATGGGCGTGCAGAGGGGTATGAATTGAAGGCTTGCGTAGTAAATGGGAGAGCAAAGGCGTGAGGAATGGCAGCGTGAGTGTTGGAGGGGAGTGTGTGCATGCAGGAGTTATGGCCGACGGAGGGAGATTAGGTAGAATGCAGTAGCAGAGATGGAGGGCAGATGGGGCAGTGAAGAAAGGGCTGCCAGGATGAGGCTTGAGCGTGGGGGAGAGTTCTTGTGATCCAAGGACGGAATGCATGCAACGATCAGAGGCGTGGTCTGGAGATGTGGGGTATCACAAATCGAATTCAGGAAATGCTGTATGGTAGTAGAAAACAAAAAGGGGGGGACAGGAAGAGGGGAATCAGCGTGACAGGAAGGGGGGAAGTAGTTTGATACCTGGGTGGGAGTTTGCAGAAGCTAAGCACTGAAGGGGGCCGGTAGAGCACTACAGCGTGAAGGGGCTGGGGCAGAAAAATTGAATGGTGAGTGAAAGAGGGTAGGGAGAATGTCGTGAGTGGTGCCGTTGCTACCAATGGGAGAGCGTCTAATGAATGTGCAAGAGCGTAAGATGGGAAGGCTACCGGTTGGGAAGCGAGTGTGCAAGGTGAGTGTTCGGTGTGGAGTGTGGGCAGGAGTGTAATGGAGCGTGAATGTTGGGCTGAGTGAGGAGTGGAGAGACCGCCTGCATGAGGAGAGGGACTGCGTTAAAAGTGGAGGGAGTACGTGGGAATTAATGGCGTAAATGCCTACGGTGATGGCTGAAATGCATGTAGAAAGGACGATTGGAGGATGCCAGGGAGGAGTGATTATGCATGCAGGTGATGGAGGATGGAGATAGCGAATGCAGAGGTGGCAGTGCATGCGGTGATTATGCGTGCAGGTCATGGAGGATGGAGCTAGTGCCTGCAGAGGTGGCAGTGCATACGTGATGGTTGAGTGGTAGCGTGAGATGATTTAGGGTTTGCAGATGATGGGGCAGAGATAAGTGACGTGAGTGAAGGGACTAGTTTAATTTTTTAAACATCATTTTCTAAATTTTGATAGTTTGTCTTATCTATTAAAAATTTAAAAACATTTTTTTATGAACAAAAACTTATGCTAAAATATCTCTTGTTATTACTTCATTCCTAATACCATGATCATATTAAATGATGACCGCAATGACTTGTTAAATATTATTTGTTTATCTGAAGGTTGCTTGAACATGGTATGGCTCACATTCTTATGTTGGACGACACGATACAACTTGGGAGGATATATCTAATTTAAATTGTTTTTAGCAAATTGATCAGAATTTCTTCCACTCCTCAAGGCTTTAAAATTGCATCACTACTTCTAACATTGAATGGCATCATGGGCTTCAATATCTAAATTGAACTTTTTTTAGGAGATTGTTTGAGAATTTCTCTCACTCCTTCATGATACAAGAACTTTTGTTGTTTTTTGTGTTTTACAATCCTAAGCTTCTTACCTTTTACCTATTATAGCATGTTTCAATTCTAACCATTGAATTAAAATTTCACTTAGTTTTACTTAATTAATAGTTTAACATGAGCTCTCGAAAACTATAGGTAAAACACAACTAGTGCAATTCAAACTAAGGATCTTGGATTATTACGATTTTTAACAAGGTTTTGGTCACAATTCTCTACAATTTTTGGCAACAATTATTATGAAATATTCAAAATATCTACCCTATAAAAGAGAAGGGACATGCCACCCTTTGGATCTTATTGATCCATTCCACGACTATATTGGTGCCATTGACTAGTTCCTAGTCCCAATCGACTCCTTGAATAGTTGAATCAACTCAACAGAACCTAAGGATCACTTGATCCATCAACTCAATTGATTGCAAGTATCATTTAGTCCATTGAATCAATCAACTCATCCAATATTATGCAAGATTCATACATCATACATGCCGCAGAACATTTGAGGGCTCAAACACATGTCAATCAACATTTTGAATAGTTATAAGGCACCAGGAAGACACCATCAACATGGAAACGATGTCTCTTCATCTTATCTTCTTCTTGATGAAACATGGAAATAAAATGGTTTCTCTCCTCAATCACAGAATCCACATAATAACATCGACTGAACTAAATACTCAAAAGCTTAAAAAATATCAGAAGAACCTCGGGCCCTTTACAAAATAATCCTTCATACAAGCTAAGGTTCCGAAAACTACCAAGTGGTAAGTGGTGCATAGTATCTAACTAAACTTGGTGCGCAATGTAACTATCTAATGTTGATGCATAACTGCTTCGAATTTCCTGGCTTGACATGCAGTGAATGATAGTTCAGCATGGCATGATGCACTTGAATGCAAAGATCGGAATACATTCGTGGCACCGACTTCAAAATCCCTCATGAACTTAACCATCGTCTGAATACATATACGAATAGGCTTTCCATCAACTGGTGTAAAATTCAACTGACGTAAAGCCCTGCTGCTGCCAGTACCAATTGACATAGGCATATCCGAGAGAAGTGTTTGTGATGGCATATGTACAGATTCGAACAAATATCACGGGGGCAATCTGCATGAAGAGACAATAAATATGGCAAGCAGTAACACTGGGCTTCAGATTTCCCACATACAGACGCGTCGATACGAATTGATTGTTGCTGCCAGTACCAATTGCGTGTTGCTGCTGAGGGTTATGGGCTTGGACTTGATTCGCTGCCCTTCTCTTTTGCTTTTGAGTTTCTCTAACAGAAAGCTCCCGTTCACGTATTCCAAAATGCAAACTGCAAGTGAAGTTCAAAATCTGGACATGGAGAAACAAACCGAAGGCAAACCTACCGCTACTGTTTGTATGTGTTCATAATTCCGTCTGGGCTTCAGATCATCAGCAAAGGGAGAAAGGTGAAAAGGCAAGGCCAATTCGGTAATTAACAAATTAGTAATATGCTTATTTATATATTATTAATAGCATATTTCAATGAAGTAAATGTCCAGGTTATGTTATTGTTAAGGATATCGTGGTCTGTTGGTGGAGTTAGATGGATTTCATTCCATCTACTCTGGTTCACTTAAAACTTAAACTCGGATCTATCAATGAAGAGAGATCAAATTTCTTGAGTTTAAATTTAAAAAAAGAAATACACCTCAAAAAATTGGATCTCTCTAGGTGCTTGATAGATACGGGTTTAAAATGGATATATGCTAGTCAATAATCATTTCATAGCAGAACATTTAATGTTTTTATTAAGGGGTTCTGAACGGTTAGATATAACCAATCATGTTGTGGTTATTGATAACTGTCCTCCCAACGCAAGCTTGAGCATTCCTTTTTAAGTATTCACTTTCCAAAGGAAGAACTCCCAACAAAAATAAGTGATAAATATCAAATATAAAAAAATTAAAAAATATATAAAAATATATATATATTATATAAATGAAATATATTTTAACCATATTTAAAGTTATACTAATTAAATAAATATACCATTAAAAATGAAGTATATATAACTTCATAAAATATCTTATGTAAAATTATTTGTGATTGTATTTAATTGAATCAATTTCTAATGCATGCTGTAATTTGATGATGTAAAGTTGAAAAAAGATTTTCCAATGTAGTCTTTTAATAGATGTTCTAATTTGATAATATATCTTAGAGTTGAAATTGAAAAAACAAGTTAACTAATATTAAATTGATTAACGATATTCATGTGAAAAATGACGTTTATTCATAAATATTATGATATATAAATAAAAATAAAAAAGTTAAGGTAATTAAAAAAACAAATTTAACAATTTACATTTTTATATTAATCTTAATATTAAATTAACAAAACAATTAAACTAATTAATTAATGATACCAAAAAAATGCTAACAACAATGCATAAACATTTGTAAATATATTATTGATATACAGAATTACTTCATAAAATTCATAATAGTTTAAGATATCATTATATGTCAAAATCATGTATGGGATATGTCTATCGAATTAATATGGTAAAGGTACAATGTGAACTCACTCTCATTTGATAAAGGAACATTTGGAAAACTTTAAATACATATTTAAATATCAATTAATAATTAATAATCAATGAAGGAAATTCTTATGATGTAACTTGTGTTTAATGAATAATAGAAGCAATTTAATCATTGCATAATTCCTTGGGATTAATTTATTGTTAGAATGTGCTAACTTGGTTGTTAAATATGACCACTATGATGAATTTTGAGAAAAGGGGGTCATCCAGTGTTGGAATGTGCTAACTTGGTTGTTAAATATGACCACTATGATGAATTTTGAGAAGAGGTGGTGAGGTTTGATCAACTATGTTATTTTCCATGTGGTCTTTATACACCGCAACATAGTGGTTTGAGTTGTGGTTGTGATGGAACCAAATATTAACTATTGAGTTGGCGATAAATAGATTCAATGCATGTATTGAAGAATTAGTCCAATGAAATTTCGGTGTTATTAATCTACAAACAAGTTTGGCATGATTAAGAATTTACATAAGGAGTGCTGTAAAAATAAACATAGGGAAAATTTCCCTAATATAGAAATCATATGCCTTGTCTCAATGACAAATGGTCGCCATTCCATTAGCAATAGAAGGCACAGACATCACCCATTGATTCTTTGTTGTTGGTTAGATGGGGAAACCCTCAAAACTCCCAAAATGGGGAAACATCCACGTTAACTTGGCTCTTCCATTAGTCACAAAGGTCTCATTGTAATAAATTAAGCACTCTGAAGTATGAGTTCAAATGAGATTCATACACATGCATCACATGCACTTCATCCTCTTAAATATTTCTTTATATAGAAATGCAATATAAGGGATCAATTTCAATGATGAATGCGAGATAAACTCCCTTTATCAATAATGAGTGAATAGTGAGACAAATAATGAGAGATAATTAATCCTCACATAGTATAACAATGTCCCACAAATAATATTGCTCATGAGAACATTCTAATAACATCATGTCTATCAACAAATGTTGATAGTAAAAAACATTGTAGTGCATTTAACATCCACTAAGAAATACAATCATGTCCTCCCTTGAGCTTTGTTAAGAATTTGTAAACTTTTCTAATGTGATTTAGGTAATTTTAGCTTTTCTTGTGAGACACATTTAAAATTAAATTTGTATTTATTCACATCTTGGAAACTTCATAGAAAATAGAATATACACATGCTAGTGGTTAGTGAGTGTTAACTATCCTAAGGAATAAACAAGCATCACATCTTTACAACTAAAACATAAAGAATTTTGTTTTGAGAGAAAGGCTAGATTGATCCTTTTAACAACTCTTCATTAGACATCCCAAAAGTTCCACTAGATAAGCCATATATCAATTGGATATTTTCTTCTAAATTCATTAGGGTTATAAAACTCGATCTTCGTGTTTAAGGAATTCTAGAATATTTTCTTACAATTAGGCACCCTACCATATTCAACATGATTGATACTAATCTATTCACGAGGTAATTTCACCGCTCCATGATGAATGAAGAAAAATTAGGGTGTCATAATATTTACAACCCAAACTTTACCTTAATTATTTGCAAATGTAAAAGTAGTTGCATGTGACCAAATATGTCCAGAATAAACTTTTAACCATAAAAATACACTTCAAATATTTATAACTTGTTATTATGATTCTATAAGACAATCCTTATATTCTACACTACAAATTTCCTAAATGTTTAATGAGGTCCTCGAGGATAGTAATATAATCCATAATATCCACACCAATATTAGAAACCCAACATGAACAATATTTTGTATTTATTCAGACCCATCATTAATAAGCCAGATTAGAGCCACAAGATTCACAACCAGGGCTGGAATTTGGCGGGAAAAATGCTTGTCATGGACCATTTTGTCCATCAAATATAGCCTATGTTTCCTACTAACCGTCCAAAGAAAATAAGATGAAAATGATGAAATAACCATATTTAGTGTCGAAACTATCTTATTTGAGAAGTGAAATTTTTACCAAATTCCTGCACAATTCATAGCCCAACCTTTACCCTCAACACATAATGACATGACACTAATGGAACACAACTACATATGAGTAAGCACATTACAAAAATCACATTAAAAAAATCACGTGATTCCCTAAAATTATATGATCCCCTAAAATCACGTGATCCTTAATACCTTGATCCCCTAAAATTATATGATGCCACCTTTATTAAGAAATAATATTGATGTGACCCATATTTTCAATACTAATATTCTCAACCAATATGAAAACTACTTTATAATATTATATGTATTCAAATTCATTGGCTCCTTCATTGTAGGGACATAGAATTGTTCTTGTGGCGAACATTAGGATTCTTTAATTAAGATTCATGGGTGTATGAGATCACTCGAGAGTTCAATAGAGGACGTAAAAAGTGATACATTTACCATTCACTTAAAAAAGGTATTTTGGGGAGAGGTTTTTAACCTCTTTTTTCAGTTGTGGTTGTGGGCTATATTTTTTGTGGTATTTTTAGTCCCTCTCCTAAGCAGAGACTATATGTTCTGTGTTTGTGTATTAGTTGATATAAATATTTCATTTTTTCTAAAGATACCTCAAAGTTAGATTAAAATACGTGTTTATAAATTATTATTTGAAAAATGATTCTCAATTTTTATTGGATGAATTGAATTGACAATTTTTATCGTTGTTACTTATTAAAAAAATTCAGAAAAAAACAAAAAACACTTACCTTTACCTTTAGTTTACATTTATCTTAACCTTAGACTTGTCACATTTACCTTAACCTCCTGCAAACTTGTCAATATGCATTGTCACATTTACCTTAACCTCCTGCAGACTTTTCACATATGCATTGTTAGATGAGCATTATTATACATGCACTGAATTTAATTAACCAGCACGGTCCACACCGCCTTAGTGAGAAGCTTGCCACCTCTAGCCACATTGTTTCTTCTGCTACTTCTACTCCCACCTCTCACCACGTTGTTTCTTCTGCTACTTCTATTGCCACCTATGGCCACGTTGTTTAAGTTTAATATTTTATGTGGTCTGGTGTCATTGAACGTCGTGTATGCCATTATAGAAAACAAGAAAATATGCCAAAAATAAAAGTGATTGTGATCAGCCCGGGCACACATATAAATAGGGCACTAGCTTCAGCGTTTTTGGTAGGATACTCACTTATCTTCACTAAAGCTTCCAAGTCTGTGGTAGTGTTATAAGAAAGAGGAAGAGATTAATAATGACAGGAAAGGGTGTTTCCAGTCCACTGACTGCTCTTTTCATGCTTTTGTTGCTCGTCATAAGCATTGGTAAATCTGAGTGGCTTTGTTTCTTTTCTGTAAGCCCACCATTGCATATATAAAAAAATTTATACGTCCACAGTTTCTCTAACAAGATTATTAGATTATTATGTTTGCTGATATGAAAGAAAGTGTGTATAATATAAATGTGATGTAGGTGGAGATGGGAGAGGCTTGAATGTGCAAATCCCCATACCCAAAGTTCAAAGGGTACTACGTCAGTAGCACCAACTGCAAAAATGTTTTCTGAACTGAAGGATTTACATTGGGAAGTTGCGATTTCCATGTCGCGAAGCGAAATTCTAGCATACAGAATATTACTACATTCAGAGGTACTCGGAAACTATTTCTATGGTTGCAATGGTCGGAGATGGGATTAATGATTCACCTGCATTAGCAGCAGCTCGAGCTGTTGTCCAGTTATCCCCGACCATTAATTAGATTATCCACTAATTCCTCATAGTTTACAACTATTGCTTACCTAATTACTGTTATCTCTCCACTAAGCTGAAATTTATAATAAACCATAGATATGTTGAGGTTCATATTAGCGAATAACTAGAAATTCTTCTTTATGACTATGATCTTTTTTTTTAGATTAAACAGGACTATAGAGGTTAGAGCTATGCTTATTCCAGTGTTCTGCAAATTGTGGAAATTATTCTTCATGACAGTGATGTTTTTTTCTAGATTAAACATGAGTATAGAGTTGAGAACTATGTTTATTCAAATGTTTTGCAAATTGGGTTTAAAGATTCCTTGGATGCTTGTAGGGAGTCAGTATGGAAGCAAAGGGAACCCGAAATTAAGGTCTTCATCTGGTGTTAAGCTAAATATTGGAACAAACAAGATTTCTCTCTTCAGTATAACTGCTGGTTTATAGGTTGGCTTCAAAACCTTCTAAGTTGTTGTTTATGTTCCCTGTATTTTTTGTTGGGGAGATATCAAACAAGTGTTTGAGATGGTAAATGCAGGAGTCTTCTGCCCAATAACCTCGAGTGGTTTCAAGGATGGAACATGGGGCTTGTCCTTGCAAAAGTGGTCATATTAGGCTAGGGCCATTTTAACTAGATGGTTATTTTTGTATATTTAGGATGGTATTGTTGTGAACTGAAACAGAAGCATATAGCTATTGTAGGAATGAATGGATATACAAATCATGATTCAAGACAAAAAAAAAATAAAAAAAAATTGTTCTTTAGGTGGTAAATGCAGGAGAGCTGGGCATTTACATAGCGATTTTTTTGTCTCTTGGAGAGGTTGTTTTACATTCTGTTGGAGCTCAGACACTATCTCAGTTTTTTCATGGGTCTCTATGGTCGACTGTAATTATTTCCTATTATTGGTCAATGTGGACCTTTGATTTTTTCAGAGGTATTTCTCATGTTTTTGGTGAACCTCACTGTCATGTCATATTGTTGTCCTAGGCATTTATATAAAGCATTTTTTGTCTCTTGGTGATTTTCATAGTGTGTTGTAAATCAATCTGTATCTCAACTGATATCTAGAATTTTTCTATTATAAGCTTATGTATTGTTTATTATACTTTTAATTTATAATTTATAATAAATACAAATTAATTTGAAAAAATAAAATACTTCTGATATTTCCACAAATGCAGGTCAAAGCAAATGATCGATAACCTCAAAGGTTCTGCATGCGTTGACATGGCCAAACTGTTTCATTTGGAGGGAAACTCGGAAATGGTAATTCAATGTTTACTCAATTGGTACACAGTGTAGTTATTATATAAAAAAATTAATAATTTTTATAAAATAATTTGAACATGGATTTTGTCGAGCCAGATGTAGGAAGGCACTTAATTTATTTTTGTCTTATTTCTACTCTATAAAAATATTATGCATAAAATATTAATTTACAATTTTAAACTAAGGCAATTGTCTATTCCTTATTTTAGTTAAAAAAATGTTTCAAAAGAATAATAGTACATTGAAATCAATGTACCGTTATTCTTATTATATTTTTGTCTTATAAACATATAAATATAATTTTAAAATTATATAACTTTAATGTAAATATATTAAAATTCGTATATAACTTCAATATTAATAATATTGAATAATGGTATTTTGAATATTGAATGGTATTAATATATTTAAAATGATTTTATTAAAATATTTTTTGGAAAAGTTTTATATTAATATTTTTATATATTATTTATAAAATAAAATAAAAAAATAACTTTTCTTATATTGTTTTCTAATTTTTATTATTTCTATTTAATAAAAATATTATGCATAAAATATTTGCAATTTAAATTATAATTATAAATTAATATATATAATCAATTATTTAAATATTTAAATTCTTCTAAAAATATTCTATATGTATTTGAATTTCTAATTTCTAATTAATAATAATTATATTTCTTTGCATGTATTAAAGTTTTTTATATTATCATTTAATGAGTTTTTCATAAAAAATAATTAATTTCTATTATGGAAATGACTATTAGTAATATTTATATTTCTATGTATATCTTATAATTATTAATTTTGATCAATACTAATAGTTAAGAATTGTATAAGTATCAATGTTAATGTTATTATGAGTGGATCAATTAGAAATTTATCTTTAATGTTATTTTGTGTGCATTAATTAGAAATATTAACTTTAGAAATTGGGAGAAATAAATATTAATGTTAATATATAATTTATATATTAACATTAACACTTATTTCTCCCATGTCTAAATTTAGTATTTCTAATTGATGTACACATAATAACATTGATACCTAAAGAAATAGGGAGAAATAAGTGTTAATGTTTATATATAGAGAGAGTGTGTGTGTTATATGTACATGTTTATAATGATGGAGTAGATGTATATGGTTTTAAATTTCATACATGGTTTATGTGACATGCATATGATCCTAGTGGGGACGTGGTTATAGTTTTCATGTTTACATATATTGATTAACTATCTAGCAAATTTTGACTATCAAGAGTTTAGTTTTGACAACATTGTTTATAGTTCTCATAGGAAGAAGGCTATCAAAGTTAATGCTATGGATGCAAGATACATGGCATGTATGTGTGACTATGACACTAAAAATTATGGTATATGTATAATTTTAACTTGAAAAATTATTTATATTTGCTATATCTTTGGAGGGCAAGATTTTGTGTTTTGTAAAGGCATTGTATCATGTATAAGTTTGATTAGGAGATGCTTCAAGGAATTGGAAAAGTTGGAAACGTGTCCATGTTTATTGTGCAAATGCAAAGAATTTTTTTTAACCTAATTTGTTCTTCTAATTTTTTTTAATTAAAAAGTAGGGACTAAGCTACATATCATAATTGCTATCAAAAACTAATTATAAATTTGTTATTAAGTGATACCTCCATCGACATATCATTCTTCAATAGCAGCAATCATCATTTTCTGTACAATATCAAGCTCCTCATTAGCGATTTTGGCAAACAAATATTTTAACTTGTCAAAAGTTTTTGCTAAAAGGATAAACGAATTTGCTAACAATTTGCATGATATTCCCTTATGGAAGGAAATATTTAGATGCCCTAACCCAAATATTTCCTTCAATTGATTCAGTTATTAAGCATTCATTACATCATGAGAGATAAAAAGCTACTTTGTTGGAAAAGTAACTAAGAAGTGATATCTTTGGAGGTCACTTTTTTCATAATTTTAAAGATTCTGTTTTAAAAATTTTACAAGAGAAAATGATAATGGTTTCTAAATTTTTCTAAATAAGGGGTGTTAGGATGCGAAAAAAACATTGACAAAGTGAGATTATGAGGTTTTCCATTATTGAAGCTGAAAGATGATTAAGGAGCTAATAGGAGCAATTAGTTTTTTGAATCAAGGCCCTCAGTTTTCGTCATTTGATCAATTTCTACGCTAACCTTCGCATTTATGTTTCTTGTGATATTTATAGGTCTTTGGTCTTATTGATTTCCTGAATCCTCATACATTAGCTGAATTTAGTTCTTTTTCAGATATTTTGGCTAGTTTGGCTTGATCTCTAGAGCACCCAAGTGGTATGATAAAGACTAGGAAATATGTTTTTGTAAAAATTTTATTCCACGTTTTTTTATGACAAAGGACATGGTCCAAGCTTCCATTTGTTTTGTACTAGTATTTTTGGCTATGTCAAAAGATATAATTTCTTTGGCTAATACAAAAATGCTACAAAGCATATGAAATATGTAATTTCTTTTCATCTTCCAAGAAAAGTTATTAGTATTTTTTCCAAGAAAAAAAAACACTGAAACTAACAAAATAAAACACTCATTCATCCCATCCCACTTGTTGATCCTTCAAACAACCCATAGCTTCTTTATCTTTTTTGTTTCCATAAAAGACATACACATAATGAATGAATTTCTAATTGTGGGATTGAACTTTTTAAAGATAAAGTTGCATTATGATCCATTCATCATTTTTAAAATTTTTGATAGTTTTTTGTAAAAGTAGTTCAATTTTTTAAACATCATTTTCTAAATTTTGATAGTTTGTCTTATGTGTTAAAAATTTAAAAGGAAATTTTTATGAACAAAAACTTATGCTATAATATCACTTGTTATTACTTCATTCCTAATACCATGATCATATTAAATGATGATCTCAATCACTTGTTAAATATTATTTGTCTGTTCGAAGGTTGCTTAAACTTGGTACTGTTCGCATTTTTATGTGGGACGAAAAAATACAACTTGGGAAGATATATATAATTTAAATTGTTTCGAGGAAATTGATTAGAATTTCTTCCACTCCTCAAGGCTATAAAATTGCATCACTACTTTTAAAATTGAATGGCCTCATGGGCTTCAATATATAAATTGAACTTTTTTTAGGAGATTGGTCGAGAATTTCTCTCACTCCTTCATCCTATAAACTTGCATCACTACTTCTAACATTGAATGACATCATGGGCTCCATAATATAAATTTTACATTGATCCATTCTTTGTGTGATTAAATATCTCCATGCTCTTGAGTTCTTGAGTTGGTTGCAAATTGGCATAGTTGTGTTATCATATCTTCATCATTAAGTGATTCAATCAATTTTTTCATAGCATTTTTGGTATAGGCCACTTGTTGTTTAACTAGGGTTTTTTATGGGAAAAATAGGTTATCGATTTAATTGGATCACTATTAGTCTTCAATTTCTAATGTTTTCATAGAGAACTTAAAGGCTAACATAGTCTAGTATACCCTTTATCAAAGCATTTGAATTGTCGCGTGTTGAAGCATTTGGCTTCTTGTTTATTGAGGTAAATGAAATAATAAACAATCAAGCAAACAATAGAAATAGTAGTGTCCACCATATGCTACTAGTAATTGTGGTCCAAGGACATTGCCACCTTGTGGCTCTTGTTCTTCTTGAAGACCATCCACCAAAGGATACCACAATGAGATTTAGAAACCCTAGTATATTTACCCTCATTTTCATAGATTATAAATTCAAGCTTATTACCTCATATTTCATAGAGTATTTTAATGTGTGCATTAAACTACACTAATAGGCAGTGTGGCAATATATATGCTTATGAAATATAAAGTTAGATTCCATCAGCATATATATTGCCCCCCTCCCCCTTAGAGTATTTTAATGCACATGTTACTAAAACTAAGGAAATGAAAACTTTCATTCATCATCACATAGCTAAAGGATCTAAACACCTTATTTCAAGTTCTCGATTGTAGTTTTATGCATTTATGGATTGGAAATGAAAACTTTCATTCATAATCACATAGCTCAAGGATCTAAACACCTTATTCCAAGTTCTCGATTGTCTTTTTATGTATATATATGGATTGAAAATGAAAAATTTCATTCATCATCACATAGCTCAAGGATCTAAACACCTTATTCCAAGTTCTCGGTTTTCTTTTCATGCATATATTGATCGGATTTTCATAGTAGTTTTAAGTTGAGTTTTCTTGGGTTGAAAGAGATTTTTAATCACTTACAATGTTGAAAGTTTATCATTTTGACATTTATTATTCAAGTGTATTTGGAATCTTCCATTATATGAGACTACTATGATGACAGATGTGTTAGCAAAGATCATTATAATTAAATTATACTGAGTTTGTGAATTATTTAATTTAATATTTATTAGGTCTTAAAATATTGATTTTTGTTTTTATATTACAAGTCACGGACTAAGTTGCACACAGCTCTAGCTCTTGTTTGTTATATTTCCATTTCCTCGATGATATATACCTTTGAAATGTTTACCCGCCATGGTCTAAGCCTCTAGTAGGATTTTGGAGACGAGGTTTATGGTTATCCTTTGGCATTTACTGATTCTTGATTGTGTGGATTTTGTACTAACTAGCCTTGTGGCTCGGATATCCTTCCCAAAGGAATGTTTGGGGATTTACAATTATGCTTCCATTGACATAGACCATTGTTTTCGATATATTACAATTAGTGCTTCCACGAGGAGGAATATTTGGTAGGCATGGTTATGTGGAAGCCTATGTGGACGTCCATCGAAGATGGTATTTCTAATTTACATCAAACGAATGAGATTTTAATTTTCTTTGTTTGTGATACAAGAAATTAGGTTGTTTTCTGCATTTTACAATCCTAACCTTCTGACCTTTTCCTGTTATAGCATGTTTCAGTTCTAACCATTGAATTAAAATTTCACTTAGTTTTACTTAATTAATAGCTGAACATGATCTCTCGAAAACTATAGGTAAAACACAACTAGTGCAATTGAAACTAAGGATCTTGGATTATTATGATTTTTAGCAAGGTTTTGGTCACAATTCTCTACAATTTTTGGCAACAATTATTATGAAAATTTGAAAATATCTACCCTACAAAAGAGAAGGGACATTGCACCCTTTGGATCTTATTGATCCATTCTAGGAATTGATTCGTGCCATCTACTAGTTCCTAGTCCAACTCCTTGATTAGTTGAATCAACTCAATCAAACCTAAGGATCACTCTATCCATCAACTCACTTGATTCTAAGTATCATTTAGTCCATTGAATCAATCGACTCATGCAATATTGTGCAAGATTGATACATCATACATGCCACAGAACATTCGATGGACGCATGTCAATTACCATTCTGAATAGTTATAAGGCACCACGAAGACACCATCAACGTGGAAATGACGTCTCTTCATCTTCTTCTAGTTGAAACGTGGAAATAAAATGGTTTCTCTTCTCAATCAAGTTGTAACTACTTATTTGTAATTTAAATTTAGTGGGTAGGAACCCAAGCATATCTTATATTTGTATAGATGCATGTAAGCTTGAATATGAAGGGGTTCCTTGTTCTTGATTGCACTAAGATGGGTCCCGAAAGAGAAGGCTTGATTGGTTTTTCACGGTTCCTTCATTTGAACTCCATTAATGTAAACAAGTCTTTTAACTCAATACATTTTCATACAGTGTTTTGATTACACAATTAGGAGACCACTGTCCTATAGATGACCGCTTAATACAGCTAGAGTTTCACCCTTAGGATTTCTCCATTATCAATTCTTGACCTGTATTTTCTTCAGATTCTTATTGTTTATTGATTTCAGTTGTTTTCTATTCATTTATTACCTACAATAGTTTTCTAATTCATTCAAGTATCATTCACTTCTACCATAACATATATTGATTCATTTAGTTAACTCTGATATCCTTTTGTCCACTCTATGTGTGACAAAGAACATTGCTATAAGAGCACTCTCGTCTTCTCTAGCCTTGATTAAACATTACTTGCATAGTTAGAAAACATATGCATGTTCAAAAACATTACAAAACCTATCTATTTAACATTCCTTTACCTTCAACGTGAGGATTTCTGTGCTCAAAAACCTAGACGAAAGATGGCACGTGAAACATAGAACATAACTCCTCTTAGTGAAATTGAATAGCTCATATAGAAAGCACTCGCTCAACAGAGAACTAAAATGTACCAGCATTTCAATGAGATCATTTATCAACTTACTAGCTCATTAGGATCGACCCTATTATGTTGACATTTTCAATACTATTTAAACAATGTAAGGTATCATATGAGACACGTGTAGGAAATTACATAGGAACCAAAATCAGGGTTGCATAGGAAGGATTGTGTTCTTTCTTCATCTTCATCAACATAATGGAAAATTCACATCTAACCATGAAAAAATCCTTACTAGATAGCATTCATTATCTGAACTACTAAGCATTCAACATACAATCAATCATATAGAGAAATGCACAAAAGTAAATGTGGGATAACTTATGTATTATATTACTAGAAAAATAGGCTACAATCCATTACTTCAAAATCAACTCAACAACTTACTAATCCTCCATCATTACACTAGAATATGTCAAAAAAATCATAGCATCGACAGTGCAACATTACATCACAGAATCCACATAATAACATCGACTGAACTACAGACTCAAAAGCTTCAAAAATATCATAACAACCTCGGGCCCTTTACAAAATAATCCTTCATACATGCTAAGGTTCCCAAAACTACCAAGTCGTAAGTGGTGCATAGTATCTAACCCAACTTGGTCCACAATGTAACTACCTGATGTTGACGCATAACTGCTTCTAATTTCCTGGCTTGACATGCAGTGAATGATAGTTCAGCATGGCATGATGCACTTGAATGCAAAGATGGGAATACCTTCTTGGCACCGACTTCAAAATCCCTCATGAACTTGACCATCGTCTGAATACATAATCCGAATAGGCTTTCCATCAACAGATGTAAAATTCAACTGACGTAAAGCCCTTCTAGCTTGTTCCGCGGTGCTGTAATTGACATAAGCGTATCCGAGAGAAGTGTTGGTGATGGCATCTGTACAGATTCAAACAGAGATCACGGGGGCAATCTGCATGAAGAAAATAAATCTGGCGAGCAGTTACACTGGGCTTCAGATCTCCCACATACAGACGCATCGATACGAATTGATTGTTGCTGCCAGTACCAATTGCGTGTTGCTGCTGAGGGTTTTGGCCTTGGACTTGATTCGCTGCCATTCTCTTTTGCTTTTGAGTTTCTCTAACAGACTCCTCCCCTTAAAGTATTCCAAAATCCAAACTGCAAGTGAAGTTCAAAATCTGGACATGGAGAAACAAACCGAAGGCAAACCTGCCGCTACTGTTTGTTTGTGTTCGTAATTCCGTCTGAGCAAGGCCAATTCGGGTATTAACAAACGTCCAGGTTATGTTATTGCTTTGATATTTTTGTTTTTTTTCGTTATTATTATATAAAGGCATTTAAATAAAAATGTCATCATTATTAAGTTAAGTTAATATATAGGTTATTGTATGGTCAAGAAATTGAATCTCTTTGGGTGCTTAATAGATATGGCTTTAAGATGGATCTATGCTGGTCAATAATCATTTCATAACAGAACATTTAATGTTGTTATTAAGGGGTTCTGAACCTTTGGATATAACCAATCATACTATGATTATTAATAACTGTCCTCACAACACAAGCTTGAGCATTCCTTTTTAAGTATTCACTTTCCAAGGGAAGAAATACCAACAAAAATAAGTGATAAATATTAAATATAAAAAATTTGAAAAAATATAAAAACATTATATATTATATAAATTAAATATACTTTCACCATATTTAAAATTATACTAATTAAATAAATATACCATTAAAGATGAGTATATATAACTTCATAAAATATCTCATGTAAAATTATTTGTGATTGCATTTAATTGAATCAATTTCTAATGGCTGCTCTAATTTGATAATGTCTTGGAGTTGAAGTTGAAAACAGATTTTCCAATGTAGTCTTCTAATGAATGTTCTAATTTGATAATGTATCTTAGAGTTGAAGTTGAAAAAACAAATTAACTAATACAAAATTGATTAACAATATTCTTGTGAAGAATGATGTTTATTTATAAATATTATGATATATAAATAAAAATAAAAAAGTTAAAGTAATTAAAGAAACAAATATAACAATTTACAGTTTTATGATAATCTTAGTATTAAATTAAAAGAACACTTAAACTAGTTAAGTAATGATACCAAAAAAATTGAAACAACAGTGTATAAACATTTGTAAATATATTATTGATATGCAAAAGTACTACATAAAACTCATAAAAGTTTAAGATATCATTATATGTCCAAGTCATGTATGGGATATGTCTATAGAATTAATATTGTAAAGGTACAATGTGAACTCACTCTCATTTGATAAAGGAACATTTGGAGAGCTTTACATACATATTTAAATATCAATTAATGATTGATAATCAATGAAGGAAATTCTTATGATGTAACTTGTGCTTAATGAATAATTGAAGCAATTTAATCATTACATAATTTTCTAAGATTAATTTAGTGTTAGAGTGTGCTAACTTGGTTGTTAAATATGATCGCTATGATGAATTTTGAGAAGAGGTGGTGATCGAGTGTTGGAATGTGCTAACTTGGTTGTTAAATATTACCACTATGATGAATTTTGAGAAGAGGTGGTGAGGTTTGATAAACTATGTTATTTACCATGTGGTCTTTATACACCGCAACATAGCCGTTTGAGTTGTTGTTGTGATGGAACCAAATATTAACTATTGAGTTGGTAATAAATAAATTCAATGCATGTATTGAAGAGTTAGTCCAATGAAATTTTGGTGTTATTAATGTACAAACAAATTTGACATGATTAAGAATTTACATGAGTGCTGTAAAAATAAACATAGGGAAGAATTTCCCTCATATAGAAATCATATGCCTTGTCTCAATGACAAATGGTCGTCATTCCATTAGCAATAGAAGGCACACACATCACCCATGGATTCTTTGTTGTTGGTTAGATGGAGAAATCCTCAAAACTCCAAAAATGGGGAAACATCCACCTTAACTTGGCTCTTCCATTAGTCACAAAGGTCTCATTGTAATAACTTAAGCACTCTGAAGTATCAAGTTCAAATGAGATTCATACACATGCATCACATGCACTTCATCCTCTTAAATATTTCTTTATATAGAAATGCAACATAAGGGATCAATTTCAATGATGAATGTGAGATAAACTCAGTTTATGAATAATGAGTGAATAGTGAGACAAATAATGAGAGATAATTAATCCTCACATAGTATAACAATGTCGCACAAATAATATTTCTCATGAGAACATTCTATTAACATCATGTCTATCAACAAATGTTGATAGTAGAAAACATTGCACTGCATTTAACATCCACTAAGAAATTCAATCATGTTCTCCCTTGAGCTTTATTAAGAATTTGTAAACTCTTCTAATGTGATTTAGGTAGTTTTAGCTTTTCTTGTGAGACACATTTAAAAATAAATTTGTATTTATTCACATCTTGGAAACCTCATAGGAAATAGAATATACACATGCTAGTGGTTTGTGAATGTTAACTATCTTAAGGAATAAACAAGCCTCACATCTTTACAGCTAAAACAGAAAGAATTTTGTTTTGAGAGAAAGGCTAGATTGATCCTTTTAAGAACTCTTCAGTAGACCTCCCAAAAGTTCAACTAGATAAGCGATATATCAATTGGATATTTTCTTCTAAATTCATTAGGGTTATAAAACTCGATCTCCATGTTTAAGGAATTCTAGAATATTTTCTTACAATTAGGCACCGTACCATCGTTCTTTATATTTCTATGCATCTAGCATGATGAAAGCCCTACAAACTAGAAAATAGGCCTGATGGAGTCCCACGTTCATCAATGTTTAAAAAAAATTCTATTTCAGTCATGTCATTGGATGCATAAATATTTCTAGCCTTCAATCAATCATATTCAACATGATTGATACTAATCTATTCACAAGGTAATTTCACTGCTCCATGATGAATGAGGAAAATTAGGGCGTCATAATATTTACAACCCAAACTCTACCTTAATTACGTGCAAATGTAAAAGTGGTTGCATGTGACCAAATATGTCTAAAATAAACTTTTAACCATAAAAATACACTTCAAATATTTATAACTTGGTATTATGATTCTATAACATAATCCTTATATTCTACTCTAAAAATTCCCTAAATGTTTAATGAGGTCCTCCAGGATAGTAATATAATCCATAATATCCACACCAATATTCTAAACCAACCAGAACAATATTTTGTATTCATTCAACGCCATCATTGATGAGCCACATTAGGGCCACAAGATTCACAACCAAGGCTAGAATTTTACGGGCAAAATGCCCGTCATGGACCATTTTGTCCATCAAATACGACCTATGTTTCATACTAACCATCCAAAAAAATGAAGAAATTGATCAAATAACTGTATTTAGTGTTGAAACTGTCATTTTTGATGGGTGGGATTTTTACCAAATTCCTGGGATTTTTACCAAACTCCTACACTGTTCACAACCCAACCTTTACCCTCAACACATGATGACGTTACACTAATGGAACACAACTACATATGAGTAAGCACATTGTAATATCCCAACGTTTTGACTAACTATATTATGAGGTTATATCCGATCATGGCCCTAGTATGTGTGATTTATGATGCTTGACATAGCATTACTTTGTTTTGATTTATTCCTTCGTGAGTTGATATATTGGGCATGGACCCTAAATTGTTTTCATTATTGATATATACGGGGCAGGAGAGCCCGAATGAATAAACTATGTTGCATTTGGAGAATTGTTTACAGATTATGATATACTGAGATTATTCCTTTTGTTACACTATACTGTGCAGAGCATGATTTACATGGTTGATTATTTAGTGTGTTGAGTGTGGGCTCAGAAACACACGAATGACCTATATACTGGGATTAATCCCCGATGTATTTAGAGGATTGTATTTCGTACTCGGCCTAAGCCCCGATGTACGTAGAGTGTTGGGCATGAACCCTGGAGCACTCCAAGCTTTTAAGAAATGATTACCAGATCCGAGGCCACTTAAATATCCTAGATGTGCCTCACAACCACATTCTAGATCTAGTGTTGAGCAGAGGCTCTGGAATTGCACTAGCGTAACGACCATGTGAGAGTGTTGAGTTAGACGACTCTAAAGAGCACTCGGGGTTACTAATCTCAAGTGTTGAGTCGAGAGGACTCTGAATAGCACTTACGTATCTTAACACAACTATTTCGACTTGATTAAATAAATATTATTATCATCACCTACTATGGGAACTACCATGTTAAAATGAGGGATCTGACATGCAAAGGGAGAGACTAGAGGTGCCTTACCAGCTTTCCGAAACCGTCCAAAGAAATGGACCCTATCCTTAAAAAGAATTAAAAGAAGTATCATGTGAACAAAGTGCTTAAAAGGTCCCAAAGCTAAATATTATTATTATTTAGAGCTTCTAAGAATAATATTGTTATTATTTATTCTTGTACATATATATGTATGCATAAGTGGGCTGGCACTTTTACAAATGTTATTTATTAATATTTAAAGTGGAATTATAAATTATTTATTATTATTATTATCAAAAAGATTTCAGATCAAAACACTTTGATAAAACAAAGTGAGAAGTCCTAGTCCCAAATTAACTAGGAGTTAAGTGAACAACTAATATATTTATATATAATTTAAATTGTTTTAAAGAAACGAGTAAATTCCAGCAGTCATTTTGGAAGATGTTCCTACTTAAGGAGGATAGACCCCAAAGCTTGGGGGATCATCATCATCTTTTTCTTTTGGTATTATTGTGCCAAGAAGAACTCCCTGCTCCAAAAGTGAACTCTGTTCATAATTTTCCCAGATCTGAACCAGTTAATCTAAGGTCTCTATTTCTCGATTTGCATGTCAGAACCAGCTCAGAAGGATTCGTACTGAACTAGGAATGGTTGTAGAATCATGGTTGGGAGGATCGTGGTAGTCGCAAAGTCATCCAATACAAGATCAAGGTCAACTAAAATTCAGTAGTTTCCCTAACCAATTGGCTGAGTGTGCAGGTTAATATCAACAAGAACAAGTTACCGGGATCTACAGGTTATGATCAGCAGGACAAACTACAGAGAATCGAGAGGTATGATAAATTATGAAACCCTCCTATGTTTTATATTCCTATTATAAATACCATGTTAAAAATTAGCAAAGTTCTTATTTCCAGTTTTTAAATCAATTTCCTTCAATAGTTCTTATTATCAGTTTTAAATCAATTTCCTTCACTAGTTCTTATTGTCAGTTTGTAAATCAATTTTCTTCAGTATCGAATGGCATTTCCAGCAGGACTAGCGATCTAGTCCTTGCTAGTTAGTATATTGTTTAGATGGTTAGAAGAGACAAATCGTGATCTGAAACTTAGAAGAATAGGAAGAAGGCTATTAATATTGTTTACTAGTTCTGATAGGAAGAAGGCTATCAAAGCTAATGCTATTGATGCAAGATACATGGCATGTGTGTGTGACTATGCCACTAAAACTTATGATATATGTATAACTTTAACTTGAAAAATGACTTATATTTGCTATATCTTTGGAGGGCAAGATTTTGTGTTATGTAAAGGCATTGTATCATGTATAAGTTTGATTAGGAGATGCTTCAAGGAATTGGAAAAGTTGGAAACGTGCCCATGTTTATTCAAGATATTTATTCTAAATTAAGAGAATATTTTGATCATTAAGACGAATAGAGAAAAATTAAAATATAACATGACTTTAAACTTGTAAATAAAATATCTAAATATTTGATATATAATGGATGTACTTTAAAAGATAAATATAGTGCAAGTTTGCCCTTTGAGCTTAGGATGTAGTTGATGCGTCTAGTATTTTCTAGATTGCAATCCATTTTCATTCTGCAAATGCAAATACATTATTATATGTATGAGTTTACTTTTTTCCGACATAATTTGTTCTTCTAATTTTTTTTTTAATTAAAAAGCAGAGACTAAAGCTACATATCATAATTGCTATCAAAAAATAATTATAAATTTGTTATTAAGTGATACCAGCATAGACATATCATTCTTTAGTAGAAGCAATTATCATTTTCTTACAATATCAAACTCCTCAATAGCGATTTTGGCAAACAAATAATCTAACTTGCCAAAAGTTTTTGCTGAAAGGATCAACGCATTTGCTAACAATTTTTGTGATATTCCCTTCTCGAAGGAAATATTTGGATGGCTTAACCCAAATATTTCCTTCAATTTATTAAGTTATTAAGCATTCATTACATCATCATAGAGAAAAAACTATTTTGTTGGAAAAGTAACTAAGAAGTGATCTCTTTGGAGGTCAATGTTTTTCATAATTTTAAAGATTTTGTTAACAAAATTTTACAAGAGAAAATGATAATCGTTTCTAACTTTTTCTAAATAAGGCGTTTTAGGCTGCGAAAAAACATTGACAAAGTGGAAGGTGAAACACGATTAAGGAGCTAATAGGAGCAATTATTTTTTTGAATCAAGTCCCTCAGTTTATGGAATCTCATCAATTCCTATGTTGACCTTCGCATTTATGTTTCTTCCGTTATGTTCTTCTTTGTTATCTGTTGAAGTAGATATTTATTGGTCTTTGGTCTTATTGATTTCCTGAATCCTGATACGTTAGCTTAATTTCGTTCTTTTTCAGCTATTTTCGACAGTTTGACCTGATCTCTGTAGCAACAAAGTGGTACGATAAAGACTAGGAAATATCCGGATTTTTTTATGAGAAAGCACATGGTCCAAATTTCCATGTGTTTTGTACTAGTATTTTTGGCTATGTCAAAAGAACTAATTTCTTTCACTAATATAGAAATGCTACAAAGAATATGAAATATGTAATTTATTTTCATCTTCCAAGAAAATTTATTAGTATTTTGTCGAAGATAAAAAAAAACACTAAAACAAACAAAAATAAAACACCCATTCAACCCATCACACTTGTTGATCCTTCAAACAACCCACAACTTCTTTATATTTTTTGTTTCCGTAAAAGAAAAACACATAATGAATGAATTTCTAATGGAGGGATTGAACATTTTAAAGATAAAGTTACATTATGATCCATTCATCATTTTTAAATTTTTTTCTATTTTTTGTAAAAGTAGTTTAATTTTTTAAACATCATTTTCTAAATTTTGATAGTTTGTCTTATTTGTTAAAAATTTAAAAACAATTTTTTATGAATCTAACTTATGCTAAAATATCTCTTGCTATTACTTCATTCCTAATACCATGATCATATTAAATGATGATGGAAATCACTTGTTAAATATTATTTGTTTGTTTGAAGGTTGCTTGAACTTCGTACGGTTTGCATTCTTATGTGGGACGAAACAATACAACTTGGTACGATATATCTAATTTAAATTGTTCTTAGCAAATTGATCATAATTTCTTCCACTCCTCAAGGCTATAAAATTCCATAACTACTTCTAACATTGAATGGCATCATGGGCTTCAATATATAAATTAAACTTTTTTTAGGAGATTGCTTGACAATTTCTCTCACTCCCTCATCCTATAAACGTGAATCACTACTTCCAACCTTGAATCGCATCATGGGCTCCATATTATAAAATTTACATTGATCCATTCTTTGTGGGATTCAATATCTCCATGCTCTTGAGTTCTTGAGATGGTTGGAAATTGGCATAGTTGTGTTATCCTATCTTCATCATTAAGTGATTGAATCATTTTTTTCGTTTGTATAGGCCACTCGTCATTTAACTAGGGGTTTTTATGGGGAAAATAGGTTATCGATTTAATTGGATCACTATTAGTGTTCAATTTCTAATGTTCTCATAGAGTACTTGAAGGCTAACATAGTCTAGTATACCCTTTATCAAAGCATTACACTTGTTTCTTGTTGAAGCATTTGGCTTCTTGCTTATTGAGGTAAATGAAATAATAAACAATCAAGCAATCAATAGCAATAGTAGTGTCCACCGTATGCTACTAGTAATTGTAGTCTTGCCACCTTATGGCTCTTGTACTTATTGAAGATGAGCCACCAAAGGATACCACAATTGGTTTTGGTAATCCTAGTCTATCTACCTTGATATTTCATAGATTATAAATTCAAGCTTATTACCTCATATTTCATAGAGTATTTTAATGTGTCCATTAAACTACTCTAATGGGGAGGGGGTCAATATATATGCCTATGAAATCTAAAGTTATATTTCATAAGCGTATATATTTCCCCCCTCCCCCTTAGAGTATTTTAATGCACACGTTACTAAAACTAAGGAAGCAAAAACTTTCATTCATCATCACATAGCTAAAGGATCTAAACACCTTATTTTAAGTTCTCGATTATCTTTTTATGCATATATGGATTGGAAATTAAAAGTTCCAATCATCACATAGCTCAAGGATCTAAACACCTTATTCCAAGTTCTCGGTTTTCTTTTCATGTATATATTGATTGGATTTTCCTAGTAGTTTTAAGTTGAGTTTTCTCAGGTTGAAAGTGATTTTTAATGACATACAACATTGAAAGTTTATCATTTTGACATTTATTATTCAAATGTATTTGGAATCTTCAATTATATGAGACTACTATGATGCAAATGTGTTAGCGAAGATAATTATAATTAAATTATATTGAGTTTGTGAATTATTTTATTTAATTTTTATTAGGTCTTACAATATTGATTTTTGTTTTTATATTACAAGGTAGGGACTAAGCTGCACGCAGCTCTTGTTTCATATATTTCCCTTTCCTCGATGATATATACCTTTGAAATTTTTACCCGCCATGGTCTAAGTGTCTCGTAGGATTTTGGAGATGAGATTTATGGTGATCCTTTTGCATTTACTCATTCTTGATTGTGTGGATTTTGTATATCTCTCCAATGTCTAAATTTAGTATTTCTAATTGATGCACACATAATAACATTGATACCTAAATAAATAGGGAGAAATAAGTGTTAACGTTTATATATAGAGAGAGTGTGTGTTATATGTACATGTTTATAATGATGGCGTAGATGTACATGGATTTAAATTTCATACATGGTTTATGTGACATGTATATGATCCTAGTGGGGACGTGGTGATAGTTTTCTTGTTTACATATATTGATTAACTATCTTGGCAATTTTGAGTATTAGGAATTTAGTGTCGACAACATTGTTTACTAGTTCTGATAGGAAGAAGGCTATCAAAGCTAATGCTATTGATGCAAGATACATGGCATGTGTGTGTGACTATGCCACTAAAACTTATGATATATGTATAACTTTAACTTGAAAAATGACTTATATTTGCTATATCTTTGGAGGGAAAGATTTTGTGTTATGTAAAGGCATTGTATCATGTATAAGTTTGATTAGGAGATGCTTCAAGGAATTGGAAAAGTTGGAAACGTGCCCATGTTTATTCAAGATATTTATTCTAAATTAAGAGAATATTTTGATCATTAAGACGAATTGAGAAAAATTAAAATATAACATGACTTAAACTTGTAAATAAAATATCTAAATATTTGATATATAATGGATGTACTTTAAAAGATAAATATAGTGCAAGTTTGCCCTTTGAGCTTAGGATGTAGTTGATGTGTCTAGTATTTTCTAGATTGCAATCCATTTTCATTCTGCAAATGTAAATACATTATTATATGTATGAGTTTACTTTTTTCCGACATAATTTGTTCTTCTAATTTTTTTTTAATTAAAAAGCAGAGACTAAAGCTACATATCATAATTGCTATCAAAAAATAATTATAAATTTGTTATTAAGTGATACCAGCATAGACATATCGTTCTTTAGTAGCAGCAATTATCATTTTCTTACAATATCAAACTCCTCAATAGCGATTTTGGCAAACAAATATTCTAACTTACCAAAAGTTTTTGCTAAAAGTATTTAGATGGCTTAACCCAAATATTTCCTTCAATTGATTCAGTTATTAAGCATTCATTACATCATGATAGAGAAAAAACTATTTTGTTGGAAAAGTAACTAAGAAGTGATCTCTTTGGAGGTCAATGTTTTTCATAATTTTAAAGATTTTGTTAACAAAATTTTACAAGTGAAAATGATAATCGTTTCTAACTTTTTCTAAATAAGGCGTTTTAGGCTGCGAAAAAACATTGACAAAGTGGAAGCTGAAAGACGATTAAGGAGCTAATAGGAGCAATTATTTTTTTGAAAAAAGTCCCTCAGTTTATGGAATCTCATCAATTCCTATGTTGACCTTCGCATTTATGTTTCTTCTGTAATGTTCTTCTTTGTTATCTGTTGAAGTAGATATTTATTGGTCTTTGGTCTTATTGATTTCCTGAATCCTGATACGTTAGCTTAATTTCGTTCTTTTTCAGCTATTTTCGACAGTTTGACTTGATCTCTGTAGGAACTAAGTGGTACGATAAAGACTAGGAAATATCTGGATTTTTTTATGAGAAAGCACATGGTCCAAAGTTCCATGTGTTCTGTACTAGTATTTTTGGCTACGTCAAAAGAACTAATTTCTTTCACTAATATAGAAATGCTACAAAGAATATGAAATATGTAATTTATTTTCATCTTCCAAGAAAATTTATTAGTATTTTGTGGAAGATTAAAAAACAATAAAACTAACAAAAATAAAACACCCATTCAACCCATCCCACTTGTTGATCCTTCAAACAACCCACAACTTCTTTATATTTTTTGTTTCCGTAAAAGACAAACACATAATGAATGAATTTCTAATGGAGGGATTGAACATTTTAAAGATAAAGTTACATTATGATCCATTCATCATTTTTAAATTTTTTTCTATTTTTTGTAAAAGTAGTTTAATTTTTTAAACATCATTTTCTAAATTTTGATAGTTTGTCTTATTTGTTAAAAATTTAAAAACATTTTTTTATGAGAAAAACTTATGCTAAAATATCTCTTGTTATTACTTCATTCCTAATACCATGATCATATTAAATGATGATGGAAATCACTTGTTAAATATTATTTGTTTGTTTGAAGGTTGCTTGAACTTGGTACGGTTTGCATTCCTACGTGGGACGAAACAATACAACTTGGGACGATATATCTAATTTAAATTGTTTTTAGCAAACTGATCATAATTTCTTCCAGTCCTCAAGGCTATAAAATTCCATAACTATTTCTAACATTGAATGGCATCATGGGCTTCAATATATAAATTAAACTTTTTTTAGGAGATTGCTCGACAATTTCTCACACTCCTTCATCCTATAAACTTGAATCACTACTTCCAACCTTGAATCGCATCATGGGCTCCATAATATAAAATTTACATTGATCCATTCTTTGTGTGATTCAATATCTCCATACTCTTGAGTTCTTGAGTTGGTTGGAAATTGGCATAGTTGTGCTATCCTATCTTCATCATTAAGTCATTGAATCTTTTTTTTCGTTTGTATAGGCCACTCGTTGTTTAACTAGGTGTTTTTATGGGAAAAATAGGTTATCGATTTAATTGGTTCAAGATTAGTGTTCAATTTCTAATGATCTCATAGAGTACCTGAAGGCTAACATAGTCTAGTATACCCTTTATCAAAGCATTTGACTTGTTTCTTGTTGAAGCATTTGGCTTCTTGCTTATTGAGGTAAATGAAATAATAAACAATCAAGCAATCAATAGCAATAGTAGTGTCCACCGTATGCTACTACTAATTGTAGTCTTGCCACCTTATGGATCTTGTACTTATTGAAGATGATCCACCAAAGGATACCACAATCTGTTTTGGTAATCCTAGTCTATTTACCTTGATATTTCATAGATTATAAATTCAAGCTTATTACCTCATATTTCATAGAGTATTTTAATGTGTGCATTAAACTACTCTAATGGGGAGGGGGGCAATATATATGCCTATGAAATCTAAAGTTAGATTTCATAAGCATATATATTTCCCCCTCCCCCTTAGAGTATTTTAATGCACACGTTACTAAAACTAAGGAAGCGAAAACTTTTATTCATCATCACATAGCTAAAGGATCTAAACACCTTATTTTAAGTTCTCGATTATCTTTTTATGCATATATGGATTGGAAATGAAAATTTCCAATCATCACATAGCTCAAGGATCTAAACACCTTATTCCATGTTCTCGGTTTTCTTTTCATGTATATATTGATTGGATTTTCCTAGTAGTTTTAAGTTTAGTTTTCTCGGGTTGAAAGTGATTTTTAATGACATACAACATTGAAAGTTTATCATTTTGACATTTATTATTCAAATGTATTAGGAATCTTCAATTATATGAGACTACTATGATGCAAATGTGTTAGTTCAATTATATGAGACTACTATGATGCAAATGTGTTAGCGAAGATAATTATAATTAAATTATATTGAGTTTGTGAATTATTTTATTTAATTTTTATTAGGTCTTACAATATTGATTTTTGTTTTTATATTACAAGGTAGGGACTAAGCTGCACGCAGCTCTTGTTTCATATATTTCCCTTTCCTCGATGATATGTACCTTTGAAATTTTTGCCCGCCATGGTCTAAGTGTCTCGTAGGATTTTGGAGATGAGATTTATGGTGATCCTTTTGCATTTACTGATTCTTGATTGTGTGGATTTTGTACTGACTATCCTTGCGGCTCGGATATCCTTCCCAATACATGGCATGTGTGTGTGACTATGCCACTAAAACTTATGATATATGTATAACTTTAACTCGAAAAATGACTTATATTTGCTATATCTTTGGAGGGCAACATTTTGTATTATGTAAAGGCATTGTATCATGTATAAGTTTGATTAGGAGATGCTTCAAGGAATTGGAAAAGTTGGAAATGTACCCATGTTTATTCAATATATTTATTCTAAATTAAGAGAATATTTTGATCATTAAGACGAATTGAGAAAAAATAAAATATAACATGACTTTAAGCTTGTAAATAAAATATCTAAATATTTGATATCTAATGGATGTACTTTAAAAGATAAATATAGTACAAGTTTGCCCTTTGAGCTTAGGATGTAGTTGATGCGTCTAGTATTTTCTAGATTGCAATCCATTTTCATTCTGCAAATGCAAATACATTATTATATGTATGAGTTTACTTTTTTCCGACATAATTTGTTCTTCTAATTTTTTTTTTAATTAAAAAGCAGAGACTAAGCTACATATCATAATTGCTATCAAAAAATAATTATAAATTTGTTATTAAGTGATACCAGCATAGACATATCGTTCCTTAGTAGCAGCAATTATCATTTTCTTACAATATCAAACTCCTCAATAGTGATTTTGGCAAACAAATATTCTAACTTGCCAAAAGTTTTTGCTGAAAGGATCAGCGCATTTGCTAACAAATTTTGTGATATTCCCTTCTCGAAGGAAATATTTAGATGGCTTAACCCAAATATTTCCTTCAATTGATTCAGTTATTAAGCATTCATTACATCATGATAGAGAAAAAAAAAAATTGTTGGAAAAGTAACTAAGAAGTGATCTCTTTGGAGGTCAATGTTTTTCATAATTTAAATATTTTGTTAACAAAATTTTACAAGAGAAAATGATAATCGTTTCTAACTTTTTCTAAATAAGGCGTTTTAGGCTGCGAAAAAACATTGACAAAGTGGAAGTTGAAAGACGATCAAGGAGCTAATAGGAGCAATTATTTTTTTGAATAAAGTCCCTCAGTTTATGGAATCTCATCAATTCCTATGTTGACCTTCGCATTTATGTTTCTTCTGTTATGTTCTTCTTTGTTATCTGTTGAAGTAGATATTTATTGGTCTTTGGTCTTATTGATTTCCTGAATCTTGATACGTTAGCTTAATTTCGTTCTTTTTCAGCTATTTTCGACAGTTTGACCTGATCTCTGTAGCAACTAAGTGGTACGATAAAGACTAGGAAATATCCGGATTTTTTTATGAGAAAGCACATGGTCCAAATTTCCATGTGTTCTGTAGTAGTATTTTTTGGCTACGTCAAAAGAACTAATTTCTTTCACTAATATAGAAATGCTACAAAGAATATGAAATATGTAATTTATTTTCATCTTCCAAGAAAATTTATTAGTATTTTGTGGAAGATAAAAAAACACTAAAACTAACAAAAATAAAACACCCATTCAACCCATCCCACTTGTTGATCCTTCAAACAACCCACAACTTCTTTATATTTTTTGTTTCCGTAAAAGACAAACACATAATGAATGAATTTCTAATGGAGGGATTGAACATTTTAAAGATAAAGTTTTATGATCCATTCATCATTTTTAAATTTTTTTCTATTTTTTGTAAAAGTAGTTTAATTTTTTAAACATCATTTTCTAAATTTTGATAGTTTGTCTTATTTGTTAAAAATTTAAAAACATTTTTTTATGAAAAAAACTTATGCTAAAATATCTCTTGTTATTACTTCATTCCTAATACCATGATCATATTAAATGATGATGGAAATCACTTGTTAAATATTATTTGTTTGTTTGAAGGTTACTTGAACTTGGTACGGTTTGCATTCCTATGTGGGACGAAACAATACAACTTGGGACGATTCATCTAATTTAAATTGTTTTTAGCAAATTGATCATAATTTCTTCCACTCCTCAAGGCTATAAAATTCCATAACTACTTCTAACATTGAATGGCATCATGGGCTTCAATATATAAATTAAACTTTTTTTAGGAGATTGCTCGACAATTTCTCTCACTCCTTCATCCTATAAACTTGAATCACTACTTCCAACCTTGAATCGCATCATGGGCTCCATAATATAAAATTTACATTGATCCATTCTTTGTGTGATTCAATATCTCCATGCTCTTGAGTTCTTGAGTTGGTTGGAAATTGGCGTAGTTGTGTTATCCTATCTTCATCATTAAGTGATTGAATCATTTTTTTCATTTGTATAGGCCACTCGTTGTTTAACTAGGGGTTTTTATGGGAAAAATAGGTTATCGATTTAATTGGATCACTATTAGTGTTCAATTTCTAATGTTCTCATAGAGTACCTGAAGGCTAACATTTCTAGTATACCCTTTAACGAAGCATTTGACTTGTTTCTTGTTGAAGCATTTGGATTCTTGCTTATTGAGGTAAATGAAATAATAAACAATCAAGCAATCAATAGCAATAGTAGTGTCCACCGTATGCTACTAGTAATTGTAGTCTTGCCACCTTATGGCTCTTGTACTTATTGAAGATGATCCACCAAAGGATACCACAATTGGTTTTGGTAATCCTAGTCTATTTACCTTGATATTTCATAGATTGTAAATTCAAGCTTATTACCTCATATTTCATAGAGTATTTGAATGTGTGCATTAAACTACTCTAATGGGGAGGGGGGCAATATATATGCCTATGAAATCTAAAGTTAGATTTCATAAGCGTATATATTTCCCCCCTCCCCCTTAGAGTATTTTAATGCACACGTTACTAAAACCAAGGAAGCGAAAACTTTTATTCATCATCACATAGCTAAAGGATCTAAACACCTTATTTTAAGTTCTCGATTATCTTTTTATGCATATATGGATTGGAAATGAAAAGTTCCAATCATCACATAGCTCAAGGATCTAAACACCTTATTCCAAGTTCTCGGTTTTCTTTTCATGTATATATTGATTGGATTTTCCTAGTAGTTTTAAGTTTAGTTTTCTCGGGTTCAAAGTGATTTTTAATGACATACAACATTGAAAGTTTATCATTTTGACATTTATTATTCAAATGTATTAGGAATCTTCAGTTATATGAGACTACTATGATGCAAATGTGTTAGCGAAGATAATTATAATTAAATTATATTGAGTTTGTGAATTATTTTATTTAATTTTTATTAGGTCTTACAATATTGATTTTTGTTTTTATATTACAAGGTAGGGACTAAGCTGCACGCAGCTCTTGTTTCATATATTTCCCTTTCCTCGATGATATATACCTTTGAAATTTTTGCCCGCCATGGTCTAAGTGTCTTGTAGGATTTTGGAGATGAGATTTATGGTGATCCTTTTGCATTTACTGGTTCTTGATTGTGTGGATTTTGTACTGACTATCCTTGCGGCTCGGATATCCTTCCCAATGGAATGTTGGGGATTTACAATTATGTTTCCAGTGACATAGACCATTGTTTTCGATATATTACTATTAGTGCTTCCACGAGGAGGAATATTGGTAGGCATGGCTATGTTGAAACCTATGTGGAATTCCATCGAAGGTGGTATTTCTAATTTACATCAAACAAATGAGATTTTAATTTTCTTTGTTGGTGATACAAGAATTTTTGTTGTTTTCTGTGTTTTACGATCCTAAGCTTCTGACCTTTTACCTGTTATAGCATGTTTCAATTCTAACCATTGAATTAAAATTTTACTTAGTTTTACTTATTTAATAGTTGAACATGATCTCTCGAAAACTATAGGTAAAATACAACTAGTGCAATTGAAACTAAGGATCTTGGATTATTATGATTTTTAGCAAGGTTTTGGTCACAATTCTCTACAATATATAACAATTAGATTACTATTTCTCTATTTACGGTTAGCCGGTTCATTTAGAGCCATGGTTCGGAATAGGTGACCAACAAAACCCTATTCTGTTGACATTTTCAATACTATTGAAAACAATGTAAGGTATCATATGAGACACGTGTAGCAAATTACATAGGAACCTAAATCAGGGTTGCATAGGAAGGATTGTGTTCTTTCTTCATCAACACAATGAAAAATTCACATCTAACCATAAATGAATCCTTACTAGATAGCATTCATCATCTTAACTACTAAGCATTCAACATACAATCATTCATGCAGAGAACTGCACAAAAGTAAATCTGGGATAACTTATGTATTATCGTACTAGAAAAGTAGGCTGCAATCCGTTACTCGAAAATCAACTCAACAACTTATTAATCCTTCATCATTAGACTAGAATATGTCAAAAAATAGATAGCGTAGACAGTGCAACATTACATCACAGAATCCACATAGTAACATCGTCTGAATTAAAGACTCAAAATCTTCAAAAATATCAGAAGAACCTCGGGTCCTTTACAAAATAATCCTTCATACAGGCTAAGGTTCCCAAAAATATCTAACCGAACTTGGTGCGCAATGTAACTCTCTGATGTTGATGCAGAACTGCTTCTAATTTCCTGGCTTGACATGCACTTGAATTCAAAGATCGGAATACATTCTTGGCACCGACTTCAATTTCCCTCATGAACATGACCATCGTCTAAATACATAATCCGAATAGGCTTTCCATCAACGGGTGTAAAATTCAACTGACGTAAAGCCCTGCTAGCTTGTTCCGCGGTGCTGTAACTGACATACGCATATCCGAGAGAAGTGCTGGTGATGGCATCTGTAAAGATTCGAACAGAGATCACGGGGGCAATCTGTGTGAAGAGACAATAAATCTGGCGAGCAGTAACACTGGGCTTCAGATCTCCCACATAGAGACGCGTCGATACGAATTGATTGTTTCTGCCAGAACCAATTGCGGGTTGCTGCTGAGGGTTTTGGGCATGGACTTGATTCGCTGCCATTCTCTTTTGCTTTTGAGTTTCTCTAACAGACAGCTCCCCTTAAAGTATTCCAAAATCCAAACTGCAAGTGAAGTTCAAAATCCAAACAAATCGAACGCAAACCTACCGCCACCGTTTGTTTGTGTTGGTAATTCCGTCTGGGCTTCAGATGATCAGCAAAGGGAGAAAGGTTAAAGGGCAAGGCCAATTCGGGTATCAACCAATTAGTAATATGCCTACTTATATCTAATTAATAGCGTATTCCAATTAAGTAAACGTCCAGGTTATTTTATTGCTTTGATATGTTTTTGTTTTTATTTTTATTTTTGTAAAGGTCGGCTCTAATAAAGGCATTTAAATAAAAATGTCATCACTATTAAGTTAATATAGCATGGTGTTTTCATAGGTTATTGCATGCAGTTTCAGTGCTTTACAGTATGAGGAAGATGTTGTAATGTATTTAATCATGATTAATAATCAACGAAGGAAATTCTTATGATGTACCTTGTGCTTAAAGAAGAATTGAATCAATTGAATCAGTGCATAATTCCCTAAGATTAATTTAGTGTTAGAATGTCCTAACTTGGTTTTAAATATGACCACTATGATGAATTTTTAGAAGAGGTGGTGATCAAGTGTTGGAATGTTCTAACTTGGTTGTTAAATATGACCACTATGATGAATTTTGAGTATTTTCCATGTGGTCTTTATACACCGCAACATAGTGGTTTGAGTTGTTGTTGTGATGGAACCAAACATAAACTATTGAGTTGGCGATAAAGAAATTCAATGCAAGTATTGAAGAGTTAGTCCAATAAAATTTTGGTGTTATTAATGTACAAACAAGTTTGGCATGATTAAGAATTTACATAAGGAGTGCTGTAAAAATAAACATAGGAAAGAATCCACAAAAATAATTAATTTCCATTATGAAAATGACTATTAATAATATTTTTATTTCTATGTATATCTTATAATTATTAATTTTGATCAATACTAATAGTTAAGAATTGTATAAGTATCAATGTTAATGTTATTATGTGTGGATCAATTAGAAATGTATCTCTAATGTTATTATGTGTGCATCAATTAGAAATATTAATCTTAGAAATGGGGAGAAATAAGTGTTAATGTTAATATATAATTTATATATTAACATTAACACTTATCTCTCCAATGTCTAAATTTAGTATTTCTAATTGATGCACACATAATAACATTGATACCTAAATAAATAGGGAGAAATAAGTGTTAACGTTTATATATAGAGAGTGTGTGTGTTATATGTACATGTTTATAATGATGGCGTAGATGTACATGGATTTAAATTTCATACATGGTTTATGTGACATGTATATGATCCTAGTGGGGACATGGTGATAGTTTTCTTTTTTACATATATTGATTAACTATCTTGCAAATTTTGAGTATCAAGAGTTTAGTGTCGACAACATTGTTTACTAGTTCTGATAGGAAGAAGGCTATCAAAGCTAATGCTATTGATGCAAGATACATGGCATGTGTGTGTGACTATGCCACTAAAACTTATGATATAGGTATAACTTTAACTTGAAAAATGACTTATATTTGCTATATCTTTGGAGGGAAACATTTTGTGTTATGTAAAGGCATTCTATCATGTATAAGTTTGATTAAGAGATGCTTCAAGGAATTGGAAAAGTTGGAAACGTGCCCATGTTTATTCAAGATATTTATTCTAAATTAAGAGAATATTTTGATAATTAAGACGAATTGAGAAAAATTAAAATATAACATGACTTTAAACTTGTAAATAAAATATCTAAATATTTGATATATAATGGATGTACTTTAAAAGATAAATATAGTGCAATTTTTCCCTTTGAGCTTAGGATGTAGTTGATGTGTCTAGTATTTTCTAGATTGCAATCCATTTTCATTCTGCAAATGCAAATACATTATTATATGTATGAGTTTACTTTTTTCCGACATAATTTGTTCTTCTAATTTTTTTTTTAATTAAAAAGCAGAGACTAATGCTACATATCATAATTGCTATCAAAAAATAATTATAAATTTGTTATTAAGTGATACCAGCATAGACATATCGTTCTTTAGTAGCAGCAATTATCATTTTCTTACAATATCAAATTCCTTAATAGCGATTTTGGCAAACAAATATTCTAACTTGCCAAAAGTTTTTGCTGAAAGGATCAACGCATTTGCTAACAATTTTTGTGATATTCCCTTCTCGAAGGAAATATTTAGATGGCTTAACCCAAATATTTCCTTCAATTGATTCAGGTATTAAGCATTCATTACATCATGATAGAGAAAACACTATTTTGTTGGAAAAGTAACTAAGAAGTGATCTCTTTGGATGTCAATGTTTTTCATAATTTTAAAGATTTTGTTAACAAAATTTTACAAGAGAAAATGATAATCGTTTCTAACTTTTTCTAAATAAGGCGTTTTAGGCTGCGAAAAAACATTGACAAAGTGGAAGCTGAAAGACGATTAAGGAGCTAATAGGAGCAATTTTTTTTTGAATCAAGTCCCTCAGTTTATGGAATCTCATCAATTCCTAGGTTGACCTTCGCATTTATGTTTCTTCTGTTATGTTCTTCTTTGTTATCTGTTGAAGTAGATATTTATTGGTCTTTGGTCTTATTGATTTCCTGAATCCTGATACGTTAGCTTATTTTCGTTCTTTTTCAGCTATTTTCGACAGTTTGACCTCATCTTTGTAGCAACTAAGTGGTACGATAAAGACTAGGAAATATCCGAATTTTTTTATGAGAAAGCACATGGTCCAAACTTCCATGTGTTCTGTACTAGTATTTTTGGCTACGTCAAAAGAACTAATTTCTTTCACTAATATAGAATTTTTGTTGTTTTCTGTGTTTTACGATCCTAAGCTTCTGACCTTTTCCTGTTATAGCATGTTTCAATTCTAACCATTGAATTAAAATTTTACTTAGTTTTACTTAATTAATAGTTGAACATGATCTCTCGAAAACTATAGGTAAAATACAACTAGTGCAATTGAAACTAAGGATCTTGGATTATTATGAGGAAGATGTTGTAATGTATTTAATCATGATTAATAATCAACCAAGGAAATTCTTATGATGTACCTTATGCTTAAAGAAGAATTGAATCAATTGAATCATTGAATAATTCCCTAAGATTAATTTAGTGTTAGAATGTCCTAACTTGGTTTTAAATATGACCACTATGATGAATTTTTAGAAGAGTTGGTGATCCAGTGTTGGAATGTTATAACTTGGTTGTTAAATATGACCACTATGATGAATTTTGAGTATTTTCCATGTGGTCTTTATACACTGCAACATAGTGGTTTGAGTTGTTGTTGTGATGGAACCAAACATAAACTATTGAGTTGGCGATAAAGAAATTCAATGCAAGTATTGAAGAGTTAGTCCAATAAAATTTTGGTGTTATTAATGTACAAACAAGTTTGGCATGATTAAGAATTTACATAAGGAGTGGTGTAAAAATAAACATAGGAAAGAATCCACAAAAATAATTAATTTCCATTATGAAAATGACTATTAATAATATTTTTATTTCTATGTATATCTTATAATTATTAATTTTGATCAATACTAATAGTTAAGAATTGTATAAGTATCAATGTTAATGTTATTATGTGTGGATCTATTAGAAATGTATCTCTAATGTTATTATGTGTGCATCAATTAGAAATATTAACTTTAGAAATGGGGAGAAATAAGTGTTAATGTTAATATATAATTTGTATATTAACATTAACACTTATCTCTCCAATGTCTAAATTTAGTATTTCTAATTGATGCACACATAATAACATTTATACCTAAATAAATAGGGAGAAATAAGTGTTAACGTTTATATATAGAGGGAGTGTGTGTTATATGAACATGTTTATAATGATGGCATAGATGTACATGGATTTAAATTTCATACATGGTTTATGTGACATGTATATGATCCTAGTGGGGACGTGGTGATAGTTTTCTTGTTTTCATATATTGATTAACTATCTTGCAAATTTTGAGTATGAGGAGTTTAGTGTCGACAACATTGTTTACTAGGTATGATAGGAAGAAGGCTATCAAAGCTAATGCTATTGATGCAAGATACATGGCATGTGTGTGTGACTATGCCACTAAAACTTATGATATATTTTTAACTTTAACTTGAAAAATGACTTATATTTGCTATATCTTTCGAGGGCAAGATTTTGTGTTATGTAAAGGCATTGTATCATGTATAAGTTTGATTAGGAGATGCTTCAAGGAATTGGAAAAGTTGGAAACGTGCCCATGTTTATTCGAGATATTTATTCAAAATTAAGAGAATATTTTGATCATTAAGACGAACTGGGAAAAATTAAAATAGAACATGACTTTAAACATGTAAATCAAATATATAAATATTTGATATATAATGGATGTACTCTAAAATATAAATATAGTGCAAGTTTTCCCTTTGAGCTTAGGATGTAGTTGATGCGTCTAGTATTTTCTAGATTGCAATCCATTTTCATTCTCGAAATGCAAATACATTATTATATGTATGAGTTTACTTTTTCCGACATAATTTGTTCTTCTAATTTTTTTTTTAATTAAAAAGCAGAGACTAAAGCTACATATCATAATTGCTATCAAAAAATAATTATAAATTTGTTATTAAGTGATACCAGCATAGACATATCCTTCTTTAGTAGCAGCAATAATCATTTTCTTACAATATCAAACTCCTCAATAGCGATTTTGGCAAACAAATATTCTAACTTGCCAAAAGTTTTTGCTGAAAGGATCAATGCATTTGCTAACAATTTTTGTGATATTCCCTTCTCGAAGGAAATATTTAGATGGCTTAACCCAAATATTTCCTTCAATTGATTCAGTTATTAAGCAATCATTACATCATGATAGAGAAAAAAATATTTTGTTGGAAAAGTAACTAAGAAGTGATCTCTTTGGAGGTCAATGTTTTTCATAATTTTAAAGATTTTGTTAACAAAATTTTACAAGAGAAAATGATAATCGTTTCTAACTTTTTCTAAATAAGGCGTTTTAGGCTGCGAAAAAACATTGACAAAGTGGAAGCTGAAAGACGATTAAGGAGCTAATAGGAGCAATTTTTTTTTGAATCAAGTCCCTCAGTTTATGGAATCTCATCAATTCCTAGGTTGACCTTCGCATTTATGTTTCTTCTGTTATGTTCTTCTTTGTTATCTGTTGAAGTAGATATTTATTGGTCTTTGGTCTTATTGATTTCCTGAATCCTGATACGTTAGCTTAATTTCATTCTTTTTCAGCTATTTTCAACAGTTTGACCTCATCTTTGTAGCAACTAAGTGGTACGATAAAGACTAGGAAATATCCGAATTTTTTTATGAGAAAGCACATGGTCCAAACTTCCATTTGTTTTGTACTAGTATTTTTGGCTACGTCAAAAGAACTAATTTCTTTCACTAATATAGAAATGCTACAAAGAATATGAAATATTTAATTTATTTTCATCTTCCAAGAAAATTTATTAGTATTTTGTCGAAGATAAAAAAACACTAAAACTAACAAAAATAAAACACCCATTCAACCCGTCCCACTTGTTGATCATTCAAACAACCCACAACTTCTTTATATTTTTTGTTTCCGTAAAAGACAAACACATAATGAATGAATTTCTAATGGAGGGATTGAACATTTTAAAGATAAAGCTACATTATGATCCATTCATCATTTTAAATTTTTTTTCTATTTTTTGTAAAAGAAGTTTAATTTTTTAAACATCATTTTCTAAATTTTTATAGTTTGTCTTATTTGTTAAAAATTTAAAAACATTTTTTTATGAAAAAAACTTATGCTAAAATATCTCTTGTTATTACTTCATTCCTAATACCATGATCATATTGAATGATGATGGAAATCACTTGTTAAATATTATTTGTTTGTTTGAAGGTTGGTTGAACTTGGTACGGTTTGCATTCCTATGTGGGACGAAATGATACAACTTGGGACGATATATCTAATTTAAATTGTTTTTAGCAAATTGATCATAATTTCTTCCACTCCTCAAGGCTATAAAATTCCATAACTACTTCTAACATTGAATGGCATCATGGGCTTCAATATATAAATTAAACTTGTTTTAGGAGATTGCTCGACAATTTCTCTCACTCCTTCATCCTATAAACTTGAATCACTACTTCCAACCTTGAATCGCATCATGGGCACCATAATATAAAATTTACATTGATCCATTCTTTGTGTGATTCAATATCTCCATGCTCTTGAGTTCTTGAGTTGGTTGGCAATTGGCATAGTTGTGTTATCCTATCTTCATCATTAAGTGCTTGAATCATTTTTTTCGTTTGTATAGGCCACTCGTTGTTTAACTAGGGGTTTTTATGGGAAAAGTAGGTTATCGATTTAATTGGATCACTATTAGTGTTCAATTTCTAATGTTCTCATAGAGTACCTGAAGGCTAACATAGTCTAGTATACCCTTTATCAAAGCATTTGACTTGTTTCTTGTTGAAGCATTTGGCTTCTTGCTTATTGAGGTAAATGAATTAATAAACAATCAAGCAATCAATAGCAATAGTAGTGTCCACCGTATGCTACTAGTAATTGTAGTCTTGCCACCTTATGGCTCTTGTACTTATTGAAGATGATCCACCAAAGGATACCACAATCGGTTTTGGTAATCCTAGTCTATTTACCTTGATATTTCATAGATTATAAATTCAAGCTTATTACCGCATATTTCATAGAGTATTTTAATGTGTGCATTAAACTACTCTAATGGGGAGGGGGGCAATATATATGCCTATGAAATCTAAAGTTAGATTTCATAAGCGTCTATTTATCCCCCTCCCCCTTAGAGTATTTTAATGCACACGTTACTAAAACTAAGGAAGCGAAAACTTTCATTCATCATCACATAGCTCAAGGATCTAAACACCTTAATCCATGTTCTCGGTTTTCTTTTCATGTATATATTGATTGGATTTTCCTAGTAGTTTTAAGTTTAGTTTTCTCGGGTTGAAAGTGATTTTTAATGACATACAACATTGAAAGTTTATCATTTTGACATTTATTATTCAAATGTATTAGGAGTCTTCAATTATATGAGACTACTATGATGCAAATGTGTTAGTTCAATTATATGAGACTACTATGATGCAAATGTGTTAGCGAAGATAATTATAATTAAATTATATTGAGTTTGTGAATTATTTTATTTAATTTTTATTAGGTCTTACAATATTGATTTTTGTTTTTATATTACAAGGTAGGGACTAAGCTGCATGCAGCTCTTGTTTCATATATTTCCCTTTCCTCGATGATATATACCTTTGAAATTTTTGCCCGCCATGGTCTAAGTGTCTCGTAGGATTTTGGAGATGAGATTTATGGTGATCCTTTTGCATTTACGGATTCTTGATTGTGTGGATTTTGTACTGACTATCCTTGCGGCTCGGATATCCTTCCCAATGGAATGTTGGGGATTTACAATTATGTTTCCAGTGACATAGACCATTGTTTTCGATATATTACTATTAGTGCTTCCACGAGGAGGAATATTGGTAGGCATGGCTATGTGGAAGCCTATGCGGAATTCCATGGAAGGTGGTATTTCTAATTTACATCAAACAAATGAGATTTTAATTTTCTTTGTTGGTGATACAAGAATTTTTGTTGTTTTCTGTGTTTTACGATCCTAATGTTCTGACCTTTTACCTGTTATAGCATGTTTCAATTCTAACCATTGAATTAAAATTTTACTTAGTTTTACTTAATTAATAGTTGAACATGATCTCTCGAAAACTATAGGTAAAATACAACTAGTGCAATTGAAACTAAGGATCTTGGATTGTTATGATTTTTAGCAAGGTTTTGGTCACAATTCTCTACAATTTTTGGCAAAAACTATTATGAAACATTCAAAATATCTACCCTACAAAAGAGAAGGGACATGCTACCCTTTGGATCTCATTGAGCCATTCCAAACCACGATTGGTGCCATCCACTAGTTCCTAGTCCCAATCGACTCCTTGATTAGTTGAATCAACTCAGCCGAACCTAAGGATCACTCAATCCATCAACTCAATTGATTGCAAGTATCATTTATTCCATTGAATCAATCCACTCATGCAATATTATGGAAGATTCATACATCATACATGCCCGAGAACATTCGATGGCTCAAACACATGTAAATCAACATTCTGGATGGTTATAAGGCACCAGGAAGACACCATCAACATGGACACGATGTCTCTTGATCTTCTTCTAGATGAAAAATGGAAATAAACTGGTTTCTCTCCTCAATCAAGTTGTAACTAGTTATTTGTAATTTAAATTTAGTGGGTAGGAACCCAAGCACATCCTATATTTTATAGATGCATGTAAGCCTGAATATGAAGGGGTTCCTTGTTCTTGATTGCACTAAGATGTGTCTTAAAAGAGAAGGCTTGATTGGTTGTTCCGGTTCCTTCATTTGAACTCCATTGATGTAAACAAGTGTTTTAACTCAATACACCTTCATAAAGTGTTTTAATTACATAATTAGGAGACAAATGTCCTATAGATGACTGCTTAATACAACTAGAGTTTCACCCTTAATATTTCTCCACCATCAATTCTTGACCTGTATTTTCTTCAGATTGGTATTGTTTATTGATTTCAGTTGTTTTCTATTCATTTATTACCTACCCATTCAAGTATTATTCACTTCCACCATAACAAATATTGATTCATTTAGTTAACTCTATTATCCTTTTGTCGATTGTGTGGGTGATAGAAAACATTGGTATAAGAGCACTCTAGTCTTCTCTAGCCTTTCTTAAACAATACTTGCATAGTTAGAAAACATATGCATGTTCATAAACATTCCAAAACCTATCTATTTAACATTCCTTTACCTTCAACCTCTGAGTACTTTGCTTGAAAACCTAGACAAAAGATGGCAGGAAAAATATAGAACATAACTCCTCATGGTGAAATTGAACAGCTCATAGATAAAGCACTCACTGCAGAACTAAAACGTAAGAGAATTTCAATGAGATACCAAATTTAGAGCCATGGTTAGGAAGAGGTGACCAACAAAACCCTATTCTGTTGACATTTTCAATACTACTGAAACAATATAAGGTATCATATAAGACGTGTAGCAAATTACATAGGAACCTAAATCAGGGTTGCATAGGAAGGATTGTGTTCTTTCTTCATCAACATAATGAAAAATTCACATCTAACCATAAATGAATCCTTACTAGATAGCATTCATCATCTTAACTACTAAGCATTCAACATACAATCATTCATGCAGAGAACTGGACAAAAGTAAATCTGGGATAACTTATGTATTATTGTACTAGAAAAGTAGGCTGCAATCCGTTACTCCAAAATCAACTCAACAACTTATTAATCCTTCATCATTAGACTAGGATATGTCAAAAAATAGATAGCATAGACAGTGCAACATTACATCACAGAATCCACATAGTAACATCGTCTGAACTAAAGACTCAAAATCTTCAAAAATATCAGAAGAACCTCGGGTCCTTTACAAAATAATCCCTCATACAGGCTAAGGTTCCCAAAAATATCTAACCGAACTTGGTGCGCAATGTAACTATCTGATGTTGATGAAGAACTGCTTCTAATTTCCTGGCTTGACATGCACTTGAATTCAAAGATCGGAATACATTCTTGGCACCGACTTCAATTTCCCTCATGAACATGACGATCGTCTAAATACATAATCCGAATAGGCTTTCCATCAACGGGTGTAAAATTCAACTGACGTAAAGCCCTGCTAGCTTGTTCCGCGGTGCTGTAACTGACATACGCGTATCCGAGAGAAGTGTTGGTGATGGCATCTGTAAATATTCGAACAGAGATCACGGGGGCAATCTGCGTGAAGAGACAATAAATCTGGCGAGCAGTAACACCGGGCTTCAGATCTCCCACATAGAGACGCGTCGATACGAATTGATTGTTTCTGCCAGTACCAATTGCGGGTTGCTGCTGAGGGTTTTGGGCATGGACTTGATTCGCTGCCATTCTCTTTTGCTTTTGATTTTCTCTAACAGACAGCTCCCCTTAAAGTATTCCAAAATCCAAACTGCAAGTGAAGTTCAAAATCCAAACAAACCGAACGCAAACCTACCGCCACCGTTTGTTTGTGTTGGTAATTCCGTCTGGGCTTCAGATGATCAGCAAAGGGAGGAAGGTTAAAGGGCAAGGCCAATTCGGGTATCAACCAATTAGTAATATGCCTACTTATATCTAATTAATAGCGTATTTCAATTAAGTAAACGTCCAGGTTATTTTATTGCTTTGATATGTTTTTATTTTTATTTTTGTAAAGGTCGGCTCTAATAAAGGCATTTAAATAAAATTGTCATCACTATTAAGTTAATATAGCATGGTGTTTTCATAGGTTACCGCATGCAGTTTCAGTGCTTTACAGTATGAGGAAGATGTTGTAATGTATTTAATCATGATTAATAATCAACGAAGGAAATTCTTATGATGTACCTTGTGCTTAAAGAAGAATTGAATCAATTGAATCAGTACATAATTCCCTAAGATTAATTTAGTGTTAGAATGTCGTAACTTGGTTTTAAATATGATCACTATGATGAATTTTTAGAAGAGGTGGTGATCCAGTGTTGGAATGTTCTAACTTGGTTGTTAAATATGACCACTATGATGAATTTTGAGTATTTTCCATGTGGTCTTTATACACCGCAACATAGTGGTTTGAGTTGTTGTTGTGATGGAACCAAACATAAACTATTGAGTTGGCGATAAAGAAATTCAATGCAAGTATTGAAGAGTTAGTCCAATAAAATTTTGGTGTTATTAATGTACAAACAAGTTTGGCATGATTAAGAATTTACATAAGGAGTGCTGTAAAAATAAACATAGGAAAGAATCCACAAAAATAATTAATTTCCATTATGAAAATGACTATTAATAATATTTTTATTTCTATGTATATCTTATAATTATTAATTTTGATCAATACTAATAGTTAAGAATTGTATAAGTATCAATGTTAATGTTATTATGTGTGGATCAATTAGAAATGTATCTCTAATGTTATTATGTGTGCATCAATTAGAAATATTAACTTTAGAAATGGGGAGAAATAAGTGTTAATGTTAATATATAATTTATATATTAACATTAACACTTATCTCTCCAATGTATAAATTTAGTATTTCTAATTGATGCACACATAATAACGTTGATACCTAAATAAATAGGGAGAAATAAGTGTTAACGTTTATATAGAGAGAGAGAGTGTGTTATATGTACATGTTTATAATGATGGCTTAGATGTACATGGATTTGAATTTCATACATGGTTTATGTGACGTGTATATGATCCTAGTGGGGACGTGGCTATAGTTTTCTTGTCTACAGATATTGATTAACTATCTTGCAAATTTTGAGTATCACGAGTTTAGTGTGGACAACATTGTTTACTAGTTCTGATAGGAAGAAGGCTATCAAAGCTAATGCTATTGATGCAAGATACATGGCATGTCTGTGTGACTATGCCACTAAAACTTATGATATATGTATAACTTTAACTTGAAAAATGACTTATATTTGCTATATCTTTGGAGGGCAACATTTTGTGTTATGTAAAGCATTGTATCATGTATAAGTTTGATTAGGAGATGCTTCAAGGAATTGGAAAAGTTGGAAACGTGGCCATGTTTATTCCAGATATTTATTCTAAATTAAGAGAATATTTTGATCATTAAGACGAATTGAGAAAAATTAAAATATAACATTACTTTAAACTTGTAAATAAAATATCTAAATATTTGATATATAATGGATGTACTTTAAAAGATAAATATAGTGCAAGTTTGCCCTTTGAGCTTAGGATGTAGTTGATGCGTCTAGTATTTTCTAGATTGCAATCCATTTTCATTTTCATTTTCATTTTTTTTAAAATTTTGATAATTTTTTGTAAAAGTAGTTTAATTTTTTAAACATCATTTTCTAAATTTTGATAGTTTGTCTTATCTATTAAAAATTTAAAAACATTTTTTTATGAACAAAAACTTATGCTAAAATATCTCTTGTTATTACTTCATTCCTAATACCATGATCATATTAAATGATGATGGCAATGACTTGTTAAATATTATTTGTTTATTTGAAGGTTGCTTGAACTTGGTATGGCTCACATTCTTATGTTGGACGAAACGATACAACTTGGGAGGATATATCTAATTTAAATTGTTTTTAGCAAATTGATCAGAATTTCTTCCACTCCTCAAGGCTTTAAAATTGCATCACTACTTCTAACATTGAATGGCATCATGGGCTTCAATATCTAAATTGAACTTTTTTTAGGAGATTGTTTGAGAATTTCTCTCACTCCTTCATGATACAAGAACTTTTGTTGTTTTTTGTGTTTTACAATCCTAAGCTTCTTACCTTTTACCTGTTATAGCATGTTTCAATTCTAACCATTGAATTTAAATTTCACTTAGTTTTACTTAATTAATAGTTGAACATGAGCTCTCGAAAACTATAGGTAAAACACAACTAGTGCAATTCAAACTAAGGATCTTGGATTATTACGATTTTTAACAAGGTTTTGGTCACAATTCTCTACAATTTTTGGCAACAATTATTATGAAATATTCAAAATATCTACCCTATAAAAGAGAAGGGACATGCCACCCTTTGGATCTTATTGATCCATTCCAAGACTCTATTGGTGCCATGGACTAGTTCCTAGTCCCAATCGACTCCTTGAATAGTTGAATCAACTCAGCAGAACCTAAGGATCACTTGATCCATCAACTCAATTGATTGCAAGTATCATTTAGTCCATTGAATCAATCAACTCATCCAATATTCTGCAAGATTCATACATCATACATGCCGCAGAACATTTGATGGCTCAAACACATGTCAATCAACATTTTGAATAGTTATAAGGCACCAGGAAGACACCATCAACATGGAAACGATGTCTCTTCATCTTCTTCTTGATGAAACATGGAAATAAAATGGTTTCTCTCCTCAATCACAGAATCCACATAATAACATCGACTGACTTAAATACTCAAAAGCTTAAAAAATATCAGAAGAACCTCGGGCCCTTTACAAAATAATCCTTCATACAAGCTAGGGTTCCGAAAACTACCAAGTGGTAAGTGGTGCATGGTATCTAACTAAACTTGGTGCGCAATGTAACTATCTAATGTTGATGCATAACTGCTTCGAATTTCCTGGCTTGACATGCAGTGAATGATAGTTCAGCATGGCATGATGCACTTGAATGCAAAGATCGGAATACATTCGTGGCACCGACTTCAAAATCCCTCATGAACTTAACCATCGTCTGAATACATATCCGAATAGGCTTTCCATCAACTGGTGTAAAATTCAACTGACGTAAAGCCCTGCTGCTGCCAGTACCAATTGACATAGGCATATCCGAGAGAAGTGTTTGTGATGGCATATGTACAGATTCGAACAAATATCACGGGGGCAATCTGCATGAAGAGACAATAAATATGGCAAGCAGTAACACTGGGCTTCAGATTTCCCACATACAGACGCGTCGATACGAATTGATTGTTGCTGCCAGTACCAATTGCGTGTTGCTGCTGAGGGTTATGGGCTTGGACTTGATTCGCTGCCCTTCTCTTTTGCTTTTGAGTTTCTCTAACAGAAAGCTCCCGTTAACGTATTCCAAAATCCAAACTGCAAGTGAAGTTCAAAATCTGGACATGGAGAAACAAACCGAAGGCAAACCTACCGCTACTGTTTGTATGTGTTCATAATTCCGTCTGGGCTTCAGATCATCAGCAAAGGGAGAAAGGTGAAAAGGCAAGGCCAATTCGGTAATTAACAAATTAGTAATATGCTTATTTATATATTATTAATAGCATATTTCAATGAAGTAAATGTCCAGGTTATGTTATTGTTAAGGATATCCTGGTCTGTTGGTGGGGTTAGATGGATTTCATTCCATCTACTCTGGTTCACTTAAAACTTAAACTCGGATCTATCAATGAAGAGAGATCAAATTTCTTGAGTTTAAATTTAAAAAAGAAATACACCTCAAAAAATTGGATCTCTGTGGGTGCTTGATAGTTACCGGTTTAAAATGGATCTATGCTAGTCAATAATCATTTCATAGCAGAACATTTAATGTTTTTATTAAGGGGTTCTGAACCGTTAGATATAACCAATCATGTTGTGGTTATTGATAACTGTCCTCCCAAGGCAAGCTTGAGCATTCCTTTTTAAGTATTCACTTTCCAAAGGAAGAACTCCCAACAGAAATAAGTGATAAATATCAAATATAAAAAAATTAAAAAATATATAAAAAATATATATATTATATAAATTAAATATATTTTAACCATATTTAAAATTATACTAATTAAATAAATATACCATTAAAAATGAAGTATATATAACTTCATAAAATATCTTATGTAAAATTATTTGTGATTGTATTTAATTGAAGCAATTTCTAATGGATGCTGTAATTTGATGATGTAAAGTTGAAAAAAGATTTTCCAATGTAGTCTTTTAATAGATGTTCTAATTTGATAATATATCTTAGAGTTGAAATTGAAAAAACAAGTTAACTTTAAATTGATTAACGATATTCATATGAAAAATGACGTTTATTCATAAATATTATGATATATAAATAAAAATAAAAAAGTTAAGGTAATTAAAAAAACAAATTTAACAATTTACATTTTTATATTAATCTTAATATTAAATTAACAAAACAATTAAACTAATTAATTAATGATACCAAAAAAATGCTAACAACAATGCATAAACATTTGTAAATATATTATTGATATACAGAATTACTTCATAAAATTCATAATAGTTTAAGATATCATTATATGTCCAAATCATGTATGGGATATGTCTATCGAATTAATATGGTAAAGGTACAATGTGAACTCACTCTCATTTGATAAAGGAACATTTGGAAAACGTTAGATACATATTTAAATATCAATTAATAATTAATAATCAATGAAGGAAATTCTTATGATGTAACTTGTGTTTAATGAATAATAGAAGCAATTTAATCATTGCATAATTCCTTGGGATTAATTTATTGTTAGAATGTGCTAACTTGGTTGTTAAATATGACCACTATGATGAATTTTGAGAAGAGGGAGTCATCGAGTGTTGGAATGTGCTAACTTGGTTGTTAAATATGACCACTATGATGAATTTTGAGAAGAGGTGGTGAGGTTTGATCAACTATGTTATTTTCCATGTGGTCTTTATACACCGCAACATAGTGGTTTGAGTTGTGGTTGTGATGGAACCAAATATTAACTATTGAGTTGGCTATAAATAGATTCAATGCATGTATTGAAGAATTAGTCCAATGAAATTTCGGTGTTATTAATCTACAAACAAGTTTGGCATGATTAAGAATTTACATAAGGAGTGCTGTAAAAATAAACATAGGGAAAATTTCCCTAATATAGAAATCATATGCCTTGTCTCAATGACAAATGGTCGCCATTCCATTAGCAATAGAAGGCACACACATCACCCATTCATTCTTTGTTGTTGGTTAGATGGGGAAACCCTCAAAACTCCCAAAATGGGGAAACATCCAGGTTAACTTGGCTCTTCCATTAGTCACAAAGGTCTCATTGTAATAACTTAAGCACTCTGAAGTATGAGTTCAAATGAGATTCATACACATGCATCACATGCACTTCATCCTCTTAAATATTTCTTTATATAGAAATGCAATATAAGGGATCAATTTCAATGATGAATGCGAGATAAACTCCCTTTATCAATAATGAGTGAATAGTGAGACAAATAATGAGAGATAATTAATCCTCACATAGTATAACAATGTCCCACAAATAATATTGCTCATGAGAACATTCTAATAACATCATGTCTATCAACAAATGTTGATAGTAAAAAACATTGTAGTGCATTTAACGTCCACTAAGAAATACAATCATGTCCTCCCTTGATCTTTGTTAAGAATTTGTAAACTTTTCTAATGTGATTTAGGTAATTTTAGCTTTTCTTGTGAGACACATTTAAAATTAAATTTGTATTTATTCACATCTTGGAAACTTCATAGAAAATAGAATATACACATGCTAGTGGTTAGTGAGTGTTAACTATCCTAAGGAATAAACAAGCATCACATCTTTACAACTAAAACATAAAGAATTTTGTTTTGAGAGAAAGGCTAGATTGATCCTTTTAACAACTCTTCATTAGACATCCCAAAAGTTCCACTAGATAAGCCATATATCAATTGGATATTTTCTTCTAAATTCATTAGGGTTATAAAACTCGATCTTCGTGTTTAAGGAATTCTAGAATATTTTCTTACAATTAGGCACCCTACCATATTCAACATGATTGATACTAATCTATTCACGAGGTAATTTCACCGCTCCATGATGAATGAAGAAAAATTAGGGTGTCATAATATCTACAACCCAAGCTTTACCTTAATTATTTGCAAATGTAAAAGTAGTTGCATGTGACCAAATATGTCTAGAATAAACTTTTAACCATAAAATACACTTCAAATATTTATAACTTGTTATTATGATTCTATAAGACAATCCTTATATTCTACACTACAAATTTCCTAAATGTTTAATGAGGTCCTCGAGGATAGTAATATAATCCATAATATCCACACCAATATTAGAAACCCAACGTGAACAATATTTTGCATTTATTCAGACCCATCATTAATAAGCCAGATTAGAGCCACAAGATTCACAACCAGGGCTGGAATTTGGCGGGAAAAATGCTTGTCATGGATCATTTTGTCCATCAAATATAGCCTATGTTTCCTACTAACCGTCCAAAGAAAATAAGATGAAAATGATAAAATAACCATATTTAGTGTCGAAACTATCTTATTTGAGAAGTAAGATTTTTACCAAATTCCTGCACAATTCATAACCCAACCTTTACCCTCAACACATAATGACATGACACTAATGGAACACAACTACATATGAGTAAGCACATTACAAAAATCACATTAAAAAAATCACGTGATTCCCTAAAATTATATGATCCCCTAAAATCACGTCATCCTTAATACCTTGATCCCCTAAAATTATATGATGCCACCTTTATTAAGAAATGATATTGATGTGACCCATATTTTCAATACTAATATTCTCAACCAATATGGAAACTACTTTATAATATTATATGTATTCAAATTCATTGGCTCCTTCATTGTAGGGACATAGAATTGTTCTTGTGGCGAACATTAGGATTCTTTAATTAAGATTCATGGGTGTATGAGATCACTCGAGAGTTCAATAGAGGACGTAAAAAGTGATACATTTATCATTCACTTAAAAAAGGTATTTTGGGGAGAGGTTTTTAACCTCTTTTTTCAGTTGTGGTTGTGGGCTATATTTTTTGTGGTATTTTTAGTCCCTCTCCTAAGCAGAGACTATATGTTATGTGTTTGTGTATTAGTTGATATAAATATTTCATTTTTTCTAAAGATACCTCAAAGTTAGATTAAAATACGTGTTTATAAATTATTATTTGAAAAATGATTCTCAATTTTTATTGGATGAATTGAATTGACAATTTTTATCGTTGTTACTTATTAAAAAAATTCAGAAAAAAACAAAAAACACTTACCTTTACCTTTAGTTTACATTTACCTTAACCTCAGACTTGTCACATTTACCTTAACCTCCTGCAAACTTGTCAATATGCATTGTCACATTTACCTTAACCTCCTGCAGACTTTTCACATATGCATTGTTAGATGAGCATTATTATACATGCACTGAATTTAATTAACCAGCACGGCCCACACCGCCTTAGTGAGAAGCTTGCCACCTCTATCCACGTTGTTTCTTCTGCTACTTCTACTCCCACCTCTCACCACGTTGTTTCTTCTGCTACTTCTATTGCCACCTATGGCCACGTTGTTTAAGTTTAATATTTTATGTGGTCTGGTGTCATTGAACGTCGTGTATGCCATTATAGAAAACAAGACAATATGCCAAAAATAAAAGTGATTGTGATCAGCCCCGGCACACATATAAATAGGGCACTAGCTTCAGCGTTTTTGGTAGGATACTCACTTATCTTCACTAAAGCTTCCAAGTCTGTGGTAGTGTTATAAGAAAGAGGAAGAGATTAATAATGACACGAAAGGGTGTTTCCAGTCCACTGACTGCTCTTTTCATGCTTTTGTTGCTCGTCATAAGCATTGGTAAATCTGAGTGGCTTTGTTTCTTTTCTGTAAGCCCGTCATTGCATATATAAAAAATTTTATACGTCCACAGTTTCTCTAACAAGATTATTAGATTATTATGTTTGCTGATATGAAAGAAAGTGTGTATAATATAAATGTGATGTAGGTGGAGATGGGAGAGGCTCGAATGTGCAAATCCCCATACCCAAAGTTCAAAGGGTACTACGTCAGTAGCACCAACTGCAAAAATGTTTTCTGAACTCAAGGATTTACATTGGGAAGTTGTGATTTCCATGTCGCGAAGCGAAATTCTAGCATACAGAATATTACTACATTCAGAGGTACTCAAAAACTATTTCTATGGTTGCAATGGTCGGAGATGGGATTAATGATTCACCTGCATTAGCAGCAGCTCGAGCTGTTGTCCAGTTATCCCCTACCATTAATTAGATTATCCGCTAATTCCTCATAATTTACAACTATTGCTTACCTAATTACTGTTATCTCTCCACTAAGCTGAAATTTATAATAAACCATAGATATGTTGAGGTTCATATTAGCGAATAACTAGAAATTCTTCTTTATGACTATGATCTTTTTTTTAGATTAAACAGGACTATAGAGTTTAGAGCTATGCTTATTCCAGTGTTCTGGAAATTGTGGAAATTATTCTTCATGACAGTGATGTTTTTTTCTAGATTAAACATGAGTATAGAGTTGAGAACTATGTTTATTCAAATGTTTTGCAAATTGGGTTTAAAGATTCCTTGGATGCTTGTAGGGAGTCAGTATGGAAGCAAAGGGAACCCGAAATTAAGGTCTTCATCTGGTGTTAAGCTAAATATTGGAACAAACAAGATTTCTCTCTTCAGTATAACTGCTGGTTTATAGGTTGGCTTCAAAACCTTCTAAGTTGTTGTTTATGTTCCCTGTATTTTTTGTTGGGGAGATATCAAACAAGTGTTTGAGATGGTAAATGCAGGAGTCTTGTGCCCAATAACCCCGAGTGGTTTCAAGGATGGAACATGGGGCTTGTCCTTGCAAAAGTGGTCATATTAGGCTAGGGCCATTTTAACTAGATGGTTATTTTTGTATATTTAGGATGGTATTGTTGTGAACTAAAACAGAAGCATATAGCTATTGTAGGAATGAATGGATATACAAATCATGATTCAAGACAAAAAAAATAAAAAAATTGTTCTTTAGGTGGTAAATGCAGGAGAGCTGGGCATTTACATAGCGATTTTTTTGTCTCTTGGAGAGGTCGTTTTACATTCTGTTGGAGCTCAGACACTATCTCAGTTTTTTCATGGGTCTCTGTGGTCGATTGTAATTATTTCCTATTATTGGTCAATGTGGACCTTTGATTTTTTCAGAGGTATTTCTCAAGTTTTTGGTGAACCTCACTGTCATGTCATATTGTTGTCCTAGGCATTTATATAAAGCATTTTTTGTCTCTTGGTGATTTTCATAGTGTGTTGTAAACCAATCTGTATCTCAACTGATATCTAGAATTTTTCTATTATAAGCTTATGTATTGTTTATTATACTTTTAATTTATAATTTATAATAAATACAAATTAATTTGAAAAAATAAAATACTTCTGATATTTCCACAAATGCAGGTCAAAGAAAATGATCGATAACCTCAAAGGTTCTGCATGCGTTGACATGGCCAAACTGTTTCATTTGGAGGGAAACTCGAAAATGGTAATTCAATGTTTACTCAATTGGTACAGAGTGTAGTTATTATATAAAAAAATTAATAATTTTTATAAAATAATTTGAACATGGATTTTGTCCAGCCAGATGTAGGAAGGCACTTAATTTATTTTTGTCTTATTTCTACTCTATAAAAATATTATGCATAAAATATTAATTTACAATTTTAAACTAAGGCAACTGTCTATTCCTTATTTTAGTTAAAAAAATGTTTCAAAAGAATAATAGTACATTGAAATCAATGTACCGTTATTCTTATTGTATTTTTGTCTTATAAACATATAAATATAATTTTAAAATTATATAACTTTAATGTAAATATATTAAAATTCGTATATAACTTCAATATTAATAATATTTAATAATTGTATTTTGAATATTGAATGGTATTAATATATTTAAAATGATTTTATTAAAATATTTCTTGGAAAAGTTTTATATTAATATTTTTATATATTATTTATAAAATAAAATAAAAAAATAACTTTTCTTATATTGTTTTTTAATTTTTATTATTTCTATTTAATAAAAATATTATGCATAAAATATTTGCAATTTAAATTATAATTATAAATTAATATATATAATCAATTATTTAAATATTTAAATTCTTCTAAAAATATTCTATATATATTTGAATTTCTAATTTCAAATTAATAATAATTATATTTCTTTGCATGTATTAAAGTTTTTTATATTATCATTTAATGAGTTTTTCATAAAAAATAATTAATTTCTATTATGGAAATGACTATTAGTAATATTTATATTTCTATGTATATCTTATAATTATTAATTTTGATCAATACTAATAGTTAAGAATTGTATAAGTATCAATGTTAATGTTATTATGAGTGGATCAATTAGAAATTTATCTTTCATGTTATTTTGTGTGCATTAATTAGAAATATTAACTTTAGAAATTGGGAGAAATAAATATTAATGTTAATATATAATTTATATATTAACATTAACACTTATTTCTCCCATGTCTAAATTTAGTATTTCTAATTGATGTACACATAATAACATTGATACCTAAAGAAATAGGGAGAAATAAGTGTTAATGTTTATATATAGAGAGAGTGTGTGTGTTATATGTACATGCTTATAATGATGGAGTAGATGTATATGGTTTTAAATTTCATACATGGTTTATGTGACATGCATATGATCCTAGTGGGGACGTGGTTATAGTTTTCATGTTTACATATATTGATTAACTATCTAGCAAATTTTGACTATCGAGAGTTTAGTGTTGACAACATTGTTTATAGTTCTCATAGGAAGAAGGCTATCAAAGTTAATGCTATGGATGCAAGATACATGGCATGTGTGTGTGACTATGACACTAAAAATTATGGTATATGTATAATTTTAACTTGAAAAATTATTTATATTTGCTATATCTTTGGAGGGCAAGATTTTGTGTTTTGTAAAGGCATTGTATCATGTATAAGTTTGATTAGGAGATGCTTCAAGGAATTGGAAAAGTTGGAAACGTGTCCATGTTTATTTCAAGATATTTATTCTAAATTAAAATAATATTTTTATCATTAAGACGAATTAAGAAAAATAAAAATAGAACATGACTTTAAACTTGTAAATAAAATATCTAAATATTTCGTTTCTAAGGGATGTACTCTAAAAGGAAAATATACTTCAAGTTTGCACTTTGAGCTTAGGATATAGTTGATGAGTCTAGTGTTTTCTAGATTGAAATCCATTTTCATTGTGCAAATGCAAAGAATTTTTTTTAACATAATTTGTTCTTCTAATTTTTTTTAATTAAAAAGTAGGGACTAAGCTACATATCATAATTGCTATCAAAAACTAATTATAAATTTGTTATTAAGCGATACCTGCATCGACATATCGCTCTTCAATAGCAGCAATCATCATTTTCTGTACAATATCAAGCTCCTCATTAGCGATTTTGGCAAACAAATATTTTAACTTGTCAAAAGTTTTTGCTAAAAGGATAAACGAATTTGCTAACAATTTGCATGATATTCCCTTATGGAAGGAAATATTTAGATGCCCTAACCCAAATATTTCCTTCAATTGATTCAGTTATTAAGCATTCATTACATCATGAGAGATAAAAAGCTACTTTGTTGGAAAAGTAACTAAGAAGTGATATCTTTGGAGGTCAACTTTTTTCATAATTTTAAAGATTCTGTTTTCAAAATTTTACAAGAGAAAATGATAATGGTTTCTAAATTTTTCTAAATAAGGGGTGTTAGGATGCGAAAAAAACATTGACAAAGTGAGATTATGAGGTTTTCCATTATTGAAGCTGAAAGATGATTAAGGAGCTAATAGGAGCAATTAGTTTTTTGAATCAAGGCCCTCAGTTTTCGGCATTTGATCAATTTCTACGCTAACCTTCGCATTTATGTTTCTTGTGATATTTATAGGTCTTTGGTCTTATTGATTTCCTGAATCCTCATACATTAGCTGAATTTAGTTCTTTTTCAGATATTTTGGATAGTTTGGCTTGATCTCTAGAGCACCCAAGTGGTATGATAAAGACTAGGAAATATGTTTTTGTAAAATTTTTATTCCAGGTTTTTTTATGACAAAGGACATGGTCCAAGCTTCCATTTGTTTTGTACTAGTATTTTTGGCTATGTCAAAAGATATAATTTATTTGGATAATACAAAAATGCTACAAAGCATATGAAATATGTAATTTCTTTTCATCTTCCAAGAAAAGTTATTAGTATTTTTTCCAAGAAAAAAAAACACTGAAACTAACAAAAATAAAACACTCATTCATCCCATCCCACTTGTTGTTCCTTCAAACAACCCATAGCTTCTTTATCTTTTTTGTTTCCATAAAAGACATACACATAATGAATGAATTTCTAATTGTGGGATTGAACTTTTTAAAGATAAAGTTGCATTATGATCCATTCATCATTTTTAAAAATTTTGATAGTTTTTTGTAAAAGTAGTTCAATTTTTTAAACATCATTTTCTAAATTTTGATAGTTTGTCTTATGTGTTAAAAATTTAAAAGGAAATTTTTATGAACAAAAACTTATGCTATAATATCTCTTGTTATTACTTCATTCCTAATACCATGATCATATTAAATGATGATCACAATCACTTGTTAAATATTATTTGTTTGTTCGAAGGTTGCTTAAACTTGGTACTGTTCGCATTTTTATGTGGGACGAAAAAATACAACTTGGGAAGATATATCTAATTTAAATTGTTTCGAGGAAATTGATTAGAATTTCTTCCACTCCTCAAGGCTATAAAATTGCATCACTACTTTTAAAATTGAGTGGCCTCATGGGCTTCAATATATAAATTGAACTTTTTTTAGGAGATTGGTCAAGAATTTCTCTCACTCCTTCATCCTATAAACTTGCATCACTACTTCTAACATTGAATGACATCATGGGCTCCATAATATAAATTTTACATTGATCCATTCTTTGTGTCATTAAATATCTCCATGCTCTTGAGTTCTTGAGTTGGTTGCAAATTGGCATAGTTGTGTTATCATATCTTCATCATTAAGTGATTCAATCAATTTTTTTCGTAGCATTTTTGGTATAGGCCACTTGTTGTTTAACTAGGGTTTTTTATGGGAAAAATAGGTTATCGATTTAATTGGATCACTATTAGTCTTCAATTTCTAATGTTTTCATAGAGAACTTAAAGGCTAACATAGTCTAGTATACCCTTTATCAAAGCATTTGAATTGTCGCGTGTTGAAGCATTTGGCTTCTTCTTTATTGAGGTAAATGAAATAATAAACAATCAAGCAAACAATAGAAATAGTAGTGTCCACCATATGCTACTAGTAATTGTGGTCCAAGGACATTGCCACCTTGTGGCTCTTGTTCTTCTTGGAGATCATCCACCAAAGGATACCAAAATGAGATTTAGAAACCCTAGTATATTTACCCTCATTTTCATAGATTATAAATTCAAGCTTATTACCTCATATTTCATAGAGTATTTTAATGTGTGCATTAAACTACACTAATAGGGAGTGTGGCAATATATATGCTTATGAAATATAAAGTTAGATTCCATCAGCATATATATTGCCCCCCTCCCCCTTAGAGTATTTTAATGCACATGTTACTAAAACTAAGGAAATGAAAACTTTCATTCATCATCACATAGCTAAAGGATCTAAACACCTTATTTCAAGTTCTCGATTGTCGTTTTATGCATTTATGGATTGGAAATGAAAACTTTCATTCATAATCACATAGCTCAAGGATCTAAACACCTTATTCCAAGTTCTCCATTGTCTTTTTATGTATATATATGGATTGAAAATGAAAAATTTCATTCATCATCACATAGCTCAAGGATCTAAACACCTTATTCCAAGTTCTCGGTTTTCTTTTCATGCATATATTGATCGGATTTTCATAGTAGTTTTAAGTTGAGTTTTCTTGGGTTGAAAGAGATTTTTAATCACTTACAATGTTGAAAGTTTATCATTTTGACATTTATTATTCAAGTGTATTTGGAATCTTCCATTATATGAGACTACTATGATGACAGATGTGTTAGCAAAGATCATTATAATTAAATTATACTGAGTTTGTGAATTATTTAATTTAATTTTTATTAGGTCTTAAAATATTGATTTTTGTTTTTATATTACAAGTCACGGACTAAGTTGCACACAGCTCTAGCTCTTGTTTGTTATATTTCCATTTCCTCGATGATATATACCTTTGAAATGTTTACCCGCCATGGTCTAAGCCTCTAGTAGGATTTTGGAGATGAGGTTTATGGTTATCCTTTGGCATTTACTCATTCTTGATTGTGTGGATTTTGTACTAACTAGCCTTGTGGCTCGGATATCCTTCCCAAAGGAATGTTGGGGATTTACAATTATGCTTCCATTGACATAGACCATTGTTTTCGGTATATTACAATTAGTGCTTCCACGAGGAGGAATATTTGGTAGGCATGGTTATGTGGAAGCCTATGTGGAAGTCCATTGAAGATAGTATTTCTAATTTACATCAAACGAATGAGATTTTAATTTTCTTTGTTTGTGATACAAGAAATTAGGTTGTTTTCTGCATTTTACAATCCTAACCTTCTGACCTTTTCCTGTTATAGCATGCTTCATTTCTAACCATTGAATTAAAATTTCACTTAGTTTTACTTAATTAATAGTTGAACATGATCTCTCAAAAACTATAGGTAAAACACAACTAGTGCAATTGAAACTAAGGATCTTGGATTATTATGATTTTTAGCAAGGTTTTGGTCACAATTCTCTACAATTTTTGGCAACAATTATTATGAAAATTTGAAAATATCTACCCTACAAAAGAGAAGGGACATTGCACCCTTTGGATCTTATTGATCCATTCTAGGAATCCATTCGTGCCATCTACTAGTTCCTAGTCCCACTCCTTGATTAGTTGAATCAACTCAATCAAACCTAAGGATCACTCTATCCATCAACTCACTTGATTCTAAGTATCATTTAGTCCATTGAATCAATCGACTCATGCAATATTGTGCAAGATTGATACATCATACATGCCACAGAACATTCGATGGACGCATGTCAATAACCATTCTGAATAGTTATAAGGCACCACGAAGACACCATCAACATGGAAATGACGTCTCTTCATCTTCTTCTAGTTGAAACGTGGAAATAAAATGGTTTCTCTTCTCAATCAAGTTGTAACTACTTATTTGTAATTTAAATTTAGTGGGTAGGAACCCAAGCATATCTTATATTTGTATAGATGCATGTAAGCCTTAATATGAAGGGGTTCCTTGTTCTTGATTGCACTAAGATGGGTCCCGAAAGAGAAGGCTTGATTGGTTTTTCACGGTTCCTTCATTTGAACTCCATTAATGTAAACAAGTCTTTTAACTCAATACATTTTCATACAATGTTTTGATTACACAATTAGGAGACTAGTGTCCTATAGATGACCGCTTAATACAGCTAGAGTTTCACCCTTAGGATTTCTCCATTATCAATTCTTGACCTGTATTTTCTTCAGATTCTTATTGTTTATTGATTTCAGTTGTTTTCTATTCATTTATTACCTACAACAGTTTTCTAATGCATTCAATTATCATTCACTTCTACCATAACATATATTGATTCATTTAGTTAACTCTGATATCCTTTTGTCCACTCTATGGGTGACAAAGAACATTGCTATAAGAGCACTCTCGTCTTCTCTAGCCTTGATTAAACATTACTTGCATAGTTAGAAAACATATGCATGTTCAAAAACATTACAAAACCTATCTATTTAACATTCCTTTACCTTCAACGTGAGGATTTCTGTGCTCAAAAACCTAGACCAAAGATGGCACGTGAAACATAGAACATAACTCCTCTTAGTGAAATTGAATAGCTCATAGAGAAAGCACTTGCTCAACAGAGAACTAAAATGTACCAGCATTTCAATGAGATCATTTATCAACTTACTAGCTCATTAGGATCGACCCTATTCTGTTGACATTTTCAATACTATTTAAACAATGTAAGGTATCATATGAGACACGTGTAGGAAATTACATAGGAACCAAAATCAGGGTTGCATAGGAAGGATTGTGTTCTTTCTTCATCTTCATCAACATAATGGAAAATTCACATCTAACCATGAAAAAATCCTTACTAGATAGCATTCATTATCTGAACTACTAAGCATTCAACATACAATCAATCATCTAACCATGAAAAAATCCTTACTAGATAGCATTCATTATCTGAACTACTAAGCATTCAACATACAATCAATCATATAGAGAACTGCACAAAAGTAAATGTGGGATAACTTATGTATTATATTACTAGAAAAATAGGCTACAATCCATTATTTCAAAATCAACTCAACAACTTACTAATCCTCCATCATTACACTAGAATATGTCAAAAAAATCATAGCATCGACAGTGCAACATTACATCACAGAATCCACATAATAACATCGACTGAACTACAGACTCAAAAGCTTCAAAAATATCAGAACAACCTCGGGCCCTTTACAAAATAATCCTTCATACATGCTAAGGTTCCCAAAACTACCAAGTCGTAAGTGGTGCATAGTATCTAACACAACTTGGTCCACAATGTAACTACCTGATGTTGACGCATAACTGCTTCTAATTTCCTGGCTTGACATGCAGTGAATGATAGTTCAGCATGGCATGATGCACTTGAATGCAAAGATGGGAATACCTTCTTGGCACCGACTTCAAAATCCCTCATGAACTTGACCATCGTCTGAATACATAATCCGAATAGGCTTTCCATCAACAGATGTAAAATTCAACTGACGTAAAGCCCTTCTAGCTTGTTCCGCGGTGCTGTAATTGACATAAGCGTATCCGAGAGAAGTGTTGGTGATGGCATCTGTACAGATTCAAACAGAGATCACGGGGGCAATCTGCATGAAGAAAATAAATCTGGCGAGCAGTTACACTGGGCTTCAGATCTCCCACATACAGACGCATCGATACGAATTGATTGTTGCTGCCAGTACCAATTGCGTGTTGCTGCTGAGGGTTTTGGCCTTGGACTTGATTCGCTGCCATTCTCTTTTGCTTTTGAGTTTCTCTAACAGACTCCTCCCCTTAAAGTATTCCAAAATCCAAACTGCAAGTGAAGTTCAAAATCTGGACATGGAGAAACAAACCGAAGGCAAACCTGCCGCTACTGTTTGTTTGTGTTCGTAATTCCGTCTGGGCTTCAGATCATCACCAAACGGAGAAAATTGAAAGAGCAAGGCGAATTCGGGTATTAACAAACGTCCAGGTTATGTTATTGCTTTGATATTTTTGTTTTTGTTCGTTATTATTATATAAAGGCATTTAAATAAAAATGTCATCATTATTAAGTTAAGTTAATACATAGGTTATTGTATGGTCAAGGAATTGGATCTTTTTGGGTGCTTAATAGATATGGGTTTAAGATGGATCTATGCTGGTCAATAATCATTTCATAACAGAAAATTTAATGTTGTTATTAAGGGGTTCTGAACCTTTGGATATAACCAATCATACTATGATTATTAATAACTGTCCTCACAACACAAGCTTGAGCATTCCTTTTTAAGTATTCACTTTCCAAGGGAAGAAATACCAACAAAAATAAGTGATAAATATTAAATATAAAAAAATTGAAAAAATATAAAAACATTATATATTATATAAATTAAATATACTTTCACCATATTTAAAATTATACTAATTAAATAAATATACCATTAAAGATGAGTATATATAACTTCATAAAATATCTCATGTAAAATTATTTGTGATTGCATTTAATTGAATCAATTTCTAATGGATGCTCTAATTTGATAATGTCTTGGAGTTGAAGTTGAAAACAGATTTTCCAATGTAGTCTTCTAATGAATGTTCTAATTTGATAATGTATCTTAGAGTTGAAGTTGAAAAAACAAATTAACTAATACAAAATTGATTAGCAATATTCTTGTGAAGAATGATGTTTATTTATAAATATTATGATATATAAATAAAAATAAAAAAGTTAAAGTAATTAAAGAAACAAATATAACAATTTACATTTTTATGATAATCTTAGTATTAAATTAAAGTAACACTTAAACTAGTTAAGTAATGATACCAAAAAAATTGAAACAACAGTGCATAAACATTTGTAAATATATTATTGATATGCAAAAGTACTACATAAAACTCATAAAAGTTTAAGATATCATTATATGTCCAAGTCATGTATGGGATATGTCTATAGAATTAATATTGTAAAGGTACAATGTGAACTCACTCTAATTTGATAAAGGAACATTTGGAGAGCTTTACATACATATTTAATTATCAATTAATGATTGATAATCAATGAAGGAAATTCTTATGATGTAACTTGTGCTTAATGAATAATTGAAGCAATTTAATCATTGCATAATTTTCTAAGATTAATTTAGTGTTAGAGTGTGCTAACTTGGTTGTTAAATATGATCGCTATGATGAATTTTGAGAAGAGGTGGTGATCGAGTGTTGGAATGTGCTAACTTGGTTGTTAAATATTACCACTATGATGAATTTTGAGAAGAGGTGGTGAGGTTTGATCAACTATGTTATTTACCATGTGGTCTTTATACACCGCAACATAGCCATTTGAGTTGTTGTTGTGATGGAACCAAATATTAACTATTGAGTTGGTAATAAATAAATTCAATGCATGTATTGAAGAGTTAGTCCAATGAAATTTTGTTGTTATTAATGTACAAACAAATTTGACATGATTAAGAATTTACATGAGTGCTGTAAAAATAAACATAGGGAAGAATTTCCCTCATATAGAAATCATATGCCTTGTCTCAATGACAAATGGTCGTCATTCCATTAGCAATAGAAGGCACACTTAATGGTTAGATTCTTTGTTAATGGTTAGATGGAGAAATCCTCAAAACTCCAAAAATGGGGAAACATCCACCTTAACTTGGCTCTTCCATTAGTCACATAGGTCTCATTGTAATAACTTAAGCACTCTGAAGTATCAAGTTCAAATGAGATTCATACACATGCATCACATGCACTTCATCCTCTTAAATATTTCTTTATATAGAAATGCAACATAAGGGATCAATTTCAATGATGAATATGAGATAAACTCGGTTTATGAATAATGAGTGAATAGTGAGACAAATAATGAGAGATAATTAATCCTCACATAGTATAACAATGCCGCACAAATAATATTTCTCATGAGAACATTCTAATAACATCATGTCTATCAACAAATGTTGATAGTAGAAAACATTGCACTGCATTTAACATCCACTAAGAAATTCAATCATGTTCTCCCTTGAGCTTTATTAAGAATTTGTAAACTCTTCCAATGTGATTTAGGTAGTTTTAGCTTTTCTTGTGAGACACATTTAAAAATAAATTTGTATTTATTCACATCTTGGAAACCTCATAGGAAATAGAATATACACATGCTAGTGGTTTGTGAATGTTAACTATCTTAAGGAATAAACAAGCCTCACATCTTTACAGCTAAAACATAAAGAATTTTGTTTTGAGAGAAAGGCTAGATTGATCCTTTTAAGAACTCTTCAGTAGACCTCCCAAAAGTTCAACTAGATAAGCGATATATCAATTGGATATTTTCTTCTAAATTCATTAGGGTTATAAAACTCGATCTCCATGTTTAAGGAATTCTAGAATATTTTCTTACAATTAGGCACCATACCATCGTTCTTTATATTTCTATGCATCTAGCATGATGAAAGCCCTACAAACTAGAAAATAGGCCTGATGGAGTCCCACGTTCATCAATGTTTTAAAAAAAATCTATTTCAGTCATGTCATTGGATGCATAAATATTTCTAGCCTTCAATCAACCATATTCAACATGATTGATACTAATCTATTCACAAGGTAATTTCACTGCTCCATGATGAATGAGGAAAATTAGGGCGTCATAATATTTACAACCCAAACTCTACCTTAATTACGTGCAAATGTAAAAGTGGTTGCATGTGACCAAATATGTCTAAAATAAACTTTTAACCATAAAAATACACTTCAAATATTTATAACTTGGTATTATGATTCTATAACATAATCCTTATATTCTACTCTAAAAATTTCCTAAATGTTTAATGAGGTCCTCCAGGATAGTAATATAATCCATAATATCCACCCCAATATTCTAAACCAACCTGAACAATATTTTGTATTCATTCAACGCCATCATTGATGAGCCACATTAGGGCCACAAGATTCACAACCAAGGCTAGAATTTGACGGGCAAAATGCCCGTCATGGACCATTTTGTCCATCAAATACGACCTATGTTTCATACTAACCATCCAAAAAAATGAAGAAATTGATCAAATAACTGTATTTAGTGTTGAAACTGTCATTTTTGATGGGTGGGATTTTTACCAAATTCCTGGGATTTTTACCAAACTCCTACACTGTTCACAACCCAACCTTTACCCTCAACACATGATGACGTTACACTAATGGAACACAACTACATATGAGTAAGCACATTGTAATATCCCAACGTTTTGACTAAGTATATTATGAGGTTATATCCGATCATGGCCCTAGTATGTGTGATTTATGATGCTTGACATAGCATTACTTTGTTTTGATTTATTCCTTCGTGAGTTGATATATTGGGCATGGACCCTAAATTTTTTTCATTATTGATATATACGGGGCAGGAGAGCCCGAATGAATAAACTATGTTGCATTTTGAGAATTGGTTATAGATTATGATATACTGAGATTATTCCTTTTGTTACACTATACTGTGCAGAGCATGATTTACATGGTTGATTATTTAGTGTGTTGAGTGTGGGCTCAGAAACACACGAATGACCTATATACTGGGATTAATCCCCGATGTATTTAGAGGATTGTATTTCGTACTCGGCCTAAGCCCCGATGTACGTAGAGTGTTGGGCATGAACCCTGGAGCACTCCAAGCTTTTAAGAAATGATTACCAGATCCGAGGCCACTTAAATATCCTAGATGTGACTCACAACCACATTCTAGATCTAGTGTTGAGCAGAGGCTCTGGAATTGCACTAGCGTAACGACCATGTGAGAGTGTTGAGTTAGACGACTCTAAAGAGCACTCGGGGTTACTAATCTCAAGTGTTGAGCCGAGAGGACTCTGAATAACACTTACGTATCTTAACACAACTATTTCGACTTGATTAAATAAATATTATTATCATCACCTACTATGGGAACTACCATGTTAAAATGAGGGATCTGACATGCAAAGGGAGAGACTAGAGGTGCCTTACCAGCTTTCCGAAACCGTCCAAAGAAATGGACCCTATCCTTAAAAAGAATTAAAAGAAGTATCATGTGAACAAAGTGCTTAAAAGGTCCCAAAGCTAAATATTATTATTATTTAGAGCTTCTAAGAATACTATTGTTATTATTTATTCTTCTACATATATATGTATGCATAAGTGGGCTGGCACTTTTACAAATGTTATTTATTAATATTTAAAGTGGAGTTATAAATTATTTATTATTATTATTATCAAAAAGATTTCAGATCAAAACACTTTGATAAAACAAAGTGAGAAGTCCTAGTCCCAAATTAACTAGGAGTTAAGTGAACAACTAATATATATATATATATATATATATATATATATATAAATAATTTAAATTGTTTTAAAGAAACCAGTAAATTCCAGCAGTCATTTTGGAAGATGTTCCTACTTAAGGAGGATAGACCCCAAAGCTTGGGGGATCATAAATCTTTTTCTTTTGGTATTATTGTGCCAAGAAGAACTCCCTGCTCCAAAAGTGAACTCTGTTCATAATTTTCCCAGATCTGAACCAGTTAATCTAAGGTCTCTATTTCTCGATTTGCATGTCAGAACCAGCTCAGAAGGATTCGTACTGAACTAGGAATGGTTGTAGAATCATGGTTGGGAGGATCGTGGTAGTCCCAAAGTCATCCAATACAAGATCAAGGTCAAATAAAATTCAGTAGTTTCCCTAACTAGTTGGCTGAGTGTGCAGGTTAATATCAACAAGAACAAGTTACCGGGATCTACATGTTATGATCAGCAGGACAAACTACAGAGAATCGACAGGTATGATAAATTATGAAACCCTCCTATGTTTTATATTCCTATTATAAATACCATGTTAAAAATTAGCAAAGTTCTTATTTCCAGTTTTTAAATCAATTTCCTTCAATAGTTCTTATTATCAGTTTTAAATCAATTTCCTTCACTAGTTCTTATTGTCAGTTTGTAAATCAATTTTCTTCAGTATCGAATGGCATTTCCAGCAGGACTAGCGAGCTAGTACTTGCTAGTTAGTATATTGTTTAGATGGTTAGAATAGACAAATCGTGATCTGAAACTTAGAAGAATAGGAAGAAGGCTATCAATATTGTTTACTAGTTCTGATAGGAAGAAGGCTATCAAAGCTAATGCTATTGATGCAAGATACATGGCATGTGTGTGTGACTATGCCACTAAAACTTATGATATATGTATAACTTTAACTTGAAAAATGACTTATATTTGCTATATCTTTGGAGGGCAAGATTTTGTGTTATGTAAAGGCATTGTATCATGTATAAGTTTGATTAGGAGATGCTTCAAGGAATTGGAAAAGTTGGAAACGTGCCCATGTTTATTCAAGATATTTATTCTAAATTAAGAGAATATTTTGATCATTAAGACGAATTGAGAAAAATTAAAATATAACATGACTTTAAACTTGTAAATAAAATATCTAAATATTTGATATATAATGGATGTACTTTAAAAGATAAATATAGTGCAAGTTTGCCCTTTGAGCTTAGGATGTAGTTGATGCGTCTAGTATTTTCTAGATTGCAATCCATTTTCATTCTGCAAATGCAAATACATTATTATATGTATGAGTTTACTTTTTTCCGACATAATTTGTTCTTCTAATTTTTTTTTTAATTAAAAAGCAGAGACTAAAGCTACATATCATAATTGCTATCAAAAAATAATTATAAATTTCTTATTAAGTGATACGAGCATAGACATATCATTCTTTAGTAGCAGCAATTATCATTTTCTTACAATATCAAACTCCTCAATAGCGATTTTGGCAAACAAATATTCTAACTTGCCAAAAGTTTTTGCTGAAAGTATTTAGATGGCTTAACCCAAATATTTCCTTCAATTGATTCAGTTATTAAGCATTCATTACATCATGATAGAGAAAAAACTATTTTGTTGGAAAAGTAACTAAGAAGTGATCTCTTTGGAGGTCAATGTTTTTCATAATTTTAAAGATTTTGTTAACAAAATTTTACAAGTGAAAATGATAATCGTTTCTAACTTTTTCTAAATAAGGCGTTTAGGCTGCGAAAAAACATTGACAAAGTGGAAGCTGAAAGACGATTAAGGAGCTAATAGGAGCAATTATTTTTTTGAATAAAGTCCCTCAGTTTATGGAATCTCATCAATTCCTATGTTGACCTTCGCATTTATGTTTCTTCTGTTATGTTCTTCTTTGTTATCTGTTGAAGTAGATATTTATTGGTCTTTGGTCTTATTGATTTCCTGAATCCTGATACGTTAGCTTAATTTCGTTCTTTTTCAGCTATTTTCGACAGTTTGACTTGATCTCTGTAGGAACTAAGTGGTACGATAAAGACTAGGAAATATCCAGATTTTTTTATGAGAAAGCACATGGTCCAAAGTTCCATGTGTTCTGTACTAGTATTTTTGGCTACGTCAAAAGAACTAATTTCTTTCACTAATATAGAAATGCTACAAAGAATATGAAATATGTAATTTATTTTCATCTTCCATGAAAATTTATTAGTATTTTGTGGAAGATTAAAAAACAATAAAACTAACAAAAATAAAACACCCATTCAACCCATCCCACTTGTTGATCCTTCAAACAACCCACAACTTCTTTATATTTTTTGTTTCCGTAAAAGACAAACACATAATGAATGAATTTCTAATGGAGGGATTGAACATTTTAAAGATAAAGTTACATTATGATCCATTCATCATTTTTAAATTTTTTTCTATTTTTTGTAAAAGTAGTTTAATTTTTTAAACATCATTTTCTAAATTTTGATAGTTTGTCTTATTTGTTAAAAATTTAAAAACATTTTTTTATGAAAAAAACTTATGCTAAAATATCTCTTGTTATTACTTCATTCCTAATACCATGATCATATTAAATGATGATGGAAATCACTTGTTAAATATTATTTGTTTGTTTGAAGGTTGCTTGAACTTGGTACGGTTTGCATTCCTACGTGGGACGAAACAGTACAACTTGGGACGATATATCTAATTTAAATTATTTTTAGCAAACTGATCATAATTTCTTCCACTCCTCAAGGCTATAAAATTCCATAACTACTTCTAACATTGAATGGCATCATGGGCTTCAATATATAAATTATCCTTTTTTTAGGAGATTGCTCGACAATTTCTCACACTCCTTCATCCTATAAACTTGAATCATTACTTCCAACCTTGAATCGCATCATGGGCTCCATAATATAAAATTTACATTGATCCATTCTTTGTGTGATTCAATATCTCCATACTCTTGAGTTCTTGAGTTGGTTGGAAATTGGCATAGTTGTGCTATCCTATCTTCATCATTAAGTCATTGAATCTTTTTTTTCGTTTGTATAGGCCACTCGTTGTTTAACTAGGTGTTTTTATGGGAAAAATAGGTTATTGATTTAATTGGATCAAGATTAGTGTTCAATTTCTAATGATCTCATAGAGTACCTGAAGGCTAACATAGTCTAGTATACCCTTTATCAAAGCATTTGACTTGTTTCTTGTTGAAGCATTTGGCTTCTTGCTTATTGAGGTAAATGAAATAATAAACAATCAAGCAATCAATAGCAATAGTAGTGTCCACCGTATGCTACTACTAATTGTAGTCTTGCCACCTTATGGCTCTTGTACTTATTGAAGATGATCCACCAAAGGATACCACAATCTGTTTTGGTAATCCTAGTCTATTTACCTTGATATTTCATAGATTATAAATTTAAGCTTATTACCTCATATTTCATAGAGTATTTTAATGTGTGCATTAAACTACTCTAATGGGGAGGGGGGCAATATATATGCCTATGAAATCTAAAGTTAGATTTCATAAGCATATATATTTCCCCCCTCCCCCTTAGAGTATTTTAATGCACACGTTACTAAAACTAAGGAAGCGAAAACTTTTATTCATCACCACATAGCTAAAGGATCTAAACACCTTATTTTAAGTTCTCGATTATCTTTTTATGCATATATGGATTGGAAATGAAAAGTTCCAATCATCACATAGCTCAAGGATCTAAACACCTTATTCCAAGTTCTCGGTTTTCTTTTCATGTATATATTGATTGGATTTTCCTAGTAGTTTTAAGTTTAGTTTTCTCGGGTTGAAAGTGATTTTTAATGACATACAACATTGAAAGTTTATCATTTTGACATTTATTATTCAAATGTATTAGGAATCTTCAATTATATGAGACTACTATGATGCAAATGTGTTAGTTCAATTATATGAGACTACTATGATGCAAATGTGTTAGCGAAGATAATTATAATTAAATTATATTGAGTTTGTGAATTATTTTATTTAATTTTTATTAGGTCTTACAATATTGATTTTTGTTTTTATATTACAAGGTAGGGACTAAGCTGCACGCAGCTCTTGTTTCATATATTTCCCTTTCCTCGATGATATATACCTTTGAAATTTTTGCCCGCCATGGTCTAAGTGTCTCGTAGGATTTTGGAGATGAGATTTATGGTGATCCTTTTGCCTTTACTGATTCTTGATTGTGCGGCTCGGATATCCTTCCCAATGGAATGTTGGGGATTTACAATTATGTTTCCAGTGACATAGACCATTGTTTTCGATATATTACTATTAGTGCTTCCACGAGGAGGAATATTGGTAGGCATGGCTATGTTGAAGCCTATGTGGAATTCCATCGAAGGTGGTATTTCTAATTTACATCAAACAAATGAGATTTTAATTTTCTTTGTTGGTGATGCAAGAATTTTTGTTGTTTTCTGTGTTTTACGATCCTAAGCTTCTGACGTTTTACCTGTTAAAGCATGTTTCAATTCTAACCATTGAATTAAAATTTTACTTAGTTTTATTTATTTAATAGTTGAACATGATCTCTCGAAAACTATAGGTAAAATACAACTAGTGCAATTGAAACTAAGGATCTTGGATTATTATGATTTTTAGCAAGGTTTTGGTCACAATTCTCTACAATTTTTGGCAACAACTATTATGAAACATTCAAAATATCTACCCTACAAAAGAGAAGAGACATGCTACCCTTTGGATCTCATTGATCCGTTCCAAACCTCGATTGGTGCCATCCACTAGTTCCTAGTCCCAATCGACTCCTTGATTAGTTGAATCAACTCAGCCGAACCTAAGGATCACTCGATCCATCAACTCAATTGATTGTAAGTATCATTTATTCCACTGAATCAATCCACTCATGCAATATTATGCAAGATTCATACATCATACATGCCCGAGAACATTCGATGGCTCAAACACATGTAAATCAACATTCTGGATGGTTATAAGGCACCAGGAGGACACCATCAACATGGACACGATGTCTCTTGATCTTCTTCTAGAAGAAAAATGAAAATAAACTGGTTTCTCTCCTCAATCAAGGTGTAACTAGTTATTTGTAATTTAAATTTAGTGGGTAGGAACCCAAGCACATCCTATATTTTATAGATGCATGCAAGCCTGAATATGAATGGGTTCCTTGTTCTTGATTGCACTAAGATGTGTCTCAAAAGAGAAGGCTTGATTGGTTGTTCTGGTTCCTTCATTTGAACTCCATTCATGTAAACAAGTGTTTTAACTCAATACACCTTCATAAAGTGTTTTAATTACATAATTAGGAGACAAATGTCCTATAGATGACTGCTTAATACAACTAGAGTTTCACCTTTAAGATTTCTCCACCATCAATTCTTGACCTGTATTTTCTTCAGATTGGTATTGTTTATTGATTTCAGTTGTTTTCTATTCATTTATTACCTACCCATTCAAGTATTATTCACTTCCACCATAACAAATATTGATTCATTTAGTTAACTCTATTATCCTTTTGTCGACTGTGTGGGTGACACAAAACATTGGTATAAGAGCACTCTAGTCTTCTCTAGCCTTTCTTAAACAATACTTGCATAGTTAGAAAACATATGCATGTTCATAAACATTCCAAAACCTATCTATTTAACATTCCTTTACCTTCAACCTCTCAGTACTTTGATTGAAAACCTAGACAAAAGATGGCTGTAAAAATATAGAACATAACTCCTCGTGGTGAAATTGAACAGCTCATAGAGAAAGCACTCACTGGACAGAGAACTAAAACGTAAGAGAATTTCAATGAGATACCAAATTTAGAAGGAAATATTGATGCAAAATTTGTAGACAATATATAACAATTAGATTACTATTTCTCTATTTACGGTTAGTCGGTTCATTTAGAGCCATGGTTAGGAATAGGTGACCAACAAAACCCTATTCTGTTGACATTTTCAATACTACTGAAAACAATGTAAGGTATCATATGAGACACGTGTAGCAAATTACATAGAAACCTAAATCAGGGTTGCATAGGAAGGATTGTGTTCTTTCTTCATCAACACAATGAAAAATTCACATCTAACCATAAATGAATCCTTACTAGATAGCATTCATCATCTTAACTACTAAGCATTCAACATACAATCATTCATGCAGAGAACTGCACAAAAGTAAATCTGGGATAACTTATGTATTATTGTACTAGAAAAGTAGGCTGCAATCCGTTACTCCAAAATCAACTCAACAACTTATTAATCCTTCATCATTAGACTAGAATATGTCAAAAAATAGATAGCATAGACAGTGCAACATTACATCACAGAATCCACATAGTAACATCGTCTGAATTAAAGACTCAAAATCTTCAAAAATATCAGAAGAACCTCGGGTCCTTTACAAAATAATCCTTCATACAGGCTAAGGTTCCCAAAAATATCTAACCGAACTTGGTGCGCAATGTAACTATCTGATGTTGATGCAGAACTGCTTCTAATTTCCTGGCTTGACATGCACTTGAATTCAAAGATCGGAATACATTCTTGGCACCGACTTCAATTTCCCTCATGAACATGACCATCGTCTAAATACATAATCCGAATAGGCTTTCCATCAACGGGTGTAAAATTCAACTGACGTAAAGCCCTGCTAGCTTGTTCCGCGGTGCTGTAACTGACATACGCATATCCGAGAGAAGTGTTGGTGATGGCATCTGTAAAGATTCGAACAGAGATCACGGGGGCAATCTGCGTGAAGAGACAATAAATCTGGCGAGCAGTAACACTGGGCTTCAGATCTCCCACATAGAGACGCGTCGATACGAATTGATTGTTTCTGCCAGTACCAATTGCGGGTTGCTGCTGAGGGTTTTGGGCATGGACTTGATTCGCTGCCATTCTCTTTTACTTTTGAGTTTCTCTAACAGACAGCTCCCCTTAAAGTATTCCAAAATCCAAACTGCAAGTGAAGTTCAAAATCCAAACAAACCGAACGCAAACCTACCGCCACCGTTTGTTTGTGTTGGTAATTCCGTCTGGGCTTCAGATGATCAGCAAAGGGAGAAAGGTTAAAGGGCAAGGCCAATTCGGGTATCAACCAATTAGTAATATGCCTACTTATATCTAATTAATAGCGTATTCCAATTAAGTAAACGTCCAGGTAATTTTATTGCTTTGATATGTTTTTGTTTTTATTTTTATTTTTGTAAAGGTCGGCTCTAATAAAGGCATTTAAATAAAAATGTCATCACTATTAAGTTAATATAGCATGGTGTTTTCATAGGTTATTGCATGCAGTTTCAGTGCTTTACAGTATGAGGAAGATGTTGTAATGTATTTAATCATGATTAATAATCAACGAAGGAAATTCTTATGATGTACCTTGTGCTTAAAGAAGAATTGAATCAATTGAATCAGTGCATAATTCCCTAAGATTAATTTAGTGTTAGAATGTCCTAACTTGGTTTTAAATATGACCACTATGATGAATTTTTAGAAGAGGTGGTGATCCAGTGTTGGAATGTTCTAACTTGGTTGTTAAATATGACTACTATGATGAATTTTGAGTATTTTCCATGTGGTCTTTATACACCGCAACATAGTGGTTTGAGTTGTTGTTGTGATGGAACCAAACATAAACTATTGAGTTGGCTATAAAGAAATTCAATGCAAGTATTGAAGAGTTAGTCCAATAAAATTTTCGTGTTATTAATGTACAAACAAGTTTGGCATGATTAAGAATTTACATAAAGAGTGCTGTAAAAATAAACATAGGAAAGAATCCACAAAAATAATTAATTTCCATTATGAAAATGACTATTAATAATATTTTTATTTCTATGTATATCTTAAAATTATTAATTTTGATCAATACTAATAGTTAAGAATTGTATAAGTATCAATGTTAATGTTATTATGTGTGGATCAATTAGAAATGTATCTCTAATGTTATTATGTGTGCATCAATTAGAAATATTAACTTTAGAAATGGGGAGAAATAAGTGTTAATGTTAATATATAATTTATATATTAACATTAACACTTATTTCTCCAATGTCTAAATTTAGTATTTCTAATTGATGGACACATAATAACGTTGATACCTAAATAAATAGGGAGAAATAAGTGTTAACGTTTATATAGAGAGAGAGTGTGTGTTATATGTACATGTTTATAATGATGGCGTAGATGTACATGGATTTAAATTTCATACATGGTTTATGTGACGTGTATATGATCCTAGTGGGGACGTGGTGATAGTTTTCTTGTCTACATATATTGATTAACTATCTTGCAAATTTTGAGTATCACGAGTTTAGTGTCGACAACATTGTTTACTAGTCCTGATAGGAAGAAGGCTATCAAAGCTAATGCTATTGATGCAAGATACATGGCATGTGTGTGTGACTATGCCACTAAAACTTATGATATATGTATAACTTTAACTTGAAAAATGACTTATATTTGCTATATCTTTGGAGGGCAAGATTTTGTGTTATGTAAAGGCATTGTATCATGTATAAGTTTGATTAGGAGATGCTTCAAGGAATTGGAAAAGTTGGAAATGTGGCCATGTTTATTCCAGATATTTATTCTAAATTAAGAGAATATTTTGATCATTAAGACGAATTGAGAAAAATTAAAATATAACATTACTTTAAACTTGTAAATAAAATATCTAAATATTTGATATATAATGGATGTACTTTAAAAGATAAATATAGTGCAAGTTTGCCTTTTGAGCTTAGGATGTAGTTGATGTGTCTAGTATTTTCTAGATTGCAATCCATTTTCATTTTCATTTTCATTTTTTTAAAAATTTTGATATTTTTTGTAAAAGTAGTTTAATTTTTTAAACATCAGTTTCTAAATTTTGATAGTTTGTCTTATCTATTAAAAATTTAAAAACATTTTTTTATGAACAAAAACTTATGCTAAAATATCTCTTGTTATTACTTCATTCCTAATACCATGATCATATTAAATGATGATGGCAATAACTTGTTAAATATTATTTGTTTATTTGAAGGTTGCTTGAACTTGGTATGGCTCACATTCTTATGTTGGACGAAACGATACAACTTGGGAGGATATATCTAATTTAAATTGTTTTTAGAAAATTGATCAGAATTTCTTCCACTCCTCAAGGCTTTAAAATTGCATCACTACTTCTAACATTGAATGGCATCATGGGCTTCAATATCTAAATTGAACTTTTTTTAGGAGATTGTTTGATAATTTCTCTCACTCCTTCATGATACAAGAACTTTTGTTGTTTTTTGTGTTTTACAATCCTAAGCTTCATACCTTTTAACTGTTATAGCATGTTTCAATTCTAACCATTGAATTAAAATTTCACTTAGTTTTACTTAATTAATAGTTGAACATGAGCTCTCGAAAACTATAGGTAAAACACAACTAGTGCAATTCAAACTAAGGATCTTGGATTATTACTATTTTTAACAAGGTTTTGGTCACAATTCTCTACAATTTTTGGCAACAATTATTATGAAATATTCAAAATATCTACCCTATAAAAGAGAAGGGACATGCCACCCTTTGGATCTTATTGATCCATTCCAGGACTCTATTGGTGCCATCGACTAGTTCCTAGTCCCAATCGACTCCTTGAATAGTTGAATCAACTCAGGAGAACCTAAGGATCACTTGATCCATCAACTCAATTGATTGCAAGTATCATTTAGTCCATTGAATCATTCAACTCATCCAATATTATGCAAGATTCATACATCATACATGCCGCAGAACATTTGATTGCTCAAACACATGTCAATCAACATTTTGAATAGTTATAAGGCACCAGGAAGACACCATCAACATGGAAACGATGTCTCTTCATCTTCTTCTTGATGAAACATGGAAATAAAATGGTTTCTCTCCTCAATCACAGAATCCACATAATAACATCGACTGACCTAAATACTCAAAAGCTTAAAAAATATCAGAAGAACCTCGGGCCCTTTACAACATAATCCTTCATACAAGCTAAGGTTCCGAAAACTACCAAGTGGTAAGTGGTGCATAGTATCTAACTAAACTTGGTGCGCAATGTAACTATCTAATGTTGATGCATAACTGCTTCGAATTTCCTGGCTTGACATGCAGTGAATGATAGTTCAGCATGGCATGATGCACTTGAATGCAAAGATCGGAATACATTCGTGGCACCGACTTCAAAATCCCTCATGAACTTAACCATCGTCTGAATACATATCCGAATAGGCTTTCCATCAACTGGTGTAAAATTCAACTGACGTAAAGCCCTGCTGCTGCCAGTACCAATTGACATAGGCATATCCGAGAGAAGTGTTTGTGATGGCATATGTACAGATTCGAACAAATATCACGGGGGCAATCTGCATGAAGAGACAATAAATATGGCAAGCAAAAACACTGGGCTTCAGATTTCCCACATACAGACGCGTCGATACGAATCGATTGTTGCTGCCAGTACCAATTGCGTGTTGCTGCTGAGGGTTATGGGCTTGGACTTGATTCGCTGCCCTTCTCTTTTGCTTTTGAGTTTCTCTAACAGAAAGCTCCCGTTAACGTATTCCAAAATCCAAACTGCAAGTGAAGTTCAAAATCTGGACATGGAGAAACAAACCGAAGGCAAACCTACCGCTACTGTTTGTATGTGTTCATAATTCCGTCTGGGCTTCAGATCATCAGCAAAGGGAGAAAGGTGAAAAGGCAAGGCCAATTCGGTAATTAACAAATTGGTAATTAACAAATTAGTAATATGCTTATTTATATATTATTAATAGCA